>JANHMN010000007.1:33892882-33911592 GCA_030674055.1 Rhabdomys pumilio | reverse complement strand
TTGGCATTTGGGTTGCTTCCAGCTTCCAGCTCCAATAAATAAGGCTGCTATGAACAACTGTAGGCAGGGAGTTGTTGGAGTCCTGTTTCTGATTCTGACAAGTGTCTTTTGCACCTCAGTAGATGTTGGCATCTTTCCAAACCAGTGTAAATAAGATTAATGTATTCTTTGAGGTAATTGTTTTGTGCTCCATGCTATGGTGTGAGGGAGACGTTCCATGGAGGAAAACCATCTCTTCCTTAAACCTGAGACCATTTACCACAACTGCAACTTTTCTCTAAATGAGATTTGTTAAACACATAGTGACCTAGGTGTATAGATCAACAAACTTTCCTCATAAAATGAAATTTATTTTTGTTTTCATTCTTGAGATATCTAAGATACAGTTGCCAGTGTTGACTGGATCAGCTGAGTGACCAGGCACTAGTTAACCTGGTTAGCCAGTCTTAGTACCACCATTTGCTGCTCTGAGCTTTGTCTTGTTTTGTTTTTTCACAGCAGCGCCTACTCATGGGGATAACACAAAAGAATGGTGTTAGATAATAAGTCTGCGTCATTTCAGACCAAATTGTATTACACTGGACACAGGGATAGAACCTTGTAGGTAGAAAGAAGAAAAAAAATGGTGGTGGAGCTGCATCAGAAGAGCCAAATGGAAACCTATGTGATGATGCTTGCCTCCCATGTATGACACCCAAGGTTCAATCTCCAACACTTCCCAAAACAAGTAAGAGGAGCAGAGATAAGAGAGAGGGAGAGAAGGAGGGAGGAAAAGAAAGAAAACACTAGGCTAGGGAGATGGGCCAGTGGGTAAAGTGCCTGGTATGCAGGCATGGGGATCTGAGTTCTGATTCCCAGTGCCCACATAAAAGCCAGGAGCTGTAGTGCAAGGCCTAACACTGGTGGAAGTGGGGAAGGGTGACCCTGGCCTATCACTGGGTCGAGCTAGCCAGCCAGTCTAGCCATAAAAGTTAAGTTCCAGGATCAGTGGGAGATCCTGTTGAAAAACGTAAGAGGGTGACAGAGAAAGGCACCCAACACTGATCTCCAGCATCAGTATGTAAGCACTCAAGAAGGCACACACATAAAAGTATGTGTTCGCTCTCTCTCTCGCTCTCTCTCTCTCTCTCTCCCTCCCTCCCTCTCTCAACTTCTTATTCTAGCTCTGTCTTCTCCCTCCTGCTTTTCTTCTCTCCCCATTCCCCTCCCCCTTTCTCTACATGTACTCATGGCCCATGGCTGGCCTCTACTCTCTACTCCTTTAATCTCTCTCTCTCTCTCTCTCTCTCTCTCTCTCTCTCTCTCTCTCTCTGCCTTTCTCTGTCTCTACTACCTTCTCAACTCCCCTCCCCATGCCCTGGATTAACTCTATTCTCTATTATAAAAAAGAAAACCAGTGTGCGCATACACACACACACACACACACACACACACACACACACATCAAAACAAGCAAACCAGAAACCCTGTGTTATAAAAAAAAAAAGTCAGTAATGTCCACACAGGGTCACAGACTAGAAGGACTATGGACAACAGTGAGGAACACAAAAGTCCTGTAGATTTTAATATTGTTTGTTTGGTTTTTGTTTTTTCCATACAGGGTTTCTCTGTGTATCCCTGACTATCCTGGAACTCATTTTCTCTCTCTCTGTCTCTCTGTCTCTCTGTCTCTCTGTCTCTCTGTCTCTCTCTCTGTCTCTCTGTCTCTCTGTCTCTCTGTCTCTCTGTCTGTCTCTCTCTGTCTCTCTCTCTCTCTCGCCCTATAGACCAGGCTGGCCTCAACCTCAGAGTCTGACCTGCCTCTGCCTCTGCCTCTCTATTGCTGGGATTAAAGGTGTTCAGCACCACCACCCAGCAGATTTTAATACTTCTATAAACATTCTGTTTGTTTTTATCACTGCCTGGTTTAAAAGCATAAGGAATTTATGAATAGCTTTATTGTGCTCATTTATTTCAAAGTTAAAATCTGTGAAGACACGAGTTTTTTAGACCTTTTTGTTTGTTTTTGTTTTTCATCAAAGAGTTTCAGGCATTGTTCAGTCTAAGAGACACCAGGCCAATGCAGAAAGTTTATTCCAGGGTCTTCAAGAAGGAAAAGAGTCAGCACAAGCAGACAGAGAGCAAATCAGGTTTTGGACTTGAGTGTAAATTCATATACAAATGTCTCTCCCAACCAAAGTCAGCCATGACCAGGTCATAAAAACAAGCACATTGAAAAGACAGGACCTCAGCGCTAGGCTTGGTTTGTTTTCTGCCTTGGATATACTAGCTGTGGCTTCAGTCTGCATTTTCTCTAGAACTTGATAACAAAGCCGAGCACGCACGTTTGCTACGAGGATTACGTTTGACATATTTAAAGCATCTGGGACAAGTTGGGAGTATACAGTGACAGCCACTGATGTTACAGGGACATTTGAGCTGGAGGTTTTTGGCATGTTCCCTGAGTTTTATGTCATGCTTAATACTTTTCCACATTTGGGGAAATGTTCTGAGCTGGATAAGTCAGGACAGCACATGGAATCACAGCGCGTGTAGCCAAACTGCAAATGAAACAAAATTCGGACGCTTAGATTAGGCTCCAGCCCACTGAATGTGTATCTCAGGGATTTCTGCTTAGTTAAAAATATTGAAAGCAGCTATTGCAACCTTCAACATGGAAACTATTTTTCCAAATTTTCTGCTTTATTTTTATAGAGTATATTTCAATGATTGGATTCCATATCCTTGGTTATGATGGAAAAAAGAAAAACACTGAAATGTGCCCATGTGTAGAGAAGCGTGGTGACTATATGTGAAACTGAGCTAAGTCTACACTGGCTGTAGAGCATGCACCAAAAGCTGCTCCTTGAGTCTTATGAAAATGCTGAAATCCGTTGTTTTCTTATAATTATTTTTCTACTCAAAGTGTAATAATGGGAGAGATAAGAGGACTTCAGAATTTACAAACTGGAATTCTATTTTAAGCAGTCACATGGACTAAAACAATATTAATAGAAAAATAATTATAATCATGTTTCCTCTATGAATCCCACCCTCACCGCCTTAGTGGGAACATTGAGTCTGGGGACACGGCAGTTGTGCCTTCCTTGAATACTGGAATCTGCCTCCTTCTCCCCACCTCCCCTGCAGTCGTGCTGCATGTGCACACTACCAGCAGGCCTTGCTGGCCTCCCTGCTCTTATTCCAGAACTTTCTAGTCCATTCTCCACACAATAGTTAAGACTGGGCTTGTGTGTTCAAAACTCTCTAGTGGTCTCCACAGCACACGAAGCAGAATTCACCACTGTCGTAGTGTGTGCACCCAAAAGATCTGGGCCTCCCATGCCTGCTTTTCTCACCTCTCTCCAAACCACTGTGCCATTCTTTCACGACACTTCACACACACGCTCCCTTCAAACACTCTAAATATGTTCCCACAACAGATGCCCCATTTTGCCACGGCCTCTGCCCGAAGGCTCTGTGTTTCACAGCCATTGCAAAGTAGCTTCCTGTTATGGCTCCGTTTGGTTCCTCAGAGAAGCCTTTATTCCCTGCATAGATCATGTAGCCCATGCCATAGTTCTGCCCCTACCCCATCGCCCACACCCCTTTGAATCCAGGCTAATGGTATGTCACTGTCACTCAGTGCCTTGACACGCCTGCAGAGAAGAGCCCTTCAAACTTTGCTTTGGAGAATGACTGAGCAGGAGGTTCAAAAACCAACTTGGCTATTAGCGACTAACCTCTCACAAGTACTTAGCCTTCCAAGCTTCAGTTTCTCTTATGAACAGTAACAGTAAGCTAGACTCGATGGTCTTTAAGAGCTCTTGTTTTATATTCCATGGTTTGTATTTCTCTCTCTCTCTCTCTCTCTCTCTCTCTCTCTCTCTCTCTCTCTCTCCATCCCACAAATAGCTCTAAACCAGTTAGAGATATTTTCTGCATAAACATGGCGATCCTAAGGATGTGTGACAGTCTCTAGACGCTGAACTGTCATCAAAACCACATGTTGTAGTGTTTATTTTCCCTTGCCTGGCCAACCCCGTTGAAACCACACCCTCCACTGCCAAAGCCACAGCCCAACCCTGCTTTTGGAAATAAAAAGGGGACAGGCAGATCTCTGGCTGCTGAAAATTTATAAGTAAATAAATAGATAAAGAGAGAGAGAGAGAGAGAGAGAGAGAGAGAGAGAGAGAGAGACTGCTGCCCAGATCCTGACTAAGCCTCATTTTCTGGAGAAACTGGGGTATGATTGTCAGGATTGATGAAATACCCTCATGGGGAAAAGTTTCTGAAGATAATAGAAAAAGGTGATAAGGAATTTTAGAGACAGTAGTTCTCTACTTATCTGGGGTTTTGCTTTCCAGGGTTCCAGTTATTTACAGTCAACCACAGACTAAAAACTATTAAATGGAAAATTCCAGAAACAAAGAATTCATAAGTATCAGAGTTTTGAACTACCCTGAGTAGTGTGATGCAATTTTGTACCTCACGACTCTGTCTTGCCTGGGGAATGAAGTATCTCTGTCAGTGTACTTCAGCTGTATATGCTACCCTCCTGTTAGTAGCTATCCCAGTTTTCAGGTGGATACTTTGTGCTGTCAGAGCACTGGTGTTAAGGTAAACCCTAACCCACTTCAAATGGCTCTACAAGAGAAATGAGACAAAGAAGGCCCAAGAACACACAACAGGGAAGGACAAGCTAACGGGTACTATATGGCAGTGCTAAGGGTAGATAGAAAAAAAGCATCAAGGTGACATACAGGGTTCAGGACACTCTGGAACATCAGATATCCATAAGGGTCTTGAAGCATATACTTGTAGAAAAGGGGGGATTATTTTATTGACAGACAATTTCTAAACTATTGTATCTAAGCCACACATAATGAAAGGGACTGTCTTTTACTCACTCAACTTTCAGCCTTTTAGTTTAGAATATGGCAGAATCATACATTTAGAAATAGCTTGGTGATTAGCTAGCAATCCTGCACTTAAGCTGACAGCAGCCTATCTCGTACCTGTGAAAAACAGCCTCAGGAAATAAAAAGGAAATCTTCATGGTTAGAAGAATTAAAATCTGAAGACTTGATCTTTGAGTTAAGGCCACTCTGGTCTACAGAGTGAGTTTCAGGACAGTTAGAAACAGAGAAACCCTGTCTCGAAAAATCAAAATAATCATACTAACCTAGCAGACCAGTGTCTTCCATCAACACAGAAGTTCAGCAAACTATCAGGCAGAAGCTGATACTCACTGAAGCCATTTCTTTGATTTTGCTGTAATTTAATATTTATTTATTTATTTAGTTGGTTGGTTGAATGGTTTGTTGGTCGGTTGGTTGGTCAGTCGGTCGGTTGGTCGGTTGGTTGGTTGGTTGAGACAGGGTTTCTCTGTATAGTCCTGGAGGTCCTGGAACTCACTCTGTAGACCAGGGTGGCGTTGAACTCACAGAGATCTACCAGTCTCCACCTGCAAAGTGCTGGGAGTAAAGGTGTGTTCTACCACGCAGGGAAACCAAAGAGAAGACCAGGCTAGGTGTCATCTGCCACCTAAATGTCCTGCGTTGTCTGAGATTTGATTTTGATATATTTGACTCTGATGGGATTACCAGGTTATGGCTACAGATTGGTATGCAAAATATATCTGAATTCAGTTCTTAACAAAAGAAGCAGCAGAGACATGCTCATGTGACAGGTTGGCGTGGAAGTGAGGAAGCACAGGCCACACCTCCAGGCTTTAGGAGAAGCCTTCACTTTCCTTCATGTTGCTGTTGTATGGTAGCTCTGGTCATTCATCCCATGCAGGTCTAGTTGTCTACCTAACTAGGACTTGGCTTCTCTACCTACCTCTAAGCTTTCAACATCCTCAATTGGCTTCTTCCTCTTTTCCCCCTTTCTTCCTCATCCTCTTCACCCCTCTCTTCTTTTATTTCCCCTTCTCGCTTTCATCCATGCTTGTCTCTCTTCTTCACCCACGCTCTTCTCTGTATGGCTCACCATCTAATTCTATTACAAAGATAAGATCTATGTGGGTACACAATTGTATCTCCTGGTTCACCAATTAGACTGCGCTCCCACCGGGAGCACTCTCCTGTCAGGCTGTCTCATACTTCCCAGAACAATGTCTTTCCTTCTGCTTCTGGAATTTAAAAAAAAAAAAAAAAAAATCCCAGGCCCTTTGCTGTGGCCATTATGTTCAAAAGTGAACCATGAGTGCGTAGGCCCTTTGTGGAGTTTATCTGCGTAAACACCACTCTGCTCTGTTCCAATAGACCCGGTCTTATTGAGAAATTAAACTTGAGGGTAAAACTTTAAAATAAAGGTACGTCTAGTTCTTCTTTCTTTATAGATGTTATCAATGCAGATTGTTCAGCAATTATTCTTCTCCATCCTCTTACTGAATCAAGGCTTTCAGATGTTAGCTGACTGGTCTTCTAACAGTTGGAGAGAAGCCTGTCTCTGACTCCAAAGGTCAGGGCTCAGTGGGAGATTAGTCTTAGTCCTTAGCACTTACTCCTACTGTGATTGGATGTCCTGAGGTGGGGTGGTACCCAAGGGGGGGCTTCCTCTTCTCTGAGGAGAAGGAGAGAGGGAAGTGGTGAGAGGGATTTGTAGAGTGGAACTGGGAGGAAATCCGGATATAAAATGAATAAATACATAAATTAATAAAAAAAAAACATGTTTAGTTGACTCAAGAGTACAAAAAGAAACTACCACCTGTCACACCGCGGCTCAGCTCATCTGTCCAGTCAGTGCAGCTGTATGAAGTTCCTTGTTGATCATGGTGATGGTTTGTAAATCAATAGAAATTGAAAAATGCAACCGGGCAGTGGTGGCGCATGCCTTTAATCCCAGCACTTGGGTGGCAGAGGCAGGCGGATTTCTGAGTTCGAGGCTAGCCTGGTCTACAGAGTGAGTTTCAGGACAGCCCAGGCTATACAGAGAAACCCTGTCTCGAAAAAAAAAAAAAACAGAAAAAAAAAAAAAAGAAAAAAAATTGAAAAATGTTTCTCCTTAAAATACTACTACCTTCTGACATTTTTTCATCTCTGTGGGACTCAAGAAACATTTAAGCATTCTTTCTGGTCTCCTCACCTTCTCCATGGAGCCTCCCTGGTTTCTCTAATCTATCCTTCCTGTGGGAAGACCCACCACCTCTTCTTGTCTGTGTCAAAGCTCACTACGACTGTTTTTTAGGAAAACTTCATATCTTATCCAGTTGTGATGCAAATGTCTTCTTCCTTCAATGATTCAAACTGGTATCTTAGACAGCGTGGTAAGAGGAAACAAGGAAGGAGTTATACAGGAGAGGCATTGTCATGCTCGCCCCACACACACAGCACTTGGAAAGTGAAGAAAACATTAGGTGGTCTTGTACCCTGGAGGAAACAGTGTCAGGTACAATAGCAAAGAAACAAACCATTTTAAAGGCAGAAGTACACGGAAATTAGCAATGAGAAAACAAACCACGAAGGAATAAGACGAGGCCACGCAGGAGAAATATTCATTGGTAGATGTGCTGAGATAAACAGAGAATCAAAAAGGGGTTTTAGTTGTTCTTTTGGTTTGGTTTGGTTTTGTGTTTTAAGGGAGAGGGGATGAAGGCAGAAGAAAAGGCCAGGAAAGCATTTTTATGATCCCCTTAAGTCAATGTGCTATGCCAACCAGAAGTACTAATTTGGACTTTGGGAAGTGGAGAATGAGGAAGCTCAACCCATTGCCAAAGGTAAGAGAACTGAGAAAAATGAATAGCAGAGAAAGGGGAAGAAGAGAGGGAAGTGGCCGGATCCTTTTTTGGTTATTGAAATGATTCCAAACGCAATCAGTTTTCAACAGCTTTGCAGAATCAAAGGGAACAGAGGAAACCGCGGTGAAGGGAACTTGGAGTGCAAATGATATTTGTGTCGCTACAATGGAATATTTGATGCTGCTTTTCAGTTCCTTCCACTTTCTGCCTTACCCCGACGGCAGCACAGTCCCAGAGAGCACCTGAAGTTGCTGGATGCTCTGCCACACCAAGCGTGAGGCACCAGGCACTGAGTGCAAGTCCACAGCAAAGCCCGGGGTGGGGGCCAGAGGGCATGTCTGGTGCGGAGGAGGCTTCAAGTTCCAGCGCCAGCACTGTTTAAAAAAGAAAAGGGGAAAGTACAGAGTGGACGGTTTTAGCCAGAATTTGTAAACATGTCATCATGTAAGAACTTCTCAACCTGAACTCTGTGTGTGACCAATCTAGCAATATCTATGACCACTCTCAGCCTTTTCCACCCCGTAATCCTTCCTCTTAGTCAAAAATGTCACAGAAACATTTGTTCTTTTACCTAAATTAAAACTGGGCGTTGAGGTATGCGTGCAGCTTCCTTCCCTTGGCCTTTAGACCTCCACTCTCAGCCAGTCCTCTCTGGCTCCTTCTGAGCTTTCTTTGAAAATTTCTTTCTAGATCCTTCTCTTGTATTGGCTTTCAGTGGGAGTTTATTTTGCACTCCTTGAAATGTTACTATTTCCTCAAGTCCTGTTCACCATAAACTTCACTTGTCCAAATGCTCTCACCGTCTTCCCCTCAAAATGTCCCCTCCTATGTCGGCATTATCAGCCTCCAAATTTCCCAGAATCCTATAGGGCATCTTTAATTTTATCTTCAAACACACATCAAGTTTTCTCTTCCCAGTGTCACCTTGTTAGGGATTTCTTGTTCTTGACCTGTCTACTATTTTTTTTAAGAGTTATTTATTTTATATATAGAAGTACTCTGTAGCTGTCTTCAGGCACACCGAAAGAGGGCATTAGATCCCTTTAGAGATGGTTGTAAGTCACCATGTGGTTGCTGGGAATTGAACTCAGGACCTCTGGAAAAACCATCAGTGGTTTTACCCACTGAACCATCTCTCCAGCACTGCCCTGTGTACTTTTGATTCCAGTGAAGTGCTATTTATCTTCAGAATTCCTGAGAGAAACTGTTCTTTGTTTTCTCAGATTATATCAGGTTCCTTGACTTTGTGCTTTTTTTTTAAATCTGTGCTTCAATTTTGTGATATGTATATATATATATATATATATATATACACACACATATATAAATTATTTATATAACATATATGTTGATGACAAGCAGAGCTAATGCAACAAACACGTGAGATCCAGACCATAGTTGCTCATCTAATAGCCTACTACTAGGGCTTCACTTACCTGCTAAACTTCCCCCACAGACATAGGGCCCAGGCTCTTCCCAGACCATTACCTCACTGTAACATAGGCTGAGAAATGTAGTCCAGCTTTCTACCTGAGCCAAGAAACAAGCAGATATTGAAGGGAAGCATTTCTGCCTCCCAGAACCAGCTATGGCTGCATTTTCTATTTATTTGTAACACTGTATCATTAATGTCCCATCGTATTTTAAACTCTGCGGACATATGTAGTTTTATTCACAGGCTGGTCCCAGTAAGGTTCAGTACATCTGTGTTTAGTTAATCAGTGATGCTGTTACGCTGTGCTTGGGGATGGGGATAGAAGGTAGAGTGGACTTCCTGCTTCTTCAGCTTTCTCAAATGCCAGGGTTCTGGGCTTTGGGGTAGCCTGTCCTGAGGGCATTGAGAGACTCTTGCATAGTTGCTTGACAACATTCAGGTGAATGGGAGCTGAGGGCACTGAGTTCAAGGACAGGTATCCCTGGAAGCGTCTGCTAAGGAAAGTAAAGCAAAAGTGATTTTCAGGTCAGATTCTAAGGAATTCCAAGGGCATTTCCTAGGTTCCTTAGATTCCTTCCGTAATCTGAATCTCTGAATCAGCTCTTACCTGCAGAAGTCCTGCGGCCTTAAACCTGATGCTTTCTGATAACACAGATAGTAAGTATCTCTTCTCCCAGAAGCTCAAGGAAGAGCTGAAAATGGGGATTGCTTTCTTCCCAGGCTTCAGTAGGATCCAATGGAGCTCTCGATCAAACTGGTGAGGTACAAGAGGACCTCATTTCCCCACATGTGTGTGTGTGTGTGTGTGTGTGTGTGTGTGTGTGTGTGTGTGTGTCAGTAGACTGAATAACAAACTCCTAGGTCAGGATCTGCCTTGTGGAATTTGTCAGAATAAATCCCTACGCTACGATCCTTCAAAGTCTTTAATGCAAAGAATTAACAAACACAGTAGACAACTATCAGTATTCTGTCCTTACCTGACAGTTAGGTCTCAAATAGCTAATTGAGGTGTGTATTAACACATCAAAGCAGATCCCACCGGTCAGCCCCTTTCAGCATCAGAGACCTATTACAGAGATATCCCAGCTGGCATACCCTGCCCCCTACCCTAAACCTCCACCTCGGGGACTAAACTGGATTTCCCTTGCCCTAGCTTCTTTGATTTCTATATAAGTCAGCCATGTTGGCTATGCTGGTCTCTTGGTCTCTTTGCCTCTTAGCCTCTTGGTCTGAGTCTCATCTCTCATCCTTCCCTCTCCTCTTTCTCTCTCCTCCTTCCTCCTCCACCCCCCTGAACTCTCATGGCCCAGTTCACTCTGGACTCTTTCCCACACCTCTGCCTATGCTCTCCCTTGCAGCTATAATAAAGACCTCAACCCCTCAGGAGCAGTCAAGTCTTCCCTTTAGTTCTTTCTTTCATTTACTGAGCAAGAACAAAAAAACTTTGAGTGCATCTTATTCCTGGAGGTGGAGGAATGAACTTCCTGAAGCACGGCATTATGGGGAATTATGAGTTCAAGAGAGAAGTAATAGTTGCTTGCAGAAGTCAAAGTGAAAAGGTCTTCCAACCCCATAATAATAAAAACAAACTTCAGAAAGGATAAGTTTCTAAACTACTACTCATATTCCAAGAGCTTTGGGGAATCTGATTGTGCTAACACACATACAGAGAGGAACAGGGACACAAAAACAGTTAGGATCTGGCTTGAACCTCCTTCTTATCTTACTGTCTGCCCAGTGAGAAAACAAGTCTCGTTCCCTTGTTCCTTTATTCCCTCTCCCCACGAATAGCATCCTTTCCTGAGGAAGGTTATGGACCAAAATCATCAGTATTGGAAATTGCTCTGTTTTGCTTCATTTCTGGGCCCTGAGTCATTCTCCCCAACACCAGGATGCCCTAAGGGAAGAGTCAGAGGAAATGATGTCACTCTCTTTGGTCTCCTTTTTGAGCTTTGGGATTTTTCTTTGGGCCAAAACTTTAATAAATCTGTTTTCTAATTAGCCAGCAAAACGTGTGCCCTCTGCTTCCCCTTTGTTCTCTGTCAAGACTGAGTAGGTGACGCCACAAGAATTCATACATGAATCTCAATGTCTTATCAAACAGCTGGAAGCCTCTTGTTTGCTATTATTGGGTTGTTTGTTTTTGAAGACAGGCTTTCTTTCATTACCGACTATCCTCAATTCACTATGTAGCCAAGGGTGACCTTGAACTCCCGACCCTCCTGCCTCTACATCTCTAGTGCTGAGATTATAGGTATATATCTTCCACCGTGTCCGGCTTACAAGTCTTTTTTATAATTTTCTTTCTTTGGAGTTAAAAAACGGAAACATCAGAGTGTTTTATCCAGTTAAGCAGAGCTGCAAAAAAAAAAAAAAAGAGAGAGAGAGAGAGAGAGACAACAGCTTGGTTCGGGGGTGGAGCTAGGCAGAGGATGGAACCATGTAAGGGGTGGGGCTGGGCAAAGAATGTGACCAGGCACACAAGGAAGGGGTGGGGCCATGCAAGTAAATGGACTCAAGTCTTCTGTTTGATCCATTAAGTAAAGCTCTTCCTATGCAAATAAATAAAACAAACCCCCACATTTGGGACTTGTGTCCACGGTAGATTTCATATATTTGCTTGTTGAATGTATGTCCAGTCCTTGGACATTTTAAACATGACCATTTCAGCTCTGCATCAGGTTTTGCTTTTCACCCCCCACCCCCGCTACCCCCATGATATTCAACTTCTTACGCTGTTCTAGAAGCAAATCGATCCATGGAAAGTTAACGATGGGCTTGTGGATGAAGGTTGGAAGTAGGCTGCTCTGCAAGACCCCTTTCCTGTGAGCAACCTGGCCCAGGCAGCTAGTGTGAAGACCCCATACCTCAGTCATGGCAGGTGACAGATGCCATGACTCAACCCTCAACCAGACCTCAGGGAAGTTTCATTCAGGACAATGACTCTGTCTTAAGCTACAGGGCTGTTGTTTACTTGTGGGAAGAACCCAGACCTTCAGTAGGGAAAGACAAACTTGCTGTAGGATAGTCTATGCATTGCATGGAAAGAGGCCCATATTGAATGGTACTGCTCTTCAGCCTACACAAAGCCTGGGTCGGCCATTAAAATCTCCGCCCATTTCCTACTCTACTTTAGACAATTCAGAATCTTCGGGGTGAGACCTGAGATGAAAAAGACAAATTTCAGACACTAGACTCTGCAAATAATGACCTTGTCCCTTCTGAGCACACTTCGTATCCTCTTATCACACCTAGGAAGAATCAGTGTGGGATGTTTTATCGACCCTGTAGCCTTTGTGAAAGCCAGACTCTTCTATTTGGAAAAGCCTGGGAGACTTCAACCCACAAGTCTGGGTGTCCTCTCATTTGCTCTGAAGAATCCTGCTGCTGTACAATGTGAAACCACATGTATATACGTGAACCCGGGCATGACGGGCATTTGCCTGTGGCTGTGCACACATGCCTACAGTAGATTCCAGGTCCCTTGGTGCTAGTGCCTGGGATCTTTGGTTCTTAAAATGTTTCCTGACTAAGGCATCCCTAACCAGGAGTCTAGGAGTAGGTAGAAGGAAGGAGTAGAATGGGAGGGCTTCCAGGGCAAAAGTAAAAACAAGATCAGACAAAAATCAAAATGAAGGAAGTTTTTCTTTAGATGTGCGTGTTTAGTTATTTTATGTTTGTATGGTATGTGAGTGTATATGCACATGTATATGCGGTAGTCAGAAGTTGACACTGGGTGTCTGCCTCTGTAGAGCTCCAGCTTCTTATTTCTTGCCTTCTGTGAGGATGAGATGCTTGTGTGCGTGCTCAAGTATGAAAGAACAGGCGGCACACGTGTGCCCAGTACTCGGGGGATGAGGTGAAAGCCTTGAGTATGGGTCCTCACCTTCCACTTTACTAAAGACAGGATCTCATTTGGTTGCTGTTGTTGGTTTGTTTGTTTATTTATTTTGTTGTTGTTCTGAGTCAGGCCCAAGTACTTCCACAGGACTCTCCTGTCTCTGCTCCTATCTGTTCATAGAAACACTAAGATTATAGATGTTCACACTGTTTTTTGTTTTTGCTTGTTTGCTTGTTTTCGAGACAGGGTTTCTCTGTGTAGTCCTGGCTGTCATGGAACTCACTCTGTAGACCAGGCTGGCTTCGAACTCAGAAATCCGCCTGCCTCTGCCTCCCAAGTGCCGGGATTAAAGGCGTGTGCCACCACTGCCCAGCTGCCTTTTTTTTTTTTTTTTTTTTTTTTTTTTAAGACAAGGTCTCACTATGTAGCTCTGACTGGCCTAGAACTCGTTATATAGATCAGATTGGCCTTGAACTCAGAGATCCACCTGCCTCTGCTTCCCACATGCTGGGATTAAATGCATATGCCACCATGACTGGCATATCTACCTTATATTTTGAGACAGAGATTCTCACTGAACCAAGCCTTGCAATGTTGGTTAGACTGGCTTGGTGAGGCAAGCCCCAGGGGATCTTCCTGTCCCTGCTCTCCTAGTGCTGGGGTCACAGGTATCAGTCACCACAATCGGTTTCTATGCAGACGCTCAGGATCCACGTTCAGATCTTCCTGTTTGCACAGCAAGCTCGTTATCCACTGAATCATCTCCCCAAACCCTCTTGGGACGAAATTGCTTGTACTAAATTCTGTTTCTAGGTAAAATGAAGAGATATTATTAGTCAGGAAATAAAAATGAAAAAAGCTAATTTTGTATTCTAAAACCCATTTCTGATTTGGTAACAGATAAACCGGTGGTTTGCCTCCATTTTTTCTCAAAATGATTCACTCTGCGCGGTTCCTCAACCCACCTCCTTAGAACAGGGCTTTTTTTTTTTTTTCCTGTTCTTGCAGCAGGACAGCCATGTTTGAAATCATGAGGCAGGCCCAAAACCAGGAGAAAGGTGATGTGCGGATATCCTATTCATGATCTACCCATTATGGTCATTGTATAAAACCATTCATTGCACAGCAAGCTTCAGGTAGATTTGTGATGTGAACCACGATACCCACCAACCCCAAGAGAACAAGTCCTATGTCTGTGCCCGAGAAAGTTAGCATGCTGGGTAAAACCTTAGTGTTCCCTTTTCTAAGGACAGCATTAAGTTTGAGATTTTTTTTTCCATTTAAGTCTTTCAAAGCAGCCTACCATCAAAAGGAAGTGTTGACCAGCAAACCTTACATGAAATGAAAGTCAGCCTGCCTTTTCCAAGTTCCCTCATGTGCAGGGTGCTTTACTCTCGCCCTCTCCCCCTCTGGTTTGTTGCCTCAGTCCCGTTTTTTTTTTTTTTTCCTGAAGTTCCCTGTCTGTTAATTCACATTTCCTGAGTTGGCAAACCCCCAAACTTCCACACACCCCCACACACACCACCTTTTCTTGGGTAAAACTTCCTGAGTTGACATTCAAGAGAATTCTTACCTCATCAAAGCTCTATGGGGGTAAAACAGCATTTATGCTTAATTACATTAAGCCTCAGGTAGTTACCACTTTATAAAAGTCAAGTGACTTCCCCACCAAGCCCCTTGCTTGCCAAGGTTGACTAGAAAGACCTTATGGAGGATAGGATAACAGCCATCGGAGCAGAGAGGGCCTCCTGTCCTTGGCTGGGCTAGAAGCAGAAGCACAGCCTTTTCAGGCCTAGTAGTTAAAAAGAATCTTAGAGCAGAGAGAGATGAAGATCTCCAAGGCCATTTCAAAAGTGAAAATTAAAAAAGGTCTAAATGACATTATTGGTCCAGGGTTCTCGTTTCATATCTGTTGCTGTGATAAAATGTCCTAAGAAGCTGGGTGGCAATGACACATTCCTTTGATCCCAGCACTTAGGAAACAGAGGCAAGTGGATCTTTATGAGTTTGAGGACACCCTGGTCTACAGAGTTGAGTTTCAGGGCAGTCAAAACTAAAAAATAAACAAACAAAAAACTATTTTGAAAACAAAGCCAATTAAACAAAACCCATTATCCCAGCAAAACCCAACTTAGAGGAGAAAGGGTTTAGTTTTAGCTCACAATTTTAAGTTATAGCTGATCACGGCAAAGACTTCAAGGTGGCAAGAACTTAAACTTTAATAGAAGGACAATTTTTTTTTTTTTTTTTTTTTTTTTTTGGTTTTTCGAGACAGGGTTTCTCTGTATAGCCCTGGATGTCCTGGAACTCACTCTGTAGACCAGGCTGGCCTCGAACTCAGAAATCCACCTGCCTCTGCCTCCCAAGTGCTGGGATTAAAGGCGTGTGCCACCACTGCCCGGCAAGGACAAACTTTAATGTCAAGGACAAAGAGAAAGAACAAGCTCTGGCCTTGGTTTTATTTTCCTATAATTGTTGTTGTCTCCTAACTTTCTCTCTATCTGCATTACATGTCTTTTTGTGTCTTCTGTGCCCTGCCCTGCCCCATACACAAACTTCTAGCACCTAGAAGAGGTACATAATAGAATGGTGTAGGTATTTGTTGGACAATGGAGAAAATTGGGGACCGAATTAAAGAAGAAGATAGGAAAAGGTTTTGTTGTTGTTGGTGGTGGTGGTGATTTGTTTGTTTGTTTGTTTGTTATCTAAAGGGGGTTTGCTTGTTTGTTAAGCACTAAGGTGGGTGGAGGAGAAGGCAAGATGATAGTGAGACAGTCAAACTACCATTTAATATTTACAATTAACCAATGAGTTAGGCGCTGATGTTCACTGGAAGAAATGGAGAAAGTTCAGTTCACATAACTTACTCAAGAACAAAGAATAGGTGGGCAATAGGTGACCTTAGGTATGGCTGCCTGGAACATCCCTCTTCCCACAGCCAAATCCCTCTGTGACTTGTGGGGAGAAGGGCTGCTGCTTTGGCATCCTCATCAGAATCTGTTGAAATGCTTAAGACTTGGCCTGCATGGCAGTGTATACCTGTAATCTCAGCACCCAGGAGGCAGAGGCAGGAGGATTATAAGGTTCAGACAAGCTTGAGACAAAGGGAAACCTTGTGCCAACTAAAAAGGACAGGAGGAAAGTGGGAGTAACGGATGCAGTGGAAGCACTCAAATCCAAGATCTCCAGTCACTGGCAGGTTGAGAGCAGGCAGAATTCTGTTTTCTCTAGAGATGGCATGTAGCATTCTACGGCTGTCTTTTCTCCTCCCCACAGCATGACAAGGTAAGGGAACTGTATTCATGATTCTGAGGAAGAGAATAGAACCAGGAGAATGAGGTTTCATCACGACATTAAGCAACACGGCAAGTCAGAGGAAAACCACCCAGGCAGGAGGTGTCTTGACACATGACAGATGTCACCTCCTCTTCTAACCACATTTTGTATGACCCCAAAGAGATGCTGAGAACAACACACACCTACAAAAGCTGTTGTTAATTTGAAGAGTGTACTTTGGGGTTTAGGTGCATGTAGCTCAGTGGTAGGTATATGCTTAGTTCAGTATCCATAAAGGCCTGGGTTCAAACCCCAGGACTAATAACTATATCAACACCTCCTAAAGTTCTGTGCTCAAAAAACCTGTTTAATTCAGGTAATACAAACAAAGCTCTAGAAATCAGGAGATGCCACGTGAGGTCTTCTGTGTCCTTGCTCTGACTGAGCTGTCTGGGTGTGAGTACAGATGGTACATCTTTTGGTGAAACTGACTCCCCAAAGCAACACAATCCACAGGAATCTATAAAAGACTATCTATGGGAAGTCCACTGTGATGGAGGCTCCAGATTCACACCTACTCTGCTTTTAATATGCTGAAACTCTGTCGGTTCCTGCTCCTTACCTCCGACCACCATCATAGGCTTGCTGATTAGGAGAAATAGAATAACTTAGATGGAAAATATGCCCATCTTTGCCTCATCATAACTTCATATAAGCACATAGGCATTTGATCGCTATTTATAGATGTGGTGGTTTGAAGAACGGCCCCCATAGGCTCATAGATTTAAATACTTGGCCTCTAGGGCATAACACTGTTTGAAAATTAGGAGGTTTGACCTTATTGAAGTAGGTGTGACCTTTTTGAAGGAAGTTTGTCTCTAGGGGTAATCCTTGTTGTAGCTCTCTCTCTCTCTCTCTCTCTCTCTCTCTCTCTCTCTCTCTCTCTCCCTCTCCCTCTCCCTCTCCCTCTCCTCTTTGTGCTGTCTGTGGATCAGATATACAGTTCTCAGGACTTTCTCCAGCATCACCATGTCTGCCTGCCTACTGTCATGCTTCCTGCCATTCTGATAATGGACTAAACTTCTGAAACTGTAGACAAGCCCCAATTAAATACTTTCCATTACAAGGGTTGAAGTGGTCATGCCATAGTGTTCCTCCACAGATATACAACATTGACTAGACAACTCTATGAGCAGGGGATGAAACCTTGGGGTTTGCAGATACAGCTCAATTAGCAGGGTGCTTGCCTAGCATGTGCTAGTACCTGGATTCCACTCATAGCACATGATATATACCTGTAATCCCAGCATTGTAGAGGTGGAGGCAGGAGAGTCACAAGTTCAAGGTCATCCTGGGTTATATAGCAAGTTTAAGACCAGCCTGTTCTATATGAAACTCTAGTAAAAACAAAACTCTGACATGCAAACAAGATGTTAGGCTTTGAGTCCCTGTTGTGCCTTTAAAGAAAACCCCTTTCCTTTGTATTGAAAATGATCCCGCTGGGCGGTGGTGGCGCACAACTTTAATCCCAGCACTTGGGAGGCAGAGGCAGGCAGATTTCTGAGTTCCAGACCAGCCTGGTCTACAGAGTGAATTCCAGGACGGCCAAGGCTACACAGAGAAACCCTGTCTCGAAAAACAAAAACAAAAACAAAACAAACAAACAAACAAAAAAAAACAAAAAGAAAATAAAAGAAAATTATCCTATAACTTTCTATCTTCAGTCTATGAAACTGGGTATGATTTATCTTCCTAGTTGGTATCCTAGTTTTTATGGTACACCATCTTTGGCAAGAAGCCATACTTGACAATATTTTGTTCTAGTCCCTCTCTGTAATGTTCACATTCATGAAAACCCAACACTGATGGAATTGAAAAGTTTATGATTTTGTAATTTCTGCCAGACTGCCTAACCCAATCAGGCACAAGTCTCTCTCCTCTCCTGGGACTAGTCCTGGGCTTTAAGCCTCAAGGCTGTGGGCCAAGGCTATCCAATAGTTGGCCTTTGTGGGTTTCCCCTGGGAGTTGTGAAGGTAAATTGCCAGCCTGGCCAAGTTATGAGTTCCCAAGAAAGTCAGGCCTATGCCATGGAAAATGTGATGTGTGAGCACATGCAGCCTTTAAGGACACAGGAGGCTGGTCCTCCTCCATCGGGACTAACGCTATCTGGACGGCAGTGATGGAGGAAGGGCCAGGCAAGATTGTAGTGTTTATCCTTACCAGCTTTTGCTTCTCTCCTCAGAGACATGCCCTCCTGGCCCTTGCTTCCAAAGCCCAGAGGAAGGCTTTGAAGGCATCATTGGCCTTTTTAAATGTATTCTTTTCCCTAAAGGCCTCCATCATTCCATCATACTTTTAAAAGTTAGAGTCAGCATGTGTGGTAACTTTCCAAGTTATTTTCTTTTTCTTATTTCTTTTTTTTTTTTTTTTTTTTT
>JANHMN010000007.1:33858334-33892224 GCA_030674055.1 Rhabdomys pumilio | reverse complement strand
TGCCGAGCACCTATTGCATGCTAGGGACTGGATATAGCATAATGAATGAGATCACTATAATATCAACATTCTAAACAGGAATTCCAAAGATTCCACCCCATTTACCTCTCCTGCTGCCTTGACTGTCGAGGTATATTTACCAAATATGCTTTACAGCTTCTGATTCATCTTCAGTTTTTCCTCTAAAGACAAGGTGATAGATACAATTTTCAAAAAGTAAAAATCACATCTCTCTCACAAATATTAAGATCAACTTGCACAAAAGAACTTATTCAGCTCACTAATTCATGAGCAACCCAGCAATGCTGGAGGACATTATGAAGATGAGATGTATGTGCATGAAATCCGAAATGCTGAAAGTAATTAAAGTGATCCATGAAACGTTGGCTTAAAGCATGCAGAGTGAAATGCGTAATGTTTCAAATCATCTACCCAAAACAATGGGATGAAATACATGTGTGCTTCCAGAACAAGAGTCATAGGAATTGCTGTGGACAGGACATGTCTACACTGTTAGTTTTCTACAATTTAAGTTTATCGCTAAAAATGTTTCATATATATATGTGTGTGTGTGTGTGTGTGTGTGTGTGTGTGTGTGTGTGTGTGCAGATACAGCTCAATTAGCGGGTGCTTGCCTAGCATGTACTAGTACCTGGATTCCACTCATAGCACATGATATATACCTGTAATCCCAGCATTGTAGAGGTGGAGGCAGGAGAGTCACAAGTTCAAGGTCATCCTGGGTTATATAGCAAGTGTACACACACACACACACACACACACACACACACACACACACACACACCATGGCAATCTACCTAAGACAATCAAAGACACCCTCATAGAATCAAAAATTTCTCAGGAAGTCTGTACCGTAGCACCTACGACTCTAAAGAAGGACACGTACCCAAGGTTTTCTGGGATCTTTGTCCAAGTCTTGGTTAATTTTTATGATGGGCTTTACAAAGAGAAAGTTCCACTCTGTTTTTATTAGCTTCCGGGGCCTGTATGTTACAGGCACGTACCCTGTCACTGAGCTACATCCCCTGGCCTCTCCCCTGTTCTCCTCTTCTTCTTCTTCCTCCTCCTCCTCCTCCTCTTCCTCTTCCTCTTCCTCTTCCTCTTCCTCCTCCTCTTCCTCCTCCTCTTCTCTATTTACTTTTGAGGCAGAATCTCAGTAAATTTCTTGAGATGAGACCTGAACTTATTTTTAAGTCTGGCCCAGACTTGAATTTGGGCTTTTCCTGACGAATTTTCTGTAGGTGGGATTACAGGCCTATGGCAGAGCCTCTTTTGGGAGCTTCATTTACAGGACAACCAGTAGACATCAGGAAGTTTGGAGGATGGGATCAGTATACAATCTTCACAATAGAACTCTGGCTCTAGGGACACCACATTAGTCCTTGGAAGCAGGTCAGCTGTCTACCTGTTTGTTGTTAGCTCTCTATGACACAGTGTTGGGGTTTTTTTGTTGTTGTTTGTTTTTTTTAAATGTGTGTATCAAGCTGGGTGGAGGTGGTGCAAACCTTTGATTTCAGTACAACAGCGGCAGAGGCAGCCAGAGCTCTGTGAGTTTGACTGGTCTACAGAGTGAGTTCCAGGACAACCAAGGCTACACAGAGAAACACTGTTTTGAAAAACAAAAAAGGAAAAAGGAGCCGGGCGGTGGTGATGCACGCCTTTAATCCCAGCACTTGGGAGGCAAAGGCAGGCAGATTTCTGAGTTCGAGGCCAGCCTGGTCTACGGAGTGAGTTCCAGGACAGCCAGGGCTACACAGAGAAACCCTGTCTCAAAAAAAAAAAAAAGGAAAGAGGAGAGAGGAGAGAGGAGAGGGAGAGAGAGAGAGAGAGAGAGAGAGAGAGAGAGAAAGAGAGAGAGAGGTGCATGCCTGCCCATTTAAGTGGAGGTCAGAGAATAACTATAACTTCTGGGGAGATGGGTCTTTCCCTGTGAATTCTGAAGATCAAACTCAGTGGTCAGGCTTGGCTGCAAATGCCTTTACACGATGAGTCATCTGACCAGCCTCTGCCCACAGGGTCTTAACAAACTTTATACACAGTTTCACCAAACGAGAGTTCTACAAGATATAAATAAGTATCTTCACCCTAATCTTCCTTTCCCCTTTACTCCCCAATGGAATTTCTACCCATGACTCATCTAAAAAAGAGTTTTCAAGGGACTGGAGGATCATGTCACTGAGAGAAATAAAGCCTTGGGTAGAAACATGTTTGAGTCTGATGAGTTTACTTTTTCTCAAATAAACTTTTTTTCCTTTTTCTTTCTTTCTTTTTTTGGGAGGGAGGGGAGAGCGGTTGAGACAGGGTTTCTCTGTGTAGCCCTGGCTGTCCCGGAACTCACTCTGTAGACCAGGCTGGCCTCGAACTCAGAAATCTGCCTGCCTCTGCCTCCCAAGTGCTGGGATTAAAGGCGTGCTCCACCACCGCCCGACCAAAATATTTTAAATTATAACATATTAAATCAACTTTATAGGATATGTTTTATATTAGAATGGACTAGGTTGTTTTCAAAATACAAATTCTTTTTCTTTTTATAGTTTTAAATTTTATTTTATGTTTTTTATTTTTAAGACAGGGTTTCCTCTGTGTAACATTGGCTATCCTGGAACTCAGTTGATAGACCAGGCTGGCCTCCAGCTCATAGAGATCTGCCTGCTTCTGCCTTCATAGTGCTGATATTAAACGGCTCTCTTTTTCATCTTTTCAAAGACATGTTTTTACCTACAGATTCTTTGTACATTTTAGTGTGTGTTGAGAGGACCTAATTCATCCCATTTTAGAACAGGTAACTATGTTAGGCCTTAAACTTCAATTTCCAAGGATAGCCCAGGTTTCTCTGAACCCACCCCCAACCGGGCAGGCAATCAACAACTGCCCAGACATCTGGCCAGTGGCTTACAACAGACCCAAAAAAGTCCCTATAAGGTAACCCTCTTCCTTGAAGTATGAACCAATCAGAAGTGTGCAAATCTCATATAGCTCAAACAATCCTGATGAAGGTGACCCAACCACAACTGGAAATCACCAAACTGGTTTTAAAAGGGCCAGCTACCCTCGTGGTCTCTATTTTGCTTGGATAGTTGATTCCTGAATGCAGACTGTTTCTGCAGAATAAACATTATCTTTCCATACTATTCAAGTCTGGCATCTTCTTTCAGTGGTTCCTGGATCCTTATGGTGTGTGTGTGTGTCTCCACACATGTAGCGCTCAGAGGAAATTTTGTGTAAGGTGGTTCTCTCAATGCTGGCCAGAAGCTTGCAAGCCTTTTGCCTCAGCTTTATCAGTCGCTGGGTCGCAGCCTTGTGCCTTTCTTTTTAGTTGACTTTGTGTTGCAGTGATAGAACACCATGACCAAACTTGGGGTGTAAAGAGTTTCTGTGGACGCCGGCAGTGGTGGCGCACGCCTTTAATCCCAGCACTTGGGAGGCAGAGGCAGGCGGATTTCTGAGTTCGAGGCCAGCCTGGTCTACAGAGTGAGTTCCAGGACAGCCAGGGCTACACAGAGAAACCCTGTCTCAAAAAACAAAAAACAAACAAAGAACAACAACAACAAAAAAGAGTTTCTATGGTGTACACTTCATCTTACACGAGCATAACCAACCCCCATCCTTGTCACTCATTACATATGGCTCAGATCTGTCAGCCCTACAGGCACTAACAAACCATTCCGGAGCAATCCTGTTCAGCCTTTATATCCCTACTTAGGGAATTGGTGGCATTAGCATCTCTATTTAGAAAGAGGAAATGGGATCCCGTGACTTTCATCAAAATATTCAGCAAATTGAGGCTGGGCCCCACAGTGTAGCCCAGGCTGCCGTGGAATTTACTGCATAGTCCAGAACTGGAGGCATCTGCCTAACTCGGCTTCTCGAATGTTGGGTTACAGGTAAGAATCAGTACGCTTGACTTATTAATTTGAATTTGTATTTTCAACTTCTAAAGCAGCAGTTCTTAATCTGTAGTTGTAACCTTTTTGTGGAGTTGCCTATCAGACATCCTTCATATCAGATATTAATATTTTGATTCATAACAGTTGCAGAACTAGTTATTTATAGTAGAATTGGTTGGGGGTCACTACATTAGGAGGAACTGTATTAAAGGGTCACAGCAGAAAGAGGGCAGAGAACCACTGCTCCAAACTGACTTGGGATCACGAGCTTCAGAGCTCATGCTGATGGGATTACAACACTTGACCATGAATTTGGTTCCCATCTTTTCCTGTGAGGGTGGGGAAAGAAACAGTGACTCCTGTCAGGGATTTCACTTTTTGTTTTGGTTTTGTTTTTTTCTTTCAAGAGACAGTGTTTCTCTGTGTAGCCTTGGCTGTACCAGAACTTACTCTGAGACCAGACTGGTGTTAAAAAATCACACAGCTAGTCTGCCTCTGCCTCCTGAGCGCAGGGGTTAAAAGTGTATGCCTCCACTGGTCCTGGTGGAGTTCCACTTACTTAAAGCATGAGCAAGCAGCCTGCTGTCCTTGCCTGGATCCAGAGTTAACAGGGATCCCATGGCCAGGATCAGTGTGGTGACAATGACGCTTGATGTTGTGGTCCCTCTCTTTAGTCATGTTCATACAAATCCGTATACCATTCTTATACCAATCCCGAATATTAGCACTGAGAATATGATTTTGTGGATAAATTTGAGCAAGAGACTAAGGAAATACAGCTTGAGCTCTTGTCTTGTAATTGCTTTCTAAACTAAGAAATAGATTGAGAGGTTACATGTGAATGAATGGTTAGTCTATCTGCCGGACAACAAGCAACAGAGAGAGTTTTTGGATGAACTGCCGGATCTTACTTATTTAACTAGTCTTTCTCTATTAGAAACCTCTAATTCAAATGCTCTATCTCACCCCTTTAATTGACGGCTTTGGATGTCTGCTCTCATGTCAAATTATAATATATTTTTATATATTAGAAATTTTGTATACACACACACAAATGTGTGTGTGTGTGTGTGTGTGTGTGTGTGTGTGCGCGCGCGCGCGCGCGCATATATTTTAGAAGTGTTGCAGAAAAACAAATGAATACACATGGAAAAGGCAGAAAATGAATGTGAACTTTCTGGAATAATCCAGAGTTCAAAGCTGATGTGGATGGGTACTATATTCCAATCCATGTTTGTGCTGTGGGTTAATGTACTCCTAACAGACTTGTTCGATGTGATCTTTTTGTAAAAATTATTCTCAGTTTTATTCATGTGTATAATGTCCTTTGATCAAATACCCACACTAACCTCTGACATTTATCTATATAATGTATATATACATATATTTGTATCACATATCTCACATGTGTGTGTGCTATGATTTTGCAACTTGAAGGATGAGATAGTACACCCTTTACTTCAGCCTACTTTCATCTGCTGTGAGAAGCAATGTTATAGCAAAGCTTTCACCAATTTCTCCCCTTAAAAGGAATTTCAGTCTATCCAATCTTCTGTGCTAGTGACTACTTGAAACAAAAGCTTTATGTCACATGTCATAGGATCCTGGAATAGATAACCTTAGCCTGAAAACAAAGGGAAGGCAGGTGCAAACAGCTGTCCCATTCCGCCATGAAACAACTCAAATTTAGCTCCAGAAATTCTATGTCCTTTCTGAAGCACCCATGTTCTGTCAGTCTCCCTCCAGTTCACCAGTATGCACACCCTAGAAATCCCTAAAAGTGGGTGATTTAATATATTTTCATTTAGATATAATAATAACAACAAATATTCCTATTTATTTTGGAATCTCCTTTTTTGTTTGTTTGTTTGTTTTGTTTTGTTTTGTTTTGTTTTTTGAGACAGGGTTTCTCTGTGTAGCCCTGGCTGTCCTGGAACTCACTCTATAGACCAGGCTGGCCTCGAACTCAGAAATCCGCCTGCCTCTGCCTCCCAGGTGCTGGGATTAAAGGTGTGTGCCACCACCACCCTGCTTGGAATCTCCTTTGTTCAGAATAGAATTCTAAATGAAAAACATAAATATGGGCAGCCCTTATTTCTGTTTGAGGCCAGCTGGTCTTCTTCCAAGGATACAGAGATAGTAAGGAAAATCGTACTTCAAAAACAAACAAACAAACAAACAAACAAAAAAAAACAGAAGACATTTCCCCTGGATACTGTTTATTTGTCTTGAGCAAATAATTATTTGCTTATACGATGCTTTGCGTTCTGCTTATTACTTATGTGTTGATAGAATGTGGTTAAGAAGTGTTGCAGAGAAACAAATGAATGCATATCGAAAAGGCAGAAAACGAATGTAAATCTTTCTGGAAAAATCCAGAGTTTAGAAGCAATTAGGGTGGAGAAGCTGATGTGGATAGGCCCTGCATGCCAATTCCTGTCCGGGCTGTGGGTTAGTGCACTGCTAACAGACTTGTTCAATGTGATTTTTTTTTAATTGTTTATTCTTTCTCAATTTCATTCGTATGTATAATACACTTTGATCAAACACCCACATTAACCTCTCTCATTCCTTTCTCCCTTCAGCAGAACCTCTCTTCTTTCCAACAAGTCTCTTTTTCTAATTTCCTGTGCCCTGGTGTATTTCATTTGGGCTCTACTGTATTTATCTGGGGTTGTTTGATAAGTTGAGCACAGGGTTAGTTATTTACGGAGCAAAGGCAACTTACCAATGACTATGCCAAGAGGCCCATCTCCAAGCCAGCATTAAACCATTAATTGCTTGCAGCTCCTGCCTTATGAACCCTTCCTCCATCAATGATGGAGTGTGTATGGGCCCAGTCTGTGCAGCTCAGGTGTAGTAACCACTGCTGCCCTGAGTTCTGGTTTGGAAAGCCATGTTCTGTCCAGAGGACAGTTTCACAGCCTTTCCTACTTCACCTCTTACGTTCTTTCTGCCCCTCAAATCTGTGGCAGTCTCTGAACCTTGCACGAGTTGATACTGGTGCTTCATTAGAGCTGAACACTCAACAGTCACGTGTTCTCAGCACTGTGACCAGTTATGAGTCTCTGCATTAACTGTCACCCACCACACACAGATGCTTCTCTGGTGGAGGCCACAGGCAGCACTGATACATATCTTAACACACGCGCACACACACACACACACACACACACACACACACACACACACACACAGAATTGCCAACAGTGATTTTTCACTGCATGTAGAAAAACTGTAAATGTTACAAAGGCCGTTGAAAGATGGGGCACAGTTGTCATGTAAAAATCAAAAATACTTTTATCTCCTGTACTAGCCTCAGAGCTGGGGGCTGTGGTTCAATCCCAGTGTTCGTGAATTTGGTACTTTTAACAATGTAGAAACTTCAGTATAGAGGGGGAGAATTCAACTGTGGTGGGAACTGTGTTCTGGGGAATTACATGTATTGACAAACTGGCTCAGGACCTCATTCAGAGAAAATGAATGGTAGAACACGTAGACATCCCATATCTAGGAATTGAGGTCTCACGGGTTGTTTTGTTTTGTTTTGTTTTGTTTTTGCGTATTTGGTTAGTTGGTTGGTTTTTCAAGACAGGGTTTCCTGGAACTCACTCTGTAAAGCAGGTTGGCTTCAAGTTCACCTCTGCCTCCTAAGCACTGGGATTAAAGGCGCACACCGCCCAGCTTGCTTTTTTAAGGTTTTCCTTTTTTTTTTTTTTCCCTACCCTTGTTGAGAGAGAAATGGCAACTTGTAAAATTTTAACGGGTACAATGAGAGGGTTTGTTGTGCATGAACAATGTGAAACGATTGCCATAGTCCAGTTAGCTAACAGATCTGTCGCTTCACAGAGTCCTGTGTGTGTGTGTGTGTGTGTGTGTGTGTGTGTGTGTGTGTGTGTCACTGATGACAACTCTATCTTCTTAGCAGATTTCAGGTTCAGGTTCACAACAATGTGTTTAGTTATGGTTACCATGCTGTACCTTAGGCCTTAAAAACTTGTTGGTTTTCTTTTCTGGTTTTTTTTTTTTTTTTTTTTTTTTTTTTTATTGTTGTTGTTGTTTTGGTTTGGTTTGGTTGCTGATTTGGATTTTGCTTTATCTTTGAGATTGTAATTAAAACATTTCTTCATTCCCTTTCGTCCCTTCAATCCCTCCCATACATATACACATACACATACACATACACATACACATACACATACACATACACATACACATACACATACACATACACATACACATACACATACATCATACACATACACATACACATACACATACACATACACATATACACATATATATGTATGTATATTCTCCACTCTCCCATCCACTCATTCCCATTCCGCCCCCCATGTCTCTTATTGCATTAATTCTCGTGTCTACATGAAAGTGTATGCCTTTGATAGCATCTCTCAAAACCTCCAGCCCTTTTCACCACTATATTACCCTCTGCTTCTCTGAGTGTCCAAACTTTTAGATTCCCCACGGAAATGCCAGTTGAAAGGCATTTTCATTTCTTTGTCGCATTATTTACTGATTTAGTTGGATGGTTCGTTGTTGTTGTTTTGGATGTAGGGGCTCATGTAGACTGGCCCTGATCTGATCCTTCTGCCTCCAACTCCTGAGTATTGGGGTTACAGGATGTGCCACCATTCACTTAGTGCGATGCTGTCAAGGTGTTCATCTTTGTTATTTCAAATGCCAGGATCTACAAATTGTTTGTTACGGTTTATTTTGTATTTATTTTTGTATGTTTTTGATGCAGAATCTCACTCTTTAGCCCAATCTCACCAGGACCTTACTATATAGCTCAGGCTGGCCTGGAGTTTAGAGTAATTCTTTTACTTCTGCCTCCTAAGCCCTGGGATTACAGGCATAAGACTCATATCCTGAGTTTTATAGAGAAACTATATGTACTATATATGCCTACTGTGTATGTCTATATCTCTCTATATATGAAGACTTGTATATAAGATAGAGAAACAATGTACAGGTGTTTGGTTTGGTTTGTGTTGGGGGGGCTTGCTGTGAGTTAAACCCAGGGCTTCATTTATGTTAGGTGAGCTCCCTCCCTTTAGCTCCATCCCCAGTCCATATGGCACAATTCCTTTCTTTATTCTTCAACGACACTGTTCCTGAATCTTTGATTACCATGGACTATACACCACTGGGTGCAGATGAGCAGCTGGCCCTTTTAAATACTGGGTTTGCTTCCTTGGAATACGATTCTGGATATTTGCGTGAGGCATAAGCTACAAAGAGGAGAGTGAAAGAGGTGGCTCTTCAGAGGCTGAAGAGGTGGCCAGAAATCACACCTTGAAGGGGCCTCACAGGCCTGTTATGGCCTTCTGCAGTGGCTGCTCGGGCACCAGTCAGATCTGAACAGTCTCCTTTATTTCTTGGCCACAGATGCCCAGGCTGCTCAGTTTCCACTTAGCCAGCTGTCATGGTCCACCCTATCTCTGGCATCTGGAAGTTTGCCCTGGGCGCCCAGGCTCTTTGTTTCCTGTAAGATTGCACATGGCCTTTTTGTTAGCAGATTTTCAATGCTAATTATGATGACCCAATGCTTGAGAGATGACAAAAATAATAGGCAAGTGTATGGGAAGTTTTAAATCTCAGAGTAACATGAATCTGATGTCTCTCTCTGTCTCTTGCTCTGTCTCTCTCTGACTCTCTCTGTCTCTCCCTCTCCCCCCTTCCCTGTGTGTGTGGCGGGGGTTGGACTTCACTGTAAAATCTGAGCAATCAGACATTCCCTAAACTCTGTTTCTGGAATAGAAACAAGGGAGGGGAGATTTTTGTATGTTGAGGTCCTCAGAAGTGGAGCAGGGGAATCACTGAAGCTAAGGACATCCCTCCTCCTTTCAAGCTTTTTCTGGGGATGGTGGTTCAGGCAGCTTAACTCCTTAAAGGACATGCCAACTATAAACTCTGCTGTCCAATTGATGCACCAGATACATGATCAACCTGGCCATATGTTTGAGACAGGTTTTTTTGTTTGTTTGTTTGTTTTGTTTTTCGAAACAGGGTTTCTCTGTGTAGTCCTGGCTGTCCTGGAACTCACTCTGTAGACCAGGCTGGCCTCGAACTCAGAAATCCGCCTGCCTCTGCCTTCCAAGTGCTGGGATTAAAGGCGTGTGCCACCACCGCCCGGCTTTTTTTTTTTTTTTTGGGGGGGGGGGGGGGATAGTTTTTAATAAGAGCAAAGTCGATCCCAACATCAGAAGAATGGATGTCACTGCTAGATTCCCAGGACACAACCTGGTTCTGAGTGTAGACCAGTGTGTGCCCTTTAGAATACCTTTCTATGCAGGGTTTCTCTGTGTAGCCTTGGCTGTCCCAGAACTCACTCTGTAGATCAGGGTGGCCTCGAATTCAGAAATCCTGCTTCTGCCTTCCAAGTTCTGGGATTAAAGCCATGTGTCACAACTACCTGGCTAGATTGATTTGTATTTCATGTGCACATGAGTCTTGTCTGTATGTATGGGTACTACATGCTTGTCTTGTGTTCAAGGAGGCCAGAAGAGAGCATCAGATTTCCCAGAACTGAAGCTACAGATGGTTGTGAATCACCACTGGGTGCTAGGGACCAAACCCAGGTCCTCTGGAAGAGCAGCCAGTGCTCCTAATTTCCAAGCCACCACTCAAGCCATATAACTATTTTTTTTTTTTTGAAAGCTTAGTCCAGATGTCAGGTCAGATCCACAAGTGGTCCATTTAGAGTAGGCCCATTTAGCTGGCCACACCAAGTTTATTACTGGGCTCAGGGATCACCTGGCTCCCGGGTTAGTTAGTGCCAGCAGCTACCAGGATGATGTTCTAGTCCTTTCCATGGAACCACCTATAGTCTTCTCAGGGGCAGTAATATCTTATACCATGGTCATAAATTCCCTACTGATGTCAAAACTTTCACTGATGACTAGCTGGGAATGCTAAGCAATTGGTGGTGCAAAAAGCACTGTTGGTGACCATGACTCAAACATCTCAGACATGGACATCAATCAGCTAAGGGACAGAAATGTTGGACCTTTGGGTCCACACTTTCAGGTGAGTCCATCTTTCTCCATTGTAATAGAAATACCAGAGATTTGCCCAATGTATTTAGCACTGGCATCCTCGCATTTGATGAAGGCGGGGCCTTCTTAAAGATAAATATAAGTTTTCCATTGATGAGATAGACTTCCTGTTTTCAGCCTTGGCTGTGCCATTACACTCATTATTGGTGGAATCACATTAAAATGTTATATCATGCAATTAATATCAATTAAAGGTCACTGATGGCCACAATATCTCCTAGCAATCAACTCCCATTCTGGACAAATCTACTACTCTGAGCTTGGAAGAATGCTTCATGACATGAGAAGATATGGTGTCTGTCAAACAGGGTATGGTGGTGAGGCATGACTTATAATTCTGAAAGGTCATTCCAGATGACCTGATGAGCTCGGGGTAGTTGACACAAAACCTATAATCCCAGAACTGAGAAGTTAAGTCAGGAGAATTGCTGACTTTCAGCCTAGTTTGGGTTACTAGTAAGACCCTATTTCCAAAAGACCAAAGCAAGCAAAAGCAGATGGTGGACGGCAGGAGGAGAAAATAGAAAAGAGTGGGAAGAGTAGGAACCCCACCACCAGGTCTACATCCAAGGTGTGCTGCTGCAGAGTCTTGCCCATGGTGTGAAACTAGAAGAATGGCATAATTATATAATGACAGTAGCTCATTTCATTCCTGCAATGCTTATCAGACAAGGATAATTGAGAAAATGGGTTCTTCTCACTTAGCACCATTATCAGAGCACCTGAATTAACGAGCCCAGTAAGTCCAGAAAGACAAATGGAGCCAGCGCTCTTTCCTCCGCGGAAGTCTTTCCAACTCATTGAAAGCTGCGTTTACAGGAACCGTCTGAGCCCTAGAATTGGCAGTTTCAGTAACTCCACCCATAGATCAGAAAAAGTGAGTAATATTTAGCACAGTGATCTCCCGCTGTAGTTACAGGAATGCAAGGTTGTCAAGTCCTACCTGCCTCGCTTCTGGCAGGACTGCCACCCCCATCCCCCTTTATTTTGGAGCATTAAGTAGCTGAGAGGAGATGTTAGCATAAAACTCCACTGTTGAGGCTAGCTGCTAAGCCTGGGACTGTGCCAGGTATTCTTATTTTTAAGACTGTATTAAAGCCAGGCGGTTGTGCGCACACCTTTAATCCCAGCACTTGGGAGGCAGAGGCAGGCAGATTTCTGAGTTCGAGGCTAGCCTGGTCTACAGAGTGAGTTCCAGGACAGCCAAGGCTATACAGAGAAACCTGTCTCAAAAAAAACCAAAAAAAAAAAAAAAAACTGTATTAAGCTCAAAACTAGTCAATAGTTTAGCAAAGAAGGATAGTATTTATTTTCTAATTTTTATATAGGCTTTAAGGAGGGTTGTCATAGTTGAATTGCTAAATATGTCCACCTGATAGTAAGTAGTTTACTTTATTAAATATTATTTTATTATTTTTATCCTATTTTTTCTAAGTAGAGTATTTTCCTTTGTGATGAAGGAATGAGGAGTATTTGCAATAGTTCCCTACAACACTCTCTGATGATCAAGGTCAACAATAAAATAAGCCCTTCATTCGGAGGCTGTGACTTATTCTGTTAACAAGAAACAGCCATTGCAAAGAACTCTGTGGCTTTCCAGGTTGGAGAGTATCCTTCAGACAGAGATTCAATGCAATCGCTTCTTGGCGGACTCCGCTGCCCGAACGTAAGCTGTGTTCTGTGGGCAACCGTCTGCTTATTTTCTTTTCTAGACAAGTGGTTAGCCCATGTTGGATATCCTGTGTTTATGGAATTCCAGAAAGGTTATGTCATAGAAATCGCTGGTGTGCGCGTGCGAACGTACACACGATTTATGGAGAGAAAGTAAACCGAAACAGCTTGTGGAGAAATCCACCCGCAAGTGGTGGCCGAAGTGTTCTCGGGAGATGCGTGCCTTCATTTGCAAGTGCTTTACCCGCTATGGTACCTCATAAGTACCAGAAAGTGAACAATAGATCCAAATGTCAAAGGCTGAGGCCCGGCAGAAAAATCGTGAAAGCCAGACACACCAGTTTACTGTCTATCGTTCGTAATGTTAAAAAAAATTCTTCAAGTTGTACTTAAACCCTAGAAGCATTAATTTTAATTTATATTTAAAAGTTGACTTTCCCCCATAAAATCTCAGAGGGTTCCCAAATTAGCATCAGCTTAGAAAATAAACAAAGACCATAAGGGGAAAGCCTAGAGTTTAATAGAAAAGAAAGAGTCCTATAAAAGCTTTTATATTTTAATTTTTTTTTTCAACTTCTAAATGAGTTCTGTTCCACTGCTCATTTCAATAAGCTTGACTCTGTGTGAGGAGGGAGATGCAATCTTGGAGTTCAAGGGTTTTGTCTGTGATTTTAACATCACAATTCACACAAGCGCTAAAGAAACTGTTTGCTCTGGTTTCCATAAACTCACTTAATGCTTTTTAATTCACCTGAACCAACAACCGAATGCTGCAGGCCATTTTGAAACAACTTTCCCTAATCATTAAAGGTAGCATGTGCTTCTCATATTCTTCAAATACTGATCCTTGAAACAAAACCAAAAACATACCTTTGCCCTGTTTTCTATTCACTGCTCACTGTTGTAATGTAAGTAGGTTCTCTTTGGAGGAGAAACGCAAAATGAAGTTTAACCCACAATTGAGTCTTACATCCTGTGGTCTTGGAATTTTAAAATTTCATTCAAAACACACATTATAAACAAACTTTCCCAAATGACCATCTAGAGAGGAATGTGGCAGAAATCCAGAAACAATTGTAATATTTGGACCAAGCATGAGCACAAATAGCCAGTGTATGTTTTCATGACGGGATTATGGCTTGCTGTTTCACAAACCCTACAGGGGATTTGGAGATGGGCAGAGCTCAATTCCATGTCGGCTGAGTGTCTCCAGAAGAAAACAATCCCTTGACAGTGAAGATGAGCTATTAAAAGGACTCTTTGTTTGTTGGAAACAGTGGAGTGTGTATGTGTGTGTGTGTTTGTGTGTGTATTTGTGTGTGTTGTGTGTGTGTGTGTGTACGGTGAGGGTGGTGAAATTCATGCTAGGGGCCTTTCTCATGCTAGATAGATACCCTACCACTGAGCCCAAAGCCCAGCCCCAGCCCCAGCCCCAGCCCCAGCCCCAGCCCCAGAACATCTTTTTAAACCACTCATATCTGTTGACTAGAAACACTGGGAGGAAGGTTTCTGGTGTATAAATAATTAAACTCAAGCTCAGAGTTGTACACCTGGCACCTAATCTTTAGCACAATAGTGGAGACAGATTCAAGGTGGACAGGTGCTAGGAAAGGAACACAGACAATCATTTCGTCAGGGACATCCAACCAGTGGGGTCAGTGAGATCCCACCAGGCAGTATTCAGAGGGTGGATGCTGAGGATAAGTCTGAGAAGGGTGGAGTGCTGCAGGGTCAAGCTTCAAAGAGAAAAGGTAGGATGAGAAAGCTATAGAGAGCCTCCTAGTGTGTGCACTAGCGCCCATGTAAAGAGTTCATCTCTATCCCAGAAAAGAACCAAGAAAGAAGGTGGCACTAGAGTACTTTAACACACACACACACACACACACACACACACACACACACACACACACTGGCATGAGAGTAAAGAACAATTAAGCCAGAGTCATTTCAAAATGGTTCTTGGCTCCTTACCCCCACAGCAAAGTTTAACACGAGGACACCTTGTGATTTCTCATTTTGGCCCTTAGTAAATTTCAATGGTCTATGAATCCATCATTTCTTCAAAATTTGTTTAGAAGAACAGCATTATCTAGAGATCTACTGTGTGAATCTCATGCCTATTTTTAATAGCATCAATGCTCAGAATAGCTCAACAGAAACTGGCAGGATCACCTACTCTAATGAGTCGACCTTCCCACCTCCATGATGCTTCAGTTTCGATTTTAATACATGATTCTGAGAAGCCTGGGTGGACTAATATAGCATCGTAGGTCGCTGGTTTTTAATCATCATGAAAATGCATCACATCTCTGGGAGGGACAAAAGAAAAGTAGAGATTCTTCTTAGGAGCCCTGTGAAGCTCTCCTGGCACAAGCAGGAAACAGTGAGCGAGCGGCTTCTCAGAAGACAGAGCCAAGGCTGCTTTAGAACAATCTGGTACTCAGCATCATCATGGGTTGATAATTATCTCTGAGTGTTAGCACGGGGGATGTGTGATCTGTAAGGCAATGAAGTGGGGCCTCGGGACTATCAAGTTTGTACCATGGTGCAGTGGTTCTGTCCAAGTTCCTTCACATATGCGACGCCTTGGCCTTCGTTTCTCAACTCCTTTTAAAAGTCAATTCTACAATGCAAAAAGCAGGGTTTGGCAACCAGTGGAGGTGGTACAGAAGGGTTTGGGGCTCAGGGAGAAGATAACCATCTTTAGCACCTGTTTCTGTCCTTCCATCTTCCTGCTACCCCTTGTCTTCTCTCTTCCTGAAATCCTGGAGCTTGAACCCAGATCCTCATCCATACCAAGGAGCCAGCTCTGCACAGAGTTGTTAGACATCTCCAGCCTTGATTTTTGTCTGCATCTGTCCTGGGTATCCCAGGATAAACCAGTTGAATTTTGGATTCCCATTTCACCTCTCAAATAGGGATAAAAAGCATCTGATGCTTGTAGAGCTGGGGGTCGGGGGGTGCACGTTCAATCAAAGGAGTCTGTAATACAAAAGCTAATGGTTGGTATCGGGGCACACTGCATTTTTTTTTCCTTTTCCCACATAGCTTTTACCAAAGAACAGTAGAAATAGCCAAACCTATAACTCTGAAAGAGTATAGTGTCAACCGAGTGCTGGAGTTTATCAAGTAAACTGGAAATTGAGGGTTATTGTTTTCTGCTTGTGTGTCTGGCAACCTTCCTATTGGAGAGCAGACTTAAGAATTTTGCTCATCTTGACTGAGTCAAATTTACTAGAGTGGGTAAAAGAAATTTTTTTGTTTTTGTTTGTTTGTTTTTCGAGACAGGGTTTCTCATAGCTCTGGCTGTCCTGGAACTCACTCTGTAGACCAGGCTGGCCTCAAACTCAGAAATCCGCCTGCCTCTGCCTCCCAAGTGCCGGGATTAAAGTCATGTACCACCACATGCAACCCTATATTTGAATTCTTAATGCAAGTTCCCCGAGGACAGCTCCACTTCCAGTTCAGCCCTGTCTCCCAGTTCCTGTCTCATAGTAAGTATTCAACAAATATTATTCAGCCAAGACTACCTGAGAAACCCTGTCTCGAAAAACCAAAAGAAAAAAAAGAACAAATATTATTTTTGAGTTAATAAATGTCAGGGGAAAATTCAGTAAAAGATGACAGGGAGGTGAGCTAAATGAGGCCATCAGGTTTTTGAATGACATGCATATTTGGTAAAACCGCCTGGGGGTAAATTCAGAAGCTTGTTCTGACAGAGAGTGAGTTTATCTGGCCTTTGGTCCTAGGCAGAGATCTTCACTGATAACCTTTAAAGAAAATCACTCTGAAGTATCCAGATGGAAAGGGCCGGAGTACCTAGTGATCTAGCCTGATCTACAGAGAGTTCCAGGATGGCCAGGACTACACTGATCTGTCTACACATGTCTGCTTTGTATCAGACACGTGAGCTGAGTATCATGGTTAATATCCTGACTGAGGTGATCTCAGAAGTTAAGCAAAGTTCCCAACTAGCACCAACTAAAATCCGGCCTTCTTTCTCTGCACCACAATCTTATGTTGGGTTAAATCTTATGGCTAAAAGCAACATCATATTTTTTTTTTCTCCTTCAGATTCTTTGATTACTGTAAGGGAAAGATTGTTCTGTCCTGAGACTGATAAGTTTGATTGCTAGAAATCAAAGTTGGTTACAGAATATTCCTGAAAGCTGGGTGTGGTGGCTTACACCTTTAATCCTAGCACTTGAGAGGCAGAGGCAGGCAAATCTCTGAGTCGGAGGCCAACCTGGTCTACAGAGCGAGTTCCAGAATGGCCAGGCCTATAATAGAGAAACTTGTCTTGAAAAACGGGAGGCAAGGGTGGGGGATGGGTGGGGAGAATATTCCGGGAATGTTACTCATGAAACTGATAATAGAATTTTCTTTTTCTGAGGCAGAACATGACCAGAGAGAGAGTCTGACTTTTCTGTTCATGGAGTGTTGCCAGATAAAGGACAATATTAAACCTTGATTTCAACTGTTGGGAGGTGTAGCTCAATGGGAGAGTACTTGAGCAGCATGTGAGGTCCTAGGTTTAACCCTTGGTTGTGAAATACATAAACAAGTAAATGAATTATGTGAGACAAACAGCAAATAACTTTAGTTTAAGTATACACCAAATATCACATGCGATAAATGTAGATTGTCTAGGAAGAAACAGTTTAAAATGGGGTAACATTGGTTCTGGGCACTTAAAATGATGTTAAGAAGCTACCGTTAACCAGATTTCAGACTTTTCTGCACGTGAACCTTTGACCTGGGCTATAGAAAACTTCTCTTCGTACACCAGTTGACCTTTGGAATACTGTTAGCTTCTCCAGACCATCTGCACAAGAAACCCCATCCCCAACTCCTCGAAGTCTAAAACCATGTGCAATCCCTTTCTTGGAAGACAGCTCGACTTCTGTCAGCACCAAGCACATCTCACCAGCAAGCAGTCCCTTATGGCTTACTCCAGGTGTAAGCTCTGCTCCCTCTTTGGAAAGCCTCAGGCACATTTTAAAGTAGGCTTAAATCTGTGCTTTCCCAGATTACAACCCCAATTACATCCAAATCAAAGAAAATGTCTTTGATCTCAACTGTGTTGATCTTGTTTTAGGTAAAAAAAAATAAATAAATAAAACAAAACTCCTCACTAAAGAAAGGTGCACATGATGTTTACTGAAATTAAATCTTGTACTTTTATTTGCTAAACCTGGCAAATATATTCTTTTTTATAAATTCAAATTTTTTGTTCCGTATGCATGTATTGTCCATTCAAAATGTAACTTCGATTTTTAAAAAGGTTGAGTTTTCTTCCTCCCTGTAACTGGAGCATTATTAGAAGCAACTTTGGGACAGAACTGGGACTCATTGGAATGTGCTGAAGTTAAAGGCTAATTTAAAAAGCAAGATTAAAGGAATACATTTGCAAAGATGGCTTTTAAAGACATGTACACTGGTAGAGGAAACAGCAAAGAGGAGAAAGATGAAAAATATCCTTCCTGGGGAAATTGTAGCCAATAAAGCTCTCAGAGTTCCTTTTGGGCCCGGAGCAAGGCTAAGCCAAGACCAGAATACAAAGGTCTCTGGATTCCAGAATATCTTAAGTTCCAGGTACAACCTTAAATGCACTGTTCTCTTCATTTTCCCCTTCTGGCCTTCCACATTTAAAGAAAGACTCCCATTTCCCATACCATTTCTGATGTCATCTCTTTCTAGTTCCCTGAGTCCCAGAAACACCCACTCTCCAGAGTAGCCTAGACGTGGTCTTCAAGGTAACCTTAGCAATGATTTTGTAATTGCCCTTCAAATCCCCTACTCCCTACCCCCAGTCCTCTTGGCTATAATAAAAGGTAGGCGGAGAAGGCAACCTGCTGGGCACCCCTTGGGCAAGCTATAGAGAAAGGCTGGGATGGGACACAGCATTCAAGCTGGAACTATCTGGAACCATTTGTGTTGAGTTTAGGAAAGTTACTTCATTTCTCTGGGTCATAACTTCCTTCCTAATTTCTCCAAGCCATAACTTCCTAAAAGGGGGCACAGAAGTCTTAGGGATAAAGAAGGAGCCACAAAGAACATGGCCTATAAAACCACTCGAATTAAGTTAATACTTAATAATTCCACCCATTAATATTTTTTATGGTAAGCTGGGGAGAGGGCTCAGTCAAGCAAGCACTTGCCAAGAAAGCTTGAGGATTTGAATTCTATCCCAAGCAACTACATTAAAAAAGCCAGGTGTCATGGTGCATGGGCCACACCTGTATGTAATTCCAGGGCTGGGAGTCAGGGGAGGGAGGATTCCTGGGGTGTGATAACCAGCAGGTCTATCCTAATCAGTGAGCCAAGTTCAGTGAGAGACTCTCCAAATATGAGATAGAGAATGACTGAGAAAGACACCTGAGGTCAACCTCCAAGTCCACCCGTTCATGCATGTCCAGGCACACACACAAACATGATCATGCCACATTTGAAATGTTAAAGAGCCCATCTGAAAAAACAATCTCAATTTTAGTGTGAGAATCAGGAATGGATTAACAAAGTGATGACTGTTCATAGGCTTTCCATTATTTATTTATTGTCCCATTGAGGCAAAGCTCATAATGACATTTTAAATCATCTAATTGAATGAAGTATAACTATCTATGGATTCCTTCCTCCTCCTCCTCCTTCTTCCTTTTCCTCTTCCTCTTCTTCCTCTCTCTCTCTCTCTCTCTCTCTCTCTCTCTCTCTCTCTCTCACCTGACCTCTTAACAACTTTAGTAAGGTCTGTTTCCCAAGCTATATAATTTAATGATTTAAAGTGAATGTTCAGAGCTAGGATCTAGCTCAGTTAAGGTTCAATCCCAGCAACTGCATAAACTGGGTCCATGTTTGTAATCTCAGGATCTGAAGATGGAGGTAGAGGATCAGGAGTTCAAGTCAGATTCAGGAAGTATCAGGTTCCAGGCCAGCCTGAGGGATCATGAAACACTTTTACAAGACAAAACAGACCAAAGTGTACATTTGGTGATTTTTAGCATGTTCACATACTTGTACACTTGTCACTACAGTCAGTTTTTGTCACCCCTGACTCAAGCCCTGTACCACATGGCACTTATCATTTCTATCTAATCTGTCTGTCTGTCCGTCCGTCCATCCATTCATTCATCCTGTCTACCTCTCTATCTCTCTATGTCTACGTCTATGTCTATCTCTCTCTCTCTAAATATCCCTCCTGGTCTAGACAGCCAGTGTTCTGTCTCTATATTAATCCACCATCTGTATAGACTTGTATTTTCCAGACATTAGAGTCATACTATACAATATTTTCTTGTAATTTGTTTCTTACATATAGCATAGTTTTAGGAGTTTGTAAGGACCATCAGCAATTAACTTTTTCGTAGCCTAATAGTCCATTTTCTGGACATATTGAACTAGGTTTATGGATTCAACAGTGAGTATGCATTTACAGTTTCATATTTTCCGACATTATTAATAGTACTGCCATGAACACTGATGCTTTTGTATGGACATATATTTCATGTTTTTGGTTCTCTTTGGTTTCATACCTGAGCGTGAACTACCATGAGTCATTTAGAAAGTCTGCCTTAGCCTTTTGAGGAACTGCCAGTGTGTTTTCAAAATGGCTGCGTGCTCTGCACTCCCATCAGCTGAGTATGGGGGTTTCAAGCCTTGTCAGTCTTTGGTTCTTGTCTTTATCTCTTTTTCATTATTCCCTTATTTGTAGGTATGAAGTGGGTGTGGATTTGATCTCACTAATTATGTTACTGATGCCATTGAACACTTAAAAACATGTTTAATGGTTTTTGCATATTTTGGGGGGAAGAATATCTAGTTGCTTCCTTTTGTTTTGAAGTGCAAGGAATTAAACCCAAGACCCTGCACACTCTCTGAAAGGGTTCTCTCATCAGTCACTCCTCCAGCTCACCGTCCTCTTTCTTCTCTCTGCTTTCCTCCTCCTCTTCCTCCTACTTCCAGGGCTTCCAGGGATTCTATATCCCTAGGCAATTTGCCCACTTTACAATTGAATTGTCTTTTAAAAATATTTGTGTGTGTGTGTGCATGTGTGGTGGTGGTGGTGGTGGTGGGGTGTGTGTGTGTGTGTGTGTGTGTGTGTGTGTGTGTATACCACAACACAAATGTAAAGGTCAGAGAACAGCTTGAGGGAGTCAGTTCACCCCTTCTATTATTAGGTGAGCCCTGGAAGTTGAACCCAGGCCTCAGGCTTGGTGGCAGGTGCCTTTACTCACCGGGCTAGCTCTCCTGTTGGAGTTGTCTTCTTATTATTCAGTTTTAAGAAGTTTTGCCTTATTCTCTATACTCGGCTCATATCAAATGAGTCATTTGCAAGTATCTTCCTCCATTCTGTGGAACATCCTTTTCACCTTTTATGTGGTGTGAAGTATATGTATGTGTGTGGGTGCACTGGTGTGTGAAGCCCAGAGAAGTCACGTGTCTTCTTCAATATCACTCCATCTTTTTCCTAATGTGTACCTAAAAATGTTGACCCTTTTATTTTGTGCTGGCATAGTTCTTAGAGTTAAAATAGAGTAAATAACACTGGTATGATTTTGACATACTATAAACTTGAGCGTTTTTAAAATTCATTTTTATTATAATATTTTTGAAATTATTATAGTATAATTACATCATTCCTCTCCCTTCCCTTTCTTCTGTCCAACATTTCCCACTTACTCTTTTCTCTTTCAAATTCATGACTTCTTTTTCTGTTATTATACACACAGAAACACAGACAGACAGACAGACAGACAGACAGACAGACAGACAGACATGGGTTACTAAATATATAAACACGACCTGCAGAGGCAGGTGGATTTCTGAGTTCAAGGCCAGCCTGGTCTACAGAATGAGTTTCATCCAGGACAGTCAGGGCTATACAGAGAAACCCTGTCTCGAAAAATAAATAAATAAACAAACACAACCTGCTCAGTCCATATATTTGTAAGCATAAGTCCACTTTGTATTAGCTAACCATATGCGAGGGCTCTTTTCTGGGACAGACTCTTTCTTCCGCTCTAACACTCCTCAGCTGACTGTAGTTCTTTTTCTAGGACCGAGGCCTCCTGAGCGTTCCCCCTTCCACGTTAACATGTCCATTAATGCCATCCATGTTCACGTCTTGCTTAGGCAGTCATGTTCGTGACATTTACACCTTATTTTTCGGACAGGCTTTCACTGAAATTGGAGCTTGCTATTTTCAGCTAGACTGGCTGGCCAGCAAGGCCTCAAAATCTACCTGGGCTGCGATTATAGACTCCTGGCTTTTTACGTGGGTGCCAAGCCTGGAGTCAGGTCCTCAGGCTTGCTTTAGAAAGCACTTTAAACCCTGAGCCATCTACTTAGCCCTCCTTTTGCTGTCTTGAGAGTAGCCTTTGAAGCACAAAAGATTTTAATTAGGATAAAATCCAATTTATTTTTGTTTTTCACTGTTATTGTTTGGTTTCTGTTTTTGAGATATGTTTTCACATAACACAGGTTGGCTACGTACTATGTATCCCTGGTTGGTTTTGAACGCCTGATCTCTCTTCTCCTACCTCCTAGTTTCTGGGAATGCAGCTATGTGCCACTGCTCCCTGATTTGTTTATATGCTTTCACATCATCACTTTGGAAACATTGCTAATCCAGACTTTAAGGCTTTTCCTTATGGTTTCTTTTATGAGTTTGAGATCGTATGTTGACATATGATACAATTTTTGAGACTCATTTTTATTTATGTGTATGTGTCTATATCTCTGTATATGCATACTCTGTGTGTTTGTGTGTGAGGGGGAGGAAGGGGAGATGGACACAGAGACACAGAGACAGAGAGAAAGAGACAGAGACAGAAGGAGAGACTGCAGAGGCCAGACAGAGCATTGGATGCCCAAGAGCTGGAGTGACATCTGGTTCTGAGTCAGTCAACCAGAGAGCTAGGAATTGGACTTGGTCCTCCTCAGTAACAATTGAGCCACTTCTCCAGCCCCCAGTTTCACTCTTTTGCATGTAGGCTTTTTCTCATTGAAGTCTTTCTCAGGATCAAACAGACTTAAATGTGGGGGCTGACCCTGGTCTTCTGATTTGCTTTCTCTATTTCTGTTCCCGTGCCAGGGCCACACAGACTCAATTACTGTAGTGTTGTACCTTTGAAATGAGATTATGTCAGTCTAACTTCTTTTTCAAGATTCTCTTTTTTTGTGGGTTCTTAAATTTCCTTGTCAGTTTTTGCAAATCCTATGCTTAGGACTGCATTGAACCTGTAGCTCAGTCAGGAATGTTACCACCACCTGGGTGACAGCATTCTGTGATCCTTGAACACAGCACGTCTTCCTACCTGGGTCTTTTGGAGTTTTATTTAGTGATGTTTCATAGTTTTCAGGTTATGAGCATTACACTTTAAAAAAAATTGTTCCCGAGTACTTTATTCTTCTTGATGCTATTACAAATTGGATTTATTTATTTATTTAGAAACAGTCTCCCTATGTAGCTAAGGCTTTTACTTTAAATTCAAGATCCTTCTGCCTCAGCCTTGTAAGTGCTGCTTGGCTTGGGTTGTTTTCTTAATTACATTCTCAGTGTTCATTACAAATACATGGACTAAGCCAGACGGTGGTGATGCATGCCTTTAATCCCAGCATGTAGGAGGCAGAGGCAGGCGGATCTCTGAGTTCAAAGAAGACCAAGTCTACAGACTGAGTTCCAGAGCAACCAGGACAACACAGAGAAACCTTGCCTTGAACCCCCACAGCCACTCCCAACCCTCAGATACATCAGCTACATTTGACTATTGTATATTGATCTTGTTTCTAGTCCATTACTCCAATGCATCGTATGTTCATTTCCTGCCTAATTGCTTTGGTTAGAGCATTCTGTACAGTGTTGGGTGGAGTGTTCCCTACTCTTCTTATGGTGTTACAGAGAACACCCCAGTTTTCTATTTACAAACACGAGCTTGACTGTTGACTTCTTCTAGAAGTCCCTTTGTAGGTTAAAGACAGACAAGTGTGTACATACTCTATAGGTGCTTGCTAGTATTTTGCTGAGAATATTTATTTATTTATTTATTTATTTATCTATCTATCTATTTATAAGAGCTATTGTTATATAGTTTATATATTTATAAATTATAAGAGTTTTGTGTTCTATTTATAAGAGTTATTGTTATGTACTTTTTCTCATGATATTGGAGAAATGTTTTCTTTAAATAACCAACATAGTAAAGAACAAAAACAACAAAACAACAAAAACACCTAAATGGATATTAGGCCGAGTTCCTAGTTTGGCTGTCAGACATCTCAGTTTCTTAGTGTTACTAGTTCATATATTTAAAACAAATGCACCTTTCCTTCCTCCCCTTATCATTTGTACTTCAGTATCTAATTTGTTAACGTTCTAGTTGTTCTAGTTTGGGGCTGGTTGAGATGGCTCAGCATGAAAACCATGCTTGCCTCTAAACCTGAATTCAATCCCTGCTAGCCATGGAGACAAGCCAAGGGCAGTGGTGTGCACCTGTTGTCCCAGAAATTCTACACTGAGGTGGGAGATGGAGACAGGAAAGTCATTTGGAAGCTTATGGGCCAGCTTACCCTAGAGTACACAGTGCAGAAGAAACAGCAAGGTGGAAGGGGAGAGAGCTAACTCCTGAAACACGTCTTCTGACCTCCACCAGTTCACTATGGTATATGTGTGCCTGTGCACACACAGAGCAAATGAATATTGTAATCTGATGACAAAATGTTGGTATTAGATATTCCTGCTAGTTTATAATAAAATAATGTACATATTTACAATTCCTAAATAAAGATGTGCCCTTGGACCATCGATTCTACCTTCTAAGAGTATAATGAACAGGAACCGTATTTTCTGAGAGCATTCTATGAAAATGGAGAAAGTTCCTTATCCTCAGCATTGTCCTGAAGATTGACAGAGATGACTGATGTTCCTTTGAGGGCCTGGGACAATGAAGATGCAGTGAGAATACTTACTGAGTTCGCAGATTATATGCCACTGTATGCATTCATTATTTATTGCACTGCTGGTGATTAAGCCCAGGGCCTCAGACAGACCTAGGCAAATGCTCTACCACCACCCAGCAACAAGCCCAGCCCTAGCGTCCTTTAGAACAGAAAACAGTTGCAGGCTTGGCACACGCCCTTTTGGAAACCCTCTGCTGCATACAACAAAATGCTTCTGCACAGAACCCGACCTTCTTCAGAAGTTACCTTTCGGTTTTCACGTCCTTTTCTTCTTGCCTTAGATTCTATGATTATTGCTTATTTCGGGAACTTGGAAAGTACCATGCAAATATAGATATAGCCATGCTAGTTAAAAATAAAAGACTTAGATTTGCTGGTGAAGGAAAATATGATGCTCTCTGTAGGTATAACTGCTTGATGAACACCAGATTTGCATTTCATAAGAACATTACTGGAGAAATTGAGAGTACATTGAAAACTAGGAGCCAAATGCTTTTCCCAGACGGTAATTTATAACTCTCAGTGAAGTCAAAAGTAATTCTGAGGGTAGCGTTTAGGCCACGTGTTTGGAAAACTGGAAGAAAAAAAAGGAGGCATGAATAAATTTCCAAATCTTTCCAAAGTACTTAGAAGGGAGGCAATTTGTAGTTATGAGCTTAAGAAATGTTTTTTTTCCACTAGTGGAATATTCCTTCCACTTCAGTATAATTTATTTTACCTATTACAGGATGCTAATCATGATAAAATTTAAAGAATCATTTAAACAGCAAAAAATTATAGAGTGCCATACCAGTTATAAATCCTAACACAGTCCTTAAAGATTCTTTTGAGTCAATCCTCTAAACATTTCTGATGACCAGGTCATTAGATGTAGCTGAAGCTTTTCAAGCACACTATGTATTAGGATGTCAGTGCCCATGATTTATCCTCAGTCCAAGTGAAAACTACCAGAGGCATTCACTTACTTTCTCTCTCTCTCTCTCTCTCTCTCTCTCTCTCTCTCTCTCTCTCTTTCTTTCTTTCTTCCTGACTCCTTCCTTCCTTTCTTTCTTTTTCAAAGGTTTCAAGAGCTCCTTTAAAAAACCCCTACCTGGGGGCTGGTGACAAGAGCATGTACCACTCTTCCAGAGAACCTGAGTTCAGTTCCCAGCACCCACATCAGGCAGCTTGCAACTAACTGCCTGTAACTCAGGTCCAAGGGAGAATCTGACACTCTTGGCCCATAGGAACACCTATATACATATACATACTTTCAAAAATAATAAAAATTTATCTTAAAAAATTTCTACATGTAGGACAGGTGTGGTGGTGCATGCCTTTAATCCCAGCAACTCTGGAGACAGAGGCAGGTGTATCTTTGAGTTTGAGGCCAGTTTGGTCTGCTGAGTAAGTTTCAAGACAGCCGGGGCTACACAGAGAATCCCTGTCTTGAAGAACCCAAAACAAACAAACAGATATCCTTACATGTTGTGGCTGGAGAGACAGCTCAGATGTTAGGAGCACCTGTTTGCTGTGGGCATCGGACTCATTCATGGTACACTGGCATACATACAGGCAGAACATTCATACACATAAAGTAAAAATAGATGCAAAAATAATTTTTAAACATTCCTACATATTAATATCATGACAAGTTAATGTGGTTAGTATCTGAAATTGCATAATGTCAACAGCTACTTGACAGGTGACAGAACAGAACTCTGGCAGTGATGTTTCAGGAGGGGACCAGCTAGTGTGCTGACTTTGACAATTATTTGTTATTGCTTGAATAGATGTTTCCGAGATTAAGCTTCTTATTACTCAGTCTGTTTTGGACAAAGATGCTGGCCACAAAGTTCTCGCTGCAGGCTGATGCTCCTCATTATAACACAATATACAAGGTCTAAACTCTTTCTGGAAGGCTTGTCATGAAACTGTGAGAAAGACCAGCCTCATGTTCAAGATAGAAGCTTAATCGTAATTCAGTCCAGAGAAGGAAATGTAAGGCTTGTTTTCTATTATAACAATTTGCTTTATTAATCATAGTTAACTTTACAAAAAGCTTTTTTCTGTGTATGCGTGTGATTGTATGTGTGTTGAAGGTGTACATACATGTGTGTGCTTTCACATGCATGTGGAGGCGGAAGGTTTACATCAGAAATCACCCTCTATTGTTTTTCTACAATCTTCCTTGAGGTGGAGTCTATGACTCAAACTCAGAGCTCACCAACATGGCCAGTCTCCTAGCCACCTTGCTATGGGGATCCCTTGCTTTGCCCTCGGAAAGCTAGAATTACAGATGGGCCAGACATTAGCATGGTTTTGTGGGAATCCGAAGTCGGATCCTCATACTTTGTTGACAAGCACTTAACTACTGAGCCAATACCCTAGCCCTAGCCCAACAGTCGACTTTTCAAAAGCAAATGCCATGGCCTCACTCAAGGACAGTTGCTTCTATTTAATTGCTTACAATGCTCTAAGTTGGATGCTATAAAACACTAATGGAGGTGACAATCCATCAAAGGGTTCAGAAAAATGAATGTGGCTGTGGGGGTGGGGCTGCGAAGCTTCTTGAATATCTGGTAATATTTCAAACTTTATGTTCCCCATTTGCAGATTAGGAAAAAAAAATGAACCTGTTTACAGTGAACTAGCTGTTTCTTCAAACTGTGGACATTTAACACTGACATAATGCAGATCCTGAAACTAGTGCAATATACAGTACATGACAAAAGGGGGAAAGCCTAGAAAGTCAGAATTTAAACATATGCCTCTATAGCTAGAATTTTATGATTCCCATGGTATAGCTTTTTAGTGTTAACTGCCTTTATATCATTTATGTTATGAAAAGAATGAAATATATCAATCATACATGGAAACGTTTTCTTCCTATTAATTTGCTGTTAAAACCTCTGACAGACAATTAGACTTGCTCACACGCTTTGCACCAAGTGCACGCGCGATTCCATTCATGCTGCACTTAGCTACAGCAACTGGCCTGCTCCTGTATTTCGCCTCCTAGCATTGCTGGACCTCAGCAAGCTAAGCAAAAAATTAAACCAGGACCACAAAAAAGTCAGATTGCTAGGGCCAAAGAATCTTGTGAAAACTCAAGTAACTGGAAAGTTAGGGTGGGTATTTGTTTTCTTTTCTCAAGTTCACCTGAGCTTTGAGTTTCTCAAGCTCGCTCATTTTGTGACTCACTTCCAGCGATCTCCTTGTTCATTTTTAATCTTGGAGTTAGAGCTCACATTCCTTACAGAGTTGCATGTTTAATAACATCCTCCACACTTTCAGCCTTCAGTAAATTTGATTAACATACACTTGGCTACAATAGTGATGATAGAAATACAAGGGAGACGTGAGGATGAATGGGAAATAGGCTATGTGTGTGCACGCTTGTGTGTGCACGTGTCCACATGTAGAAGCCAGTGCTTGGCATTAGGTATCTTCCTTAGTTGTTTCTCATCCTGTATTTTGAAACAGGGTCTCTTTCTGAATGTGGAACTTGCAGATTCCCTTAGACTGGCTAGCATTCTTCCTTCCCAGCTAGTATAGTTGTGTGTGTGTGTGTGTGTGTGTGTGTGTGTGTGTGTGTGTGTGTGTTTGGGGGATGCCTATATTTTATATGGGTACTGGAGTATTGAACTCAGGTCCTCACGACAGTCTGGTATGCATTCTACCTGAGCGATGCCCTATCCTCCAGGAAGTCTTTTAGGTACAGAGTCCCATTCCATGTGATGGCTGGCAGGATACTGTACTTCACATACTCAGAGGTATGCACGAACCATCTAGAATAGGTTTTTCCAATTACTTGAGGCATGTGAGCCATTTTGAAATTAAATAATACTTAACTTAATAACATTAAATTATTAAATAACTACCATTTCTGAATGGGATATGCTAAAGAGACAAACTAACACTTATCTGAATATTTGGCTATCTTAAAACAGGTTTTTGAGGTGCTTAGAATACTTTGTGCTTTAGAAGGATTTTGGCAAGAATGCAAGCAAGCTTTGGACTTACTGGCTTGATCTCGTGGTATTATTCACATATAGTAACACTTTGATTTCCTGGAACAATTCTGTGAATTGGGCACCATCACCTCCATCGTATAAGAAGAGACAGATCTTAGAGGTTAAAATCATTGCCTTATAGCTACGAAAGCTTAGTATTGGGGTTATGGTTCATTAATGTTAGAATCTTTCTTTCTTTCTTTCTTTCTTTCTTTCTTTCTTTCTTCCTTCCTTTCTTTCTTCCTTCCTTCCTTTCTTACTTATTATTATTATTTTTTAAAGTATATAAAAGATTTATTGGGGGTAGCTCTCCGGCGGGTTCTCTGATCTCACAGGAGTTCAGTGAAGTCTCCATGGACAGGGAGGCTGAGGGGAGGGGGAAAAGAGAGAGAGAAAGAGTTTGTGCACACAAGGAGAGAGAAAATGCAGAGACATGGAGAGAGGGAGAGAGGAGAAAGAGAGCAAGATAGTGTGGGAATCTTGATGATACAACTTGATTTTAGGATAAAAGCAACATTAGCCCCATTGGGAGTAGGCTTTTCGGAAGTTCAAAAGCAGCTTGGTTTACAGTGAATCCCAGCCAGCCAGGTGACACCCTACTGAGACAGAGAGAGTGAATAAAAGCTGCACTGAAAGTTACATGTGTTAATGAGCTACCAACTGTTTTGCTTGCCCACTGGACACACGTCCAGGGACTTCCAAACTCATTCCTTTCCTATTTAAATATTTCATTTATTGGGTTATAAAGAGAAACAATACACCATCACGCCTGAAATGAAAACTTCTGGGGAAAGGTGATCCTCTTGCTTTATTATAAACTCTCCAAACCTGGATCAAGCCACTGTATCAGCACGCTCCACACCTCTGATAGTCTGCCATACACACCTGCTCCTTGGCACAGACCACTCACTCCCTTAGAGTTTTAGTGACTTTTTTCTTTTTTAATGTATGTGGGTAGTTTGCCTGCACGTATGTAGATAAATCTTTTGTGAGCCTTGTGCCTCTGTAGGCCAGAAGACGGCACTGGATCTTCTAGAGCTGGAGTTACAGACAGTCGTAAGCAACCATGTGAGCACTAGGAACCCAGGTCCTCTGGAAGAACAGCTAGCACTCCTAAACCCTGAGACATTTCTCCAACCCCATCTTTTTTCCTTTTACAATGAAAACCTTTTAATTTTCATATAGACAAGACTGGGCTTCATTACAGCATTTTCAAACAAAATTTAGTTTTGCTAATTTTTCTGTCCTCCTCTCCATGACCTGGCAGTTCTTAGCCACCTTTCCACTTTGATGTCACCTGTGTCTACTTGCCTGCCCCAGTCTGCTTCAGCTCTCCCTTTTCTCTTCTGGTCTTCTTTCTAGTTTCATATTGCGTGCCCACACATATACCCACTTATATGCCTATGTAAGCTGGAAGTCATATATGAGAAATTTGATATTTGTCTTTCTGAGTTGGGGTTACCTCATTTAATCTATTTTCCAGGCCTATTCATTTTCCTGCATGTTTAATGATTTCCTTTTTCCTTACGACTGAACAAATTTCATTGTGTATATGGGTCACGATTTCATTATCCACTCCTCTAGTGATGGACGTCTAGGCAGGTTCCATTTCCTTGCTGTTATGAATAATGTAGCATTGACATGGATGTACAAGTGTGTCTGATGGAACTCATGTTTATGGACTGTAGCTCTCCTAGGTTCCTGCTTATTGACCTTTCATGGATGTAGGGCATTTCTTCTGTATGTGTTGGCCTTCAAACTGGAGTTCTCCTGAATGTAAGTCTCTTCACATCTCAGAGTTTGTTGTGCTTGTAGATTTCTGTCCCTTCCTACTGTCTTTCAAAAGGTGAGACACAACTCAATGGCCATCTCTACCGAGGCAAGAGTTAGATCTTCCATCCTGCTCCAAGCCTGTCAACCCAGGCTTGCTCTCCAGCACTGATTTGTCTGTATACTCTGCTAGTTGGAGGGCCCTGATGTCCCCTTGTGTCAACCAGTGTTGTAAAACACTTGGCTTGAGCCAAGTAGACCAAGAGTTCTTCCATTTTAATTCCACTGAGATGCCATATCACATGCCTAATGTCTATTGAAAAGAATTCCAATAGACAAACAAAAAAGCAAATCTGCTCGCGCTCTCCCTCTCTCTCTCTCTCTCTGTTTATTGAACACTTATTACATTTTTCTTTTATTTTCCTCTGTTTTATATTTTGAGTAGGCAATATCTGCACTTGGCACAAACTAAAAAGATCCAAGAGAGCCATGTTAGAAACAAATAGGCCACCGAGTGTACATTTATGTATCACTGTTTGCTTGTTGTTGAAACTATGTGATAAAAAGTATTTCTGACTTGGCAGACACATACATACTATTACAATGTTCCTAGAACCATTTTCTATAGTACAGGCAAATATATACATAGTATCTATCACTGTCTGCTTGTTATAGAAACTTCCATCTAAGTACCTAAAGAGTAAGTTTTACTTAAAAACAGATACATACTATTACACTCCTCAATTTTTCTTGAGTCAAAACAAAGCAAAGCAAAACAAAACCCTGAGCTGAGAGAGAAGGCTCAGTGAATAAATACAGTTGCTCCATGCAGGCCTGAGACCAATGTCCCCAAACTCAAGTTAAACCATACTCCTACATCCAGCAACTGGAATCCCAATGCTTTTATGGGAAAATGGGAGGTGGAGACAAGACAATCCTGAATGCTCACTGGTCAGCTTGCTTGGAATCTGCAAGAGAAAAACAAGACTAAGTCTCAAACTAAGTGACAGGTGAACATGACAAGGTTGTCCTCTGACCTCCATGCCCATGCATTCAGGCACACAAATACAGGGACAACAATAAGAAAAAGACATTTCTTACTAATATACAGGAGGTTCCCAGTATTTTCTTTGACCATCAGAAGTGCTGAAACATGCAGGTAACTTAACAAATAGGTTAAGTACACTTGTAGCATAAACCACACCAAGTTGTATGATTAACACACAGTAGCAAATATGCACAATTTCCACAGAAGCCATATATATATAATTTTTTTTTTTTTCGAGACAGGGTTTCTCTGTGTAGCCCTGGCTGTCCTGGCACTCACTCTGTAGACCAGGCTGGCCTCGAACTCATAAATCCGCCTGCCTCTGCCTCCCAAGTGCTGGGATTAAAGGCGTGTGCCACCGCCGCTCGGCAGAAACCATATTTTTAATCCACAAGCCACCCATGGAAGTATCTATTTCTTTCTTTTTTTTTTTCCGGAGCTGAGGACTGAACCCAGAGCCTTGTGCTTGCTAGGCAAGAGCTCTACCACTGAGCTAAATCCCCAACCCCTGTCTGTTTTTTTTTTTTAATTCTATTTTTTTATTGTCCATTAAAAGAAATTTTCTTTCCTGAGGGGCTCACATGGATAGTAGGAAAACTCTTAAAAGTAGAGCCCCCCCCCTTTACTGGTCTAACTCTAAATGGGCCCCACCCACCAGCCTTACTCTCCCTGCCACTTTCAAATATTCTTTCTTCCATCCTTTAAAATCATCTCTACTCTGCCCTAAGAGATTCCCTATCTCCCTTCCATCCTTCCTGAAAATAATGACTACCTCACATCAGGCAATGTTCCAAGAACCAAGGCTTGAAGATTGAAACAAAGCATGTAAGAAGAAAGTGACATGGGAGTCACTCTAGGGAAGGGTGGCCAGAAAATGGCCAGGGAATGACATTTACCTAAAGACTTCAAAAGAGTCTTCCTTCCTCCTATATGCATGAGGGGAGAGCACTGCTGGTCATGGAAAGGGCACAGGCTCAGAGTTGAGAATGCTTACTGTGCCCCCTGAGCTTCAAGAAGGGCAGCAGGCTAGAGCTTCAAGTAAAGGAAGGGAGTAACTGCTGGGGTTGAAGAGGTCAGGAGAGTTTGGCAGCAGGCCAAATGGTAAGTTCTCCTAGTGAAATGGAAAAACCAGTCTTAGAGGATGAGGAGTGGTCCCTTGAGAAGAGACTCAGGTTGGGTGGGGGTGGAGTGGAAGAAAGGAAGATCACTTAGGAGACAACCTGTAGCCCATGTGGGGAAACAGATGGGGTAGATGAAGCTAGTTGCTGAGGAGGTTAGGATCTAGGTCTACTTTGAAGGTACAGTACGTATTTTGAAAATATTCACTTGTGATCTCAAGTTCTTGCACAATCTTGGAGCCAAAGTAGTAATGTGAGAAGTGGTTGAATTTTCAAGAAGTTCGGCCTAGTGGCAGATAATCAGGGCATCCAGTCTGGCAACCAAAGATTGATCCCTGGAACCCACATAATAGGTGAGAATAAACTTAGCAAGTTGTTCTTTGACCTCCATGTGTGCCATGGCCTGTGCACACCCACACATATAAAAAAAGAAAAGGTAACTTGATTAAAAAAAAAAAAGTTATTCTAAAAAGGATAAACCTGGCTCCTTCCTGTTCTGCCTCTGGTTTCCAATCTTCCAGTCTATGTGACCGCTTCTGTATACACATACTTCTATTATTGTGACACCATCTGTTAAGGCCTTGTGACAGCCAAACAGATGTTAGCATCATTTGCTCCTGCAGCCTCCAAAGCTGGGAGCAATATTAACTTCCTTCCTTCCATATTAGAAAATACATCTGACTAGCATGATTTTTCTTGCCGGTGCAATCCTGGGTGTGTGATTTTTTTTTATTTTTTATTTTTTGGTTTTTCGAGACAGGGTTTCTTTGTGTAGCCTTGGCTGTTCTGGAACTCACTCGGTAGACCAGGCTGGCCTCGAACTCAGAAATCCACCTGCCTCTGCCTCCCAAGTGCTGGGATTAAAGGCGTGCGCCACCACTGCCCGGCGGAGTGTGATATAAAAAAGGCAAAAATAATTCCAAGGTCCTCAAATGAGAGCAAAGGAATTGGTTTTATCGAGAAAGGAAAACACTGTAGGTGGTGCTGATGAGTTGAGATTAGTTTTATGACTAACAAGGCTTTCCCAGGTCTCCTGTCCTTCTGTCCAACATTAGTGTCACGGACCATACTAGGTCTAAAAATCCTTGAGGAAATGTTTAAAGGTATTTTACTCCTGCAGCACTCTCTTGTTACGGATGGGTTTTGTTTTGACATAGCGTATTAAATGGGCATACATTCCTTTTAAAATGTGAAGTAAATAATCAGAGCAATAGGCAAACGCGTTATAACATACCCTTACAAAGCTTCAATAAGCAAAGCTTTATTTCAACCAGGAGGCATTCGCTTCTAAATGTCAAAACCCAGTCTTCATTTGTGGGTGCATGATGCCTGTAAAAAAAAAA
>JANHMN010000007.1:33844113-33858234 GCA_030674055.1 Rhabdomys pumilio | reverse complement strand
AACAGCAGCCACTAACATATCTGATGAAACAGTACCTAAAAAGGAATGCTTACTACAAAAGTATAGAAAGAGGAAGGAAACAAACTGGCATTTTTTAAGTCATATGAGGGAGAGGGGAGACAGTAACTGACATGTATGTAGGATTCCTTTAAAGGTTAGGAACAGACTAAGGGGAAGCTATTGAAATCGTGTCCTTGTACCACAATGCAGATCGCCAAGCTCAGCTTTCTCGGAGCCTTGCCCGGCTTACAAAGCCATCGAAGTCACTATAAAGAAAACTACCCATTGCTAGAATAGTTAAGGGAATTCAAACTTGTTGTAAAGCAAGTGAAGTGGAGGCCAGACTAGGTGACTCAGATGCATGACTCAAAGCCGACACGGGGCTGTCTGTCAGCTCCCGGAGGCGGGGGGCACCGCGTCTGTCACATTTCAGGAAAGTACCAGGCTCGGGAGGGCGACAGGAAGCCTCCCCGGCGCGTGCGTGAGTGTGCCAGGGCGGCCTCCGCCCGCCGCTCCCAGCCACGCGCCCACCGCCCCGCCTCACGGGCCAGTCTGACCCTGCCTTTCGCGCCCGGGCACGCGCGCCGGGTGGCGCACGGGACGAACACCTGTCGGGGCCCCGCTCCGCGAGATTTAGGGCGCACGCCCAGCCGCCCGGGGGTGGGTAGGGGAGCGCATTCTCGCGAGGTTTAGGAAATTTCCCACGGCCCGTGTTGTGTCTGAGCCGAGCGATGGAAGGCGGTCGGAAGGAGGTGTAGCGTGAGACTCGGCTGCCCGCATTGCGCAGATGCGCAGTGGCGCGAGCGCGCCGCGCCAATCCTGCGGCGCTTCGGAGCGGGTTTCGGGCGGTTTAGTCCAGTTTTCCGGGTTTTGTGGCTCCCTGTGGAGGCAGTGCAGGAGCTGGGAATCTCTTGGAAAGCGAAGGGCGGGGAGGGGGAGCAAGGAGGATGGCAGGTAGTGGAGGGGCATGGCTCGGGCCTCCACCTGCCTAGGTGTCCGCGGCAAACAGCAGGCGACAGGGTCAGGTCACCACCGGAGGAGCTGCTTCTAGGCGGCCATCTACCCGCCTGCACCTACACCTACATCCTGCAAGCTGGCTGCTGCCATGAGTTCCCAGGCAGTCGGAGCTCGGCGGGTAGCTCGCTCCCAAGTGCCTGGGATTGGGAGTGTGGCTCTTAGTAGTGGCTCTAGGGAGAACCATTCGGGGCTGTGACGTGTGGGTGCAAGGTGGATATCTGGGGGTCGCCTTCGCCAGAGGCTGCCCTCGGGATGACCTCAGATTGCATCGGGGAAAAGCGGCGAAAGCCACCGAGCTTTTCGCCAGCAGAGCTCTGGAAAAGGTCAAGCCACGCGATGATCATGCCTGTCTCACCACGTGTGCGGGTAGCGCAGGAACAAATGAATGAAGACAGTCGCTGGCAGGTCACGGGGACCGGATCTCTGTCTGGTCTCCCGGCCGCTCCCGCACCTGACACCGAGATTAGCATAAGGGAGGTGTCCAGTGAACGTCTGAATGAATGAGAAGGGCTGGGAACTCGCAGCGAGCGGGAAGCCACTTGGAAAACACCCACTTGAGGAGGTGTCTCATCTAGGCCTGTGAAACGCTCACATTTTCCCAGGACCCCTCCTCCCGGCCCCTGGGCCCCGCCTCCTGACCCCTCTAGTCTTGGTCCCCGTAGTAATGCCCTCCGGTTTTCCTCAGTCTCCACGTACGTCCCCGAGGGCGCGTCCCAAAACCCGGATAACCGGAGCGCTCCCCATGGACTACAGGGAGGGCTCGCCCGCGGAGGAGCGGCCTGCGCATGCTCCATCGTCGGGGTAGGTTTCCAGGGAAGGCAGTGAACAGATCCCTTAGTCCGCGGGCGGCGCGAGGTGGCTGGCTCCTGGCGGCGGCGAAGCGGGGAAAGACGGCGCGGGGGCCGGGTGGCAGCGATCAGCGAGGCCGAGGGAAGGGGCGGGGGAGAGGAGCAGGGAAAGGCGGCGGGGGGAATCTCGCGAGGGTTGGAGTTTTGGCGAGAGTTTGTGGAAGATGGCGCCTGTTGTGACAGGGTAAGTCTGAGGGGGCAGCGAGTGCTGGGAACCGGGAAAGTTGCGGGTGTCTGACTGCCTGCGGCAGGCGGCGGGCCGGGGCTGCGCGGCGCGCCTGGGCTCGGGAGGCGGCGCGGGCGGCGAGGCGGTCGCGCGGGGTGGTGCGGGACTCGCCGTGCGGCGCGGTGGAGCGGGCTCCGGCGCGTGAGGGCGGGCGGTGACGAGGCCGGCGGCTGCGGGCGGAGTGCGGCCGGCGCGCGGGGCGGTGGGCACCGTGCCCGCCGCGCGCCCCCTGGGCGGGCCTGGCCGGGATCCCAGCGCAGCTTTGTTCCCTGTGGCCCGCGTCGCCTGTCCGCCCAGCCGCTGCCCTGGGCGCCTGAGCGCTTTGTCTCTGCGCGCTGCCCCCCGCTACTCTGCCCCCGGCCCTTTGTTTCGCCGCCTTAGGCGCTCGGTGGGAGCCGCTGCGCGCCCCGCATCCCGTCTGCACCTCCACTCCACTGTCCTTTCCCGTGCCTCTTTGTTGTATCCCTCTCCTCAGTAGCCGGGTGACCTGCCACAGCCCTGGCACCAGATTCCTGCCGTTCTCTTTCTTCCATTGTCTTTCTCGTGTGTATCCCCTCTCACCTTTTTCTCTTTGGTCCTTAGTTACCCCCAGAGGCTTTGTCTCTCCTATGTAGTGTCTCATTCTCTTAGCATCCCCTTCCCCTCGCGTCACTGCTTGCTTGATTTATCCACTGCCCACTGTGTCTGTCTGTTGAACTGTCTCAGCCCCGGGGACTCCATCTGGTGCTTCTAAGTGCATGCAGACTCTACGGTTTGCTTTTGTTGTGTGAGTCTGGGAGATGCTTGGAGATACTTAAGTTTGCTCCTCCGCGCCCCTCCTTTCCTCTGCACCCCTTTCTCTTGGGATCACACCCCTACCCACCCCCCACCCCCCATGCGCCTTTCTCTTGGGATTAAAACGACCCCACTTTTCTTTGCCATCTTTCTGGGGCCGTGATTGTTTTGCTTGGTAACAGTAGCGCTGGAAAAGGATCTAGATTTCTTGATGGTTATTGCTCTCCCATCATTGGCTTCTGATGGCCCAGGCCAAGGGCATCCGCTGTAGCGTTGCACCTGGGTTACCTGAGGGTTCATGGGAGAGTGTATTTTAAGACTGTTAGAAGTAGGCTCAAAGGCACCCCCCCCCCGTTGTTGTCGGAGAATAGTTTCAAATATTCGCAGTGGATATGCATTAGATGTGAATAGGAGGTGAATGAATTTTGATGCTGAAAACTTGTGAATGTTGGGGATGGAGAAGTTTATCGTTTTTTTCCTGGAATCTGTATCTACAGTTAATTGCTTTTCTACCCCTGTTTTATAGAGACATCTGGTTTGGGAATTTGATCAATGACTTGCTTATTCATAATTTAAATGAGTTTACCATTTAGGATTGTTTAAATTTGCAGTTTTGAGTATGTAGTTTGTGCTTTTTAACATCTGTGGATGTTTTGGCAACTCCTATTCCGACGTTGGGAATCAGGTGCCAAAGAGCAGAGTGTAGTTTTGGTTTGATGAACGCTGCTTTGAGAATCTTTGTGGAATACATTAATTACAGGCAGTCAAGACTGGTAGCTTTTAGTTTGGTTATCTTAAAGGTACTTCCTTATGTTACATGAGCATTAAGTTGTTTTCAGCTCCTACTGTTATGGTAATGTTAAGAGCTCCTGTGGTGGCTGGGAGTGTGGTGTAGGATATTGTATTTACTAATGGCCTGAATTATTGTATCTATCAGGGTTGAAATAACGTGTCAGAGTCGTTAATACTGAATGTATTGTTCAGAAATTTTTTTTTTACTAGTTGATCACTACTTTTTTATAAGATACATTACCCATAAAATTATGCAGCTTCATCTCTATATAAGTTGTACACAAAGAGCTGTTGATGAGGAGATAGTAGATGAGGTCTAAGGAATGTTGGCACTTTGGGAAGGTTTTTTTTTTTTTTTGGTTTTTCGAGACAGGGTTTCTCTGTATAGCTCTGGCTGTCTTGGAACTCACTCTGTAGACCAGGCTAGCCTCGAACTCAGAAATCCACCTGCCTCTGCCTCCCAAGTGCTGGGATTAAAGGCATGCGCCACCACCGCCCGGCGGGAAGGTTTTTAAAAAAGTGATTATTAGAATAGGCTGAATACTTTCAGTATAAACCACATTTTATGAATGTGAAGTTGTGAGAATTTGCATTTGTCTCATACATAACTCGAGGTTAAAATTGGGCACACACTGGTTCTGATCATGAGCACAGTGCAAATGCTGTATAATAATGCAATGTAGCTTGTTCTGATTTGTGCATTTAAGAATGCACAAAGACACCATAAAGTTAGTTTTACAACTTGAGTCGTGTTGTTTCCAAGCATGTGAAACTTTTATACTTTTATCTTAGCCAAAAGAATGAGAAATGTAAGAATTTTCATGAAATAAAAACGGTGCCTTAACTTAGACAGTGGAGTATTTGGAAATATAAATGAATGGTGGCTGGGAAACTTTCTGAGTATTGATTATTTCAACTTTAAACTTATTACCCCAACATGTTTGTAGGGAATCGTTCTATTACATACTTCTAGGCACTCAGTTTTAAGCAGTTAAGTTTATGTAAAAGCTACTTCTTGATGTATACTCAGACTTCTGTGGTCTCTTAAATGGGTAAAATAAAAAAGTAAAAGGCTTCTATCTAGATGTAATTCATAGATAATCTTTGGCATTATTGATGAGTGGCATTAGAAGAAAATGGTTATATTTTAAAGGTCTTACATATTATAATTCTGAAGTTTACTCAGTTTTAGAAGTAAGACTTGGCTTGAAAGCAAGCACTATTTTGCATTTTGCTTCCTCCTAATACTAAATTCATGTTATTTCAGCTAGGGGCAAGCATTTTCTCATGGATTGACTAAAAATTGTTATTTTTGGCGTTTGGCTTTGTGATTATTTCCAAGATATTTTGTTTCCTCTGCCAGCTTCCTAACTGTGCAGAATGGGAATGGAGTAACTTGCCACATCTGTGGAGGTGCACCCTAGGGTTTGCAGAGCCCTTTGGATGAACAGTGTGCTTGAGGTCTAGGAACTGTTACTGGAGTGAGCTGATGTGAAGTAGGTCCTGTTTTATAGGAAGTCAAGTAGGAGGTTATGAACTAGGTTCTTGGCAAGTTACAGGAGTGACAGTGGAATGAAAGAAAAGACCAACTATGTATTATTGTAGTTTGTATAAAAGATATAAATTTAGAGGGGGAGGGTCAAGCAAAAACAAGCTTGTGTAAGAGATGGAAGATATATCAAACTGACACATTGTAACATTATGGAATGCCTTTTACTGATTTCTGTATGTGGTAATACTTTATTTTTTTATATATTTTAATTTTAAAAAGTTTATTGTAGTAATATTTTTTAAAAGATAGTACAAAGTATTTTTTTGCACTCTTAGCCTGAAAACTTTTATATCTGCCTTATATTTTTTGATGTTTTGAATAATATTTTCTGATCACTAGGACGTGATCTTAGACTTGGCTTCTGGTTTTAGGGAAAGTTTTTTTGCACTTGACATTCTGTAGATACTTCCTGATGAAACCCATTGTTCCTTTATTTTGATAGCTGATAGTCAGGTGTCATTTAGTTCCCCAGTCAGTCTTGGGCTTCCTCTCTCACTAACCCTGTGCTTCTGACACTTTGAGACTGGTTGCACCATGCAGCCTAGGCTGCCCTGGTACTTAAGATACACCTGCCTACACCTCTCAATGCTGGGATTACATGTGTGCACATATCTGAGCCTTTACTGTTTTTCTAATTACTAAGAACTGATAGTTTTACCTCCTAAGGAACCCCTTTAATCTGTCTTCATCCTTAATGACACAGTGCATGCTGACATCACTTCTCACCTAGTTTACCACAGGCCCCCTTTCCCTTCTAGATTCACCTTCTGTAGCTTCCCCAAGGCAGTGAATCAATCACTCTAGTTTAAAAAGCTTTCAATGGCTCCCCCTACAGCCTTCACTAGGCGAGGCAGCAGGCTAGAGGGCTTTGAAGTTCTATTTGCTCTGTGCTGGGTTCCGACTCTATTTTTCTTTCCACTTAAATCTCTGTAATATTATCAGGCTGGCCTATCCTTTCCTCTCCAAACAGTTGCAAGATAATTATTCCCAAGTTAAAGGGTTGTGACAGCTAAATGAAATAGATGAAATGGTTAGTAGATTCAAGGCACATACTTAGTGCTTTAGAAAAATCTTTGCTATCATAGCAGGTTCTCCATAGCTATTTCACGATGCTTAACTAAATTGTCCTTTCTTATCTTAATGCTAATATTTAAGACCTTGGAGTTCCAACCAACATAGGCCCAGCAGTTTAAGAATCCCTGAATTTGAAAAAATAATACAGGTTATTCTTTGAGACTGAGGTCAAGGAATAGTCTAATGAGATAGATCAGGCTTCTGTGCTGCTGGTGTGTGTCATTCTCTTTTATTTTAATTTTTGTATTGTTTTATTGGTTTTGGTGCTTTCTAAAATTTTATTTTTGTTCTATGTGTGTCAGGGTTTTTCTTGCATGTATGTCTCTGTGGATGTCAGATCTACATGAGAGCTACACACAGTTGCAAGCTGCCCTGTGTGTGCTAGGATTTGAATCTGGGTCTTCTAGGAAGAGCAGTTAGCATCCCAACCAAGAGCCACCTCTTCAGCCCCTTGTATAATTCTCTAGGAAGTATGTTACTAATTGTAGTGTAATTATTATACTCAAACCATTTCCTTTTAATCATTTATATATTATAGAAAAAAATTTAAATAGAAGATTTACATTGCTTTAAAACATGAATGTAACATGGCTATATAGTCTGAATTTATTATATATAAATTACTCTTGTAGTAAGATACTCATGGGGCTGGGGAGATGGCTTAGAGGTTACACTGACTGCTTCCAGTAGGTTCTGAGTTCAATTCCCAGCAACCACCTGGTGGCTCACAACCATCTGTAATGGGATCAGATGCCCTCTTCTGGTGTGTCTGAAGAGAGTGACAGTGTACTCACAATAAATAAGTAAATAAATCTTTTTTTTTTTTGGTTTTTTCGAGACAGGGTTTCTCTGTATAGCCCTGGCTGTCCTGGAACTCACTCTGTAGACCAGGCTGGCCTCGAAAGAACTCAGAAATCCACCTGCCTCTGCCTCCCAAGTGCTGGGATTAAAGGCGTGTGCCATCACCGCCCAGCCTTTTTTTTTTTTTTTTTTAAGACACTCATGAATCTCTAGTTTATGATTCTGTTAGGAAACTGTTGCTGATGTACCCAAAGGAATTGGTGTTTTCAGCCTCAGGCTGTCACAGTATTAGAGAGCATAGTGAGGTTCATAAAAATGCCTTTTAGATGATAGAAAACACTGCATAAGTTCTTTGTCCAATAATGACAAGTGTACATTTCACATTGTGATTTTATGTGATTGGTTATCAAGTAGCTCTTAAGAGGTTATTTACTTATTTATTCAAAGACAAGACTTTTGGCCTAGGATATAACTTGGATTTTGGAGCTTAGGGTATGAATGAGTCTCAAATGCTGGCACCCCAACTTTGGGGAGGTTGAGATAGATCCTTGAAGCTCTATTGGCCAATTATTCTAGTCACCTTAATGAGAAGTTTCAGGCAAGAGAGAGAAGGTAGGGGGAAGGGAAGGAGGGAAGGACACACACACACACACACACACACACACACACACTTGCTCCATCTTTTAAAAAAAGAAAAACAGATAGATGTCTGAAGGATGACACCAGAAGTTGTCCTTTGACCTCCTCACATATTTACACTTAGGAAGACACCCATGTCTGTAGCCCAAGCTTAAACTCAGGATCTTCTTCAGTGCTGGCATTATAGATCGGTACCACCATGCCTAGCTAGTTCCATTTTTAAGTGTTTCAATTCTTAGATGCATAAAAATGTACATGACGCTTTAGGGCATTATATACATGCCACAGACTCAAATTAATGATCTATGGGGAAATTTATCTTTACGAAAGATTGCTCACTGGTAATTTCTTCATCATTAATTGTAAAATAGGGACTTACGCTTTCATTGTATTTACCTGCCAGGCACATTGTGACTGTTTCACATGTGAAGTTATAAAGGTCTGATAAAACAAGCTGTGAGTGATTTGTAAATAGCAAAATGTGGAGCTATTATACTTAGTTTCCTTGATAACCCTTCATGCACAAAGCTCACGATATATTTTTCTATTGCATCCTGTGGTTTGTGGGTCATGTTTTAGGAAGGCATCAGTGTGTTTAGTAGATAGGGTGGCAACCCTGGAGATATGGCTTTGACATTTTGAGCAGGCATACTTGGTAAGTTACTGTTTCACCAGGGGTGTTGTCATTGAGTCATCTTCAACTTTGGGGTTTACTTCTTGCTGCTCGTAGATCTGCTTGGACAACAACAATAATAAAGGAATGCTGACTGCCCAGCTTCTACTACTATCTTTCAGACACTCTGTCTGCAGTTCTGGATGCCTCTTAGAGTCTGGCGTTGCATCATGATGTTGCTTATGCCTCATTAGGCCTGCTGCTGCTTTGGTGAATGAAATGATAGTCTAATGGTCTGAAAAATGTATTTTTCAGGCGTACATAACAGATTTATGGGGCAGTAATTGTCTTATCTGTGTAAATATTTGTGTAAATTTGTTGGGGTGACCAAATGCACAGAGGTACACACAGCATCTGCTCTGTCAGATTGGCGAGCTCTGAGGCTGTATTGGGTATAAACTATTTTAAGCTTATATATAAAAAGACAAACCATTTCTTATGCATTGTAAGTTTCAAAGGCAGGAACTGAAAGTGCTGTCTGCATCTGATGTATGTGAAATAGAATATATTAGCACTAGAAAAATCACTAATAAGATTCCTATATTTCTATAGTATGTTTTGTTGGCACTAGAGCTAATTTGCATTGTTAATTAGATGATAGTCTAAATTGCTAAAATAGTTTCTCATAAAGTCTCCTATGAAAGTATTACTTTCTGAACGTCTTAGAGAATGTAATAGAAACAGACTGCATTATAAAGTATAGAGCTGGTGTTATAGGGCCTTGTAACAGACATACTAGCTTCAGACTGGTTTGCATTAGAACAAAGATATTGTCTCCCTTTTCCGCAAGCTCATGAAGGTCTTATGCAGGCATATTGATTCAAGTCCTATTTTTGGTTCTAGGTGTGAGAATAGTTTCCATGCCAAAAAACCAGTTAATTCTATACCAAGTTCCTAGTCCTTACACCAGTTGGAGTAAGCAGAAACATGGAGGTCCCAAGACATGACGAGTAACTAGGGAAGTGAAGCTAGGTTCTTCCCTTAATATGTTTCATTAACAAGTGTAAGAAAGAGACAGTTGATTGAGTACTTCTAAGTAAAGGACCCTACTGTGACAGTCTCCTAAAAGTGTCCAGTGTGCTGTGTTGGACATGACTTAGTGGAAGTATCCAGATAATTACCGTCAAGAGAAATTGTGGTCAAGGCTGAGATGCATGTCTATGTATAGTGAGTGTTGGTAGGGACACTGGTGAGAGGTGTTTATAGTAAACACCTATAGGGTGTTAGGGTGGTGATAGGGGGTTTTAATTAAGCCAGAAGTGTATGTTGTTTGGTCTCTTTGGAGAAACTTGTCAAGCCAAGTGAAGGATTTAGAGAGTAAGTGCAGGTTTTAGTTGATTCAAGGCTGGTTGTACTTGTAGAGTAGATTGGAATTGGTGGCGATGTAAGGAAAACATAAGGCAAAACAGCCTTTTCTGAGGCAGTGTAGTATAGGGAACTATGGAATCAGTGTGCTTTGTCACTAAAGTAGATCCTAATGAACAGCTAAGTCTTGGTTGTGTTGGTGTATTAAATACAGCAAGGGATATAAAATACCTTGCTCAGTTTTGAAGTAGATGTTTAAGAAATAGTTTAATTTTCCCCTTTTTGTAATATGTATGGACTTTTCAGATGAGAGGGGGATATATCAGATGGAATATATCAAAATGTTTTAAGTCAAAATACTTATGCTTATCTCTTGCTGTGACAGTTAACAGTTCTGCAGGTGTAGATTTGTTTGTGTTGATTATCTGTCTAAATCTTTGACCTCCCAAAGGACTGGAGCTGTTTTATATGTCTCTAATAACAGTCCATCTCCCAGATTACTAGCTGTTTGAATGGCTGTGTCTGAAAAGGATTTAATTATATGTAACATTTGCCACTAGGTGGCACTTGGTCTAAGTAATAACGCCAGAATTCTGCAGAGTCAATTTTCTACTTAAATGATACATATATAAACTTACTCTTGGATTATATTCACCATTCTGCATTTCTGGACTGTATTGTTTAAAATGGATATGAAACTTATCAAATAAAAAACCCTGAGTGTTAAAAAAAAAATAGAAAACGGAACACTGTTAGACTATGTCTCATAGATACAGCCTTCTGCAGGAGGCTTTTTTGTTCGTTCGACTGTGGATTGCTTTAAATGAGGAGAGTGGGGCAGTGTGTGTTTCTTAAAGAGTTTGTTGGAGGGTCTGATTTTTTTTTTTTTGCCCATCTCTTTACCCCAGTTCTGTATTCTCATTACTGTTCTAATCTCTGTTGTTCAGTAATATGCCTCATGATGATAACTGCATCCTGAGTTGTATACATTGTATGTAGAAGCCATTAGATTCAGAACTTAAGAACTGAAAAGGATCTTACTCATTTCACGTTCTAAAATCCTCATTCATTTTATCAGCCACAGGCAGATTAGATAGTTAACTGGTGGGTAGGTTGAGAGGGTCAATCACTGAGATCCTTCTCTTTGTGTGTGTGTGTGTTTGGGGGGTGGGGGGGTATATGCTTGTGTTTTTACTTTTTTTTTTTTTTTTTTTAATTCATTCCACTTAGTGATCCATTGCTGTGTCAGGTTCTTTATTTGTGTGGACCAAGATGCAGGCGAGCGAGTTCTTTAGCCTTCAGGCCAAGTGGAGTGCCACTGTCCTCACTGCTGTACAGTTGTCTGGTCTTCTTCCTTTGCTGTTTTTATTTTTGATTTTCTTTTTCTTTTGAAACAAGGTCTCAATGTGTAGTCCAAGTTGGCCTTGGATTGATTATCCCAGGCTGTCTCAAATTCACTGCAGTCCATCTACCTCAGCCTCCCTCTTGTACTGCCATATCTTGTTTTTGTACTTGGAGACAGCAACTAACAGTGTAGGTTTGGCTGGCTGCGACTTGCTACTGTAGCAGGGTCTGGTCTCCTACTAGCCTGCTGCCTTAGTTTTCCCAGCAGTAGGTTTATAGTCGTGAATCCCACATCCAACTGAGGTCTTTTAGTCTTGGTACTACTTAGGATGCATTTTCTATTTCTGACTGGCTAAAGTGGCCTCTTAGGAGCATGGCCACCTTACCGAATACATTCTTACCATCAAGGACGTGATCCTCCTGCGTCATTCCTCCTCTTTACCATCTTACTTAGCTTGCACCTGGCTCTCCCTAGAAGAGGATAAAGGGCAGAGGGTGAAAGAGAGACTTTTTCCGAACATGGAAAAACACTACAACTTTTATGTTTAGTGTTCAAATTTTATGTTTAGTGTTTAAGTTTTATGCTAAGAAAGCTTACTGGCTTATAAACTTGATGATGAACATGCACCCATTATTCTGGTGTATGTACTAAGACACTGCTCTTAACTATGGAGTTATTAAATCTTTTGTGTCTGTCATCTCTACTTATGCAGATGTCAAGAAAGTGAATTAAATTCATTCTGGCATTCAAAAATAGTGGTGATAGGATTTGGTAAATCACTTTCAGTCTAATAATGAATGCCATTATTTGACTAAATGGATTGCTGGTTCACTGGTGTAGTTTTTTGGTTTTGTTGGTTCTGGTTTTGTTTTGTTTTTAGTTGTCCGTTGTAAGGGTTATTTCATGAATATAGGTATCTGTTCTTTAACGTGGCCTTCTCTATTATACTCAGTGTACATTTTGCACACACAATTTAGTGACATGCCATTTATTTAAACCTGTGGTTTCTTAGTTGTAACTCCTGGAAATTGTCAGTTGGTAAATTAGGTAATTGTTAAATTACATAAGCACTCACTCTGTAGACCATATTGGCCTGAACTCAGAGATCCACCTGCATCTGTCTTCTGAGTCTTGGGACTAGAGGTGTGGGCCAAATTTAAACCTAGATTTATCTGCTAGCTGTGTCTTGTCTCTTTCCATAGTTATTTTGTATAACTGAACTTTTCTTTTTCTTTCAAACCCCTGGCCTTGTGCCCTTGAGGCAAGCATTCTACAGGTTACATACTCCTGGAAATTTTTCTTAAGGACTATTGGAAAAATTTTACAAAAAATTTAAAAACTGCTGGGCGGTGTTGGCTCACGCCTTTAATCCCAGCACTTGGGAGGCAGAGGCAGGCAGATTTCTGAGTTCAAGGCCAGCCTGGTCTGGCAGGCGGATTTCTGAGTTCAAGGCCAGCCTGGTCTACCGAGTAAGTTCCAGGACAGCCAGGGATACACAGAGAAACCCTGTCTCGGAAAAAAAAAATAAATAAATAAAAACTAATTAATATCTTTTCGAGTGAGTTGTTGTAGTTTCATAACAAGAAATAACTTGTTAGTATTTGTGAGTATATTCTTTAATTTTTAATAAATGCAAATGTTAACATTTTATTTTATATTAAAAATGTCAACAGATAGCCATCAATATTAAAAAGATGGGGGTGGGCTGGATAGGTGGCCCAGTCATTAAGAACACTTGTTATTGCTTTGAACCTGGGTTTGATTCCCAGCATCCATATGTGACTCACAAATATCAGTAAATTCAGTTCCAGAGGTCAGTGTCCTCTGGCCTTCATTTGCACCAGATACAAGTGACACACGGACATACTTGTAGGAAAGACATCCAAACAGTGCAGTAAAATAGTACTAGTAAAAAGATCAGGGAGTTGACAGAGTCTTCTCAATGCAGTCCTTAAGTACTGGTGGCATCTGTCTCTGTCTCATGGAGAGTTGAGGGCCAGAATGTTTTAGCCTCACACACTACTCTGCTTCTGCCTGTTGGGCTGCATTTCCCGACCCTGCACTGTAACTGGCCTTGTATTTGTCTTTCCATTTAAGTGTTTTCATGCTGCTTGTAGGGACAAGGAAGTTCTGGGTTTAAGTAAATTTGGTTAGAATATTTTAAGGAATGACAATAGTATTCTTTTCTATTAGATTGCTATGAAAGTAAACCTTTCTAGAAATACATTTAAAGTTATATTTGATCACATAGTTTATAATCAAAGAGTGCTGAAATAACAGAGTTTATCTTTAAACTTTCTGTTTAAACAAAGTTCAAGATGACAATGTCAGGCACTCTAGACATGCCGTTTTGTTAGATAATACTTTTCTACTTTGTGTTTTCAGGTTCATCCCCTCCTCCAAATCCCCAAATAGTTAATAATTTTCTGCCTACAGACCAACCAAGTTCAGGTCTTGTAATTATTGTATATAGCCATAGGATGGCCTTGGGTAAGAGTGACAGACTTGCTTTGCAACTTGAATTTTTCCTCTTTGGAAACAGAGAAAAAGCAAGTTCTTGAGAGGACCAAACACTGCAAAGAGCCTGCAACATGAGGCTGGCTCTATGGAATTGCTCATGTCCACATTTTCACCTTTTATTTCAGCGGCAACAGCTGCTGCCCTCCCTTTCAGCATGGTCTCCTTTATAGTCCCTGCTTATTAGCTGTCAAGAGCCAGGGTTGCATGCATGTGTGTGGGCGCACGTGTGTGCCTGTTGTTGGTTGCTTTATGACTACAGTATCTTTATATCCTTGACTGACTGCAGCAAATGCTACCACTTGCTTGTACACGAGCTTTTCTTTGATATTCCTCTGTTGTCAAAAAATGTTAATTTTCCTTGTCTCCCTTTTGCTTTATTTATTATGCTCTTACTACTTTTGGTGCTAGAGCTGTATTTCTAAAACTCCTGCTGTCTGCTCTGCAAAGTGAGTTTGTTGTCCACTAGCTAGTCTGCATGCATCCATGCCCACCAGCTATCTGCTTCTTTCCTGCATCCATGCCCACCATCTGTAAGCTCCACACCTGCATCCATGC
>JANHMN010000007.1:33755495-33839316 GCA_030674055.1 Rhabdomys pumilio | reverse complement strand
TCCTGGCACTCACTCTGTAGACCAGGCTGGCCTAGAACTCAGAAATCGGATGCCTGCCTCTGCCTCCCGAGTGCTGGGATTAAAGGCTGAAGAACATTACTTCACGATATCCAGCTTCTTCTATACTTTGGAGGCAGACTGGCCACACCATCCCTGTGGCTGCCTGGTTATAAATGGTGGGAGCGTTATGGCATCTGTCCTTGTAGGAGGGACTTAAGTCCCACCGGCTGCAGACTCCTTCGCACTCTGTGGCTTTTCTAAATCCTCCCTACTCTAACGGCACAGTAACCCAGTTCCTTATATTCATCCCACTTGAGGGCGAGGTCTGTGTCTTCCTTCTTTCTTGGCACGCTTCCTGGATGCAGTAAGCACAGAGTTAACGAATAAATGTCTTAGAGAGTGAAAGAGGTCACAGGCAGTGCAGAACATGCCTCTGCATCTTCCAAACCATCGGCCACCTCCATGGCTCCTGTGATATTATGGGATAGAGACCTGGCTGAGGGACTACATTGTGCCTTGAAGGTCTTTTGGACACTTTCTGGTGCTCGCAGTGAAGGCCACCGGAGACCATGAGGCGGAGAAGCTCACCTTGCAGCGGGTACCAGGAGTACCCGTTGATGATTCCGCTGGGGAAGTTTCTCTTGTTCTTACACTGATCCCCCTTTGTCATGTTGGGGTTCCGGGAAGCGTAGGTGTAGGCCAGGTATTGGAAAACATCGTCATCGGGAGTTAAGCTTCGGGACAACAGCGTCCCCGTAGCTGTGTCAGAAAGGCGAAGGGATGAGTACAACACACAATGGCACACACAGTATCACAGCACACACAGACGGTCTCGTTTCCCATCCCCAGGAACACCTCTTCTATCTTCTTTCTACCATTTTTTTTAAAAAAAGACTTATTTATTTATTTCATGTATGTGAGTGCACTGTCGCTGTCTTCAGACACACCAGAAGAGGACATCAGATCTCATTATGGATGGTTGTGAGCCACCATGTGGTTGCTGGGAACTGAACTCAGGACCTCTGGAAGAGCAGTCAGTGCTCTTAACTGCTGAGCCAGGTCTCCCAGCCCCTCCCCCTTTTCCTTTTTAGGTAAATAAAAAAAAATTCTTTTTTAGTTTTATACTTTCCTAGGAGTTTAAAGTGTTCAGACAGAGACTAACATTTGATGTTTCATTAGATGGGACATATTTCCAGAAGGATTTTTATTCCTTATGATAAGAACAGTTTCTATGAATTGTAGTTATTAACCATAACTTTGGATACAAAAGAATTCCCAGTGGGTTAGTTACGATTCATGATCAAATTTTAACAGAGCAGTTGTAGACTAGCAATGAGAATAATTAGCCAGAAAATATTAGCAGGGTAGAGAGCCCTTTGTGTAACATTTAACTTTAATTTCCTGGCCCGTTTATATGAATAATTAAAACTTCTGAAACATTTGGGATGCACTGTTGTAGTTGATTCCCTGAGCTCACCAGGGAAGTTGAAATACGATTTCCATCAAGCAGAAGCCTTTCCTATTGCCATTCCTGAGCAGTGCCTCCTGAAGTTTATGTTTCAGTTGGGCGATTTCCTAGTCACACCAGCTCTGTACTTTGGAATGCCTGGTAACGGAATATGATGGAGATGTGTGCTTCCCACAGTTGGAGCTGTGTATGCTTAATCACAATTCAACTAATGGGCAAATAAAATACTCTTCTTCAGTCCCAGGAGATTTATTCTTTCTCCTTAGTCATCGTTTCAGGAATTTCTTAGCTGCTTGTTCAACCTTTTTACTTTGATCAACTCCCCCCCCCCCCCAATATTATTTTAGCAGGGTCTTCCAATTAATTAACCTCAGGTAGACTTTGAGTGTGGGAGCCTCTTACTACCTCAGCATCCTGAGTGCTGGGATTATAGGCCTATTGCTGTCAGTGTGCTATTTTCATTTCCACTTAGTCAGATGACAACTTCTATTTATAGTGTTTTGAGGGTGGCTTGTGATAGAATTTAGGTAGGCTTCATTGTACTGGGGGAGCTTTCAGAATGCAGTCATGCTGGGGTTTACAATTACAAAACCATCTTCTTCTCAGTTCATAGTGAAGCTTTTTTGGTTTTGGACTTTTTTTTTTTTTTTTTCTATTTCTTCTTCTTTTTTTTTTTCAATTTTTTTTATTGGATATTTTATTTACATTTCAGATGCCAATCCCTTTCCCCATTTCCCTTCCCCAGAAAACCCCTATCCCGTGCCCCCCCCCCCCCTTTTCCATTTGGCTTTTATACAATTTTTTAAATGTTAATCAAGGGCTTTGTAAGTATGGTAATGCTCAATCAGAAGTGTAACCTAATACCCAATCTAGCTATGTAAACTATCTTTGACTAGTGGAGACATGTGAACTTCTGCCTCCATGCCCCCTCTCTCTTTCTCTCTCTTTTTCTCTCTTATTACCTAGCTTCTCATCTACTTCATCTTCTCCTCTCCTTACTCCATCTTTTCCTTTCGGTGCTCCTTTCCCCTTAGCTCCTCCTACATATTACCCTTCCTGTTAAAATAAAGCTTTTCTCTCAGAATACAATTAGAGCACAATTATTCCTATTTGTACCAGTGAGGTACAAGATAGTCTTAATACCCAGTCCATCCTTTTGTTGACTAGCCAGAACCTCTGCCGGCTCTCTTGACTAGAACACTTAGTTTTGAACCTGGCTTTTTCTTGGCTTTAGAATGAATGTCATCTGAGAACCCTCCACTCAGATCTTTTCTATCAAGGTAAATAGCCTGGATTGGCTATGAGTCTATAGGTCTTCAATGCCGTCAGAAATCCAGAATGACTAAATTAACTGAATTTATGGGAAGCAATAAGCATAGCTTCTAAAACTTAGCCAATTTATAGAGACCGCTGAACACCTGGACAACCCCTATACTACCGAACGTTGGAGCATCAAATCTTCAGCCTTCTGGCCCAAACTCATCTGGCAGACTTTAGTGCTGCAGAATTATTAAGGGCTGGTTACTCTGTCTAGGCAGATATAATCAGTCGACTATTCTGCAAGTGTGTCCTTTTCTGTAGATGGAGAGAGGCAATTCTTGCCTGGTGGCTGTCTCACCACAACAGGAGTAACTCCAATGATGTTCAATTTCTTCTTAGAATCTAAGACAGGAAGCTGTCAGGAGTAGACAGGTCTCTAATCAAAATGAACATTAATATAGAAATATTTGTGACGTCAATTCTATGGATTTCTGACGTTTTGAAATCCAACTATCCATGTAAGGTAACTTGGACTGCTGTCTGTTATCTTCTCTCAGCTATTTCTAAATGTAATATAGAAAACACCCTAACAATAAACTCAAAGTCATGAATTTGCTATAGTCCCTTAACTCACAGGCTAGTCATCCCAAGTCAGTTAAAAAAGTTAAAGAAGGACTAGGTCTAAGTCTTGTATTTCTAAATGTGTTATACAGGCACAATGCCCATGAGAGTATCTATATTCATTTCACTTTCATATCGATGAGAAGCTTATACCAACGAAAACCTTAAGTTTGAAATCCAAGTGAATTTTGTACCATTTAAGAAATTATAACTTCATCTTGATACTAAATTATACAGATTTCTACCAATAGGTTATGGCTATGCCATAAATCCTAGCTAATCCTCCCTGTTCCAACAAAATCACTGCTGTTCCCCAGAGAGACAGCCCCATATTAACCACCTTAGTTCCCAAGCCCAGGGAATAGGGGCGCTGACTCTTCTTTAACTTCTTCAAGCTGATTACGGGCCTCGAGACATCAGAAGAGGGGTGGGGGGAAGAGCAAATTGATAAGCCTCCGATGCTGTGTCCTCACTGCATCCAGATGGAACTCCCAGACACCAGAGATTTGAATAGGTCTGCTCGTTTTGCTTGATGAGTAGATACACCAAGGCTGTGCATTCTGCAATATACAATTCTCTACTGCTCTGGGTTCCTTGCACCCTCAAGGATGGGTCAGGAGGGATCCGGTGCCCCTAGAAGCAGACCAGGCGAGTGTCTGCTTCAGGCCTCAGATCCGGGAGAGAGGCGGAAGGGGGACTTTTTTTTAAAGTGGGGTTTCTCTGTGTAGCCCTGGCTATCCTGGAGCTCTCGGCTGTCTTTGAACTCAGATTTGCATGCCTCCGTCTCCTGAACACTGTTAGTAAAGTTGTGCGCCACCACCTGCTTATAGTGAAGCTTTGATGGAGATTTTTACTTGCTAGTAATAGGGTTACTTTCCCTAGTTTTCAATGTGCTTGACTTCTCCCATTGGAAAATTTTAAAAGCCAGAAATTTGGGATATCCATATACATTTGTGCTCTTTAAAAATCACTCACTAAGATTCTAAAAACATTGTAGACTTGATAGTTGAAATAGTCAGAAAATTTCAGTCTCCTTGAGTCTTTCCTTGATCATATATAAGAGCAATTCAGTGATGTTTTGAGACAGTACAAAGATGAGTTGTATCTTGGGAGAGAGTGTAAGATTTTATTTTTCTGACATAATTAATTGGGCCAGTTCAGAGAGTGAGTAGAGTTAAAGAACTCTTAAATTTGTCAAGAAGGGGGGGAATTTCCAGTGTTTTATATGGATCCAAGGGATCATTGGTGTCATTTATTGGGTAGGTGGTACTGACATAAGTGAACAGGAGAGGAGGAGCTCAGTTAATGCTGGGGGAAGTTTTGGGTCAGTCGACTAAGAACTTGAGAATTGAAGGCTGATTCAGGAGAGCTAGATGAAGGTATTCAGTGACCAGCTATCAGTTATGTATAGGATTCCAGCTCAAGAGAGAGGTCGAGATTTGAAAAACATACTTGTGGACTAGTAGGTAGTAATTGGACCAAGATCCTGTGGAGGACTAAGCAGAAGCAGCCAGGAAGCCCCAGCATGCAAGGAGTAAGTAGAGACTGGTAATAACAGCAGGGCAAGGTTCAGCAGTGCAGTACTCCAGAAATGAGCAGAGGGCCTGGTCATGGGTCACATACTGCGAAGAGCCGGGGAGAGGCTCAGTGTCCATCAGTCAGATTTAGGACTTCTAAGAACCAAGAACCCGACAGGACAGTTACAACAACTGTGTAATTTGTGCAAGTTGAGGAATTGAGTCAGAGGAAGTAAACAGTAATGGCTCTGAGTGTGGAAGATGAAAGCTATGAAGTTGTGATGGAACTTTTTAAAAATCAAACTATAATTTATGTTGGGGGCATTTATTCTTTTGTATGTCCATTTGGCCTTTGTTGCTTTCAAATAATATCTTGAATGCCATGGTAACTTCATCATATACTTTATATCACAAGCTGATATTTTGTATGTGTATATGCACACACCCGTTGTAATTGTGCGTGCGTGCGTGTGCGTGTGGTCGGTGGTGGTGGCAGTGCATGTGGATGTAGGTTTCTGTTCATGTGAAGACCAGAAGGCCAGAGGACAATCTCTGATGTTGCTCCTCAGGCAACATCGTTGTTTTTGTTTTGTTTTTGCTTTTGTTTTTGAAACAGTGTTTGGAACTGGTCAAATAGGCCAAGCCTGCTGGCCAGTGATTCCTAGAGATTTGCCTGTGTTCACTCCCCAGTACTAGGTTACAAGCTTGTGTCACCATACTCTCACTTTTTAGGTCCTTGTACCTACTAAATGGTTTCTCCAGTCCCAGTTTCTATTTTTATGACTTCATCAGTGGAACTCTTTTTGAGACAGGTTTTCTCCTGTGTAGCCTTGGCTGTCCCAGAACTTGGTTTTTAGACCCAGGCTGGCCTTGAACTCACCAAAATCTGCCTGCCTTTCCTCCTGAGTGCTAAAACTAAAGATGTATGTCACCACTACATAACCATCAGTGGAACTCTTAAAGGTGGTTTTTGAAGGTTTGTTTGATGCTTCTTAAAAGGGCAAATCAAAGATAGAAGACTTGAGGGCCCTCCCTCCATGTTAAGAACATCACATACAATGGCCTTGGAGGCCAGAATAGGGCAAGGATCCTCTGGGACTGACATTACAGATGGTTGTGAGCCACCATGTGGATGCTGACTCTTCTGGAAGAGTGGCTAGTTCTCTTAACCACCGAGCCCCAGTAACTTGTACTTTTTAACACCTTATTGGTGAGAAAAAGTGCCCTAGCTCTAGAGATGATGGCACAAGTTTCTGTATTGCATAAGCTCTGGCTTTATGCAGTTGCACAGATCTTTTAGGGTATACTATATATGAGGAGTGAGATTATTGTTGATAGAGGATTTAAGTTTTTTGTTTTTCTTTTAAGTAGTCATTGCTCTTATTCTCTTGTTTCAACTTGACATAAAACTAGAGTCATCTGAAAGAAGGGGGAGCCTCAGTTGAGAAAATGGCTCCATAAGACCATACTGCAGGCATTCCTGCAGGACATTTTTAAAATTAGTGATTGGTGTGGGAGAGGCCAATCCTTGGTGGGTGGTGCAGTTCCTGTGTTGGTGGTCCTGGGTTCTATAAGAAAGCAGGCTGAGCGCCGGGTGATGGTGACGCACGCCTTTAATCCCAGCACTTGGGAGGCAGAGGCAGGCGGATTTCTGAGTTCGAGGCCAGTCTGGTCTACAGAGTTCCAGGACAGCCAAGACTACACAGAGAAACCCTGTTTCGAAACACCCCCCCCCCCAAAAAAAAAAGAAAGAAAGAAAGAAAGAAGGCTGAGCAAAGCTATGGGAGTGAGCCAGTAAGTAGCACCCCTTCATGGTTTCTGGATACGCTCCTGTCTCAGATCCTGCCTTGTTTGAATTCCTGTCCTGACTTCCTTCAGCAAGCAGTTTACCTGCCAGTCCAATGCCCAGGCCCCACTAACTTTCTCGTTTGATAGTATGGTTATATATATTTAAAAGACACACATGCTTTTAGGCCCATTGATAGATTATGAATAGGTTACTCTAGTTTTAACTTTTCTTGTCCTATTAGGAGACAGCATCTGCTAAGAACTGCTTTATGTTTGGAGTAGAGCTGGGAGTTCCTCATATCTACTTTGCTAGGGACCTAAGAAGAGGTTTCCAGGGAATATTTTTTTTCTCTTAAATTTGTCACTACTCAGAAGTCATATTCATTTTATGGTCATGTATAGTTAGCAGCCGTGTACCTACTACCATTCCATCTCAGAAAATGCATTGTATTTCTGGATTTATGATGAGATTTTTTTCTTGATAATCTTTTCTTGGTAATATATACCTAAAACATTTTTGATAATTGGCAATGGAAAGTTGAAAAGCTTGAGAGAACACAAAATATGTGTGAAAAAAGATAATTGGAAATTAAACAACACATGAAAAGAAGCCCCTGGAGGCTTTTAAGAATAGTTCTTTTTACCACAGTATTTCAGCTTTCTAAAATCTCTTTCTCTCAGCTTCATCATAGAAATTAAGCTAATGGAAGGCACTAGATCATTGAAATGAGTAGTTTAACTTGTGGAAAACATTCCATGAATGATAACCTGTTAAATTTATTACTTCTGGGGCAGTGATGGCACATGCCATTAATACCAGCATTTAGGAGGTAGAGGTAGGCAGATCTCTTGAGTTTGAGAACAACTAGGGCTACACAGAGAAACTTTGAAAAACAGATAGATGGGTAGATAGATAGATAGATAGATAGATAGATAGATAGATAGATGTTTGAGACAGAGGGGTATTTTGGCTATTGGCTTTAGGTGAAATTGCCTTTATTGTTTAATTACTTGAATATGGAATAATATTAAGTTAGCTTGTAGAATATAGTGAAAAATTAAATCAACCCAAAAATGTGTGGAATTTCTTTCCCTTCAGCAAATTAGTAATTGGTACTCTTGCAGACATTTGATGGGGATTCTCCAGTTAATTAAGTTCTAAAGAAGGCCTCACCCAGGTATGGTAGTGTAGACCTGAAATTCTAGCTAGCTACTTGGGAGAATTGAGTCTGGAAGATTGTAAGTTCAAGACTTGCCTGGACTACATAGTGAATTTAAGGCTAGCCTCAACAATTTACTGAGAACTTGATTTGGAAAAAAAAAAATTAAAGACTGGAGATACAGCTCAGTAGTAGAGAACCTGCTTAGTGTGCCCCAGGTTCAATTCCTAACACTGCATTGTGGGAGAATTCAGAAACCCCTCCCCCCCCTTTTTTTTTGTAGGGTATGTATGTGTGTTTGGTTTTGATTTTTTTTTTTTTTGAGACCGTGTCTTAGTAGCTCAGGCTGGCCTAGAACATAACTAATTAGCCCATAGCCCAGGCTAGCCTTTAACCTATGAGATCTTCTCATTCACCTTTTGATGAGTGCCAAGATTACAGGCATTCTTATTTTAATTTTTATCATGTGATGTGTGATTTACTTTAGGGGGAGTATAGTATACATGTTCTTGGTTTGTAGCCTTGGTGGGCTTCAGACATGAGAACCTCTTGTCTCAGCTTCCCTCTTGCTGAGATAATGTGCCACCATGCCCAGCTCTATAACCTTTAATCGACTCTTTGGAATGTTTTGCTGTTCATGGTGGTTGAAGAGTAAAGAATAACATTTGAAAGAATTTAGAAATAAGAGGTGAGTTCTTACTTGTGTAGTATTTTCTGACCTTAGTTGCTTGCTTTAGTAGTTAAATATTTTTATTCTTTACAAAGAAAAATATGATTAAAGGTCAAAAATTTAATTTTACTGCCTTAAACAGTCTACATTTTAAATAAATCCATGCCCTATACGTATGTCAGTATACTATATTGGGTTGTGATGTACACTTGGAATTTCTGTGTCCATTTAAAAATAATGCAGTTGGGACGAGCATGGTAGCACATGCCTTTAATCCAGTCACTTCTGGAAATTGAAGACCTGCCTTCCCTGCTCTCTGACTTTATAGTTTATTTGCTATCACTCTGTGCCTGCCAGGTAGTGCTTTGTGTGTGTGTAATCGTGTTTTCTCATTGCTGCTCGGTGAACATTACTTTTACCCAAGCTTTTCAGAAGAATAAAGTATGGTCCATAAAAGGTGGCTTAGGTACTAGAGGCTCCTTAGCTTACTGCAATCTAGTGTGGAAGGTTTGGGATTTAGTCTTAGTCTGTTCTTGAGAGGCCATTTTTATAGTTATTTTACTGCCACTCGGACATCTTCTGACTGAGTGCTGGAGGTACAGAAATAAATATACCTGAGAAAATGTATTTGTATACAAATAAATGTATTATAATTTTCTATTCTAAATAAAGTCTAAATAATATAAAAATATGTACTTTGAAGAAACAATATATATAGTCAGGTAACCTTGTATTTAGCATATTGCCATGTTAATGAATTTCCCAGGCCTTTTTTAGTCAGTAGCAATGAATGTGGAACACCTTGTCTTCAGATTATTACTATGTGGGATTTGATGAAATAAACATTTCAAATTTTTGGCTTCTGATTTTACTTGGATGCCTGAAATTTATGCTTTGGCAGTATCTTGTTGTCTGCATAATCTTTGTGTATATTGTCTTTACAATTATTGTGTGTTATAAACTCAATAGTCAAAACTAAACCAAACAAAATACAGTTGTCCTGAAGTATTTGGTTCCAGGATCTCTCTTAGACGCCAGAATTCACGGAGGCACAAGGTCGTCATAGTTACTGGGTATAGTTGTATCTGATTTACATGTACTACACACTAGTTTACTTAAAACATCTAATGCCGTGTAAAGCTAGCAAGTGTGGTCACACTGTATTGTTTTAAAAATACAAGTCTGGATATAGTAAATATAGACTAAATATTCCTCATATTTAAAAGATTCTGTTCTTCAAATTATATGCAGTGTGTACGCAGGCATGTGCACATGATACCTTTAGAGGCCAGAGTGCTGAATCCCTAACTGGATGCCCTGTGTGTACTGGAAGTTAAACTTGGATTTTAACCCCTGAGCCACATTTCCAGTCCTATTCTAAACTATTTTTTATCCAGATAGGTTAGTTCTCATGTGCTGACTTGGAACCCTCAGATACAGAGGGTCATCTGTAACCACAATTCAGTTGTCAAGAAGGAGACCTTAGTTATTGATCTAATTTTTAAATTGTGGCTGTCCTGATTCTTTTACCATAGCATGTCTTCATGTATACAAAGTTGTACATTATAAATATGTATCAGTACAATTAAACATAACCTCCAAGATTTTCAATATCCTGAGTTAATTTTTTAAAAGAAATTATTTATGTGTATGAGTACATTGCAGCTCTATTCAGAAACACCAGAAGAGGGTATCAAATTCCATTATAGATGGTTGTAAGCCACCATGTGGTTGCTGGGAAGAGCAGTCAGTGGTCTTAACTACTGAGCCATTTCTCCAGCCCTTGAGTTAATTTTTAAGAATGTAAAAGTGGATATGACAGCTATATTTTAGAGTCCTAATATCTTTTGGCAATGTGTTTTCCCCATCCCACCTAGAAGAGTCGTTGATAAGTATTTTCATTCATGTTCAACAGGTACGTGCATGCCTTCTGTATTTTAGAGCACATCACACCTGCTCATCATCATTTAGCTGACATTCATGCATTCAGAATAAATGTGCTACGCTATATCATTACTTGGTGTTTATTAGTGCTTACTGTATTTTGACTTTGTTAAACAACAGGCTTATGGGAGTAAAACCAGAAGTAGGATGTAAAAACTGGCATGAAAATATATTTCTGTATCTCCTGAAAGAAGATACAGTGAAACATCACATAGACATTTGCATAGGCTCTTTCATGTTTATTAATATTACAACTAAAGTTGTTACAACTAAGGGTGAGAATTTTTTTCTTATTCTTGTTACTGTCTGCTATTTTGGACTTGGCTTCTATAGTGAGTTTTGCCTACGATACGCTGTTTTTCCTTAAGTATTTTGTTTTTTGAGACAGTCTAACTATGTAGCTCTCGTTGGCCTGGAATTTAGAGATCTACCTGCTTCTGCCTATGCCTACTCACACCAGGCCTGCATTTTAAAATGATCTTTTCATTTTTTTGTTTTAGTAGATTTTTAAAACCTTGATTGCAGTAGTTCTGCAAGACTTTTTCAGCTGTTATAAAGACAGCTTAGATAGTGTCTTGGTTTCTTGTTTGTGTTGTACAGTTTGTTACCAAACATTGCCATAGTTCCATTTTTTTTTTTTTATCCTGCCAGTGGTTTTGGAATAAGTAGAATTTCTGCTCAGATCTTGAATTGCCTGGGTGTTTCTTGGACTGAATTTCTGAGGTTTTTGTTGATGCATGTGGTCTTCTTTTAGTGCCCTCATTATCTGAGTCTCTGTTTGTCCCCACTTTGTCATCTCTGTAACCTAAGAGCGAGCATAGATTAACCTTTCACATTGATTTTCTTTGCAAGGATAGGATTTGGCCATCAGACAAGCCAAGGAAATGTCTCTGTATCTACCTTTCAAGGTCACTTTTTGCGGGGAAGAGGTTCATGGTCACTTTTGACAGCTAAAATTTAGCAAAATTTGCATGATTTAAACTTTTTCACATTCGTTTTTATTGCCCATATTTGTATATATGCACTTTGTGTATGCCTGGTGCCTGTGGAGGTAGGAAGCAGGCAGGCATTAGTTCTCCTGGGACTGGAGGTACGATTGTGAACTGCCATTTGGGTGCTGGGAGTCAAGCCCAGATCCTCTTGTTGGAAAAGCAACAAGTGTTCCTAACCATTCAGCCAGCTTTTTAGCCCAAACCGCATTGTTTACAGCAACAATAAACGATCAAGCGTATCACTTCATGAGGAAATGCGATTTCATTTGTAGGCACCAGGTTTCTGACTTCTTAAATAGAATTGCTGTCATTCTACTAGCTTATTAAATATGCATAGACTCTTGGTATGACACACACGTTATTTATATGATTTTAAGTATAAAACTGATCAATTTTCCCATGAGAAGCAATTATATAATTATATTATTACCATATCAGCTATGTTGAGAAATAAATTTGCTTGACTTGGTTTCTTCTAGTTATTTCTAGGAGAAAATTACTATAGCAATGCTAGGATAGGTTTTATATTTAGGAATTAGATCAATGGTTTTCCTATTGCTTAAGCCTTTTCTAAGATTCAGCAGCTGTAGGGGTTAATACATTAAAGATGGCATCAGAGAATACCAAACTGTGTTGATGATGCATTCAGGTATGAAAACACAATACTTACTCTTGGATTAGTTTGACCAAAAATGAGTCCAAGTCTGAATTCTCCACTTTCGTCCCAGTATCTTCTGCCTAACTGCAATGTGTATTTACTCATCTATCTGGAATCTTGTTTGCTGTGTCTGTGCTTGCCTTGATGTCTGACTGCCCTATGTCTATGTCCATGTGTCTTCATTGCTGTCCCTCACAAAGGGCTTTGCCTTGAACTTCTTAAATAGTACGGGAAGTATGCATAGAAAAGGAATGAGGAATTCTTTACAGAAATATTGAACAGAGTTTTATAAGGGAGGAAACTTTACTGATTCCCAACTGACCAGGAAGCACTTAGAAAAATGAAACACCTGCAAACACATTTTCAAGCTACATCCAGAAGCTGCTTAAAACATGGTGACCAATGCTACTTGTTTAAGGTTGCTACAACGTGTAAGCTGCTTTCAGCAAATGATTACCACAAAACACACACACACACACACACACACACACACACACACACACACACACACACACTCTCTCTCTCTCTCTCTCTCTCTCTCTCTCTCACTTTCTCTCTCTCTCTCTTTCTCTCTTTCTCTCTCTCTCTCTCTTCTATGTCTGGGTCAGGGACATAGAAGAGTATGTAATTTAAGATGAAAGGTATGCATTAGCTGAGGTTATCAAGGGTATAGTAAGGTGTTCTTCCCTTCCCTGCTGCACCCTGACAGGATTTCTCTGTTTAGTTCTGGCAGTACTGGAACTCACTTTGTAGGCCAGGGTGGCCTTGAATTTAGAGATCATCCTGACTCTGCCTCTTGAGTGCTGGGATAAAAGCCAGGTACCACCATGTCCAGCTATAGTAATTTTCTTTTAAAGGCAGTTTCAACTTAAACCAGCTGAGTACACAGTTGGATAGAGGGTTAGGTACTTACTCTTAAGTGATCTCAAGCTATAGTATTTATTGACTTTACTTTGAACTGTGACCTCACCAATTCATCCTTTGGGACTAAGAAGTATTTTCATAAAATTATATCACTACAGGCAGCTCATCTACAGCTCTCTGGGTCCTAGTCTCTTACTTGTCAAAGGAGGGGTCAGAATGGTGTGGGATGATGCTATTAAGTGTTTAGCATTGTACTGAACAACACACACCAGATCTAGAGCTGCTTGCTCTCTCTGCAGGGTTGCACAACAGTTTTGCAATTCAGTAGAGATATTCTAGCTATAAACTTCAATGTAATTTCTACATGTGTTTTCTTTAGACCAGTCATTTGAGTACAGATGCTGTCTCCTTTAAAGCAGGGTTCTTCTAACAGAATGAGTCAATGAGTAAGTCCAGTAGACTTATGCTTTTATAGTATTTTTGCTGGCTTTCCAATGGCTCACTCCTCCTACTCCCAATGGAAGAAGAACTGTTTCAGCAGCATTCACCTGGTATTCTGGGTATAGGATGCATTTATTTGCAGGAGCGTAGTGTAGGGAATAATATGTACCATTCTTCTAGGAGGGGACAGACATGAACACATAAGCACCCACTACTACTTGTTTTGAGCAGGAGTGGGAGGGACTGGGGGCTACTAAAATGGTAAAACCATTAGTTTGAAAAGATGCTGTGGTTGCAGACAGGAGTTTCATTGGACCAGGTCCTTTGACTGTTTTTCATTATTTCTGTTGTCTTTTTTCTTTTTTTTAAAAAAATAATTATTTTATATATGTGAGTACACTGTCTCTCTCTTCAGACACACCAGAAGAGGGCATTGGATCCCATTACAGATGGTCGTGAGCCACCATGTGGGTGCTGGGAATTGAACTCGGGACCTGTGGAAGAGCAGTCAGCGCTCTTAACCGCTGAACCCCAATTATGAAGTATTTTTTAATGTTTTGTATTTAAAAAGGTGGGTCAGAGAAAGGTCAGAGAAAGGCCAGATGTTTGCCAGGGTGCTCACAAAGCAACACTGAAGCCATTCTGAGGTATAGATTTCCTTTTATTTTACAGCACCTAACAAAGAGTTCTGTTACCAAGCCTTACCTTCATACAAACCCACTTCTACACAAGCCCCACCTCCACACAAGTCAGCAGCAGACAGTTTCTGTCCACCTGGCTGCTAGTTCAGTCTGTGCTGACACTTCCCTTTCCAGAAGTAGTATTAGGACACAGGTGAGGATCGTCTCCAAGACTGCTCTTTCCCCTTCAGACTCCCAGCACACGCTCTGGGTAGTTTGACCTGTGCTTCTGATAGCCAAGCTGTGGCTCAGCAGAGCTGCAATGATCTTCTCTGAGTTCAGTAGTGTTGGAGAGCATTTCCTAGGACTCTGTGTGGGCAACACTAAGTAGTGCTATTGGTTGATTATGAAGAGTTTTACAAAGAATATTGATGACTCAGATGAAGAAATGAATAGGACAATAAGTAGAGGAAGAAGCAATTAAGACACAAATTTTTGAGACTGTTAGAGAAACATCCGTATAAAGCAAGTGATGCAGTGGCTCCTTGCTTTTCTAAGTCCTAGAAAACACAGTTTTAACACAACAGTTAACACAGTGCACTATAACCTTAATAAACAAACACTTTTTTTTTTTTTTTTTTTTTTTTTTTTTGGTTTTTCGAGACAGGGTTTCCTCTTTGTAGTCCTGGCTGTCCTGGAACTCACTCTGTAGACCAGGCTGGCCTCGAACATAAACACTTAAGTCCTTATTTATTTTTTGTTTTTAAGTTATTGACATTATGAGACTATCAATTCAAATGGATGCATTATAGTTCTTCAGAATCATTATGATCTCAAAAGGAAAGGAGAATGATACAGATACACTGGCTGAGGTGTTTTGAGGTGCTTCGAAATGTTCCAAGCTGTTGACTTACCTTAACATGTCTTGAAGTAGTATCATGGCGTGGATTAAAAGGTATGCTTTTAGAAATCTCTCAGTGACCCAGTGGTCATGGGCATAATCAACACTTAATTCTATATTTTTTTATCTTTAAGATACTATAATATTTAAATCATAGGCATGTTTATGGATATATAGTGAGATTTTGCTATTAGAATCACAAGCTTTATGACTGACTGTTTTTTCCCCCTTTTAGTGGTATGTATGCCATACCTCCACATTGCCTGTTGGGATCCCCTTACATACATATGTTGTGTAAATAAGATACAGGAGTCTGTAGGGAGTAGAAGAGAATGGGAAACCAGTACAGCAGTGGGTCTTGATGGTGTTAGCCATGTCTGTCTTATCAGCTACGGCTGTTTGGGGATTATCCTCATTCCTCCTGTAAGTCACCTCTTGTCCATGCTTTATAAGTAAGCTCGAGAAACTCACTGGTTTGCCAAGTTGGATTTTGGTAGAATCAAGTTTTGGATTGCCAAAGTATCTATTCTGGTAGGAATAATGTTTGTTAATGACCTCCACAGCTGTTATCTATAGATGTGTGCAGACATGTTGTTAGTAGGAAGTGTTGCATGGTGGGAGCATGTGGATTTGGGGTTTGGAAGAGTTCAATTTCTTTATTACTTTCCTTCTTGTCTGCAGACAATGCTGTCTTTCTGTTTTCAGTAGCATTGCTTAGCTTTTCATCACGAAGGGGGTTGGTTTCTCCCACTTTGCCAGGTTTACCCACTTTCGACATCCAGTGTTCTGCTTCATGCTGCTGGGAGCTGTGGCATTTACTTCTTCAGAGCTATGTCCCTTTTCTTTGGGGTCATAAATGCACCCTAGCATCTCTTCTATTTGGTGAGTTTTTTCTTCCTAGCTCACAGCTAAGGACAGTATAGTCTGGCTTAGTGGTGGATTCTGTGACTAGAATTCCCTCATCTCTAAAAAGAGCCTATTGTAAGTTAAGGCACTCATTACTACACATGATTTCTTTTTTTCTTTCTTTTTCTTTTCTTTTTTTTTTTTTAAGATTTATTTACTTTATGTATATGAGTACACTGTAGCTGTCCTCAGACACACCAAAAGAGGGCATCAGATCCCATTACAGATGGTTATGACCCACCATGTGGTTTCTGAACTCAGGACCTCTGGAAGAGCAGTTAGTGCTCTTAACTACTGAGCCATCTCTCCAGCCCCCACTAGATATGATTTCAGTATGCTTTTGTTTATTAAAAAAAGAAACATGTCAGAGGGGGCTGGAGAGATGGCTCAGTGACTAATAACACTGGCTGCTCTTTCTGCATTAGATCTCCAGCACTTACATGACAGTTCACAACTGACTGTAATTCTAGTTTCATGTGATCAAATGCTCTGTTCTGGCTTCTGTGGGTACCAGGCATGCATGCAGGCAAAACACTCATAAAATAAAACAAAACAACATCTTTTTAAAAAAAATGTTAGAGTCATCCTGTAAAATGAGAATTAACTGTTGCAAGAGTTTTTATAAACCTTTTTAAAGTACCTAAAATATTTTTTTAAGGTAACAAAACTTGTATCCTGAGCAAGTGATGATAGTGTCATTAACACAGTTTTGACTTTGTGCTGTATTTCATTACTTTGAAAAATACTATTTTGGATGTTTGTGGGATGTGGGATAGCTCCAGAGAAAGTACTTCATAACTCATCTGAAGTATGAACCTAGTTGAGAAAATGCAGTTTGTTGAGTCAAGTCAGTTCCTAGGAGGAAAATGGGGGAATGAAGAAAATTGACCTTTTTGAAAAATTTATTGAAGCCACCTTTCTGTGCACCACAGAACTGCTAGGACGTGAAGATAGAATGGATGAACAGGAAGATGGGCTTGAGGTCTTCACAATGCCCAAACTTAGAGTTAAAACGAGGAAGTACCATTTCCATTAGTAATGAAGTCAGATTCTCACATGGAGTGCCATGAGTCTTTCTGTAGCCCATTGTGGGGAAGCCGTGCAGTGTCAGGTGCCTTAACATCTCTTGTGTTAATATGGAATCTTTAAGAGTGTATGTAATGTGACTGTAAGCATGCAACATTGAAAAACTGGTTAGGAAGAGCACAGCTGGGAATCCTGGGATAGAAAGACAAGATAGACTCTTTGAACAAGTATCTACTTTGAGGGCTTTTGTGTTTTGCCTATTACAGTAATTGTGATGAAGGTTATGACAGCAGTTGAACAACTGAATAACTCAGTATTAATTTAGTTTTATTAAGACTCCAATGTTGAAATTCCCGTGGAAAAACCTGTGGGTGAGAATTTTAGCTGGGGTTAGTTGACAGGATAGAAGCAGACAACATCCATGCACATCCATAACAAGGTGAGATGGGGCAAGTAAATCCATAGAAAGCATTCATCTTTCAAATTTTCACTAGCTCCCTCTTCAAGAAGCAAGTTTTTAATTGTAGTTTGGTTTCCCAAATGGATTTCATATACCCATTAACAGATCCTATTCTGTTCGTTCCTGTAGTCCTGTTTCTAGTGAGTAAGTGTTTACAAAATGGATACTTTTTTTAAATGAAGTTTAAGTTTCTAAGATAAACACATCTTGTCATGGGATGAATCCATACTCTTATTTGCTTGATGTTTGATTTACAAATAGAATGGCAAAATATTCAAAGGGATTGTTTTGTTTTGTTTTATTTTTGAAACAGTCTTTGTCTCTATAAATACATTGTTCTTGTGAGTTGGATACTAGTGGGTCTGAAGGAGCAGTTCTCAATCTGGGGCTTGAACAACCCTTCCAAAGGAGTTGCCTAAGACTATCAGAAGACACAGATATTTACAACTATGATTTATAACCGTAACACACTTACAGTTATGAAGTAGCAGTGATAATAATTGTATGGTTAGGATCACCACCACATGAAGAACTGCATTAGAGGGTTGCAGCATTAGGAAGATGGAGATCCGCTGCTCTAAAGACTAGAAAGGCTTCAGTGTGTTACTGGACTGACAGAAAGCAGTGTGCTCCCTGCTAAGTGCACTCATTAGCCCTACCTGGACTCAGCATTCCCATTTCACAGAGTTGGAGGCTGAAGTTAGAGGATAACTAAAAAGCACTGGGAAAACAAGGACTTTACTGGAGCAGAACTTGAAAGTAGCTCGCTTAATAATTGGAGCATTTTCTTGAAGTGAAAACAGATTATTTATAGGGAAACTGATTGTGATCTTTTTCACATCCCACAGAAGAAAAACTGTATCCAACTAAAATATTTCCATATTTGGGATTGACCAGATTTGGTTTGTTAGGAGATAGACAATCGCCCTTTTATAGCTACTGGATTCTCCATCACTCTTTGCTTTCTTTGACTCAGTGACTCTGACACTCCCTAAAACAGTCTTTTTCTTCTCTCTTTTGTTGCTGCTCTCTTGGCTCCAGTGTCTCTGACTCTTTTTCCTATCTTTTTGTACTCTCCCATCCCACCCCCACGTCCCCATTACTTGTACTTTAAACAAACAAAAGACTGCTTTGTATTTTTCCTGTAGACTAATACTGTGAACATTGAACTGAGATCAACCTTTGTGTCTCAGAACAAGGCAGGTCCAACAAGAAGTGAGTAGACCAACAAGGGTCAGTCACAAGGATGCTTGGAAAATACCATAAATCTTAAATCAAATCCTAGAAGACTGACCGAGGACAAAACACCTCCTTCAGAGTGAGGAGTTGTTGACCTCTTGGTACTTCTTTTACCACAGGCTGTCTTGGTCTGTCTTTGCCACACACACGTTGTACAGAAAGAGGAACTGAGAAACTCACCTCCTCTGAGCTCTTATGTCTGGTCTGTGTTTCAATAGGGAGAACACAAATGGGCTGAGGCTTCTTCAGCTATACCAGAACCAAACCAAGGGAATTCATTCATTTTAGAAGTCTTGACATTGTATGTATTTCAGTCAATGTTTAATGTGTGTAGAATAACCTTATAATGCTATCCTTGTGCATGTCTGACTTAAAATTTGGCCAGCATAAAAGAATAGCCTAAAATGCCATTGTATAAGTCTGGATCATTGTGGAAGCTGTTTCTAGGTTACTTACTTACACTTGTTTATAATCTGTATTTAACTAACCCTTAGAGCCATTACCACAGTCATATTTTTTTCTGACTTATTATATGTCAGTCTTCATATTTTTTGGTTGAGATTCTATAATATTTGATTATTTACTGATAAATACTTTATTGAAGAGCTTTCCCCCAGAAAGATTAAATATGGTATAATGGGATAAGCAAATGAGTATTATCACAGAGAAGAATAGAGCATTTTAGGTCAGGAAAGCAAGGAGATATTAAAAATATGGTGTTTTTTTTTTTTTTTTTTAATTTTAAAAACACTTTATTTATCAATATTTGTATAAACACATACATGCATACATATATACATACACATATAAATGATAATCAAACAATAAAATGCATTCAAAAAGTATGGGGGGGTTGAGAAGAGTGGGAGGAAGGAGAGAAAGGGGAAAGTTAGTGTTCATATATGAAATTCTCAAAAAGGAATCCAGTTTTTCAAAATGTTCAATAAACCAACCAACACTTCACAATATGAAAGCAAATATGACCTACAACCATGTAGAAGGACACCTCAACTCACTACAAACTTTGAAGTTCAAAATAAGATCAATAAAAAATTATTTCACCCAGCATACTAACACAAACCACAATAACGTTTTATAATTCAAAGTATTTCTGAGAACAAGAAAATAGATTGTCAGGAACTAAATCAGCAGAACCAGGGGTACACTGTGTGTTAAATTTTTTTGTTTGTTTGTTTGTTTGTTTTTTATCAAATCATAATTTTTACTTTTTAACACAGGGGTTATAAACACAAAAATGCAGAATGTGGGGAAGGGGATGACACAGGAACATAGATGTTCAGGGGGAGTACAGATATCTTTCAGAACAGAGTATCATCTGGATGAAGGTTTAGGGGTCAGATCACTATGACTCTTCCTATGATTCCCTTGTCATAATCTAATTTAGTACTATCTGCCAAAGGCTGCCTATTTACAGGGTTTATGACTACTCAGGCTAGTAGTTTTCAACAAAAGCTGTCTGTTTACAATAGTTTATAGCCCTCTGTTTCAGTGTTTTTCCATAGAGACCCGAGTCTTTGTGTTAGCAGGCATATATGTCCGGCCTATTGCTGATTTTAGGCTTATGACTGATTTTAGGTTTTCAGTGTATAAGCAGGGCTGTCCCTGACATCTCCTCCCTTCTCCAAGTATAGAAGGGCTGTGGCGATTCTAATCTTGCCAAGGTGGGGATAGAGGCCTGACCTCCAGTAATTAAAGGGGACATTGTAATGGCTCCAGTCCTCCTGTCGTTGTCCAGTGAGGCATAAGGGTCATACCCGTCCCGATGTCTTTTTCCTGGAGAGGGGATACTTTTGACATCAACCCCTATGCAGTCAGGCTTGTCCCTCAGGGAACCCAGAAACATATTTTTAACTTTTATTTATATTCCCTTGCAGTGCTTAGCCTCGCAGCCTCAGCAAGAATTCAGATCGCCAGACAGAGGGGGTTCTGGGTGGCCCCTCTCTGCTTGGTCTAGGGGTGGAAGCCTCCTCTTTTAGGATGGGTGGAGATGGAACTTAGGAACACCCTGGATAGAGAAACAACCTCATCTAGACTCTCGTGGTCCTCCAAAACTAACACATGATAATGTAACTGAATAGATTTTGCTATCAGATTATCTGTCTGTTGTTTCACAAAGTTAGTCAGCCTATTGAAGGCTCAGGGACCAAAGGAAATAAGCAAAAATAACCCAATTAATAATCCCAAGATGGAAAGAAGTACGGTTAACAATCATGGAGAGGTTGAAGACCAATTCTTATACAAGCTCTCCTTTTTTTCTTTCTTTCTCTGTCTTTTCTCAAGACCATCTCTGGCTTTTTTCATGTTCTCTTTAATCATCCCTGTTTTGTCTATATAAAAGCAGCATTCTTCTTTAAGGGCTGTACACAGACTAGAGTTATTTACAGTCTTTTCTATTGTAAAAGAGAAAATCAGATCCAATAAAGTCCTTTGGAATTTTGGGGAATCGCATCAAACAGCGAAATGAGGGATTTCTTCAGATTAGTGATGTCAATCTACAGCTGTTTGATGTCCTTGTCAAAGGCCCATTGGAGGTCTGAGTAGTATAAGTCCAGAGGCCAGCATCAGGATTAGAACTCCTAATAGCAGACATCACAGGTGATTAATTTTTACCTGGAAGAGAAAAAAGAAAGGAATTCTCAGGGAAACTTCTCTTCCCTGGATGACAATTGTTATTCATCTTACTTATAATTGGGCCTGATTTTGGGGAGGTATCTATTTAATTCATTAATCCTTTTGGTGGCCATTTAGTTGTGCCTTCTGTGGTATTAAACAGTCATATCAATCCTTGGCCCCATATAGGAACTGGGTCCTGGCCATTCCATTTAAGGGTAAAAAAGGTCCTTCCACATAGTTGTGACATAGTTTTTGTTGGTCTCAGCGATGCCAGAGGCAATCAGCGGCAGATTTGCTGTGAGTTTTCAGTTTTAGAAAGTTAAGAGTAAACAAGGCATGCTCCTTCCACCCTCAAAGAGTCATAAAGACACTATTTAAAGAAATATAATTCATTATTAATAATCTCTTTTATCAAAGGATTATTATAAAACAGCCAACAGTTAATCAATCTATATAATGTATCAATTAGTGAGAGCTTCTTCTACTTTTTGTAAAATTACTCCTCTTTTGTCAATTAATTGTTGAAGGAAATTAAGATTTGCATCTCTCTTAAGATTATTAAACAGAGACATAAATTCTTTTGTGAAGAGCTTAAAATAAGATCTTAACCAATAAGCATCTCCTGTAAACTTTTGAAAATCATTTGAAATAAGTAAACTATCTTTCTTTCCTTTGTTTTTTGTTTTTGTTTTTTTCTTTTTTGCCAGACCAATTATCTGTTATTTCTTTTTTATTGAATATTTTATGTATTTACCTTTCACTATTATCTCCTCTTCCTTTCTCCCGCCAAACCCTTTCTCATACCCCCTCTTCCAATTTTTATGAGGATGTGCTCCCATCATTCTCCCAATCCCACCTCCCTGCTCTCACATTCCCCAACACTAAGGATTCAAACTTTCGGGGACCATGGCCCTCCACTTCTATTGTTGCCTAATGAGGATACCCTCAGTTACCTATACCAGTGGAGCCATGGGTTCCTCCCTTTATGTTCTTAGGCTGGAGTTTTAGTCCCTGGGAGCTCTGGTTGAGTATTTTACTACTCCTTCTAAAATAAAACCAAAGCACCCATATGTGTCTACGTATTGTGTCTTAGGTATTGCGAGCTTTTGGGCTAATATCCACTTATCAGTGAGTGCATGCCATGTATGTTCTTTTGTGACTGGGTTATCTCACTCAGGATGATATTCTCAAGCTCCATCCATTTGCCTAAGAATTTCATGAAATCATTGTTTTTAATAGCTGAGTAGTACTCCATTTCCCGAGGAAATCCAAAAAATCATCAGATCCTACTACAAAGGCCTATACTCAACAAAATTCGATAATCTAGATGAAATGGACAATTTTCTAGACAAGTACCAGTTACCAATGTTAAATCAGGAGCAGATAAACCATCTAAACAGTCCCATAACCTTGAAAGAAATAGAAGCAGTCATTAAAAGTCTCCCCATCAAAAAAAGTCCGGGACCAGATGGCTTCAGTGCAGAATTCTATCAGACCTTCAAGGAAGACCTAATACCAATTCTTTTCAAACTATTTCACAAAGTAGAAACAGAAGGAACACTACCCAATTCATTCTATGAAGCCACAATCACTCTCATACCTAAACCACACAAAGACTCAACAAAGAAAGAGAACTTCAGACCAATCTCCCTAATGAATATCGACGCAAAAATACTCAATAAAATTCTTGCAAACAGAATCCAAGAACACATCAAAACAATTATCCATCATGATCAAGTAGGCTTTATTCCAGGAATGCAGGGTTGGTTCAATATACAGAAGTCCATCAATGTAATCCACTATATTAATAAACTCAAAGAAAAAAACCACATGATCATCTCACTAGATGCTGAGAAAGCATTTGACAAAATTCAACACCCCTTCATGATAAAAGTTTTGGAAAGATCAGGAATTCAAGGTCCATATCTAAACATTGTGAAAGCAATATACAGAAAACCAGTAGCCAACATCAAATTAAATGGAGAGAAACTTGAAGCAATTCCACTAAATTCAGGGACTAGACAAGGCTGCCCACTCTCCCCCTACCTATTCAATATAGTACTGGAAGTCCTAGCCAGAGCAATTAGGCAACAAAAGGAGGTCAAAGGGATACAAATTGGAAAGGAAGAAGTCAAAATTTCACTATTTGCAGATGATATGATAGTATACTTAAGTGACCCTAAAACTTCCACCAGAGAACTCCTAAACCTAATAAACAACTTTAGTAAAGTGGCTGGGTATAAAATTAATTCAAACAAATCAGTAGCCTTCCTCTACTCAAAAGATAAACTGGCTGAGAAAGAAATTATGGAATCGACGCCCTTTACTATAGTCACAAATAATATAAAATACCTTGGTGTGAATCTAACCAAGCAAGTAAAAGACCTGTATGACAAAAACTTCAAGCCCCTGAAGAAAGAAATCGAAACAGATCTCAGAAGATGGAAAGATCTCCCATGCTCCTGGATTGGCAGGATTAATATAGTAAAAATGGCCATATTGCCGAAAGCAATCTACAGATTTAATGCAATTCCCATCAAAATTCCTACTCAATTCTTCATAGAGATAGAAAGAGCAATTCTAAAATTTATTTGGAATAACAAAAAACCCAGGATAGCGAAAACTACTCTCAGTGATAAAAGAACTTCTGGGGGAATTACCATCCCTGATTTCAAGCTATACTATAGAGCAATAGTGATAAAAACTGCATGGTATTGGAACAGAGACAGGCAGGAAGATCAATGGAATAGAATTGAAGACCCAGAAATGAACCCACACACCTATGGTTACTTGATCTTTGACAAAGGAGCTAAAACCATCCAGTGGAAAAAAGACAGCATTTTCAACAAATGGTGCTGGTCCAACTGGAGGTCAGCATGTAGAAGAATGCAAATTGATCCATACTTATCTCCTTGTACAAAGCTCAACTCCAAGTGGATCAAGGATCTCCACATAAAACCAGCTACATTGAAACTAATAGAAGAGAAAATAGGGAAAAGCCTTGAACACATGGGCATAGGGGACAAGTTTCTGAACAGAACACCAATGGCTTGTGCTCTTAGATCAAAAATTGACAAATGGGACCTCATAAAACTGCAAAGCTTCTGTAAAGCAAAGGACACCGTCAATAGGACAAAACGGCAACCAACGGATTGGGAAAAGATCTTTACCAATCCTACAACTGATAGAGGGCTAATATCCAAAGTATACAAAGAACTGAAGAAATTAGACTCTAGACTATCAAATAACCCTATTAAAAAATGGGGTACAGAGCTGAACAAAGAATTCTCAACTGAAGAATCTCGAATGGTTGAGAAGCACCTAAAGAAGTGTTCAACATCCCTAGTCATCAGGGAAATGCAAATGAAAACAACACTGAGATTTCACCTCACACCAGTCAGAATGGCTAAGATTGAAAACACAGGTGACAGCAGATGCTGGCGAGGATGTGGAGAAAGAGGAACACTCCTCCATTGTTGGTGGGATTGTAAGCTGGTACAACCACTATGGAAAGCAGTCTGGCGGTACCTCAGAAAATTGAACATAGTATTACCTGAGGATCCAGCTATACCACTCCTGGGCATATACCCAAAAGATATCTCAACATACAACAGGGACACATGCTCCACTATGTTCATAGCAGCCTTATTTATAATAGCCAGAAGTTGGAAAGAACCCAGATGTCCTTCAACAGAGGAATGGATACAGAAAATGTGGTATATTTACACAATGGAGTACTACTCAGCTATTAAAATATGGTGTTTTTATAGATTTTTTTTATGGTGTTTTTTCACTGTCTTTGCATGATCGATATGTAATTAGAGATTAGGGAATGGCTGGCTGGAGAGCTGGCTCAGTGGTTAGGAATACTTATTGCTCTTGCAGAACACATTTGGTTCCCAGCCACCCACATTGGGTGGCTCACAGCTGCCTATAACTCCAACTTCAGGGGATTTGATGCCCTCTTGGCCTCTTTGGTACACATGGTGCACATACATGGTGCACACATACAAACACTCATACACTTAAAAGCAAGTCTTTAGGAAAAATGTAGGAGAAAGCTCTGCCTTGTGAGTCAGAAATAGCACCAACTTTGAGGACCATTGATGAAACTGTGGAGAAAGAGAAATCACTTGGTTTGGGAGTCAAACCTGAATCGTGCCCCCTGCCTACAACTTCTTAGCTCTGTGGAGTTAGGCCAGGTTTCCAATTGCTCTGTTTTCTCTTTTCTTTGGAATGAAATTCTGGCTTTTTAAAGTGTCTTAGTCAGTGTTCTATTGCTGTGAAGAGATACTATGACCAAAGCAACATTATAAAAGGAAACAGTTGGGGACTGGCTTACAGTTTCAAAGGGTGAGTCATTAACATCCAGGTGGGGAGCATGGCAGCACACATGGCACTGATGTAGTAAATGAGAGCCACATCCTGATCCATGGGCTTTTGAAACCTCACAGCCCATCCCCAGTGACACAGTTCCTCCAAGAAGGCCACACCCACTCCAACAAGGTCTCCCCTAATCCTTCTAATCTTTTCAAACAGTGCCAGTCTCTGCTGACAAAACATTCAAATATGTCAGCCTATGGGGAATATTCTTATTCAGACCACCACAGAAAGCTAAGGTGTCTAATAAACAGCCACCTCTATATTTTATGATGCTCCAACATCATGCCTGTTTGTCTCCTGCCACGGTGATAATGCATAACCCTCTGAAACTGTGAGCGAGCCCCCCAGTTAAATGCTTTCAGTTAGAGTTGTTGCCTTAGTCATGGTGTCTCTTCACAACTACTAGTTTGCGTTAGAGTAAGAGTCAGTGTTCTCAGCTCAGAGCCTTTCCCACGACTGACTGTATCCCATCACACGGTACTTTCTGAAATGAAGTTTCTGAAGAAGTTAACAAGTTATGATCAGAACCTCTTTAATGGTTTTTAAATTGCTTTGTTTCTACTTTTGGAAATGTAAGTTGTCCTTAAATAAGGACTAGAATGTTGTTCTTGGAGTTTAGAAATCTCTTGAGAATGGTTTAGAGTAACTTATTTTGCTGAATACATCTACAAAACTGAAGAGATAATGAGGAGGAAAGTCTTACATTCTGTGTAACGCATTATAAAGCAAAATGGAATCCTTATCATCAACACTGATAATTATGTGAATGAAAGTCATGTGTAGGTGTGTTATATCTGTATTCACAGACTGATTAAAAAATGTGTACCTCATTCAGAACTAATGTTCCGCACTGTTTGCACAGTAAAATACATGGGGGCTGTTATGTAACCAATGGATTCCTCATTGTATGTGTAGTTTCGAGAATCTGTTTTTGATATAGATGATGTTTAATTGAACATCTTTAAGAATGTCTTTACATGGACCAAATTAGCAACCTGTATGTAAATTACTAGCATTGAAAGACTAAGTCAGAGATACACACATCTTGAATTAGAATAGACATTGCCAAGTTGTCTTTCAAAGGATTACCCATATTTAAACACCTAACAGTGCATGACAGTCTGCTTCTCTGTATGTGTCTTTACCTGGATATTAATGAGCTCGTAATCTACAGCTGTTACTACATAATTGAGCTAAGAAGCTGGCCACAAGGCCTGCTATATACCATCTCCCTGGATGATTTTTGATAGTTTTCACCACCAAGTTCTGTAGTCAGCAGAGTCAGGACAAATCTTGATGAAGAGTTGATTATTTATTTCCCTGGGCCAGGCCTTTTGTTGCATTGTGATACGAGTTTCTGGAATAGTCACCCGGATACCCCAAGTGAGAACACTGACCACATTTACGTTATTCCTGTACATATCTGTCTGCACATACATGTGACAAACACACAGATGATCATCTTTGAACCATTTGAAGATAAAATGCCAGCATAAGATGTTTCTCTAAACACTACAGTGAGTGTTTCTAGAAGTAAGACCAGTAACTGAAGTTAGGAACTTAAAATTAATCTGATCTGTTTTATTCAGATACTGCTAATTTTCTAATGTCTTCTACAACGGAAAAACATTCTAAACCATATGTTGCATGTGGTTTTTTGTTGTCGTTGTTGTTTATTTGTCTTTTAACTGGGTCAGTTTCTTATTTTGTTTCACAGTTTGAATTTGTTCCTCACCTTTAAATTCAAGGTCTACATTTTCACCATAATGTAATAAAAGTGACACTGTGTCTTATTGCATCGCATAAGTGGCATTCAGTGAATATGACTTAACTCAGACTCATTTCATCTCCCTGTTGTCTTATTTTATGGGGAGTGGGATCCTGCAGATGAACCCAGGGCTTCATGCATACTGGCTAAGTATACATTCTACCACTGAGCTACACTCTGCCCACTCAGTGACACACACAACTGAAATAGTTCGTCCACAGTCTGATTATACTTGTTTTTTGAGTCTACAAATTTAGAGAATTTCATTGTGAGGCCATAGTTTTACCCCCCCATCCCCCCCACAGACACACAAACTTTCACTAACCTTCCATAGACATACTTGAAAAGCCAGGTGCAGAATGCAATTGAGGATGATGATCTCAGGTCATATCTTTTTTGTTCCCACTCATTGACACAGATTGCTGGTGGAAAGTTAGACGTCTTTTTTTTTTTTTTAATTTTAAATTTAAAGAGGAAAAAATAAGATACTTGTGAAGTGTTTCTATACAGTATGTATATGGGTGGGGTGGGGACAAGGGGTGTGTTTCCATCTACTACCTGTCTTTGATGTCAGCTCTCGGGGATGTTTGCTCTGATAGGGATGTGCTTACTAAACACAGTGGTCTAGGAGGATGCAGCATACTGCCTTCATCTTATTTGTTGCATTCATCAGAATCAGTGATCATACTGAGCTGAATTCTAGCACAACTGCCTTTAAAAGTAACCATTAAGATAAGACCTGGTTCAAAATAAGCTTTAAAAAGGCAGACATGTCCTTTTGTTGGGGTTGAGGATCAGAGACCCAGGATATAGAGTACTTGGCAAGCGTGCTCCCACTGAGCTGTGCCCTAGCTCCTTCCTGATAGTGTCTTCTTCAAACGTCTGTTTTCTGCACCCATAGATAGAAAACAAGTAAACTCTTTAAAAATAAATTACATGTTTTCTTAAAATGTATATTAAAGGTTGGGAATATTGCCTAGTTGGTGGAGTATTTGCTTAGTATGCACGGGCCCTGGGTTTGATTCCTAAGTATTGAATAAAACTGATTGTGGAGGTAGAAGCATGTGGATCAAAAGTTCAAGGTTGTCAACTACTTGGTAAGTTGGAGACCAGCCAGGGATTCATGAGACCCTGTCTCAACAAATACCAATAACAAAAAGTCATTTTCAGATAGATTTTTCTAAATTTTTGCTGTCGTAAATTATGAATATGATTAACTTACCTCCCTGTCTGTTTGTCCTGGTTGTGCGTAAGTTCCATAGGGGCATGGGTTTGTGCCTCATGCTCATTGATGTTTGGACATACCTGTACTTCATTCCTAGTTATTCCACGGTAACCATTTGTTATCATGGGTTGTATACTGATGAATAGCATGTAGTCAGTTTCTCTTATTGGTGCAAATGCTTTGAAAGTGTGAGTTAGTGTGCTCTGTCTAGCACTTTCTTCTGAAGTGATTGCTCAGAATTCCCAGTACTTTATTATAATAATAATAATACTGTTTATAGAAGTTTGGGTTGTTAGTGTTTTCTTTTCCACTTTTTCCTTCAAGTAGCTTAGTGATGTTGCTTGTCTTCAAATTTTTTTTTTAATCCCATTTCAAGATGATGGAGTAAAATTAAGAAAAATAGAATTGCTTTAAGCTCTGATCCCATTGACAAGAGGTTTCTTCCATGTTTTGTGCCTGTTTTTCAGCTCATTACTGTGCTTCCAAAATCCGAGTGCTGCCGTGCAACAGCAAGAGGCAGAGCGGCTGTGCGTCCTGTGGGTGCTAAGTTGTTCTGTGCGCACAGCACGTGTTCTGGCCCCTGTCTTCTTTGGGTGTTTGAAGCGGTTGTTTTAGTTTTTTAAGTGACATGCAGTTACAGTTGATTGTGGCCTGACTTGTAGGTGTTAGGTATTGAATTCATGTCTTTGGGACACAGCAGCAAGTGTTCTTACTGCTGAGCCATCTCTGTCCTTTCAGAGCTCTTTGTATTGTTTATGTGTTGTTTCTGGCCACAGAAGATTGCTGGGGGATTTGTCTTTCACTGTTCAAAATTAAGATTGACAAGTCATAAGGAACACTTTCTAATGCCTTATAGTTTACTGTGATATCTATCTGATGGCTTATTTACTTTATTTCTTTAATTTTTTTTCCAGGAAGTTTGGTGAGCGGCCTCCACCTAAACGACTCACTAGGTAAGCATACTAGTCATTTAAACATTGACTGTGCGTATAGATCCTATCATTTTAGACACTAATATGAACTGCTCTGAGAAAATCAGATATTGATAATACGTCTTGAGCCCTTCCATTCCCTTCTCTCCTAAAAGGTGGAGGTGGGGAGAGGGGTAGAAATAAAAGGATATACATTAGAAATGAAGTAGTTTTAGAAACTCAACAGCTGCAACTATGTTTGGCCAATCAGTCCTTGATATGTAAGGGAAAGACTTGAGAGATTCAATAGATGCTTTGTGAAATGAGTACTCAAAACTGTCCTATCATTTTAAAAGAAAATCTAAGATTTACTCACTTTTATGATAATATACAGTGTTCTAATTATGTAAGTTAATTTTACAGTATACTTAATATAATATAGTTCAAAGAATTAAAAATTATAAAGAAACCAGTGGTTTTACATTTTATAGTTTCATTTCTCGGCATTGACCCTGTTTCTTACAAAATTAAATTTCCAAGGAGAGAGAGAAAGAGAGAGGGGGGCGGATATTCTTTTGAATCTAAACTGGGGTCTCACTTTACTGTTGTCCTGCATTCTTTTGGTTTTTGGAGACAGGGTTTCTCTGTAGCCCTGGCTGTCCTGGAACTCACTTTGTAGACCAGGCTGGGCTCTAACTCAGAAATCGCCTGCCTCTGCCTCCCAAGTGCTGGGATTAAAGGCGTGCGTCACCACCGCCTGCCCCTCGTGACTGCTTTCAATAGTCAGAATAAAAATTTCACAGTCAAGTCTGTCTTTGTAGAATTATGCCCAAAATAAATTGTGCTTTGGTTTCATCTAACTGTTGTGGAATAGAGTTAAAGACTGAAACTTCCAAGAAATTCAGTTTTTTACAAAACAGAGCGCAAGAGCAGAAGAGTAAAGACAGTGAGGCCCTCTGAGCTCTATCAACTCAGCTTGCTCCACACAGCTCAGTAGAGGAGCAAGAACTGTATAGGATGCTGGAAGCAGCATAGCTCAGTCAGCCACACAGAGAAGCTGCACATAGACTCTTCAGTGAGAAGAAAACCAATTCAGACCAACCCAGAAGTATCTACTACAGGAGCTAAGACTCAGCTGGCTTCAGTGCCGGGTTCTACAGAGGACTTCAGGTTAGATACCTTCCTCAAAGCTGGGAAAAGGGTCTAGTTCTAGTGCATTCTGAGGACAGAATGCTGTTACCTAAGGTAGGCAATGCTCGTATGCTACTAAAACACAGAAACACAACTATAAACTAACACTCCATGTGAACAAAGATTTTTTCTGTTCAGAAATTCAAAAAAAGAATGAACTCTGCATATACAAGTTCTAGAAAATAGCTGCTCTTGCTGACAGGATGCAGATGGTTATTGTTGTTTCCTGGAATGGGACAGAGCAGAAGGGATTTCAGAGACCCAGAAGAACAGCTTTGGGGAGCCGAGAATACCCTGTTGTTCCAGAGTGGTGTAGTGCTGGTGCTAACGCCACCATATGGTAGGCCAACTAGATCTCATTAACACTCTTAACATTTTAGTAACCTTTCTACATAGGAGATAACGTGGGAGAGTAAGTAGCCTGTCTGCTGCTGGAGAATTCGATTAAGCTTTGTTTTTCTTAAAAGAAAGCAAACTACAGATGTCTTCATTGCCTATGCAGACTTAGCAGATGTGTCTAAGGGCAAATGCAAATTGAAAACCAATAACCAATTCTATGGTAAAATTAGTTTTATTAAATACAAACTTGAAATCAGGATATTTTCTTAATAATTTCTATACCAAATTTAGTACCATCTAATATCAACTTTGAAATATTACTCTCCTCTGAAGTGATTCTGCTTTAGGAAAACAATGTCTTATTTGGCAAAAAATATTTTAAGAAGTTTGTCTTCACTGTGTTGTAGGGAGTATAATGTGGGGAGCGTGTCTTCTCTTTTAAGGAACTTTCAAAGCCTACCCTGCCTTGTTCTATCTTAACTATTTCCCAAAGTAAACAGTATTGGTGGGAGAGTTTCTAATGAAGCCTGGGGAATCTTTATATATGATTTAAATTTTTAGTTACAAGCATAAATAAATGGAGTTAAAGACTACACTATTCAACATGACTGAATTTGCTTTTTAAGAATTACATTTATGTGTGTGTGTCTCTGCACGCGCACCTGTGCACATGAGTAAGTGCATGTTACACTGTACTTGTGGAAGTCAGAAGACCCTTTGAGAAAAGGGAATCTTCTCACCTTCCATGGATGGATCCCAGGGATAGAAGCCTACACATTCTTTCAGAGATAGTTTTATTATTTTTCTCCTCCCATAACTGCAAACTAGGAGCTGCTAACTAATGCTCTTGCTAAAATTTGTTGAGTAACAGAGGATTTTCTTTGTGAAGTTTACCATTATTTTAGTTTGCATAATTGCTAGAATGATTATATATTCTTTTGCTCAAAATATCTTTTGTCTGTTACTGGGAGTAATACTTTTCACAGAGCCTATCTCTTTCATGGAGACATCTCTCTGCTCTTAAAATTTTGTGTGCAAGACACATGAATCATGTATTTTTGTTGACTTGAGCGAGATTGATGTTTGAACACTGTTTAGTAGTTACACTTCTCTCTCTCGCTCGCTCTCATTTGTTATTGTTGGTGGGCACATCAGTGGCTATGTCTGGAGATGAGGAGTAGGTCGTCTCTTTCACAGTTGTCAGGCTTGCAGGACAAGCACCTCTACTAGCTGAGCCACCTGCCTGTCCCCTTTTCTGTAGCAAGATGCTGTTCTTACATTTTAATCCATTCATTCTCATTAAATAAGACAAGCATATATAAATGTGCTTACAGATTTGGTAGATAATGCTGAACAGAGTTGAATGAAAAGCTCTCACCTCAAAGGAATGGAAGATAGGTTTAGTTTGTAGCAAAATATAGGTAGGTGACCATGGCCCAAAAACATTCATCAAAGTCTCTCCAAATACAATGTACTAACATGGAAGCAATTTCATGGAATTTTTATGGTGATAAAACAAAGTTATAAACCAAGAGATTTAGAAAATACAGTTATATAAGGGAAGCAGGTTACAGCAAGATGGGAGATAGACTGCCTGGTATGCCATCTGACAAGACGTGCAGTCTTTTTATTGGTGAAAAATTGAGAGCCGGCACAGAGGTGGGGGTGGGGATGTGACCATTTAGTATACTAATGATAGCCCCAAATAGATTGTAATTAGACTCTGAAATAGTAAAATTTTAACCTCCCCACATCTTTGGTTTGGTTAGTCAGCCTGTGCAGACGACTTCTTCCCCAAAAATTCTTCTCACAATACACTGAGGCTTAAGTCAAAAGCATAAGGCTGTGTGCATCCCCAAGTCTTTTACCAGCATGCCTGCAAAGCTTTCACGGAAGTCCCCATGCCCGATCTCTCCTGCAGCATGTGTGTATAGTTAAGAGCTTGGGGTGGCTCTTTCAAAGGAAAATAATGATACCTGTAACTTGCTGACAGGAACTACTTGTCATGGTTGGGCCCTAACTCACTTTTAGGTTTGTTATTTTTTTCCTTTCCTAGTAGCTTCACAGAGGAGACAAACCTCAGATTCAAAAGGAACAGAGTTAAGATTCAGATCCTGTTTCCTAGCAGAGATATGGCTTAGCCATTGTACTACCAGTAGTACAACTTTGTCTTTGAGATGGCTAAACTACCTAGCTTTGATTCCTTCCTCTTCTGTATCATTTCAGGAAAGTAACTTAACAGTGTTTGGTCATGAGGTGTCAATTATATTCATATAATTAATAATATTATAATTGGTTATATTAATATACTTGCTTAGAAAAATTAACAAGCACAGCCTCATATCTTAGTTTCAATCTCATTTTTTTTAACATCCCAAATGTTGTCTCCCCTACCCCTCTACCCCCACCTCACAGAGTCCTTTTCCTCCCTCCCCTTCCTGGTGGCACACTATTTCTCTGCAAGATTAGCTGCATCCTCTCCCGGTACAGCCAGAAAAGGCAGCCCCGTGTGCCTGGGGCCTCAGTCCAGCCTGTGTATCAAGTAAAAGAACCTGAGGCAGAGGTCTTTTCCTTGAAGCCTCTATTGTATGTCTGGGGAGATAAGAAAAGCCGGCACATAACCTGGTAAACTTATAAGCAGATAATGACCAAGTGACATGGCAGACGTCATACTGTTAGCAGAATTCAATTTAGAAAACGCTTGCTGATAAGACTTTTCAACTATATAGCTGCTTTTCAAGTTCCATGCCTGGGACTTTTACACAAATTTTGGCAGTGTTGGCTTTCTCTTTTTTTAAAAAAAAAAAACTTTTGTTTTGTTTATCTTTTTTTTTTTTCATGTATATTGTAGAACCTTCCTCACTTCTCTTCCACTTCATTCTTTTAAGCCAGGATGTTTTAATCAAACCCAGAACTTGCCAGTATAGCTGGTCTTGCTCCAGGGATCTCCTGGCTCTGCCTTCAAGGCTGGAATTACAGGTGGGCACCATGCTTCCCTGGTATTTAGATGACTTCTGGGAATCTGGCCCTCTTGTAAAGGTTTTAGCCACCGAGCTGTCCCTAGGCTGCTGTTGTTTTTTTATTTTATAATCTCCACCCCCATTTTATTCTCTGAGCTGTCACTCATCTCCCATAGTTATACCTCAGCGGCCTTGCCATTGCTGTCTGTTCGATATCGAGATTGTGTGCATCATCCTGGCCCTTCCCCCCTTACTCCCTGACCTAGATAGACACCACGATTCAGCGCTTGACTGTACATGCCTTTGCTAGTAGTGCGCTCCTCCCCTCTGTTCCCTTCAGTGGGGGAGGTCCAGTCTCTGCCCACTGTGTATCACTTTCCATACCTTGCAGCTAAAACATTTTTCTCAGTAGGAATAAATGTCATTAGGTTTTCTCATTAGACCCTTTAACCACCTTGACCCAGGCAGTTGTGTTACTGCCAATGTTCACATCTGAAAGTGAAAGCTAGGCGAGGCTCAGTGCTTTATCCAGGGATTTAGTGCGCACGTGACACGAACTTATAATTCTTTATATTTAGTGACTTTATGACAGTTGACAGTTTTGACTGTCATTTGGATTGTCTTTATTTATAATGTAAGTTGAATATAATTTAAATTTATTAAAAGTATTCCTTGATTATCCTGACTTTGATTTTGTGATGTGTAAAACATCTCAAGAATTGAGACTCTACTTAAACATGTAGAGTTTTTTTCCCTCCTGTGTGGCACTTAGGTAAATAAATATACATTGAAATTTTTATAAACATTTACTTAATAAGCACGTGCCAGTTTTCATTTGATGTCATGTTGAATTTTTTGAAAGTTTAATTAATTTTCAAAAATTTCAATTAGTGTCTTTTTAATATATTCAGCAAAATCCTTTGGGAGACTTACTTTGGGGTCAGGCAGTAGAAGTTCGGGTGATTTGATGGTTTGTTGAGTGAGAGGGTAGAGGAGCAAGATAAGCTATAGAGAAAGTCAGTTAAGTACATGACCAGTGTAAGCATTTGTTGTATTTTAACAACCAAGACGCAGGGCAAAAGTGGGTATGTATTGTCCTTTGCACAGGATTTTTTAAGGTAGCTCACGTAATTGTTTCTGGTTTTGTGTTTAAGTTTGTTGGTTTAAAAATACTCATAAGCACTCCTCTCATCAGCTATAGTGGAAGATTTTGACAAAAGCACCATCCCTACAACAGTAATGGTTATATTTTGATTACAGGGAAGCTATGAGAAATTATTTAAAAGAACGAGGCGATCAAACAGTACTCATCCTTCATGCAAAGGTTGCACAGAAGTCGTACGGAAATGAAAAACGGTAAGGTTGTTGGGTATTTGGAGCAAATAGTGCTTATTTTATAATTTGCATATGATTTATATTTATGTCTGAGACTTGTTTTATTCCTGGGTTTATTTGCATAGTAAAAAAGAAAAAGTAGGTAAGGGGACTTATCTCTTAAAGGGAGAAACAGTGAATTGTGGCATGTTCAAATCAGAAAACTTAGTGAACACCATCTGGCCACAGCCCAAATTTTATAAAATTAAGTCTGTTTGTTTTGGAACTGTGTTCCAAGCATCTCAGTGACACATTCACTTTTGCAAAGCATTCTTTCTTTTGGGGGTAAAGTGTAATTTGATAAACAGCTGCATCTCATCCCCGTGCCACTTTAAAAAGGATGAGGCAATTGTTGACAGTTAATGTAATCTTGGCTATAGGAGAGGCTGAGGCAGGAGGATGGCAAGTTCAAAGCTTCTCTGGGTTATAGAGAAGTAAGGCCAGTGTGATCAACTTTGGCTCTGATTCAAAAAAGTCTGGGAATGGGGCTGAAGAGATGGCTCGGTGATTAAGAGTACTTGCTGATCTTCTAAGAAACCTCTTAGGTCCAGTTTCCAGTGTTCATGTCTGCACTGGTTATCACTCCAGCTCCAGGGGAACTGGCATCCTCTTATGGCCCCCATGGCCACCCATACACATGTGGCACAAACACATCTACACACACAAGTAAAATTAAATCTTCTTAAAGAAGTCTGGGCATGAGCCCGATGGTGGTGGCGCATGCCTTTAATCCCGGCACTTGGGAGGCAGAGGCAGGAGGATTTCTGAGTTCAAGGCCAGCCTGGTCTACAGAGTGAGTTTCAGGACAGCCAGAGCTATCCAGAGAAACCCTGTCTCAAGAAAACAAAACAAAACAAAACAAAACAAACAAAAAGTCTGGGCATGTAGCTCAGTAATAAGAGTATATGCCCCTGTAAACAGGGCTCTGGGTTCAGTTCTCAGTACCACAATAGGTAGGCAGGCAGGCATACAAGCACATAGTTGCACATAAGGCCTTAAAATTCTGAGCTCCCAACTTGAACCTATACCCGGTAGTTAAGAATTCATCTGCCCCATACATTAAGCATGGTAGCATTGTACACCTGTAGTCCTACCTGCTGTGGAGGCCAAGTCAGGATTCCTTGTGCCCACAATTCCTGGGTCACATTGCAAGGTGTGAAGGAAAAAAAAGACAAAGAAGTCTTCATATACTCAAACTTAATTGGGCACTACAGAAATTATCTATAAAAGATAATTAGTGAATGAATGTTGTTTCTGTGTAGTCTTTTTCTTGAAACTCATATCTCATTATGTTTGGCTTGATTATGGGCTTCTTGGTGGTCAGGGTTTTGCTTCAGAATTGGTGTTAGAGCTCAAACCCAGAGTTTCCTCCACACAGTGTGCATGGTCTACCACGTGGTCACACTCCACACCTCAGCTGCAGTCACCACATGGTAGGCAGTGAGCTGAACCTGGCCTGCTGGGACCAGGTCATTGTTGGCTCAGACTCTCATCTTTGCTGTTGTCACTGTTCCAGGTACTGTTAGCATTGTCTTTCAGACAGCAGTTTTTGGTTAAGTATTACTGGGTAAAGAGATCCTGCTTGGGGGTGGGGGTGGTGAGTGAATCAAAGTTTTGGAAATTGGACAGAAGGAAGGAAAGTGTGAGTTTGAAGACTAGGTTAAAAGAATGAAAGGAATCTTAGAATTTGTGACAAAGGAAATGGCATATGAGCAAAAGTAGGAAAATATAAATGTATAATTAAATCACTTTACATGATACAAGGTAATCAAAAAGTCTCTTCTTTGATCTCTGAGTTGAAAAGAAAGTAATTGATTGATTATCCTCAAAAGAGGATGAATAATGAAATGAAATGGAAATAATATTTAGCATCCTCACAGCCTAGTCTTGGTATTCAGCTCTTTAAAATTTTCTGTTCAGGTGTGGGCTGGTAGGGGTGGAATCCTAGGCGTTTCTCATATTGAAAGATTCTTTAATGAGCTCCAACCCCAGTCCTATTTTGTTTTACTTGACATGTGAAACTTGATTACTGATTTCTAGTGAAACATAAAAGTTGATGTGAATAACTATCTCTTTTTGTTAATTAACTCGGCCCTAGATGAATTTCTATGTTTAGATTTTTAAATAATAAAATGTAGCGTGTATGTGTTAACATAAAACGGTTCTTAATTCTAGAGCTAAGTGTAAATAGTCATGGCTCAGGAACACAGATTTAGGTCGCTTCAAATGCTATGTTGTAATGTGAATATGATTTATAAAGTTAGTTAAACAAAGTTAAGTACATTAAACACAAAGTTGTAAATCAAGAAAACTTTCTTGGTTAAGGTTGGTTACAGCAAAGGGTTATACTGCTGCCTGGTGACATTCTTGGCTGTTGAGTTGGTGAAAGTAGTCTGGTAATACTTTTGGAAGGTTTTACATGATAGCTACAGGGCTCTTAGGTCAGGCACAGGTGAATGGCTGTTTAGACTAAAGATAGCTTAAGAGAATTTAGCCCTGAGTTTGCAGCATTCCCACTCTCCACAGATGTGGCATTATAATCAGTCAATCAGACTTAGTGACATGGGTGTGACCTTTTTCTGGGAACTTGAATTCACATTAGTCAGTTGTTTTCTAAGCAAAAGAGGAATTCTTCTCATCACTGAAGAATGTTATGTTTAAGTCCAATTATGCTTTTTGAGCTGAAATAGAGAGATTGTCTAGCGACTCTGGTCTTGAACCAGAGAAATGCTCCACCAGTACTAGGGTTTTAATATACATTTTAGGGGAAATGAAGGTCAGGAAGATACACAAACATACATGCCTTGGCTCCAGTTGGTTGTTATCCTTGGTACCAGAACTGGAACTCCTACAACTAATTCCATGAAATTCTATGAACTGAAATCCCACAGGTGGGTCCTGTCTCCTGGGTGTAGTGTTGATGCTGCTTTCTGTGGGTTAGCAATAGCATGGTGTCAGGGCCAAGAAATTAAAGGTACCTCAAGAAAGCATAGTCCTTGTGAACCTCACTCAGTCTCAGCTCATGCTTCCTTGACTAGGTGAGACCACCCAAGCGAGACCTCACGGAAGCACGCGGAGTGAACATGTTAGTCACTTGGCTGCAAACACAGGCAGTGCTGGCTCTGCTTTTCATCCTCTGGTGTTTTGACAAAGCCTCTTATCAGTTAGATTGTTTTATTCATGTATTCTCTTTTTAAATTTTGTTAGTTGCTAGGGCAAAAGCACCTATACAAAGTCATGTGGCATTAATTTTATAATGGATAGCTGAGACCTTCTGAAGTAATAAGGGTTTGTTAGTCATTGTAAGAAATACAGGACCACAGGTCTGCAGTGGCTTATCAAGAATCATAAACCTTTTAATCATTGTCTTTATTGTAGTAGCCTGGTTTTGTTGTTTTTTAAAACCGTTTATTATTTAGGTATGGCTTAGTCAATCTATATATAACCCCATTAAGTACTTGAAGAATTTTAGCTTTTGGCCTCCAAGAAAAAGAATGACGATGTTACAGTAACTACTCTTCTTCGTCTTTTGTGTTGTGAATCGTGTATTAAAATGTTTCCAAGGAAGGTAAATATGATACTTCACAAAACAGGAAGAATTGTATTGGCTTGTGTGCGTGTGTGTGTGTGTGTGTGTGTGTGTGTGTGTGTGAGAGAGAGAGAGAGAGAGAGAGAGAGAGAGAAGAGGAGAGGAGAGGAGAGGAGAGGAGAGGAGAGGAGAGGAGAGGAGAGGAGAGGAGAGGAGAGAGAGGTGTGACTGGCCAGTTTTCCTGAAGCTTCCTTGCAGATTAAAGAGGTGATGGATCTGCTTCCCATTTTCTGGAAAGAGGAGGAAGGTCTGTGTTCCTTGCTGATATCAAGGTTTGGGCTGTTTTTAAAGAGTTGCTGAGGTATGAGGCATGAAGTAACCTTGGGACATGGCTACAGACTCTTTAGCTATGTTTGTCATAAAAAATAATTCTAATAAATAATGCTAAAAATATCTGGCCAGGAAATTTCTTTTGAAAAGCTTAAATTATTTTTGGTATTAATAGCTGTGCCGTGCGTGCGTGCGTGCGTGCGTGCGTGCGTGCGTGCGTGCGTGCGTGCGTGCGTGCATGCGTGTTATTAATGTTCAGCATTGTTCCCTGGTTAGCAAACAGTTATATGAGAGGTGCTCTTGGGACAATTACTAAGTAGTTAAATACTTAGATTCTGATTCTAAAGTGTTAACTGGGATAACTGATGTACCAGGAGCTCCCAGATGTTCCTTCAGTGGTGACAAGTTTGGATTTTGTCTAACCAAACTTAATTGTTATACCAAGCTAAATAAGAGCCCCTTTTGGGTCTGGTTTTTTTTTTTTTTTTGATTTTTTTTTTTCCATGTATGTTCACAGGATTTGAGGGGAAATAATTGTTAAACCATTCGCTAAAATAATGACTAAATATTGCAATGAGTTAAAATCTTAAGTGTGTACATATCGCCACCAAGTGGGAGAGAATAGCATTGTTTGTCAGTTAAAAGATGCTGAAAAAGGAGAAAGAAAAAAAATAGGCAACATGGTTTAATAGGACTGAGTAGCTGTTAAAAGTCAGTTTTAAACACAGAAATGCATTTTAATTGTTGTTTGTTTAATTATTATATGGGGTTTTATTTCCAAATGTTGGAAAGTCTTTGTTTTTATTGTATTCTTGAAAAACATTCAAGGTAGAGTCTTGATCAATGGTTGGTTGGTTTGTTGGTTTGTTTTGGTTAGGATGTATCCCTACAGCCTTGGCTATGCTGTTCTGGAATTCACTGAATAGACTAGGCTGGCCTCAAACTCACAGAAATCTGTCTTCCTTGCCTGTGAGTGCTGAGTTTAAAGGCATGTACCACAAATGCCTGGTTTTGATCAGAGTTTTATAGAGAGAACTTTTAGTTTGTTTGACTAATTTTATGCTGTTAATTTCCTGTGTTTTTTACTGTACTTCTATGAATATTCTAAATAATCATTCCTTTATCATTTCTGTGTGCATATAGCCTTCAGATGTGAACTAAAAGTACATTTTTGATAATATATTCATTATTAATATAATATCAAATCATTCAGATTTTGTAATACCAATTCATCACGTAGTTTTACTATTCAGTGTCCAATAAATACTAACATAGAATGCAGTTCTGATCGTATATCAGCCTAGGCACCTGCGATGTGCCGTGCTGTGCGGTTGGTAGCCACTGCGGTTAAAGCCTGAAAGATCCCTGGTATAGAAGTAAACGGAACTGGTTAAAAACATGCCCAGCCAGTGTAAACATCTCTACAGATTTGGAGTGACATGGACCTGGGCCCAGTAACTGGGCCGTGACCTTGATATCCTAGGCCCCAAGTGTGAGCATGTAAGCATGAAAGCTCCTCCTGTTTTGTGTTGTTAATTAGGCATTATAGAAACACCACAGAGGCTTCCTACTTTACTCCACACTCTTTCCTCTCCAAGACACACTTGGGCCACTCACCCTTTTTTGCCCCCATCTTCCTCTCCATGGTTGATCCCCTTCTTCTAACCAGCCATTGCTTCTGCGCTTTGTCTTTTTTTATTTTAAATGCTGCAAAGTTACCTCCCTAAGGAAATTTTTCCCTGGCTGCCTCAGGCAATCCGTATTAGCCACCCTGTCCTGGCTTTATTTTGTAAGTACTGGCTACTAGCTAACAGAGTATTTTTTATATTAACTTTATACCTACCCCCCACCCCTAGAGTGCAAGTTCCATAAGGATAGTGATTTTGTTTGATTTTGTTGTTGTTTTGATTATTACATTTCTGGTACCTGGGGGTATAGTAAGTATTTGAAAAACTAATAAATACTGAATAATTTTAGCTCACTTCTTGTACAGTACATGTGTCAGTTACATGGAAAGTCACCTGATCAGGGTTGAGAAAAGAAGGTGCCAGTATATTTGGAGGCTGTCGAGTGCGTGCTATCCTTGGTTTGCTGAAGAGGAAACAAACTGCTTACCTCCTCACAGACCTGAGATTATGCACAGGCACATATTTTATTTGTGTGCTTGTTTGCATAATTATTTACTTATTTATCATTTGATCTCTATGTGGTTCTGACTATCCTGGAACTCACTGTGGAGACCAGACTGGCCTCAAATTCACAGAGACCTGCCTGCCTCTGTGTCTCAAGTGCTGGGATTAAATGTACCACTATGCTTAGCAACACAATTTATTTAGTCTGAGTTTCAGGTAAAATTAGATTCCCTGTATCGGTTGACTAGAAGATGTCAATGGCCAGTAGGAGGCCTATGTGCTTGGGAAGGTGCGTTTTGGTGCACAGAACAAATCTGTTAACGATCATGAGCTAAAGAAATACAGCATTTTGTTCTTTGATAGTTCAACAGTGTAAGTTAGTACAGAGCCACATGCTTGATCATCCTTCCCTGTTGCTTTCTTATGATTGGAACTTGGCACAGGAAGTTGATGACTGTTATAGTTAGGCTGCTATGCTAATAGTAGGACTAGCAGAATCAAGAAACACCTTTCTGTATTCATAATTATACAAAAAGAAATTACCATGAGGGTCTTTGGTTTTAAGAAAGAGGGGAAGGATGTGTGTAAAAGATACACATTAAAACTACATACGTGGTTCATCATTTATACTATTTGCCGGGTTACTAAGTCATTGGAGTTATCAGGCCTCTTTAAAAAGGCATAGGAGACAAACATTTTAAGCTATGTACATATCAGTTGGTATCATTTGGCAAAGGTATACTACATATCATTGGGCAAGTACATTCTGCCCTACATAACAGATAAATTTATAGTTCAATTGTTAGGTTATGACAGCGTCATCATATGTGGAGAGAACTTGGGAAGGTGCTTTTTGGTATCCAGAAGAACAAATCTGTTAGTGAACACGAGCTGGAAAAATACAGTGTTTTGTTTTTTCGGTCCAAGATGTTTCTCAGTCCTGAAACCAGGTATTCAGTGGCTAAGGTACATAAAACATGGGCTCTTTTGTAGAACTCATCAAGCAATCTGTCTTATCTTTTTTTCTAAGTTGCCTTACTTGGTGTGTTACTTTAATGCTATTTTCCAGGTGAATTGCCAAATAAAGTTAAATGTAATATAACAAGAATAGGATTAAAATTAATTATGCTTTTGTCTTGACTAGAACTTAGTAATCACAGATTCTGTAGTGATCCATTATGTTTTCTGTTTTGTTTGCCAAATTCCAGTAGAATAGTTCAGAGCCTTGAGCTGTGAGAATTCAAAGTTCTGCTTAAAGCAGGACTAATCTAACTGATGGTATAAGTCCTCATATTTTATTAGAACAGATCAAAAAGTCTTTATTTCAGTCCTTTTGACATGATGATTTGCTTTATGAATGACCCAAATGCTTTGTTAGGAACCAATTTAGTACATTGAAAAATGATTTTGAATTCATATATCAAAAAATGAAAGTATGATCTTGAATTTAATTTTTTCTACCATTTTTTTTTTCCAGATTTTTTTGCCCTCCTCCTTGTGTGTATCTTATGGGCAGTGGTTGGAAGAAAAAAAAAGAACAAATGGAACGAGATGGTTGTTCTGAACAAGAGTCTCAGCCCTGTGCATTCATTGGAATAGGAAATAGTGACCAAGAAATGCAGCAGCTGAACTTGGAAGGGAAGGTAAATTTAAAATGCACATTCTGCATTCGTTCTTGCAGTATTTATTTTAGGGTTTTTTCACAACAGTATTTATTACACTTATTTTTTAAGTGCTTTTAACAGCGACTGTTTAAATGTGTATATCAGAATCACAAGTATACCTTCAGGACAGCTATGGCTTTGTTCTCTTATTGTGTGCGTTGGCATTTAAAGGCAGCACGAGGAGGCGTCTCGAGCGTCCAGGCTATCTTAGTTATAAGTCATGTTTTTATTGGGATACTAATCTTTCATTTTCTGCCTGGCAGTTTTGTCATTCTCAGATAGTGATGAAAATGCATCTCTCAGCTTTGGTTTATTCTGTCCTATTTTCATCCCCTGCTAGGAAGTAGCTGCTGACACAGGATAGAGCATAGGTCTGGGCATAGTGGCGTTGGCTAACAACACCAGCCCAGAACACAAGTTACACAGAGAATGCTCTGTCTGTTGGCTTTCTGACAGTTTTGTGAATTTAGAAAGCAGTAACAGTATACTACTTTAGTTCAGGAGGACAGTTTGTTCATTTGTTATACTTACTAATTCAGTATTTTCTTGTAATATTAACGTTTTGGAAATAATTCTGATCTCATTGACTTCCTAGCATCCAAAATCCATTTTCTTATTTAGTAACTCTTAGTTGGCTTTTTTGATATTTGTTTTGTATTTGGCACTAGGATAGGAGTGTTGAGGGTGGTGAGCTAGGAGTTAGCATTCTTAATCACATTTAGTCATGTGTAAGAAGACCTTAAACCTAACCTTCAAATCTGGATCTTTGTCATTAGGTCTTTATAGTTTTTAGTCAATAACGTATGTTGACCATGGATTTTAGATAAGGCTTGGTGTAATATTTATTACAATAGTGAATGCTTGTTGTAAAAGAGAGTAGAGTGGTAAACCATTTTAAGCTATGACCCTTGAATGGGTCAGTTTATTTTCCTGTTAAAATAATTCGGGAGCAACATACAGCACAGTGCACATCTAGACATTCAGTTCTTTAATAAGAAGATGGGCAGTTAATAATAAAAAGCTACGGATCTAGCTACCAATAATAAAAAGCTACAGATCTAGCTACCGTTATGTGTGACTGTGTTGGCTGAACTTTATTCTCATTTTAACCAGTTCTAGCGTTCAGTCATTTACCTTCCAGTGAAGTCATACTACACCCAGTCAGTAGCATCATTGATTGTTCCCCCGGGTCCTGGTACTGAGCTCCTTGGGGGCTATCTCCGCATGAAGCCCTTCCTTCTGTCCTGTGTTATATGTAATGCATAAGTCCTGGATGTTGACAGGACACAAGTGCACATGTGCATGTGAGGAAGTAAAGGACTCCTCAAAGGAGTGTATTCTCCCTTCCAGCACGTATGACCCTGGAGTGATCTGAAAGCGTGGCATCAAGTGTGCCTTTCACTGAGCTATTTCCTAGCCCTTGTTCATGATATATATATATATATATATATATATATATATATATATATATGCTAGACAGTATTATCTCTTGATGCAGATGATACCCAATAATGTTGGTGCTCTGTCCTTAGGCCTTCCCATTAGGATGTAGTTCCTTTGTTTAGATACAAATCTTAGTTTTGTTCTATGACTATCTGCTCTAGTACATTGACTTTATCCTGTGTTTCAAAGCAGAACAGTCTAAGATTTGACCTTTAGCTAGTGTTTAAAAAGTATGGTGGGCCTATCTATGTATGAATATATGCCATATCTAAGTGTGTAAGAGTACCGCCACTGCAAAGGACAGTTTATTGTATTTAACTTTTATTGCTATTATCTTATTTTGCCATCTTTACAACAAGGCCTTTCAAAATTTAGAATGTTCAAGATCACATTTAAATTTTCTTAACATAACTTTGTTAGAGAGAGAGACCGTTGCAGTAATTACTAGCAGTCTGTATTGGTAAAATTTAGGAACAAAGCTCTAGAATTTACTAGCTACTTTCTAATGGGTGCTACTTGTTCTGCATTTTAAAAGGAACACAAAGCAGAAGTAGTTACAATAAAATTTATACATCATTTACCCTGTTTGGTAAAAGAGGTCAGTATCTTGGTCCTTTAGTTCACAGTGATTAAGCAAATAAGGGGAGTTTTAGAGCTGTTACCTACAGGTGAAATTGTAGCATTTTAAACATTTTGCCAAATGCATGTTTTCTTTTATACCCTTAAACTTGATTCTTTTGGAGATTATATGAATAAACCCATTAAACAAAGTTTTATCTATTTTTAAAGTAGTTCTTTAGTATATCCTTAAAAGAAAAAACCCAGAACGCTTTATGTTCCCATTCAGTCTAAAATTGTTTTTCTTAGTTTTATAAGTGGTTACCACAGCATTCAACTATATAAACAGAAGCACTCTGAGCTAATGTGAAACTGCAGTCAGGAGGTTTGCTTACAGACTGTGATAGCCTCACTACTTCTGTTGCAGAGAGTCATCCGTTTTCAACTACAAAACTCAAATAACTGCTATAACGTTGAGTGGTGATTCTGTGAAACGAAAAACTATTGAAAACCAAGAAAGTAAATATGGGTCATAGGGTTGTTTTTTTTTAGATTATTTATTTATTTTAAGTATGAGTGCTCTATCTGTCTGTGCACCTGCATGCCAGAACGCATCAGATCACACTGTAGTGGTTGTGTGCCACCATGTGAGTGCTGGGGTTGAACTCACGGCAGGACCTCTGCAAGTGTAGACAGTGCTCTTAACTGCTTAGCCGTTTCTCCAGCCCCAGGGTTTTGGTTTTTAAAGTAAATGTTGTAGTCATTTTTGTATGTAACTAAAACTCAAAGAATTCAAATTAATGCCTTTGCTGGTAAGCAGCTTGTAGACACCTGGGGGCGGGGTGGTGTCTCAGTCTGTGTTGCTTGTTCTGTTGCCCTTTGTCCAGTCAGACATCCATCCCCGTTGATTCTTGCCCAGTTACACTTGGGAAGACCAAGTCCTCAAGTACTGCTTGGTCCACAGCCGGTGGAGCTTGGCTCCTAGGTACTTGGATTTAGACAGTGCTCCCAACTGTGCTTTTCCTCTGTTCCCAGTACGAGGTAGACTTAGATCGTCTGGAAAAAGAAGTTAAGTTGAGGAACTAGAATAATAAATGTACTAGTTTTCTAACCACCCTAAGGGCAGCTTTGTTATTGGTTCGATATTCAGCTCCCACGGTTGAACGTTGAGGTCCAGACTCAGCACCAAAGTCCAACTTTCTGGACTAAATCTCCCCATCCTGGCACCTAAGCCGAGTACGAGTTGCCATTGCTGACCTTTATCTTAGGAAGAGGCTGGCCTCTCGTGAGCCTGTCATCCATTCCTCATTGTTTGTTTTGAAAACTTTTAAAGAAGATTTCTCTTAGAGATCAGTGTTAACAATTTAGTGGGTGATGCATCCGAGTGATATCATTCATGTCCGATCAAAAGTAGCTAAGCCATTCTGAGCTGAAGGTTTCTTGCTGTTACCACTTTGTTTTTCTTCCACAGAACTACTGCACAGCCAAAACATTGTACATATCTGATTCAGACAAGAGGAAACATTTCATGTTGTCTGTAAAGATGTTCTATGGCAACAGTGATGACATTGGTGTGTTTCTCAGCAAACGGATAAAGGTCATCTCCAAACCTTCCAAAAAGAAGCAGTCGTTGAAAAATGCTGACTGTACGTATGCTCACATTTCTTTATTTGTTTTCAGTTCTCACATTACATGAATGAAACAAACATGTTAAAATTTAAAGGTTGTTCTGTCAGTAGCCAGTACATTGTTAATACTAGTTTTTGGCCTTACTGTCTTTTTAAGTATAAATGGGTATTGTCTGACCTGATGAAGTGATTAAGTCTCAATTAGAGTGTTCTGAGAATCTGTTACTTTATTAGGATTAGAGTGGTTTCTTACTGCTCCCAGGGACATTTGGGGAAATGGAGGGGTTTTTGCTCCTTTTGTCAGAGAGACTTGGTAGGAAGATAATGCTTTGAGCCAGTGATGTTAAATGTCTTAGACTGCCCAAGATTCTAAAAGCATCAATCCTTTCAGAATGACACAAATACCCACTTAAAAAAGCATTAGAGTGTGCTCTGGGAAACTAGGTAAGACACTAAACCAAATAGCTAAAGGGCTCCAAGGCAGAAACTGCTGTTTCATTGACAGATTGTTAACCTATCTAGGTTAGGTACTGTCTGGGAGTCTACATTTCAACACACTTGAACTTACTTGGTTGTCTGGCTTTCTTCTCTTAAGTTTTTCATTGAATAAACTTGGAGATATATATAAAAGGAAGAAGGCAGCCTGATGCAGTCATCTCCCCACCCGAGCAGTGTCACAGTTCTGTTCTGTGGTCCTCTGTCACCAGCTACACATCTTCTCTTTCTAACCACTGCATGTGTGCATGACAATTGCCAGCATCCTGCCCTTTCAACTCATTTCTTTAGTAGAGACTGTTAATGCATGGCTTTTGGGTTTTAAGCATCATATCTCACAAAGTTGACCTCCCTTTGGTGTCGTTTAATATTTATTCCATGAGTAGGTAGATTAATCATACCATCTCAGCAATGACTTTTTTATAATCACTGTAATGTTTTGTTTCATTTGTAGTTGATGTGTTCAAACATAAAATTAAATGAAACCCGTAAGTTTTAGTCTGTGATAGATTTTCTATTCTTGTCTCCCTTTGATAACAGTTACTAGTTGAAGAAATTGGATCATTTTAAATCTGGTGGAATTTCCATATTCTGATTTGACTGGTCCCATGTTTCTCTGCCTCAGTTTTTCCATGGCCTGGTGACTAAAGATTTATAAAATGAGCAAGTCATTTTGCTGGTTAGAAATCATAGAGCATCTGGTTCTGTCTTTTGTCATGTTGAGACTGTAGTTAAGTTCAGCAGTTTGTTTAATTGACTCCTAAGGCTCCTGAGCAACTTGTACACCAGTGTTTGTGACTGTGATTAAGGCACACACAATACTGAGTTTCTACTTGTGTTTCTAATTTCCACATTTTAGACAAAGGGTTTATCAATGAAGAATTCAACATACAACTACTTGATTTAAGTGTAGCCAACAGACAGGTTAGATAAACAATTGATTGGTTGCAGAATAATATTTGTATTATTATAATTTGCATTATTATAAACATCCTTCTAGAGACTTTTCTATACATATTTCACAGGACTGGATGACAACATGAGAGAGCACTCTTGCACTGTTGCTTATCACGGAAATTTATACATACATAATTTAAATGGTTGAGTGTTACTTTAATCAAGTATCTAGCATTAAACATGTGTTGTTTTTTAAGGTAATTTTTCATCTAATAATCATCACTACATTAAATGTCCTGTGAGATGTTGACATCTGGGAAGGCTGGGTGATGAGTACAAGAAAGTTCTTTGTATTATTTTTCTTTTAACTTATGCCTTTTGGAAAGTCTAAACTAACTTAGAATGAAATTAATTAAAAATGAATAAAACTAGTAAAAAAAATTTAAAACCCCCTTTTTTTGCCATTATCTTGATAATATTGTAAAGAGATAGGCCTTGTTTTTTTTTATTTATTTATTTATTTATTTATTTATTTATTTATTTTACTATCCTCTGTCTTGGAAGGTTAAAATGTTTGCCACCAGAATCTGTTTGTTATGTGCATTATTGTAAAATATATATATATATAAATTTGCCAAGCAAAAGTCCCTTCTTTTGTGAGCTCCTTCCCCACCCATTTAAATAGGAATTCTCCTATCTTTGCAGTGTGCATTGCCTCAGGAACAAAGGTGGCATTGTTTAATCGACTCCGATCTCAGACGGTCAGTACCAGATACCTACATGTAGAAGGAGGAAATTTCCATGCTAGTTCACAACAGTGGGGAGCATTTTACATTCATCTCCGTGAGTATAAAATGTACATTTGGTATTTTTAGTGTGAAAATAATATATTCTCCTTGGGGTAATAAAACATATGACTATATTAAGTTGTGATTTTCTATAACAATTTGGATAACAATTTGGTCTGTTTTTTGTACCCACTATAGTGGACGATGATGAATCGGAAGGGGAGGAGTTCACAGTTAGAGATGGTTACATCCATTATGGACAGACTGTCAAGCTTGTGTGCTCAGTTACTGGCATGGCCCTCCCAAGATTGGTAAGACTTGACTACATTCATGAATATGAGAAAAAGCAATCAAGGAAAGGTAGAAAAATGTAGCTCAGTTTCTATGCATTTTAATGTGAAAGTGCATGTCCCTCTTCTTCCTATTAGCTATTGGCTCATGAACCCAGAAGTGCTCCTAAAGAATTAGTCTGTGTTACAAGCCAATTGCTGATGTCACTCTCCTACACTGTTTTCATGAACTTGGTGTGGGATTCTTTTTCGGTTGTGTATTTGTCATTTGTTTCTTTATGATGATACAGATAATAAACTGTGTTTTTTTTATGTGTTACCTGCTACATCTGAATATAAGACCAAGCTTTCAATAGCCTAGAAATGCAATCATCATCCTATTACATAACTTGAATAAGACGTTTGTTTACAATTAGGTAGGAGCATTGGTATTTCTTACTTTAGAAACAATGCACAGGATGGTCCTTCTTGTTCATCAGGTAGTGAAATGCTGAGGCCTTATTTTTCCCTTAAGTTGAAAAAGTTTCAAACTGTGCTTTTCATAAGGTAAGGTTAAGTTACACACTCTATTATAATGGAAATGTGACTAGGTGTGACAATCGAGGGCACTGTAAAGGTCTGTGAGAGCAGACGTGGCTCCAGGAAGAACATCCACGTCAGGCGCCTCCCACGCTATGCAGTACTGCGGAGAAGAGATGCATGAGCACATTGGTCTGACATACGTTATTCTGCAGTTGAATCCCACTGTAATCTCTGCTCTGACTAGCACACTCAGTAGCTGCCTACTATGGATATTTCTCTATGGTATTTAATTTGTATATTAACGAAAAGATCTTCAGAACCTGCCAATCAAAATATTCTGTTCGTTAGCAACATTCACAACACTAAACAATTTATTAGAAATACAGAGTATCAAGCTTCAAACAAATCATAGTGGGTAAGGCATTTTTAGTCAAGAACTCAGACAGTTCTTGTATGCATTAATAGTTAAAAAGCGCTAGTCTAGACAACAAATGACTGCCTGCCTATTTTTTTAAGTGTATTCTTTGAAGGGATATTATAATACTTTTATACATGTAATGCATGTAGAAAGACTTTTATTTCTAACATTGTTCATAAATATTTTTTAATGTGTAGGTGTAGGACAAATGACTACTGTGTTCTTATATAGTACATACTATGGACTATAACCATGTACAAAATAAAGACTGCATGTAGATGACTGACTTTTTTAAATTGTTGAAATACAGATAATTAGGAAAGTTGATAAGCAGACAGCATTACTGGATGCAGACGACCCTGTATCACAACTCCACAAATGTGCATTTTACCTTAAGGATACAGAAAGAATGTACCTGTGCCTTTCTCAAGAGAGAATAATCCAATTTCAGGTATGTTATAAAATGACCACTGAAATCCAAACTATACCCATAGGACTGCTCAGCTACGAGGGCCTGCATGGCCCTCCGCTCAGTTCACAGCCTTGCAGAATAGTAATGACAGATGAAAGTGTACTGAAGACTAATGGATTGTCAGTTTACAGAGACATACTTCTCATTTGCTGCTAATTATAGCCACATACAGGAAGCTGGGTTCATATGTTAACTTAGGTTCGTTGGTTCTTAACACACTGCCTGCCCTCAAGCATGCCCATGATCCTGCCTCAAAGAACTCAAGACTGAGAGTATTCTTAGAGAAGTTGTTTACAGCAAGTTTCAGGATTCTTAATCTGGCGTTCCAAGAGACTTGGAATACAGTGGAGCACTGGTATTCAGTGATTCCTCCAAAATGATGTGTGTGTGTGTGTGTGTGTGTGTGTGTATGTGTGTGTATATATATATATATATATATATATATATAATAGAAAAAGCATTCAACAAGAGGGTTCAAGTCTTCATCTGCTTACAGTTGGGGTCCCCCAGTAGTAACACTGACATGATTTAAGTGCTAATTTTCAACTATTTTACTCTGATACTTTCACGAAGACATTTATGACATGGATAGGATTGCTGTGGGTTCATGCTTTATTAAACTTCTTTATAAACTGCTATTGGAGATGCATGGATATACCACACTAGTGAGTGAACTAGACCCCAGGGCAGAGTTTGGGGCAGCCGATTCAGCCTTTGTTTCCTCCCAGAAGTGACAAAGTTCCTACTAGTTCTGCAGACTTGTAGGTCTCGTGATTCTCTCTCTTCGTGAGTCCACTCCATTCCACATCACCTGCTAATGAAGTATAGCAATGAGTGATGACCGCGAGGTGACTGAGTGACTCACTGAATGAAGTGTTTCTATTCTAGCAAAAACTACCTCCCGTGGGCTTCATATCAGCATCCCATTTGCATTCGGATAGAGATTAAGCATATTAGGATGCTCCCAGATTGTTCTAAGTTCTCTCCTTGTTGATTCAAGTAGGTGAATGTTACTTGGTAAATTCTCTTGTGCTACAATGTTTATAAAACTCAATATATGGACATTTTTTTTTTTAAGGCCACTCCATGTCCAAAAGAACAGAACAAAGAAATGATAAACGATGGAGCTTCCTGGACAATCATTAGCACAGATAAGGCAGAGTACACGTTCTATGAGGGAATGGGCCCTGTCCTTGCCCCAGTCACTCCTGTGCCTGTCGTAGAAAGTCTTCAGGTGAGATTGTTTAGTTGGAAGGTGACTTTAGTTGTTATTGCTGTTCTTAGCTATAAACTTACTTTCTGTCATACTGATTTTTTTTTTTGGTAAATGTTATGATTTGGGGTTCTTATGATATGTATTATTGATAGAAAATAAAAATTGAAACAGCATGTTTACATTGAAGGAAGCTTAAATCACATTGAATGTTATCTTGAAATAGCTTCAGCTAGCTTTGTAGTCATGCCATTTAACAGAGATGTTTTACAAATCTGAACTTGTGTACTTTGATGAAAATGAAAGCAAGTATATAACCCAAGCTGTGTTCTTCAGTGAAGAGTGAAAAACTGACTTAATGTGGTTTCTCTAATTGCAGTTGAATGGCGGCGGGGACGTAGCAATGCTTGAACTTACTGGACAAAACTTTACTCCAAATTTACGAGTGTGGTTTGGGGATGTAGAAGCTGAAACAATGTACAGGTACTGATAGAGCTGTTCTGTCACCCAGAACAGGGTTGGGAGGGTGTAGACACCCAAGACTGTCAATGCAGAGCTATGTCTGCTTTGAAAATGCTTCTGAGTGGTGTGTATTTTCTCTTCAGATGTGGAGAGAGCATGCTCTGTGTGGTCCCAGACATTTCTGCATTCCGAGAAGGTTGGAGATGGGTCCGGCAGCCAGTCCAGGTTCCAGTAACTTTGGTCCGGAATGATGGAATCATTTACTCCACCAGCCTTACCTTTACCTACACACCAGAACCAGGGCCCAGGCCACACTGCAGTGCAGCAGGAGCAATTCTCAGAGCCAGCTCCAGCCAAGTGCCCACCAGTGAGTCACACACAAACAACGAGGGGAGTTACACAAATGCCAGCACAAATTCTACCAGTGTCACATCGTCCACAGCAACCGTGGTGTCCTAACTACCGTCTTTTTGCTGGGACTTAAACTGACTTGAATGCGGCAGAAGTTGACAGAAAAAGGCAAGGATAAAGTGAACAGTCTTTGTGGTTTCTGGGGAGACGTTTCATACCAGGTGATCTATTCAAAACTGCAAATGCAGACGTGAGATGCAGGAGCCACAGTGAGATGAACAACAGCAAAATGTACAGGCTGTTGGAAATCCAGGTTTTCAGCTGTCTCTCACACACCCCTTTTTGGTTGCTTTTGGTTTGGTTTTGATTTAATGGTCAAGAAATAGATTTGTGGCTGGAGTACAGGTTACGCTAGAAGACACAAACCTAACGTAGTTTTTATGGACCAAGGGACTTGCATAAGCTTTAGTAAAGGTACATTTTCACCATGCCTTTTTTATATCACAGGATGTAGTACACCTTGTTACCAAACAGGTTGCGCTCCCCACCCTTTGAGGGTTGGCTCTAAAGTACATTCAGGTTTGAGCCTGACCATGCTTGTTCAATCTGAGTACAGAACACTTCCAGGTTCTTTTGGTCTAAGGCTGGAACTTTTTTTAAGCTGAAGTCTTATGACTTTTTCATAAGTTGGAATTATTTTGATTTTAGCAAGTCAAATTTTGTAAAGGCCTGCATATTTTTTTTAAGATTATATGAAGTCTGCAAAAGCTTTAAAAATGCCTCTGCCTTGCCTGCAATACATGCAATGTATGTTAACTTAGTCTGTTCTCAGATACTGTTGGTAGTTATTTCTGTGTTTTCCCTTTTTTAAAGAAATGTATTTATAGTGGTAATCTAAGAGATGCTCGGTGTGGCCATTTAGTTGTTTCTGAGTTCATGGCACTGAACACCGCCAATTGAAGGCTGTGTGCCTCTGCCTGCTCATCAGTTCATCTGTGTTCCAGGATTTGTTCAGGTTTCCCCTTCCCCCGAATCTTGTACATAACTTGTATTATGTGTAAGTTAAACATTTTATCTTTACTTGGAATGTTCCCAGTGATTACATTTAACAGAGTGTTTCCCACCTTGTTGGCAAATGACAAAAAATATCATGAGAATTATTTGCTACCAAGATGGTACCCTTAGGGTAAAATGAGGAAAGTCTCCACAGGATGATTTATTGTATTTTTTTTTAGCCTAGCCAGAACATCATTATAATTTTAAACATAAGACCATAAGATGGCTTTTATTAGATGATAACTAAATAAACTGAACTAAGTAGCCAGAAGACAGTACCTTAGAGACAGATAGTTGTAAGTTTATAAAAATACAAATGTAACTTATATTTCCATTTTCCTCTTTGCCCCTTTGTTTATTTTTCCTCAGTAGAAATGTTCTGTCCAATTTTATTTTTCTTTTAGTTAAGCTTTGCTTGCATCCAGGCTTGTGTGTCAGCCTGTGTGCTAACATTGTCAGTTTTATTTTCTTTCCACCCCTGCACTTTGGTAATGCCCTGTTCAGTTTCTTGGGAATTGCAGCAGACTCATTGGGCTACAGTTAGTGTAAGAACCACATAAGTGATGTTAAAGGACACAGTCTAGTGATGCCATCACCTTGAGTAAAAACTACCTCTAGATTGTGGTAAGCTTTTACTGTCCCTTAAAACAGAGCCACTAGTACCTTACAAATGCAGACTGTAACTTCTATGGCATTTCTTGGTGTCTTTCTGGCTCTCTGGGCTTCTGAAAGTTTTCTCGTAGACCCTTAGACTCCTCTGTCAGGACCATTGCTCTCCAGCTTTGCTGCTTTCCCTAGCCATCTCGTAGACTGTACCACTGTAAACACCACTCCGAACATCTTATCCGGCCTCCCCCTTGGTTTGTCAAGGAGAAGGCCACCTGTAAAACTTGTGGTGACAGCCTTCTTATTCTCCCCCTGCTTGTGCTGCACTAACTGTGGTAGCCGACTCTTCTTCAGATCAGAGCAGTCCACCTCCTCCGCCTCACCCCTCCAGGCTGTCTCGGTTGTCCAGGGCAGAGCTCACTGTGGCCTTACCTGTCTTTGCAGTAACTGTTCACTGTTTTCCTTCAAATTTGCTTCTTTCCAAGCACCACTCCTCAGTTGCGTTGGAAGCAGGACCCTGCGATCTGTTCACAGTGCTTCCTGAGGTCCTAGATTTAGGATTTAGTAAAGTCGTTAACTGAGAACAGACGAGATGCTTTTGAAGAACAAACTATTCCTTACCAAGCTTTGTAGCTTAAAGTAAGTTTTCAAGTTCATGGCTTTATTAAAATGAACTTTGACTTTTTAAGATGCTTATATCTCATTTCGGTTCTTTTGTTTATTTTAGTAAGAATTGAAACAATTAGACTATAAGTCGTTTTTCTGTTTTGTTTGTTTGTTTTTTACAAAGTTCAAGAATGTAACAATAAAGGCATTTTCTTATGGTTCTATGTCAGACTCCTACCACAGAATAGCGTGAACAGATGTGTCTGTTTTACCATGTTATTGATAGTTCTTTTGTCAGCTGCTCTTATTAAAAGTCCTTTTTGTGGATTTGTAAATCAATTTCAATATATGGTGTAGAGGAGTCTTGTCCCGGTTACTGTGGAATGTTCTCTCTTTGCTGATGCTGTCGCAGACCTGTGTCCTTAACCTTCTTATCTTCTAGAATGGGGAATTCTTCAGTTGCCGTGTGGGTATGTTTTTCCACTCTGTTTAGAGTGAGTCTATACAGCTTCTTAAAACATCTCTAAATGCAGAATCTAAGACCCATCATGTATTTTATTTAGCTCCTTGAATTTGTCAAAGGATTGGAAGGCCGGCCAAAAACTGAAAATGTGGGATGCCCTTTGTACAATTGCAGAGCCGAACACTAGTGGGGTCTTGAACTTGCTGCTGACTGCTCTTAAACTGTGGCAACTTCCTAGCTAACTAATAGAACTGGCTGTCATTCTCCCGCCATCATCAACAATGACAGACAGTTCGTGTCTTTTCTGTGTGGTACTGGGGTCAGATCCAAGGCCTCAAGCATATTTGCTAAGGTTTGTTTGTTTGCTTTTTCCTGAGACAAGGGTCTCACCCATGTAGCCCTCAGGGCATTCTTGAAAGTTACTGCCTCCAGGTCCTGGGGTGGCAGATCTGGCAGGTCTGGCAGGGTGCCAGGACTGCTTTTGTCTTTAGAGAAACTGGTCTGTGTCCAGCCATAGAAATTCAATGCAATTTTTAATAATCCACTAGTTATTTAATCAAAATCTTCTTTGTGGGGAAAGATTCCTGTTTAAAAGGAAATGTTATTTGATTATTAACCAAGTTAACAGAAATTGTTTTCCAAAGCAGCTGTGTTTCTGGTGAGTACTGAACAAATGTGTGATTTTCTGTGTCACTTTTGATTATTTTTCAAGCACTGTTACTTGGGATGGATAGTTAGAAACATAATACTTTAGTGTTTCTACTTAACCCTTTCAGGACTGAGCTGTATTGCTTTCTATTAATTTCTCCCTGTGTCGTGATAAATGTTTGCCAGCGTTCAGTACTGTGTCAGTCCAGATGTAGGTTTATGTAAAAGCTCAGTTTTAGCTTATTTCTTGTACCTTGCAGCATGCTCTACACATTCAGTCCCTAAGGGGTTTACTTTGCAAACTGTGCACCTGTAAGGGTTATTAGCAATAAGATAGAAAATTGAGCAAGTTTATACCATAATTTTGTAGAAAAAGGAATCTGCTCAATCCCATATTTCATCCATGAAAACTCTGCAATACGGGCAGTTTCTAGGAATAAATAAAAAGGAAATGTAAACCATTGTAAATGTCTTCTGTGATTTCACATACTTCATAAAGATCAAATTAAATTCTATATTACAGTTTGTGGACTAGAATTTTACCTTGTGTTTTACATGACATTGAAGTAATAGTTATGCTAAATTAGTTTCATTTTCAGTGTTTTTTAAAATCATTTTTCTTTACTGTATTAATGATTGGGAGTTGACATCTCCCCAACCAACCCCAACAAAACTGGAGACTGCTTTCTAGCGAAGGCTTGCTCTTCTAGTACAAGGTTGTCTTTTTGTCTAGAACACCAAAGGATAAACATAACAGCAGTTTATACCTTTGGGGGACTCCCAAAATAGGGCTGATTATACTTCATGTAATATTAAGACAAATATAAAGGAAGGATTTATACAGTGTCATGTGCCTGTGGCTACAACAGTGCAGAAGGCATGAGTCACAGAGGGGAGTCTCAACAAATAGACAAACACCATATAAATGTACACCACAAAAGAGTTCCTTAAAAGTTTAGTATAGAAAACAGCTGATAGATACAGAGATATGACACTGTTACATAAAAATGTTCACAAGGTGGCCGACTCACCCCAACCTGGCTGCCACCTGTGGCAGAGTCAAGAGAGCCGTGAGAAGAAGCCCAGGGACCCTGCTGGATTGTGCTGCAGCACACAAGACTCTTGGGCGAGGGGCAGGATCACTGATCTTTCTGAAGCAGAAGTACTCAATCCAGACTGAGGTGCTCCTGTGTCTGTGGAGGTAGGAAACATGCCAGATGTTGGTTTCTTAACCAGCTAAGCAGTAAAACATGAAAAGGTTCGATAAGTAACGTGCATACTAAATGCAAACAGGTTATCATGCCGCTGTTGGGATTAGTGTTGGCTTTTGGGAAGTGACAAAATCCAGTGCTCTGCGAACATTTATTGCAAATATGAGTGGGAGGCAGGTGCAGCATTGATATCTTTCTGGGCTCAATGATTTTGGCCTGTGTTTATCACCCGCTATGCACCCAGGCATCATTTTTAGTAGTGCTGGGCCAATTGCAGTGCCTTTTTGAACTGGTTTCTCCTGTCACAAATTCTCAACATGGTGTATATCATTTCAGAGACATAGTGAAGTTTGGGGAAATAATTAGACCTTTGAGGACAATTGGCATTGAGTCAGATGCTCTGGCTACTCTTGAGACTTCCTGTCCTGAGAGAACACTGCCAGTTCAGGAGTTGCGAGTGTACTGGTGACTGATAGAATCCAAAGGAAACACATTTTGGGAAGAGCTTCAGCAAAAGGAAAGGGGGAAATGTATTTACCTACATGCTTGGGTATTCATTTTTTCCTCTCTTGATATATTTTATTTGTTTGTGTAGTTGAGGATGGCTTGAACATCCGACCCTTCTGCCAAGTGTAATATTATGGGCATGTGCTACCATGCCTGGCTTCCATAGATTTACCCTCTAGTAACCAGGAAGTTAGACTTGGTTAGGATAAGACTGGGATCTTTAATGCTCTATAATGTTCAGGCCCCAAGCTCAGCTAGGGTTCATTCACCACCAGAAACTACAAGAGTACTGCTTCCATGGCAGATTCTGAGTGACATAGACAGCTGTGACATCAGCTGAGTAGCCGTGTTGGGAGTGAAAAATCCAAGCTCAAGGAGCCAGCGCAGTGGATTCTGGTGAGGGTGTTGTTGTGGCTTGCAGATAATCCACTTTGACAGTGCTCTCACACAAGAGAACAGTCATTGCCACCCCCCATAGGGTCTCATTTAACTATAATTTCTTCTAAAGACTCCTGCCTCCAGATACACATTTAGCTGTTTAAATAAATTATCTGCCTGCTGAGCCTGCTGATGCCATTTGTTTCCTGAGTTTTAAATCCCGGTTGATGTTTCTCATAGTACTTTAAGATAATGTGTGATCTTGAGCCAAAAGGACACGCAGGGATGCAGAAGTGAGGGGGAAGGGCAGGGATGCAGCTCAGTAGTAGAGTGCTTCCCTAGTGTGCTTGGTCCCTGACGCACTCTAGTACATTGGGGAAAATCTCGGCAGGATAGGTCACATTAATGACCACTTGTAAACTGTGAAGTTACCTTCAACCTGCTTTATGCCGGAATGCCTATTTTAGAGAGGAGGCTGCCTGGGGACTCTTAGGAACTCTGCTCAAGTTCAGATTGAAGTTAGCTGTGGTGTCAGATTTGCATCAAGATCTTCAGAGACACCTTAAGACACCCTTAAGTAACACACTAGGTTTTCCCATCGTAGCTGTCAGAGCTAGGGACCTAGGGCTTGGCCCCAGAGGGTGTTGTGCCAGTTATGTCTTCTTTATGGAGATTGTTCTGTTTGAGCCTCCACATCTCACATCTCTCAGTGAGCCATTACATTACATCCATTACATTCAGGATTCACTAATGCAGGTAGAGAAATGGGGTGAATGAACCTCCACGAGTTTATTGGTTACTTTCAGAGGGTAGAGTTTCCAGAAGGTGTAGGAAGAGCACTGAAGTTGCTGAGAGACTAAGTGTCCTTCAAGTTCAAGTTCTTGAAATCCAGTGAGTATGAAGTAATATCACTTGTGTGCTCAAGAAAAACAAAACCCTACCATTCTGTTATTGTTTATTTTCTACTATTCATCCAACATAGTGTCACTCTCAACTGAGCTTGAGAGTGGTGGAGGAGGTTGAGGGTGGTGTGGTTACTAGGAGAGAGAATGCACTGAAGGCTTAGCTCTGTTTTTGGCCTGTCCTCAGTCCATGCTCTAACCTCAGCCTAGAACCTGCTCTGACTGTTGGGTTCAAGACTCTGACTTATAAAGTAGTGTGACTACATAGCTCGGGACAGATGTCTGCTTCTCCCCACCCCCAGCTATGAGAAAAGAATGATACTTGGTTTTGCATGCACTAGTACAAATTTTAAAAGTGACCTCTCAGGATTCACTAATGTAGGTAGAGAAATGGGGTGAATGAACCTCCAGGAATTTATTGGTTACTTTCAGAGGGTAGAGTTTCCAGAAGGTGTAAGAAGAACACTGAAGTTGCTGAGAGACTAAGTGTCCTTCAAGTTCAAGTTGTTGAAATCCAGTAGACCAGATAGCCTCAGGAAAGGATGCAGATGCTGAAACAATGCCCATGCCTTCCAGCTGTCTCCAGAAATGTCCCTTCTACAGTGCAAGCCTTTGGCAGCTCTTACATGCATTCTCCCCATTGTAGCTGATAGATTCAACCATTGAGTGACTAGCCAGGAACAAACTTGGGAAGTCACATTGGTCTTGTTTTTGACAGATGAACTGGACTCAGAAATATGTCATAAGAAAAATGAATGAGGGGGGCTGGAGAAATGGCTCAGTGGTTAAGAGCTCTGACTGCTCTTCCAGAGGTCCTGAGTTCAATTCTTAGCAACCACATGGTGGCTCACAGCCATCTGTGGGATCCACTGCCCACTTCTCGTGTGTCTGAAAACAGCTACAATGTGTTCATATGAATGAAATAAATAAATCTTTAAAAAAAAAAAAAAGAAGAAGAAGAAGCAGCATCATGAACAACAACAGAGAGCCACCATCCCAATTACAAACCTCTCTGAGGCTCTGCTGCCATTTCTCGAGAGGACTCTTACTGTATAAAATTATGTAGTAAGACTCCTGGTTTCTACCATTTACACAGGATAAATGGCTGTTTGTAGAACTGGCTTATTTCTAAGCAGTACCACCACCAGGTCCTTCAGATCTAGCCAGCAGTACAGTAGATCCTCGATTGACATGGTGGTTTGTCTCCTGGGGAAACAGGCAAAGCGTTTCTACTGGAAAAAGACAGTATGTAACTTAAGTGCTGCAGTCACTTATGGGGTATAAAGGAGAAATGATAAAGTTGCACTATCAAAGGTCTTCAGGGGTCGGAGAGAAGGCTCAGTGGTTAAGAACACGGGCTGTCCTCCCAGAGGTCCTGAGTTCAGTTCAATTCCCAGCAACCACATGGTGGTTCACAACCATCTGTAATGAGATCTGGTAGCCTCTTCTGATTTGCAGGCATACATATAGGCAGAATACTATGTTCATAATAAATAAATCTCTAAAAAGGAAAAAGATTTAAAAAAAAAAAAAAAGTCTTCTCGCACCTTGGGGTAGATGTGGCTGAGAATTACTGTTGTCTGCTGGTGTGATGATAAGGAGAAGATGGGAGAAACCAGGAGTTTCTGAGTGAGAGTAGTGAGTGCAGAGCAGGTGGGAACAGCAGGAACCAAGACTTGCAGTTAACTCACAGTGCAGGTCAGTTTGAGCTGTGATATCAGCTGGCATGCACACTAGGAAGTGGTCACCTTGGGGCAGTGTTTGAAGCCATAATTCTGATGATGGGACTGGAAAAAGAGGTTCTAGTTTGAGCCCTGCATTGCCTGGCAGAGAAGACTTCTCCAGCGTGTGTAAAGGAGTCTCCAGGATGGGGCAGCTCAGTGCAGGTTCTCAGCACTGGAACCCCTTGGTCCCAGACAGTTACAGGAATGATTGACAGAAGAAAATGTCAAGTGCTTCACTGTCTAATAGTTTTAAATAACATTTTCAAGTCACTGCAAATGTGCTAACAGCCACTTTGGAATTTAAGTTTCTTTTTACACCAGGGAAGACTTCATACCTAATCACAACTTAGCTAGTCCAACTCCAGAGCTGTGAATGTTGCGAGTCTAAAACTGCCCATTCTCACTCATGACCAGGGTTAAGAATCAGGACACCCACAGCTGTTCAGACTCCTAAATGAACATATCTACAAATTAGAGGTGCTTTGCAAATCTTTGACTTGAAAGCAAAACACCATCTCTGTTGTAATTGTGTTTTTTTCAGAAGAGCAGTCTTTACTAATATACAGTCTAATGAGGGGAGGGGGGAACCCGATGAGCAGTATATGTGATTTGATCACAGGCTGAACCTATGCCCTAGGAAGGGTTACTGTGCCGTGAGAAAATGAGAAAACCCCATTACCCAAGCAACTTGGGGAGGAAAAGGTTTATCTGATTTATGTTTGCATATCACTGTTCATCACTGAAGAAAATCAAAACAGGAACTCAAGCTGGGCAGGAATCTGGAGGCAGGAGCTGGTGCAGAGTCCGTGGAAGAGTGCTACTTCCTCTGGCGTACTTGGCCTGCTTTTTTATAGAATCAGGATTGCCAGCCCAGGGATGACAGTGGGTTGAGCACTCTGCCGTCAATCACTGGTTAAAATGCCCTACAGACTTCCCTTGGAAGTGTTTTCTTAATTGAAGTTTTCTTTCTCTAAAATGACATAAGCTTATGTCAAGTTGACATAAAACTAGCCAGAACAGCATAACTGTCTGATGCAGGGTAGAGTTGGAATTGGGGCTGTGGGGCTGCACTGGATGCCCCCTGCATCCTGGTTCCTGGAAGACAATGTTTGTTCTTCTTCTCACCATAACCAGATATCTAGATGGCAGCAGATGACAAGAGTAGGTTGTAGGTGCTTGGTGAGCTAAAAAGCGGAATTCCAGAGATGGTAAAAGGGTTGAGGGAAGAAAACTTGAGTTGGAAAATACAGAAACCTGCACACACAGGGCACACATCTGCACTGTTGCACGCTTTAGAGCCTTGCTCTAGCATTAACAGAGCCGAGGGGTCTCTCTTGATATGGGATGTTACACAGTTTGAACACTGCGTGGACCAGCAGTTAAGAATGATGCCACTTGGCAGGCGCTGAAGCTCGGGGCGACTGAACTGCCACTTTTATATTGTTTCCGTTTTAACATTTGTAATAAAGGTATTTTTAGAGATTGAAGGAATATTAAGGTATGTGTACTTTATGTTTAGCTGGGGGGTGGGAAGGGATTGCAAGCCCATCCTAGTATAGTCAATCATGCGGCTTATCACAGACTCAGTTTGATGTACTGACTTGTCTGAGAACTCACTGTGATGCACTTCCCCCCCCCTTCCCCAACACTTGGGAGTCCTTCACATCCCACTCCCGGGACACTGAGTTTCCTGGCTGCATTCGCAGCCTTTCCACCTTTGACAGCCCCACACTGTCCTTTCTCCTGCTCCCCTGCACCACTGCCTCCAGGATACCTCCTCTCGGCTTGACCTACCAAGACACTACATATGGGACAGACTCTGAAATTCATGGGTTCTGCCCAGATGCCATTGCTACTACTGCAGTGTCCCCCCCCAACAAAACTCCAATGCCTGTGGGTCAATAAAGGGCCTGGAGACGAACCACTCTAGAGATGGTTTCCGGAACAGGGAACAGCATCTGTATGTAAACTACTACCTACATAGTAGAAGCCTATCAGCTGTGATTAGTTAGCACATCACCTCGAAGTGGACAGCGAATGCTCACACCCCCAGGGACTCTATGCAGAAGAACCATGTCAAAGGAGACATGGAGGATGAAGACACATCAGCAGGCCAGCAAACAGCAACTACAGCTACTTCAGAATTCAGTGTTCTGACTTCTGGGCATCCTCAGTACCATGGTCTGCCGTGCTTCCTACTTAGAAGAGCAGTGTGCCAGGTGGGCTGGCTGCCAGGTCATACCTGCATCTTCTACACCCAGGCTTTGGGCTTGAACCACACAGATAGATGTAACTGCTAATCCAGTTTTTCCCGAGTTACCACTTCAGTTTTTCCCCTAGCTGTTATCTTTCTACCCAAGCTACTCAACCAGTTGGGTAAATAATATCTCTGAATTTCTGGGGGAAAGGCTTCATCTTAGTTTTCTGTTACTGTTAAGGAAATGACCTGAGATAATCAACTTAGAAAGAAAAGTCGGTTTGGGCAGTTTAGAACACCTCTGTCCATGTCACTTGGTTCCTTTTGCAGACATGGCAAAGTACCTCACTGCATGGTGGCAGAGAAGCAAAGGGGCCAAGAGACCAGCTCCCACAGTCCCCTTCAAAGGCACACTCCTATAATCCAAACACCTCCACAGGTGCCATCTCTTACACATTTTTCCACCTTCTGATAGTCAGCTAAGTTGAGGGACCGGCTTTTTACTTAAGTGCCTTAAGGGTGACTAGAGGAACTCTGAAGACAAACAGGCGCCACTTTCTCTTGTCCCACAGTAGCCCATCAGTAAAGCCAGTAGATTCCTTCAAGATACGAATGGAAGCCAACCACGTATGAATGAAAGTAAAACCACCAGAGACCAAAGGGCTATGAGCCCTCGCACAGTAATTCCCCACTTTCTAGCCGTTACTCTCAGCATTCTCCCTGGCTCTCTTTCTCCACAGCCAGAGGAGAAGACCTCTGCTAGTTGATGGCTTCCACGGCTCACCTCGCTGACTGTGTCAGCTACTTTGCTAATAAACAACTTAAAACAACTGACTTATTTTATTGTTTTTGGGTTTATTTATTGGGTTTATTGTTACAGGTCTTTCTGTCCATCAACCTTGGCTGTGTTAACTTTATGCCCATGTTGAAGTAGCACCATGGGAGTGAGTGTGGCAAACTGGGAGCAGAAGGGGATGATGCCTTTGTTTGGCTGCCTTTACTCTCTTACTCAGGGCTCCCCGCTTGTGGAGTGGTGATACCCATATTCAGGGAGTCTACTCCGAACAGCCTCAGATTTTCTTTACCAGTTCCCGGTTTTCTCCAAGCTGATATCGTTGCTGTATCATCTCGTTCTTCCACAGGCTTCTCATCCTAGCTAGGTCCCCAGCTTCTCTGTTCTTACTCCACCCTCTTCCCATGTTAACTAAACTCTAGGCATGCTGACTTTGGTGTCTTCCCTTGAATTCACCAAACAACCTTTCATTTGGGGCCTCCGAAGGCTGCTGTGTCCTGTGTCTGGGACATTTCCTGTGATATCCCTAAGTCTGTGCCATACCCTTTCAGAGCACCTTTCACAAAATTTTATTTTCACACCTCCAGTCCCTGTCTGCACCCTTGACCTGACTTCTCAGAGCGTTTGCTACACTGACCTTATTTGTGTTCACTTGAGCTGTTTATTTTCTCCTCCAGCCAGCATGAAAGTCAGTCTTGGGACTGACTGGGGACATCATTTTGTTCCTTTTCTCTCCAGACTTCAGTACAGTACATGGCACATGGCAGATGCCTCATAAAAGATTACACCAAATGACATGAGCACATATATCCAGGATAGTTGGGTCCACCAGTTTTGGTGACTCATGTTGTTTGTTTAATTAAGGAACTTTACCTTCGAGTGTTGCTTGTAACAGAAATACTTATTTGTGTCGTCAATCACACAAGCTCCAGTAGGCAGACCAAGACACACACGGACCTAAATATGGGAGTGGAGGGATTCTTATTAGTCAAGAACCGAAACTTTTGGCAGTTGTGGCAGTAAGACTGTATATTTGGAGGGATAGTTGACTTAATCTATTGAGTTAATTCTTTCCTAAGTAATTTCCAGTTACTACAGGAAAGGGAGTAGGATTTGTAGATGTTTTCAGAGAAGCCAGCCACTATTAGGGCTTTCTAGAGCACCAGAACTAATGAATATATGTAATAAAAGAATGTATTAGGTTGACTTACACAGGGGTTATCTGGTCCAACAATGAGCTGTCTATGTCAGAGAATCCAGCGCTGCTCCACTCCAGGGGCTAAATGCCTCAGTAGTCCTCAGGTGATTGATGACTGTGGAGGATAGCAGCTACAGTAACATTAGCAGGCAGAAAACAACCATGTTGTGCAGGTCCCAAGCACCTGTAACCTCAGGTCCAAAGGGATCCTACATCTCAGCTAGCTTCCCAAGAGCACCTGCACAGATCCACACCAGACATATACATCAATAATACATTTTTCTTCCGAAGAAATTAATTTTAAAACAATTTTTGGTATATATATAATTTTACTATTTTTGTAAAAAATTTAAATGCATGACATCATCATTATTATTATTTTGCCTACATGTATGTATGTGTACCACAAGAGGGCCTGGTGCTTTTGAAGTTCAGAAGAGGGCATCAGGTCTGAAGCTGGAGTTAGGAATAGATGAGTCTTAATGTTAAATTTCACTATTTAGTAAACATGACTACTTTGTATACTAATTAGATGGAGATGTTTATTTTTACATAAATAATTAAATATTGGCATCAAGGCTTTTCGGTCTTGATGTTCTGATTTTATGATCGTCAACCCTGAGAACATTGCCTTACAAAAACACACAGTACAAATAGAGTCAGTTCAGAAAGTGTTGGAAGTTCTGTCCCAGTCCCAAACCAAAAGTTGATTAACGATTTATTATGAAAGTCGTCAGCAGATCAAACAGCATGTGGGGTAGAGGTTGTCCTAGCCACAGCACAAGTCTGGAGGTCAGAGAACAACTTGCAGGAATTGATTTCTTCCTTTCATTATTATGTGGGTACCAGGGAGTGAACTCATGTTATTGGGTTTGGTGGTAAGTACCATCTTGTGGGGGCTACAATGTTTAAGATCAAGCATTCTACCCTAGTACAATTCAAAGACATGTTAGTTTGAGGAATGATGACAAAAAAAAAAAATAAGCTTTTGTTTCTCACTTTGTATGAGAAGAAAGCTCATAGGTACAGTAGAAACACTGCAGTTGATGGCGTACCCTGGTCTTTAGTGTGAGCCACGGTGCTTCAGGCAGTTTGTAAGTTTCATGTGGTATCCATGACATGCATAGTACTAATATATAATTCGCACATTATATATTCAGGAAAACAGCTACAGTGAAGTTGCTTGAACTAACACAGAAATACCCCGATTCATTAGACATTTGATTGTGAATTAAGTTTTGTTTGTACGTTCAGAAACCTGTCACCAAGTTTTTCACCACCCTCCACATTTGACCCCCGTATGGGTCTGCCACTCACAGTTAAGTACTTGTATTCTAGATGCTGTATGTATACTCCCATTTATCTGTCATAGTAACAAAGGGCAGCTCTGCTTGCCTGTGCCCTTCTTGTTCTCCTTCCCTCCCCCCACAGTTAAGGCATTTTTTTTGTTCAAATAATTTTAGTCAAAGCCCACATTCTGATGAATTTGTTTCATTGTTCATTTGTGATAGTACAAAAGACTATGTAATTGAACGGAAGCACTGACATTTTCAAAATAAAATAGAGAGGGTATGTTTCAAGATACTCAGGTAGGCACAAAAATTTTAGTAGGACACCAGTAGAAAAGAAATTAACCCCAAGTATCAACAAATGGGTGTTCCATCAAAATAAAAACGTTCTACACAGCAAAGGGAACAATTGGCAAAGCACATATCCCACAGAAAGGGAGAGATCTTAACCAACTATACTTGAGACCCAGCTAATGCCTAGAATTTACAAAGTTCTGCAGAAATCAAGTGCCAAGGGAATAAAATGGTCAGTTGATGAATGGGCAAGTAAACTGAATAGACAGTATTAAAAAATGCAAAGACACCAGGCAGTGGTGGTGCACGCCTTAAATCCCAGCACTTGGGAGGCAGAGGCAGGAGGATTTCTGAGTTTGAGGCCAGCCTAGTCTACTGAGTGAGTTCCAGGACAGCCAAGGCTATATAGAGAAACCCTGTCTCGAAAAAACAAAAAAAAACAAAACAAAAAAAAATGCAAAGACAAATAAGTGACCAATGACTCCCCCCCAAAAAAGTATTCAGTGTCCCAGGACATCAGGAAAATGTAAATTAAAACTACGTTGAGATACCACCTCACCTCAGTCAGAATGGCTGTCTGAGGATGTGGAGAGGAAGGAATCCTTATGTGATGGTTTGTATATTCTTGGCCCAGGGAGTGGCACTGTTGGGAGGTGTGCCCCTGTGGAGTAATTGTGTCACTGTGGGTGTGAGATTTAGTACCCTTGTCCTAGCTGCCTGGGAGCCAGTCTTCCACTAGCAGCCTTCAGATGAATATGTAGAACTCTCAGCTCTGCCTCTACCATGTCTGCCTAGATGCTGCCATGCTCCCACCTTGATGATAATGGACTGAACCTCTGATCCTGTAAGCCATCCTCAAATATATGTTGTCTTTTATAAGACTTGCCTTGGTCATGGTGTCTGTCCACAGCAGTAAAACCCTAACTAAGACACCTTATCACTGCTGTGGTGTACAATTTGATACGGCCATTAAGAACATCAGTTTAAATTTTTCTCTAAAAATTAAAAATGCAATTATCATATGATCCAGCTGTTTCACTCCTGGTCATATGTGCAGGGAACCCCATACTCTACCATAGAGATATTTGCACCCACTTTATTTGCAAAAAATGGAATTAACCTCACAGCACATTGCCAGATGAATAGATAGTGAAAGTTGGTATATACATATACATTATACATAATATGTACATGTAATTTATATACATAATTTAATATCAACATATAAATTATTAAAGTATATTTTACATATCACTTAATCTAAATATGTAACTATATACAATTATATGTAATACATATATACTTATATATACAACACGTGTATATGTATGTATATATATGAAATGTATAATGGAATATCACTCACCTCTACAGAAAATTAAAAATTTTGCAAGGAAATGCACAGACTTCAAATGTATATGGTCACACGGTCTCAGAAAGAAATAAGCTCACATCTTTTCTCACATGCAGAATCTGGCCAATGCTATATGCATATATGTAAGCAAATGTCCATATGACTATAGTATTGTTGGACCCTAAGATCTAAACCAGGGAAGTGCTCCTGTAGAAACACGGACAGTGGATTGCATGCAATAACAAGAGGTTTATTAAATTGGTAACCAGTACACTGGGGTTCTCTTGCATGCAGGCAAGAGGAACCCCGAGCTAAAGCTAAGGGCAGCTTTTATACCATTTTTACAGGGTTCACAAGGGCAGTCTTATGATCATCTCAAACAATAACCACAAAGGCTGATCTCAAAGGGCCCTGTTCCCAGGCTGTTTCTAGGTAACTCAGATTTGCACATTATCTTTATGACAATGAGTGTTAGCTAAGTGGCTTCTGTTTACCCAAGTTTATTACCCAGGTTAAGGGCCCAGTTTCCTGATTACCTCTTATCTTGGGCCCTTCTCCTGGAATGTGTGTGTAAGTCTTTGGAATGTGCTCCTCCCAGGATGTGTCCCGGGGCAGTTAATTTTTAAGTTTAAACTGAAACCTGAGGTTCTTTTTAATTTTAAGTTTAAACTGAGACCTGGAATTCCTACAGTATAACATAAAGAAAAGAAAACAAGAAAGTCTCAGTGTAAGGGGTCAGGACTATAGGTGACAGACTTAAGAGGGGATGAAGCTGATTGTTTTTCTACTTGTAATTCTATCATGGATTATTTTTATTTTGGTGGTGGATAAGTGCATAAAATACAACTAAAACTGAAAGCGTAAGAACTAATGTGAAGCTTCACGCTTCCATTTTGAATGACAGTTTTAACTACACAAGTTCATTAAGTTGTGTAGTCTTTGAGTATGGTCAGTTTGGGTATATATTTTAAAATTTATTTCCAAGGGTTTTTTTTTTTTTTTAATAATAAAGTAAAAAGATTAGCAGGAAGTACATTGGTAAATACTGAGAAATAAATTTACCCGAAAGTATGACAATAAAACAAAGCAGCATATGGGGCACTCTGTAGCTAGACTCCGCCCCTAAAGCACTTTGTGCTTTTCCTGGAGTTCATGAATGCATAGTTTTCCCTTCACTTTCTTCACTTCCAGCTCTTTATTTCAGAAGGCTCCGTTGGGTCCAACAATTCAGAGTTGCTGTGCCCATCTGACAGTTCGTAGCGCTGGAGATCAACAAGGAACAACTTACACTGGGTTAAAAATCCATTTTAGTTAAGGTCCCAAATATTTAGATGTACACCCGAGAATCACTGTGTAATCCTCCTCTCTTTTTTTCTTTTGTTTACTCCTTTGGTTTTATTTATTATTTTCTTCTCTGGAAGATTATAAGATTATTGTTTAAAATTCTTTTTTGTTTGTTGTTACAAAGTAATATCTATCGCATGTGTTTCTGCACATCCCCGCTCCCAACACAGGTGACCAGGTAGTTACTGGGAGTGTGAGAATTTCAGGACCTTATGCTGCTTCACTGATGCATCCTTGCTCTTCTCTCTGGAATTCCCACCCGTCAGACCCCTCCCCCAACCCTCCATCCCTGGTCCACTCTTTAATTTTCTCTTCATCATGCTTGTCCTTTTCCTTTTTGTTCCATGTTTGACGATTTTACTTTAACTATTCGACACCACCCCCTTCCATTTTTCGCTTGTCTCTTCTATTTATTTCGAAGGTATGGACGGGCTGAGAGGGAGGCTTGATTTATGGAAGCCCACCTGGGTTTACTAACTAGCGCGGATGGGGAGATGGGGACCCTGTTTCAGGTATCTACCGGAACAAACACCTAGTTCTTTCCACGCAACCTTGTATTCGCTCGCTCCGGGAGGCACTTCGTGGGAGGAAGGTCATCCTAAAAGTTGTGGCCTTGAGTGGTCAGAAAGTGAGTGTTTGCTCAGCTCCAGATAGGTCAATAGGAGGTGTCAGAGAGAAGAGAGTTGAGGGGAGTTGGATAAGGGTTGGCTCAGGTAGAGCCTGTATCCCTTCATCTAATCTTTGTTAACAGCCTCACCTCTCCATGCTTCTTTGAACCTTTAGTTTTACAAGTGACTGGGAAGTACATTTTAAATAAAGCCCAAAGTCGAAGATTTGGGGGTGAGAGAAAACTTTGAGTGAACACAGTCTCAAAGAAAAGGATTTAGCCCAGCAAGCATTTCCTCTAGGCTCCGCCCAACAGTTATCTAACTTGAGCCAGGTATGAGCCTGGTTTTCAAAAGGACTGTTTGCCCCCCCCCCCCCCCCCCACACACACACAGATACACCCTCCCCGCCCTTCTCTCTTCTTCCTCCCCCCTCCCTCACTTATATTCCTCTCTCCTCTTCCTCTTCCCCTTGCTCTCCCTGCCCCACCCCCTCCATGTTCCTGGCTGGCTCTTCCTCTTTATTCTCCCTCCTCTTTCTGTCCTTCTCTTTCCCCTCTCTTTTTCTGCCTCCACTCACTTCTCACCCCCCTTCTCAAGCCCCAAATAAACTTCATCATGGCTGGTACCTGGAGGAGGGATAAGATGCCACCTCATTACAAAACACCAAAAAGGATCAAGAAATTAACTATTTTTTTAATTTAAGATAAAACCTTACATTTCATTAAATTTTTTTTCCACCGTAACAAAATGTTTTTCCTCAGTGATCCTAGTTGAGATGTAAAGAGTCCGTGATTGGCTGAAGAATGAACCTTTCCCCTCCAACTCAAATAGTATGAAAACACAGAGTGTTTTTATTCTGCAGAAGTCCAGCATGCAAGGATCTCCCATTACCAAGACAGAGAGACACCCCCTCCAACCCACCACAAAGTGAACTAGAAGGCCCAGTTTATAGCACATTAGGGGAATTCTGGGGTAGGTAGGCTTTGTCTTACACTATCTCTAGGCATTCCAAAACCATCACCCGGACAGATGTGGTGGCTGCAAGCTGTTGCTGAGGAATCCTGGGGTTGGTGGGCTTTGTTTTTTTGTTGTTGTTGTTTGTTTGTTTGTTTTTTGTTTTTTCGAGACAGGGTTTCTCTGTGTAGTCCTGGCTGTCCTGGCACTCACTCTAGACCAGGCTGGCCTTGAACTCAGAAATCCGCCTGCCTCTGCCTCCCAAGTGCTGGGATTAAAGGCGTGCGCCACCACCGCCCAGCGGTGGGCTTTGTTTTACTCTGTCTCTAAGGACATTCCATTACTGGGGCTGGAAACTGTTAACCCATTGTCCTTGCTTTAGGGCAGGTGGTGGGGCAGTGTCTGATTAGCTGCCTGAAGCCTGGGTTTTTAGGGCCTAATCTCCTGAACTGCCCTTTGAAGTCTGTCATGGAGTTAGCCTAGCCTTCTCCAGAGGTTTGAGTGACAAGAAACAGGACTCACCTGGACCAACAGTGTAGTGTCCCAAGGATTAGGCATTGGTGGGGTCTGGAAATGCTGGCCTCCCTCCTTAACCCCCTGAGCAGCACCAAGAACCAGGAGTGAGTACTTCTAATTTGAATAAGGAAAAGAAATGTCTTAGTACCTCCTGGCTTAGTACCTCCAGCTAGTCCCAAGGATCCCTCTTGTCTCTGCCTCCCCAGTGCTGAGATTGTAGACATGTGCCCAAGACTACATATTTCTTTCTTTATTCATATATTCATTCGTTCTTTCATTCATTCTTTTCTTTTTATGTGAGTAGTGGAATCGAGTCAGTTTGTGTGGTTAACATTTTATTGGCTAATCCACCTCCCCTGTCCCCACTGCTTTTATGAGGCGGGAGGCTCATCAAGACCTCAGACAATTCCTAATTTCTGCTTGCAATCCTTGCCAGGGCAAGTTGGCCTCTAGGTTTACACTCATTCCAAAGTTCTGCTATGCTGGGATGGAAAGTTGGATCCCAAGGAGAGTCATCAAATCCCTGTACAGGGCTCCGGTCTTGAGCGCAGCTTCTGAAATGACACCAGATGTTCCAGACAGAGTGATGGAGTCCAGGCCCGGTCTTCTTGCTCCATGTGGTCTTTCACATGACTCTCTGCTGCCTCCCTGTGGACAGTAGTGAGGAAAGTTGTCCATGTGCTTTGCCAGCCCCATTTCAGAACTGGAGGGTCACAAACCATCAGAGACTCCACTTTTGAGTGTGAAATGGAGAGGTTGGGCACCGAGAACAGATGGTTGGCTCCACCTGCCTTAGAATGATAATTATCTGGACACACACATATACACATACATATAAATATAAATATATAAATATAATATATTTTACCTGAAGACTCACCTGAGGGGTAGACTACAGGTTTCTGGGCTTTACTCCCACAGTGTCTGAATTGGGAAGAGTGGGCCCAAGAAGTGATATTTTATGGTTCCATGTGGTGGTGATGCTGACTCAAGACCCCTCCGTCCCCCACCCCTGTGTCTGAGCATACTGGCTCATGTCACCATCTCTAAAGCCTGTCAGACAACTCTCAATCATTTGGCACTCGCCCCTCTCACAAGAAAACACCTACAATATGTGTAAGAGGCAAGACATTGAAATGGTTCTCTTCCTTTCAAAGGTTCCCACTCCTTAGAATAGAAAGTGTACCATCGCATCTTCACACATTGGTCTTTGTTCTCATTTATCTCCTCCCAGTTCCTGCACCTGTCCCCCCAACCTAGTGCCTTCCCTCTCCCAGTTAGCCTCCCTGCCTACTTTAGCACCTCTCTAGGCTCTCTTCCTCCTGTCTCATGATCCACTGTCTAGTTTTAAAACCTATCCACACACATATATGTATACATCCTGTCCTGACCAGTTCTTTGTCAGCTTCACACAGGCTGTGGGAAGAGAACCTCAACTGAGAAAATTCCTCTATCAGATTGTCCATGGGCAAGTCTGTGAGGGGTTTTCTTTTTCTGATTGATTGATTGATTGATTGATTGCTTGATTGATTGATTGATTGATTTAGACACAGTTTCTCTGTGTAGCTCTGGCTGTCTTGGAACTCGATCTTTAGATCAGGCTAGCCTCAAACAAGAGTTCTGCCTGCCTCTGCCTCCTAAGTTCTGGGATTAAGGGTATGCACCACCACCACCCAACATTCTTGCAGTTCTTTATATATCTGGATACTTGTCCCCTGTCCTCTGTGCAGCTGGCGGGTTGCTTCCCTTCCTGTGGGCTGTCTCTTCTCTCTGATGCTTGTGTCCTTTGTGGTGCAGAAGCTCAAAGTCAACTGGGATGAGCCTGACTCTCTTCTTGAAAAATCGTGAGCACAGGGAGACCTGTGTCTCAGACCCAGCCATTCACTAGTGCTACTTCTGACCAGAGAAAGGTCGGGGAGCAGGGACTTTAAAGGCTGGGCTGGGGGAAGTAGGATAGGCCTGCCCTCTCCGCTGTGGAAAGATGCAGCTCTCAGGAAGGTGTGTCGAGTCATATAATTCGTACGTGATTCCTAGATTATAATCTATCCTTCCCCAGTTTCCTGACTACTTTGATAGTTAAGGTGACTGTAACTTGATGGCTAGAAAACAGACCTAGCTCCTTACCCTAAAGCTAATCTACCACTAGACTTGCTTATTAATAAATTTGTTCACTAGCTAAGACTACCAGATTTCTTATCAAAGACAGACAGGTTTTCCTTGTTCACAGGCTTCACAATAACTGATACACGAGTTCAGATGTAAGCTTTCACAGATGTGACCTGTTACTTCCTTACCTAAACTCAGTCTCCAGTAACTAAATGCTTCATATTTCCTCCTCTTGCTATGCCATCGTCCTAACATAGTTCTTATAAATTTGCCTAGCTCTAGTAAAACATTCTACTATATGACCCACCTGTATAATCACAGGCTCAAATATAAGTTTCCTTTGATTGTCTTTTAACTACAGACTTGAGGTGTTTCTCATGCTAAACTATATGATTGACTATATTCACAAGGTCAGGCTTTAAATTTCCTTTGTCTCTCAATGTTTCTCATCTTGCTAAATTTATATATATTCAGTTTTCTAGACAGAAGCAAAAAGCCCTTCTTGCTTCTTCTGCTCCACAAAAGGTTTTTGTCTTCCCTAAGCTCATCTTAAATACTGTTCATGTTGTTAACAAATTCATCTCTTTTGTAAACTTATAAGCTACAGGAAATCCACTCGGATCTACCTCTCATGGACCAAATAGACTCCGTCTAGATAAGTACATCTACTTATTCCAGAGAGTGGGGATTCCTCTCCTGTGCCATAGAATTGGGACTCATCTAACCCCACAACTACCAATATCTAAGGGTTTCAAATGTACTTTCAAATGTACACCTAAAAAATAATTCTTTCTCCCAAATGTACTTAACTGTATTCTCTACGTATAACGTGTGTGTGTGTGTGTGTGTGTGTGTGTGTGTGTGTGTGTGTGTGTTTCAGCATCTTGTCAAGTCCAGATGTTTACTACATCCAGGACAACCCCAGAGAAGCAAACCACAGATGCTTCAGTCTTTTCTCACAGACACAGACGCTTCTACTGGACCTGCTCCTTACTATCTATCCACAGATGGTTCTACAGACTCTGGACAGCAAGGAAACAGCCAAGTCTCCTGAGACTGGATCAACATCCCCATACCCATTTTCCAAGTTTTCCCAAAGACACATTGAAGAATGAAAAATTATAAAAATAGTTAATAAAATATATACAGGCTTTCCTTTAGGTTTTTTTTTTTTTTTTTAAAAGGCATGGAAAATTTTCTCTAAAACAAGCCAAGAGTGTAAGCCAGCCAGTTTCAAGTACCTGCTAACTACAAAGAATAGAAGCCATCTAGGTGGAACTAGGGAACTGATGACCACAATGGTAAGGTCAAGGCTACCCAGAAATTGTTAGCTGAGAATTGAAAGGACAGGACCACCAGGACGGCAGGACCACATTCTTGAGAAGAATAAAAATACAGTTTGCCACATGAATATGGGTTGAGTCTCTCTGAGACTTTCCATTGTTTCTACCTCATGATGTTATGTTTCCTTGGTTACCCCTCCACCTCCATTGTTCCTCGTTTGTGAGTTCCTATATAAGACCGCCCCTGACCAGGTGGTCTTGTCAATTCCTCTGCCCCTACATGGGATACGAATTGACCATCAGTCGACTGATCCCGAAATATACCTCATGCTGTTGCAGCAAGAATGGTGTCTTGTAAGTTATTGGGGTGGCCTCAAATTCCTGAGGCTTGAGGGAGGTTCTCCCTTCGTGGAGGGGGTCTTTCAACATCACCCCCAAAGTCAACAGGAAGCCGCTAAAGTTCATCTCTTCCTAATTTTTCTTTTTAAAATTAAACCAAAATGGAGGAATGTTGCCTTTAGTCTGGGCTCTGCCCCACAGTTACCTGGCAAAAGCCAGGTGTGCCTGACCCACTATAAAAGGGGCTGCTCGCCCACTCCTCACTCTTGCTGTCTTATTCTTGCTCCTGCTCTCCCCCTCCCCACTCTCCTCCCCCTTCTCTCCAGGTGCTCATGGCCGTTCTCTACTCTCTCTCTTTCTCTCTCTCTCTCTTTCTCTTTCTTTCTTTTTTTCTTTTCTTTTGGTTTTTCGAGACAGGGTTTCTCTGTGTAGCTCTGGCTGTCCTGTAACCAGTGTAGACCAGGCTGGCCTCGAACTCTGAAATCCATCTGCCTCCACCTCCCAAGTGCCTGGCACCTCTCTCTTCTCTCTCTCTCTCTCTCTCTCTCTCTCTCTCTCTCTCCTCCCCAACTCCCCTCCCCATGTCCTGAATAAACTATCTCAGGGGGAAGGGATGCCTCAACATGGGCCCGCAGAGTCACCCCCTTCTCCCCCCCCACTTGACTACACATCCACCAAACATATTCCTTCTCTCCCTTATATTTTTATAAAATACAAACTGAGATTTTGCATTTCTGCATATCAATGCAATTTTCACCCCTCAGATGCTCCTCAGTGGGAGTCTTTTGTGGAGGGATTGAGGTCTGGAGCCTGAGAGGGAGGATGTGAAGCAGAACCTTCAATCAATCCCATTCAGCCTAGAGACTGGCTAAGTTCCTGCAACTGACCAAGGACACACAATATTCAGAGCCCTGGGGTCATTAAGGAGAGGAGATGGGAAATCGTCTAGGGCCCGTGCCTTTCAACGACAGCCTTCCACCTTCAGGGAAGGAAACCACCTTCCCAGGGTTACAGATGAAGTAACCAGCAGCCACTTAAACAATACTGTCATGAGCTTCATCACATGGAGCTCAAAGGTGTGCTCGCACACGTGAGAGAAGTCGATCTTGAGGGTACACAGGTGTGCAGGATCTCACAGATGCAACAGTTAAGAGTTCAGGCCCTGCATGCGCTGGTTCCCACAGGGCAAAGCCTTGAGAGGCAAATAATGACAGAGATAAATTTTCAAAAGAGTTCAGCAAGCAAATGTTGACATTAGTCAGAATCCTTTGAACTAACAGGAGGAAGTGTGCAGCCAAACACTCGAGTTCCACATCTCAAGGGGCATCCGAAGAGATTAGATATATTGATTGTTCATTTATTTACTTTTTAAAAAAAAAAGATAATCAGGTCATAGGTCGATCATAAATTTCATCTCAATGAGCAGAGCCTTAAGTCTGGGGATGAGAAGCTCAAGTTCTGTAGATGGGTACCTGAAAATGTAAGTGTAGAGTGAAAAATTATAAAGACCATTTTATAAAATATATACAGGCTCACTAGTTCCAGGAAGGCGGAACTGAATGTAGGATTTTGGGCCTTCACTGCCCCATACATTCCTCAAGCCTCAGGGAAGAAAATCCACCTGTGGGTGGGGTAGGCCCAAAGCAGGAAGACACATTCCTGGCCACAAAGAAAAGTAAAAAGGCATGCCCAGACAAGTCCTAACTAGCCATCCTGCCGCCTCTGCAAGTTGCTGATATTTGAAATAACCAATCATGTGTAACCGCGCGAAAATTCCTTCCTTTCCCTACCCCTTACTATAAAAGGTTCCTTAGCCTACCACGAGGGGTCAAACTGTACTCTTGCACGAGTATGCAGTTTGAACGCTGGCTGCCAGCTCTCTTCCCTACCACACGGGGTCAAACTGTACTCTTGCACGAATATGCAGTTTGAACGCTGGCTGCCAGCTCTCTTCCCTAATAAACCTCTGCTAATTGCATCCAGGTACGGTCTTGGAGTTTGTGGGTGTTCGCAACTTCCTGAGACTTGAGTAAGGGTCTCCCGAATTTGGGAGTCTTCAGTAAGGAGAGAAGAACATCCTTATTTCATTCTGTGGTTCCTGGACCAGGTACTCTAGCATTCAAGAAAGTGCTGTCTTATAGTCCTAAAGCCTCTGTGCATGCCACATCTTAAGGACCAGCATCCTCCCTGTGAGGTGCTTTCTTGAGCTGCCATGAATGGTCCAGCCCAGTTGCTTCTAGGTACCAGTGCAGTCCTTACTGGGAGGCATGAGTAAAGGGATTCTGGGACATGATATACCTGCATGGCCATTCTGTTGAGCTGTGTACTGAGTTTTTCTTGTCTCTGCCTGTGGCACTCTTTCCATGATCACTAACATCCAAGCCATCACTCCATCACTCTTGCATGGGTTTCTCTTGTCTCCTCTTAACCTGGTCTCCCTTCATACACCCTGATATTCCATATAAATCAATGGAATGTCCTAAATTAAAAGTGGTATCACATCTTTCTCTTAATTCTGTTGCCCGTGGCTGGGCAAAGAGGCTCGGATGATAAGGAAGTTTGTCTCAGAGACCTGCCCCCTTGAATTCAGTCCCTGCAACCAGCATGGTGGGTGGAGAGAAGCAACTCCCAAAATTTTTCCTCTGACCCTCCATGTGCATACAGTGGCACATACACTCCCCGGTCCCCAACTCTTCACCATAATTTTAAATAGATTGTAAACCTATTCTGTGGAACCTAAAATTCTAGCCTCATAAAAGCTACTATAGTTAATAAATGCAAGTTGATAGTCAGTAACCTTATAAATGATCAAATCCTTTAATGTGTTCAGAAATATATTTTAAGTCGTGCAAAGAACTGATGCAGTTAATCAGGAGATTAAGCCAACGCATTCCTGTGGCTGAGTCAATTGTCAGAGCTCTAGTGTAATAGGCAAACATTTTGAATATAGCCAGGGAAGTCTGGCATATCCAGTCCCATCCTCCCATCTCCTCGATCCTCCCTCCTCCCTGTCTCTGCATTCTGACATGCTCCTCCCTCTCCCCATCAGTTCTTGCCTTCTATCTGTTGTGTTGTCAGCCCTGTCCTTTGCTTCTGTCGGGAATACCTTTCCTCTCAACCCTGTCATCTTTAATCCAGCATGACCTACTGAGCTACACCCAAATGTCACATTCTCTGCGGATTCCTGAGTCTCATCTGCATATGAAAAAGGGCAGGCACCTTGGAGAAAAAAGGTGGTTCTGGGAGGCCTCAGGCCTTCTATTTTCAGAGGTGTAGGGTTCACAAGAAGGATTAAGTTATATTTGGTAATTATTCAAATAGGTGTTAGTGGAGAGGCGGGCAGGGGATGCGTGTGTGGCTTGCTCGCTTGCTGCTGGCAGCACAGCAGCTCCAAGACTCTGTCTCACTAAGTGGAAAAGCATCACTCAGTAGAGCTGCTTGCTCTAAACTTGGCCAATACCCGGATGCTGCCTGGAGATACCCCAGACCACGGAGAGCTCAGTCCAGGGAGCCACAGAACTTCCCTATCCCTGGATTATGTGGACCCTTGGTCCTTACCCACTCTTAAGACTTTCAGGGAGGGAAGCTGGTAGAACCCACAATGTACCACAAGATACAGTCACTAAGATACCTTTGCCAAACAAGCTAAGGCAGGAAACATGACAGAGACCACCAAGAAAAGAAGCTTAGAATTGCTGTTTAAGGTAAAAGACTAAGGAAAAGATAAGCCTCTGCTCCAAGGTGAGCAGGAATCTGTTAAGTTTGCTTGCTGACTCCATTTTTCTGCTTATGAAAGGATGTAGGTTTGTAACCAAGCCTGTGTGGAGCTCTCCACTCCCGCCTTCCCCTACACACACTGCTAGCTCTCACACCTGGCTCAGGAGTGAATATTTCTTCCAGTTTTTCACCACTTGCTTTCTTTCCTCTATAAGTAAAAAACCATGTGGCATCAACTGTGAGCTATCCTCAGAGGACGAAGAACCAGTTTATAATATCGCCTCATAATTAAGCTGTGTAAAAAGCATCCTGAAGACAATCAACCTAAAAAGAGAAATGGTTTACTTTGGTTCATACTTTTGAAGGCTTTAGACCACAACTGGCTAGTCCCACTGGACCAGTGAAGGAATAGGGCATCATGGTGGAAACATGAGGCAGGCACAGAAGCCTGGTCACCCCATGGTTGGCATGGGAAAATAGAGAAAAGAGTCAGAGCCCCAGTAGCCCCTTCAAAGGCACAAACCCAAGGACTTATAGCTTCTCTACCCAGGGCTCCACCCTTTAAAATTTCACCACCTCCCATGGTATCTCAGTCTGGTGGCTAATCCTTTAGCACCTGGGCCCTTGAGAACCATCTACCCAAATCAAGGAAGGCTTTCTCCTGCAGCTGGTGGCAGGTCAGCTCTGGCCCCATTGCCTGCTGTCTTTACAGTGCCTCCTCCTCCATCTGACTGTGTGTTTACTGCCTTTCTCTTCCACTGGAAGATAAGACCTAATAGACGGCACCATCTCTCTGTCCTACCACAGTCCAGTCCCAGAGCCCAAAACAGTGTCTTTAGGGGCTCTAGCATTTTTATACTATCTCATGATTCCTGAGAATTCCATACACTTGCAAAAACTATCCACAGCTGGCAAAATTACACCCCTGCCAAAGCATGAGGCAAATCGTAGTCAATTGCTATGGACAATCTGAAGCAGCCTTATATCCCACACCCGGGATTAAAACAAAAACATAGTCCTACATTTCTGTGTTAAAGAAACTACATTCCTCCATGTTTTTAAGTTCTTTTTTGAACTTAAAAAAGTTAAGACTCTTGGGCTACAAGGTCTGTAGCCCAAGCTGGTCTCAAACTTTCTCTGTAGTGTAAGAGGATCTTGAACTTCTGAGTTCTCATCTCCAACTCTCTAGTGTGGGGATTATAGGTGTGCACCAGTCAGCATACCTGGTTTCATGTGGTGCTGGGGATAAAAAACACGGTTCCACGAATGCTAGACTAAAATGCTACCAACTGAGCCATTGTCTTCTGTCATTTGTCTGTCTTCATAGACTTACAGATCCAAAGGAGTGCTATACACCCTAGCGGCAGGTTCAGTGATGAGTGTCAATCATCTATTATTGTTGTTATCTGTCATCACTGTTGGTTTTCCAGATAGGGTTTCTCTATGTAGCCTTGGCTGTCCTGGAACTCACTCTGTAGACCAGGCTGGCCTTGAACCCAGAGGTCCACCTGCCTCTAGTCTTCCAAGTGCTGAGATTAAAGGAGTGTGCCACCACCGCTGCCCGACCGTTATTTATTGACTGGAGATTCTCTGAGCTCTAACTTATAATATAAGCTTAGAAAAACATTATAAACCCAACATAGCAGTTTGTGCTCATTTTTTAGAAAATGGAATGCTGTGGTAAGCCTGTGGGGGCCTAAGGTGCTGTAACTTTTGTGAATGCTTTTAGGCTTCACATAGGTTTCAAGTGGAGCCAGGTACAGCTCATGCTGTGTTGGCCAGAAGATGGCAGCAGACTTGAACTTGACCTTGTATTTGGAACATACAAGTCAGGCCCAGCCCAGTAAGGATGAAAGTTAGCCAGGACTCGAGGTGCAGGCCTCTACACCCTGGCTGCTGAGACAGGGGGATCGAATCGTAAGTTCAAGTTCTGTATGGGCTACAGAGTGAGTTCAAGACTTGCCTGAGAAACTTAGTGAGATCCTGTCTCAAAATACAAAGAAAAGGGAAGGCTGAAGATGTGGCCCAGTGGGAAAGGGCTTCCCTGGTGTGAGAAAGGCCTGGGACCAATCCCCAGCATCACACACAAAGAAACAGTTTGGATAGAATGATAGTGGCAGTGGCCTCCCATCCTCACACATTTGAAAACTTTGACCCTGTGATCCAAAATATTCCTTCTCTTGTGAAAGTGGATTGTCTCAGTAATTTGAAAGCTGACTAGCACACCCACCTTGTGCCAGGTAGGATGGTAATAGCAAACTTTCGATGCCTGTATTAGTCAGGGTTCTATAGAGTCACAGAACTCATGGAATGTCTCTATATATTATTGGAAATTATTGTAATGACTTACAGTCTATAGTCCAGTTAACCCAACAATGGGCAGCTGTGAATGGAAAGTTTAAGAATCTGGTAGTTGCTCAGTCCCATGAGGCTAGTTATTTCTATTGGTCTTCTGTATAAGCTGGAATCCTGAAGAAATACGTTCCAACACATGTGCTGGCAAGAAAGTGCAAGCAGTCAAAGAATAATGAATCTTCCTTCTTCCAGTGTCTTCCAGTCTTTATGTAGGTCTTCAGCAGAAAATGTGGCCCAGATTATAGGTGTGTACCACCACGCCTGGATCTGGAACTTGCTTTCTTCCAGGCTGTCCTTAAACTCAGAGATCTGCTTGCCTTAGTCTCCTGGGATTGAAGGCTTGTACTACCTTGCCTGGGCCTAAGCTTTTCATGGCTACTATACCTCACGATCTCTGTGTCAAGATCAAGGTCAGAAGCCTGTGTCTTCCAGCCTTAAGATCTGGATGACAGGTGTGCCCTCCAATTCTGGATTGTAGTTCATTCCAAATGTAGTGAAGTTGACAATCAGGGCACAATGACCATTTGAAAGTTAGTTTTCAACCCAGGGCAAGCAGCCTACCAAAGCAGTCACACAGTTGTAAAGCAAAGGTGTTACAGAAAGATGAGTGACATGTTCTTAGCACACCCTTCTCACCAGCACAAATGGGAAATAGAAAGCAGGTTCCATGCCTCACAGGAGGGATTTTTGTGCCAACTCAGAAAAAAAAACAAATTCTGTTTCTGGGAGTTCTATCATAGAAATGAAGAAACAACTTACTATGGTTTCTTAAGCTCAGAATAGACGAGCAACTGTAGACAGGCCCAAGACGTGTGTGGTGGCCTAAGAAGAATCTGTCCTTGCTCAGGCCTCTGCTCTTAGGCTTGTGGGTTTGTGGCTGTGCTGCTTGGCTTTAACTGTCAACTTGTCGTAACCTAGAGTCACCTGGGAAGAGAGACTCAACTGAGGAATCTGTCTAGACCAGGTTAGCCTCTGGGCATGTCTGTGAGGGGTTGTCTTGATTGTTAATTGATGTGGGAAAACCTAGCTCATTGTAGGTAGTAGCATCATCCCTAAGGCAGGGGTCCTGAACTATACAGGACAGGAGAAAACCAGATGAGAGCAAGCAAGGATATGTCTACTATGTCTTTGTTCTTGACTATGGTCGTGACTACGTGACTCTTGCCTGTGGCTAGCTGCTTGATCTTTGGCATCTGTGACTTGCCTGCAAGGACTGAAGTCTTGCAAACCAATAAACTTTTTCTCCCCATGGTACTTTTGGTCTAGGTGGGTTGTTGTTATTGTTGTTTTTCATTGTTGTTGGGTTTGCTTGTTTAGTTTTTGAGATAGGGTCTCTATATAGCCTTGACTGTCTGGCTATTCTGGAACCCTAGTAGACTAGGCTGGCCTTGAACTCATAGAGCCTTGCCTCTACCTCCTGAGTACTAGGATTAAAGGTGTGATCAAGGTGTTTCATCATGACAACTGAATTGAAGCTAGGGCAGTGGCACAGAAAGGAGCCTCTGGTCACAGGTCCCTGCTTTGTAGGTTTTTCAGGAATAGTAACCAGGCCAGGAGGATAACCAATAGGAGAAAACACACTCCCAGGAATCAGAGGTACTGGTCAGTGATGGGTAGGGCACTTGCTGTCCCTATGCGTGATGCTGTTGGGCCTTCCTGGAGTCTGGTGATTGGTCTGTGGGGACATCACCGATGAGAGGCTGTCAAGTTCTCAGGACTCCAACTACAAGTGCCAGGTATCTGAGGCATGAACGCTGGATGGGGAGTGGTGTGTGAAGCACAGGAGGCTGGGGTTCGAGTGCAAAGGACAGTGCTTGAGACAAGGGGCCCTGAGCTAGAACAGGCTCAACCCTGCTCAGCTTTCTTTGTTTTGTTTTGTTTGAGATGTCCTCACGACTATCTAGCTCAGGCTAGCCTGCTGCTTCAGCCTCCTGAATGCTGGAATTACAGATGTTTGCCACTGTGCCAAACCTTAAGCTTCCTTTTTGATGATATGATGACATGGAGACAGGAGAGGGGTTCACGCAGCATACAGATCGACATTTTTTTTACAAATCCTGTTCCGGTGTGTCTATGGGTAGTTCTGCTTTGCACCTCCTTCAAGATCCCGTGGAGCATTTTGAGTAGCAAGGCATACTGTCCTTCTCAACTCGTAATTCTATAGTGGGGTCTGTCATTGCACTGATGGAGGTTTTGCTTGTAGTAGAGGGAAAAAAAATGAGATTTATACAGGATCTGCTCTGTGGCAGCCTTGCCCTTGAATCTTATCACAAGTTGTTCTACTTACATCTTTCTACAGCCAACTTTGTGAAATTGCCCTTTATCCCCACTGTACATAAAATAAAAGCCAGGATCAGAGGAGCCAAGTGACTTCCCTGGGTTGAACAATTAAGGATTGGAGTTCAAGCCAGGATCAGACTGGCACAATGCTCATTAATTAGTTATCTGACTAATTATCACCAAGAGAATAAAAGGCTGCTCCCAGAAGCCATGAGTTTTTAAATAAAAAATCCCAGTGCCTGGTATGGGATACTTCATTATAAGTTGTTGGCCAGGGAACCCTAGACACTCCCCAAACAATACAGGCTATTAGCGTTGCTCTTGGATACATACCAGAATTAGAAGGTAAGGCTGATTACTAAAGACATGATATACTCTGGATACAGAACACAGAGAAATCAAGCTGGCACTGAGCTGGTAGCTTCCTTCCTGATGGCTAGCTTTCATAATGCCAGAGGTGCTACAGAAGCTGCTGTGTGAGAAAAGTCATTGACAGTCAATCCCCAGCTGTAGACCCTGATACTATATTATGGACCTGCCAATCAACTGTCATCTCCAGCTGTAGACCCTGATACTATATT
>JANHMN010000007.1:33705698-33755485 GCA_030674055.1 Rhabdomys pumilio | reverse complement strand
GTGTGTGTGTGTGTGTGTGAGGGGGATGAAGGTAAAAGGGAGGGCTGTTGGGCAGAAGTGAGTTAGCAGGGTGGGAGGGAGTGAGAAAGAGTAAGGCAGGGTGAGCATGACCACAGAGCGTCACATACATGTGTGAATACATGTATGAATATGACCATAGTGTGTCATATACATGTGTGAATGCACGTATAAAATTGCCAAAGACAAAAGAATTAAAATCTTAAAAAAAGACAAATTCACGAGCTGTGCACTAGATGTTAGCACTGACATAAGTAAAAAGGTAAACCCAAGTCCTATGGAGTAATTAGCTAAACGGGAAAAGACAAAAATGAAAACCATTCCTTCATCTGTCACTTCCTGCTGCTCTAAATGCTAGCCCCTGACCCACGACACCTCATCTCTTGCCTAAGGATTGAAATGATCTTCATGTTTCTAGAACATTCTCCCCTGGACCTTTACACAGCTGCCCCTTTCCTGCTGCCTGCTTCTACTCCCACCTCCCTGGCTCCTCGAGGTAGTATGGAGCCTAGAAGACAAGAGTATGGCTGGAAGCCACAGGACCTAGACTGGTCTTCCAGTTCCTCCTGTGTTACCGATGTATTATTTAGATAAAGTTACCAAACTTGTGTATCAGTGTCCTCAGCTGTAAAAGATAAGAATCCCTACAGTAGCATGTAGCACGTCTGTCAGACTGTTAGCTGCATGAAACACAGGCCTGCTTCTCCTTGCCACCCTTACCTCATTGGGTACAGTCTGATATCGAAAGGAACCATCTTACCCTGTTCTAGGTTCTTCCTAGCTTGTCAACAAACTGCCCACTAGCATATCAATGTGTTCTCTGAGCCAGGAGACATAGGGCATTGTCAAGTATCCATGTATGATAGCCTTTTGCTACTTACAACAGGCTTGAGTGGAAGCATGTAAAAATCCTAGGGGCTATGGGTAAGCACCCTGAGCCTCTCTAACCCAGACAGGGACCTTGCCTGGTGCATAGTGCTGACCCTGCCACAAAAGCCATGACCTCCGCCTTTGTCATTGGTAATGATTGATGGACAGAAATGAATGGCTCTGTTGGACAGTGCTGACCTCTTCTCTAGGATTCTGAGCCTTTCTGGGCGGAAAAATGTCAGAGGCTTTAAGCCTGCAAGTCAAAGCTTGAAGAACACCTAGTTATTCAAGGTTAAGGCTGACAGTCTGCTTTGGATCCTGTTGGTCTGTGTCATAGCCTTGACATTATATTTAAACATGGTTTTCTTGATTTAATAAACAGAAGGGCCCTGAGAGGTTCTCTGGAGTCTTCTGCGAACATTAATCTCCTCCCTGAATGCATTCTGCCATTTGGACTGGGAAGCTGACCAGAGTTGGAACAGGGATGGGGAGGAGAGTCCTTACCCACCAGCTAGGGTTACCACCATGCCCTCAACTTCTCCCAGCAAGCAAGAGGGTGAAAAAGATGCATGGCCTTTTCTGAGCTCCCCTTGCAGGATTTTAAGCCTTCTTGGAAGAAAAAAAAAATCATCTACGTCCTGGAGTTTGCTTTACCCTACTTAGGCTGTGAGGAATGTGAACTCGAGAGACCCAGGAAAAATGTCTGTATATGTCCAGTCTCCTCCACTTGAGGATTCCTAAGAGTCTAATAGTAAAGTCTTTCTGCAGAGACTAGAGGCTTGAAGAATGTTTGGAAGGAGAAGGTCTACAGTTGAAATTCACTCCAATAGTTACAGGTTTGGTCCAAGATGTTTAAAAAGAAAGGTTTTGATAGGAAGCAGAGAAAAAAAAAAACAAACCAGTAATCACACATAGATGGTAGGAAACGAACACTGTGTATCGAGCTACTGAGGAATGAATGGGAGTCACACATAGATGGTAGGAAACAAACACTGTGTATCGAGCTACTGAGGAATGAATGGGAGTCACACATAGATGGTAGGAAATGAAGTTAGTACTGTGTACCAATCAGCCTCGGATGCTAAATAAGGAAGCATAGAGTTGAGAGGTGGGGTTTAAGCTTGGATTTCTCCCTCATGTGTCTATCAACTAACCGTAGTTCAGCAGACCTGTGTGAAGCTCTGTGAGCCCAGAGCTGCCCCACTTGTTTTTCATCCTAGGACCAGCTTTTGCTGATGGAAACACTCAAGCTTCTCTGCTTGTCAGTTCTTAACTTGCCCAGTGTAACTTTCACCCTGTTCTTTGGGCCATAGTAAGCTACACAGTCAGGTGCAATATCTATGGCTTAGGAAATATGCCCCACCCCCATGCAGACACACATAGAGGTGGTAGTGGAGATGTCTAGATACAGTTTATATGCTGAATGATACTGGAAAAATCTATAGGCAGCCTGGAGCTCAGAAACCATCTTTAGCAATGTCAGCACATGTTTCAGATTCTTCTGGCTCCTCCCTGCTTTCCTGGGTCCTCCAGGAGTTAAGACAATGACTCTCAAGAGTTCAGGGCCTTTGGGTCATATCACCATCCAACCCAACTCCCTGCTTCTGTAACAGAATTTTATTCATCAAAAGGTTGTGGGTTCCCCACCCTCCCCCCACCCCCACTCCCTACCCCTGTTGATAGTGTTCGAGACTGAGCCCAGGATCTTGTGAATGCGAGGCATGGATTGCCTACTGAGCCACAAACATCACAACAGCCAAGAGAAGGTGCAATGTAACCCCCACTACCCTAATTATGCACCTGAGTTTCCTGCATTTGGCTAAATCTTAGGGGTCAGCACACTCAGAGTCAATGGATGAGCTTCACCCTGAGAAAACCAACTTCATGATCAGCCTCGCTCCTGTCAGATAAAAAAAACAGAAAACAACAACAACAAAAACCCTTCCCTGTCTTAATGCTCCCCTACTTTCTATACCCCGAATTTTAGGGTTCTATCTCCACTGTGCTAAAAGTCCATCAGATTCCCTTTTTTCCTGTCAGGAGCTTTGAGTTCTTGACTTGCTTCCTGAGGCCAACGCTCTTCTTGACATAAAATACCCAGCTGCCCTCCAGCACTGCTGCACTTCTAAAACTCCACTTGTACATGCAAGGGCCCAGAGTTACAGAATCACCTTAATAAGGCTATATTTCCCACAGGATACTCAATAATAATGGCGATTTTCATAGCTAATAAGCATCTATATTCTGCTTTTGCAAAGCTAAAAATGAGACTGACAGACCGAAACAGACAGTGAAGAAGCCAAAACCCATTTTATTTGGTGAGTCTTCTGTGCACATGTGCAGAACCTCTTGCCTTCTGAGTTCATCTTGCCTTTTAATAGTAGCAGAGGTCACATGGGTCACATGGCAGGGTGCACCAAGAGAGAAAACCCTAGAGTGGGAACAAGTAGTAGGCAAGGATAGAGACTTGAAGCTTTTCTGGTGCAAACAGGGAACCGTCAGTCTCGGGTGTAACAGGAAATGCACCGATGGATTCATCCAGTCACAAAGGCAGGCAGTTCTTGTTGGTTTGCCAGTGGACCCCTAAGTCCAGCTTCAGAGAGAGGATCTGAGGCACATGCTAGGATGGTCACATGACATTGGACACCCATGTTGTTCCCAGGCATGTAACGGGTCTCCTATTCCATGATGTTCTCAGAACAGAAAGATTCATTTTCTTTTCTGTGCTTGACAACTCTTGGTCGGTGACAGTCCATCTCTCACTCATCCCTCCAGTGGCCTATAGGTAGGGGCATTGGTGATCTTGCCATTCTTGTCTTGTGAAAAGGGAAGTCAAATCCCCAACAAATAATAAGTTCAAGAGTAGAGATTCTTTCACTAGATTCCAAAGTAGGGCAATAGACCTGGATGGTGACTGAGACTACTGGCCTCCGGGACAGTCCTTTCCTTCCTTCCTAGTTGGCATGGTAGGTGGTGGGTGGCAGTGTCTGTTGTCCCCTCTGTGCCTGCAGACAACACCTGGTCACAGTTGCTTTATCTCAGTTCACTTTCTCCACTGCTTATGATAATCCACCGAGAATCCCTTGATAGGCTTGCAGATTGGGTAAATAAAGACACATTGCACAGGACATGTTGTAACAAAGCTATCACTCCCCGCTATCACAGACTCAGATTAGTGACACTTTGTGTTTCCTCTGGTAACTCTACCACTGCAGCAGGGGAACACCTGCTGCTTTAGGATCTGGATCTGCTCTATCTGCTCCATTCCTGGAGACAAATTCAGCTCAGCTGAACCCCATTTTGAATTCTTAGAGAATTGCTACTTGGCTGGTCTAACCCTGAGGGGTGTTGCTGAGATCAGAGAGCAAATGGGAAACACAGGCAACTGAGGGAGGAGGGGACTTGGAACAGGTGTGAGGTTCAGCACCACAGCCCAGGTTTTCTGTTGCAAGAGTTATCAGTTGTCTTCTCTGACCACTGGGGCTGGCTGTAAGCACTCTATCCTTCAAGGTGGGTAGGAATCATGGCTTGGTAGGGCCACCATAACCAAGTGTTACAGACTAAGGGGCTCAAGTAGCAGAAGTTTGTTCCCCTGTTACAGGGGTAGAGTTACCAGATGAAACACAAAGTGTCACTAATCTGAGACTGTGATAGCGGGGAGTTGTGGCTAAGGCTGCTGGGAACACAGGGAGTCCCTCCAGGCTTGAAGTTAGGCCCAGTGGCTGTGGCTCACTAAAGGCCTCTCCACAGCTCCTCAATGACACAAGAAAGTCCATGGGTTTTTACAGGCTTTAATGTCATGGCAGATGGTGGATGGATCTGGATGCACCCCCCCAAAACCCAGGGCAGACCTGAGTTAAATAGGGAGGGAGAGGGGGGAGGGGCTGGGGAAGAATGCTTAATTGGCTCCACCCTCTGGCCTTCAAGTACCTCATTAGTATGTAAATCTCTCTAGGGCCTGAGGCCTGTTCCTCATGACTATTGGCCATAGACCTTTCTGTGGGAGTGGTTGTTGGAGGGCTGAAGCTAAATGAAAAGAACCAGGGCCTGGGAACAAAGCTGAACTCCTGCTGTCCAATAAGGTTCTGGGGTTCCAAGCTCGTGCTTGACCAAGCACCCAGCTGCTTTTCACAGCCCACTGTCCCATAGGGAGTGATAGCTTTGTTATGGCATGTCCTGTGCAATGTGTCTTTATTTGCCCAATCTGCAGGCCTATCAAGGGATTCTTGGTGGATTATCATAAGAGGTTGTAAGTTCAAGGTTAGTGTGTTGGCATCTTGTCTCTTGTAAGGGTTCTCTTACAAGAGGGTTCTCTGGGTGGTTGATGACCACTTTCTTGCTCCCTGTCCACATGATTCTCTTTAAAGTGTCCTAGTCTTATAAAAATGGTGGTAACGTTGTGTTAGGGACAACAAAATATCCTCATTATACCCTAGTGTCTTACAAAGCTCTATTTCCAAATATAGCCAAATAATAAGGTGTCGGTAGTTATGACTTGAGCATGTGAACAATACAGGAATATTTCAGCCCATATATGGAAGCTGGCTGGACAAACTATCCCAGTGTCTTTCTGAGCAGAAGATTGTGGCCTGAGGGGAGGAGTTCATAGAGACCTTCTGTAAACTTCCACCCTGGCCGAGTAATCATAATGGCAGGAAGTTGAGAGAAAGCTCAGGTCAGAGGCACTTAACCCACTCAGAGGAAGTTTGACAATGAAGACATTACAGTCCTTCAGTGCAGGGTAAAGCCTAATTACAACCTTGATTTTTTGTTTTTAATTTAGTAGTTTTACTCAGGAAGACTAATGACTCCAGCTACTTCGGCTGGTTGTACCTTCCTGATGTCAAGGTATCATTCTGGTAGCTGCACTGAACAAGACGAAGCTCCTAGCCAGCTAACACTGGACCAACACCTCTCTTTTAAGAAACCATGTAGAAAAAGTCTTGTTACAATGCCAAGAGGACTGGCATGATGCATTGAGAGTCTAATCATTAAACTCTAATGGAAGGTGGCTTTCTCCTTCAGCAAGAGTGAGGGTGGAACATGTTTGGAATTAAGGTCATGAACTGGTGTGGCAAAGCTTAATTGAAGCCACTGGCTACTGCTGACAAAGGCTGGTATTGCAGGCCCTAGAGTCACAGATTACAGGTGCCAGTCAGTATTAATGGCTTTCAAAGCGTGTCCTGTAGAATCCAGGGATTTCTCTTGATGATTTCAAAGGAAAGATAAATCCCCATTCTTCCTCTGAGGTAACTATACTGCTATCTCTTTCCCATTTTGGAACTCCACTCAGAACTGCTTTGAGGAAAGAGAGCTCCCTTGTGTAAAAGTGTGAAGACTACTCGAAACTAGTCCAAATACTTTGTATCTGTATATGAAGAATTTGTTCTTCAAACAAGTTTGGAACTTTCTGACATGGTACAGTGCTAGACCTGGAGGTGTTTGTTACTGAAGCACAGTGCAGTAGACACTGACCAGTAAACCCAGACGTCCCCAGGCCCTCCTCCACACACTTCCTTGACGGGAACCAGTTGGAGCTCATGTTACCTTATGCTGCCTTGCAAAGGACAGTTGTTTATCCTTCTAGAGACTTGGTAAGAAACGCTCAAAATGTATGACTTCCTGGGAGTTGGAGATATGGCTCATTCATGTCATTAGATCTTACAAAACCCAAAAGTTCTGCCCATTTTGGAGGTCCTACAACTAGTTAGGACCAGAAATGAATTCAACTCTAACTCTAAAGTTAGAGTTCTTCCTGATTATTAATTTTTAGAAATGACGGAGAAGTTGAGCTTGAGAATCTGGGAGATGAGGGGAGGTAGGCAAAGGTTGGACATCATTGGCAATTAGGGAAATATCAGGAAAAGAAGGGTCTTGGGATGTGGCAAGATCTCCATCGTAAACCCCATAGGTCTGAGGTTGTGCTGGATCCAGGCATCCTCCTGACTCTCTTTGACAGCCATTCTTTGTGTCACTGGGAAAGGGGGACTTGGCAAAAAGGCAACACGTGAAAGAGAGACCAGGAGGCTTTACTCTGATGGCTGATGGAAAGTTTGGCCCATATTTTCTTCATTCTAGTGAACCCGAAAAAACAAATCTGTTTTAATATAATGCTGGTATTTGCCAAAGAGGCAAAAACTCATTCACTGATACCTTCTCTTGGCTTCCTTGTGAGGCCATAGAGTGTATTTTACTTCTAAAAATAAACATAGGACTGGATATATCCAGGACAGAAGTGTGAAGAACCAGCTTTCAAATCCTCCTTTCAAGCAGGAGACTCAGAGTGAGGCCTATGTCCACAGGGAGGCAGGAGAAGGACACAGACAGGCTCTTGCTTTCTTTGTGGAGATTTTAGCATAAGGACTACAAACCTGGACGCGTTTCTGAAATGAAATTATCGGCTATTGAATATTTAGAAAGGTGAATGTCACCTAATCCCAATAACAGCCTGGTGGAATGAACACATTTTTGTTTGTTTGTATTGTGTGTGCACCTCTGGAGGTCAGAGGACAAGTTGTGGGCATCAGTTTTCTTCTTCTACAATGTGTGTCCTGGGAACAGAACTCAGGTCATCAGGCTTAGCAAGCAGCAAGTGTTAAACATCTTTCTAGCCCATGATGGAATTAAAATAAGAATGGACTTTGCTATTTATTAGCTGTCTGATTTAGGGCATGTTATTTGCCCTTCAATTTCTGTTGAATTGCTTAATGATAAATCCCAGCAGTATAGTTTATGCTACCCTCCCCAAAGGTTTATGTTCCCAAATGAAACACGCACACAGCTTTTATATTTTGATATGCCTTAAACAGCTCAATACCTGGACCACTTCCTAACCTCCACGTGGGTAATCCACCTCCTGCTAATAATCCTGAGTTATTCCTTACTAAACTCTATGTTCTAGCTTGGCTCCTCTGGACCCAGAGGGCTGCCCAACTGGGATGCTCTCTGGGCCACACTCTCCTGGCTCCTTCACATGGCAGCCATGCCTCTCTGATCTGCACTCTTCTCAGACATTGAATCTCCCCTCTCCTTCTACACTCCACCAGCATGGCAGATCTCCTTCTCCTTCCTCTCTCTTGGTCCCAAGCTCAGAAAATCCTAAAGGTCACTCACTCCTCTATCTGTCCTGCCCAGCCATTGGCTGCCAGCATCTTTATTTACCAATCAGAACCAACTGGGGGCAGGGTTCCTCAGTGCAGACGTGTGGACAATTTTGGGGCAAACAATTTTGGGGACCCAAATTAGATACAAGTAGCATTAGGGCAAACCCACTACAAATGTCTTCACTTTGAAATGTGGGGAATGATACATCACACATGTTGTTTGGAGATTTAATTAAGAAGTTACATGTAGCAAGTGATCATTTGTCTCCTTGCAGTGTTTATGTCATCGGTGAACCTGCACATCTATGTGGAGCAAAGCTCAATAACTGAAGTAGCTCAGTCCGCCCCAGGCCAGATTTAATTTGAAAGTAGAGTGTTCTGTCTGAATATCCGTTAGAATGGGCTGGCATTCTAGGGAGGGGCCGTCTACAATTTGCTCTAGGAAATGAGACTTACAAGTGGCTGAGAGCTTGGGGACTCTCTCTTGTTTTATTCCTTTTCCCAACAGGTTTCTTCAGAGACGATCGTATGCTTAGGCACCAAGAAATTTCCCTGTTGCAAAGGCACTGGGAAACCACTGAAATTATGGGAGACCATTGGATGTGATAAAGACAGACCCTTACCTACTGCGTCATACATTATCACAGGTGGAGTCATCACCCCTCAAGAGGAATTGACCTCCTGAGAATGGGAATGACACGCTCAGGGCCACATGGCAAGCTAGGAATAGCTAGAGCTTGGCTACAAATCTCTAGGCCTTATCTTCATTACCCCAGAAGCTTTTAATGGACAGTGAGCTTGGAAGATGATTTCCTGGACATTATGTACAACTGAAAACAGACCTTGACATCCCAGGCAGCTTCATCTTGGATCAAATGAAAGTGCATATTCGCAGCCACCTGATTGTGAAGGTGGGGCTTCCCAAAGGGGCCAGGGAAGGACTCACATTCATTCAAAACTCCATTCAAACCCATCTACCCATCCATCCACCCATCCATCCAACCATCCATCCATCCATCCATCCATCTCATTAATTCCTTGGAAGAGTTGATAGTCTTGTACTGTGCTGTGAACAATAGCACGTAGTGGTGTTAACTGTTCCTCATCTTCTGTTAGTGATCTCTGAGACTGCAAATGCTTTGTGTGGGTAGTCACATTTGCTCTGTTCAGTAAGGTAATGATTATCATGTGCCAGAAGGAAGGGCATGGCATGTATGCCCCCGTCTGACCTCTCTTCCTATGCAAGAAGGACATGTGTTCTACCCAGACTACGCTTTAAACGTTGGGGGTGGGTAGGATGGGAGGAGGGTGTGTGGAGTGTGGAGCTGGTTTTGGTCTGTGAGAGCAAAACTCTTGGGACCTAGGAAACTGTGTTCATCTGAGAGGCACCAGGACACCAGAGAGAGGTCAAAGACAACCAAGCCAAAAGAGAGGGAAGTAGTACATTCTGAGGCAAGAGTCAGGGAGCAGCATGGGTTGGGAGTGGCTCCACGAGGCTCCCACTGGGGTTCTGCTGGAGAGCAAATGGATGGGGGCATAGCAAGGGGTCCATGGGAGCTCTGATGGCAGGAGTGAGCTGGGCTTTTTAGCAAGAGTTAGAAATGTGTACAAGGGTTTTGATTGTTCTCAAAAGAAATGAGAGCCAGAGGAGCTGGACTGAGAGATGTTAGGGACCAGTGGTTTCCAGCCTTTGTTTACCTGTATCTCAACACTGTTTCTAGGCAGGATATCTAGTTCCTCATCAGAAACATTTGGGGTTGTATCCACTCTCTTTATCCGCTTGCATTATGAGGCTGACAGAAAGAGGAGGGAGAACAGAGCAAAAGGTCATGCAAAAGGTCACACATGAGAATCTAGGGTGGATGCATGCAGAGAGGAAATGGTCTTCTCAAAGCTCTGCTCTTCTTCCCCAAGAGTGAGTTGTCCCTTGTTGAGGAGTGCAGCTGTGGATGGAGAGAAAGAGAGAGAGAGAGAGAGAGAGAGAGACCACTGAAAGCAGAAGAGATGCGATGGAAGTCAGTCAGTGTTTACTAAACATTCACGGGAAGTGGGTTGCTAGGCAAAACACTGGACGACCAGACAGCGGAGACCTGGCAGCTGTCCTTACTTAACTCAGATGACAGTTCGCTCAAGTAGAGAAGCACCTGTTAAGCCTACAGGGGAATGTGCAACCAAACCCTAGAGATACAGAGACTGCTCATTCACCACCTCAAATGCATTAGGAGCCCTTACTGACTGGGGCAGAAGAAGCCAAGACACAACTCTCAATTCCAATGTTCATATGTATTACGCTGAAGGGACACCACTGGAAGACAGCAGAAAGTACTCGAAAATCTAGGTATTTGTTCCCTTAACTTGAATTCGTGTTCAAATCAGTAATCTTGTTTAACACGAGGCAAAGGAAGTTGACCTAACAAAGCATGAGAACAGTATTATATGTAAAAAAAAAAAAAAAAAAAGAAGTTAATCAGTAAAATCAGACCTTTCCAAAGCCCATCACAGATTCTGAAAGTTAATAGCCCTCCAGACCTGTCTTTCAGCTTCCAATACGTGACTTTCTAATAAATTAAATCAGAAAAGGCATTTTATTACTGTGAATGTAGAAAATCTTGTTTATGTTTTTACCGCTTTAAGATATTTCAAAGTAGAGTTGGCAGATAAGATATAGGATATCTTTTAGGATGTACTCAAACTAAAAATTATTACCTGTAACAGTGTTTTTCAACCTGTGGGTCTTGATCACTTTGTAGATGACCAACCCTTTCATGGGGGTCTTCTAACACCATCAGAAAACATATATTTACACTACATTATAAAGTGGCAACAAAAATCATTCATGGTTAGGGTCACCACAACATGAGGAAATGTATGAAAAGGTCTCAGCATTAGGAAGGTTGAGAACCACTGGTCTATGGCTTATCTGGAATTACACTTTAGTTGCATGTCTGTATTTTGATTGACTAAATCCTAGACATTGTCTTTAGGTTAATAAACCTCCACAAATTCCAGGGGTTCCTAATAATGGAGGGGGCTCTTAATTTTTCTTCATTTATTTCCTAATACTCTAAGAGTGTCAGAGGGAATGATCCAGTCTTTATTTTAGGAAGAAAGGTATGTAAGCCCGACTCAAGTATTAGGCATTTTTATCTCCTACATCTTCTGTCCTTGCGGTTTGAACTCTGCATTTTGGCTCTAAAGCTGCTGATTGTGAGGTTGGTGGCAGCCACTCCTCTAAGACTGACGTCTGAGGAAGAAGGGCTAGTCTGGCTTGACAAGTTGGGAGTGATGGGCAGCTTTGTGCTCAGCAGCTTCTCCCTCAGGCACAACCATCACTGTAAGATGCACGTCTTCTCACGTCTAGAACACCAGAAGCCTTACCATCTCTTGCTACTCCCTGTTTTCCTCTTCCACAGAAAGGTTTGGGGACTATTGAGAGTGTGGGGCCTGGGTCAGTGCACAGTTACGGCCCCCATAGAAAGGAGAAGACAAATGCCCACTCCTTGGATAATTGACAGCTCATAGCAATGAACTTACTTTCCTTGAAGCTTTTTCTTTGCATATTTTTTACTTTCCACATGTGCATACAAACTTGTTTCTGTTGAAAAGGTTCATACTACCTCTTTTAAGTAGATAAGACAATAATGTTCAAGGGGGAAAAAAAAGGAAAGGAGGGAGGGAGGGAGGGAGGGAGGGAGGGAGGAAGACAATGTGCGTGTTTGGTACACCGGATCAGTACACATTATCCAGAAACGGTCTTTCATTGTCGTAATTTATTTCTATTTTTAAACAGAGTTCCTAGAGTTAAGTGTTCTCAACACTAATTTTGCAAAGAAATGAAGCTCACACAATACTCTGACTTTTATGGAAGAATAATAACACTTGTTGAATTCCAATATCCACTTACAAGTTATTAACACACAGATAATGTAGCTGTATGCTCAGTTTACATGCAGACATACACATACACACAAACACGTACACACATACAGACACGCACAGACTCACACACACATACATACACATACAGAAACACTCACACATACATACAGACACACACACACATACAGACACACACAGACTCATACACACACATACACACACACTGAGCCAATTATCAAGAGCTACATCAATGGTATTTAAAAGCATACATAGTTCTGGCATTCAAAGCTACTTGTTAACTGAGTCCCAGCATGCCAGTTTTCCTTGGGGACTGACTATACATGTTACCACCCTTGCCCAGGTATATACATCTTGCTTCTTACCTGGAGGTGTTTCTGGAAAGGAGGAAATACAGGCAAACATAAGAAATTAAATTTAGGTTAGAAAAAAAGTTGTCGGGGTTACATAGAGAGGAGAGAGTACACCGTATTGATCACCCTCTCTCCTGCAGCTTGACACTGCTGACAGAAAACAGTCCTTCTAGCTACTGGCCTTGCACACTCTTTCCTTTGTAGAAATAAAAATTCTAAAACCTGTCGTTTAGACACATTCTTCTTGTTTTTCTGATGATGACCTCAACTTACACCCCTGAGTGTACTCGACCAACCTCAAGCTTTAAAAATTGTCAGACTATTCCCCATATTCAGAAGAGGCCATGAGAAGGTATGTAGTTGTAGTGTGTGTGAGAAGTAGGTATGGGTTCCGGGGTAGGGCCATAATTCTGCAGGAGCAGAAGAAAGAGAGCATAGCAGTGTATCACTATGGAGAGACATCACCATATGGAACCATATGGGGCGTTCCAGAAAATTCTAAAGCTCACCAAAGTCTACATCTTCATTTTGTACATGGACTTGGCAGTGGCATTTGTAACCTGAGCCCAGTAGGGCTAGTATCACTGGCCTGCTCAGGTTTCTCCCATGGTAAACATTATGGAAAATGTCTTGGCATTTTCATGACCCTGCCTTAAGTTCCTGCTGGAACTTTGTGAAGGGTGAAAAGCAGACATTGAAGAACCTTCATGAGAAATGGATCTTCCTTCTCCTTTCCCCCACTTCCTCTTCCTCCTTGCTCCCAGTCCCCTCCTTCCTGCTGCAGCGGTGGACCAGGTACAGCTCAGGGGGGTGGGGCAGAGGTGCTCATGTGGCTGTAGGAATACCTGGACAGTGATGCCCTTATGGTCCTCCCATCCTCCTCCTCTCCCACCTCTCCTCTCACCCCTGGGGGACCAGGATTTGGGCAACAAGGGAAGGTGGCCATGAAGCCCAGGCGGAAGCGTTTGTTCATGAAGCAATAGATGATGGGGTTCACACAGGAGGAGGTGTAGGAGAGGAGGAGGATGAAGGAGATGGGGGTCCCTGAGAGGTGTTTCTCCGCAGAAACGGTGTCATATGCCCGCCAGGCATTGGCACTGAAGATGGGCATCCAGCACAGGAAGAAGAGGACCACAATGACGATCAGCATGCGGATCACTCGCTTCTTGGCTATGAGGTTGGCAGCAGAACTGCTGCTCCTGATCCGGTTGACTCTGCCACCACCGCTGCTGGTGGACAGCTGCTGAAGCTCCAGCTTCCTCGGGGGCCTGGACTTCTGCAAGTAACAGCCATCACTATCCTCGTATCGGCCACTGCTGCCACTGCTCAGCCTCCTCTCTGGATGGGAAAGTGACATCATTTTAGTGTTCAGGACAAGTCATGCCAGAGAGAAGACGTACAGCCCCTGACTCCCCTAATCCAGGAGGCCAAGCTGAACTTGAACTGGAGAAATGGACAGGCATCCTGGCCTGTCCTGATTTATATTAGTGTCGGTCTGCACTAGTTCTTCGAAATATAAACCATGTACAGATGATGATGGTGATGATGATGATGATGATGATACAATCCTACACACAAAGGCTGTAAAGCTGAAAGTTATTACAAAATATTTACACTCCTCTTGGGTTCTTTCTTTTGTGTTTGCTTGCTGAGTTTTTAGATTACTTTTATCGTGAGGACTCCACGTAACGAGAGAAAGTCAATAGAAGCCAGAGAGACGGCGTTATCTACATAGTGAGGAACTGAGAGAGGGGAACAGAGTGAGAAGGAAAAAGTTATGTCAACACAGGTGTTGGGGACAGGTTCCGCGGGCTGAGGGAGGAGGGAGGGGAACGTGAGAGGCAGAGGGTGGGAAATGCGTGGCCTAAAGGTGATCTTGTAGGCCAGGGATCTAATGTCTCTTAATATAGTGTGCAGGGCAGAATCACCAGGGGTTGTCTACTATTGCTATGTGACAGCAAGCTTCGGGGACAGGGTCCTCTGTGTGTCACTGTGTCCCGTGTGAATGATCTCTTTTGATTCCACTCAGGACTCCACTAAGAAGAAATATCTCCTTTTATACATGTGGATTCGGAGAGCCTGGTGACCCAGAGTCTGAGAAAAAAAATCCTCTAGCACATGCTCTGTGTATCCCGAGTACGTCTAGCTAACTTAGAAAGCAAGCTTTTGAGCTCTGTTGGATTAAACATCCAGCTCAAAGATCAGTACCTTTAGCAGATTTCTTCTGGCTGGCATCAAATTTGATTCCTTGGTAGAGTTCCAGAGAGATCAATCCGTAGGCCACCACCATCACAATCCCAGGGATAAGAAAGAGGATGAGGAGGAGGAATGTTTGCCTAATACAATGAAAAGAAATTTAATTACCAGTGACTCTGACCTTCAAGCTCTGATAGGTAGGAGTGATGAAAGTGAGCTGGTCTGAGCAGACATGTTAATTTCTAGTGATTGGCATCCTTGAAAACTCCATGTCTGGAGGTTTGGTTGTTAGAACTTGTTTGCTTCTTTTACTCTCTAAAGTATCTCTGAAAGACGGCTTAAATTGGAGAAACATGGCGCCCTTCTATGCCCCAGAGCAACTAACATGTTAAAGGATAGCAGAAAAGCTGGGGATATGGTGTGCATTTAAAGTCCCTGATATTCAGAAGGCTGAGGCAGGAGGATTGCTCAAGTCTACGAGATTGAGACTGGCCTGGGTGACATAGTGAGATCCTGTTTCAAAAATGAATGACAAGAACACTAAACAGGTAATGGAATCTTTAAAAAAAAAAATAGGAGTATGTGGATGATATGTCCAAATTGTTGAAACAATATGAAAATAGTTTCCATCCTTTGAGGACTAGTGCTGTGTCGTACAGGTTAGATCAAGCTCTTTGTATACATATAAAAGTTCTTATATATTTGTATACATATAAAGGATCTTGTATATTCACATAAGAACCTTTGATAACAGGTTCTTATAGCTGCTATTATCCAAACATTTAATGTAGAGATGAGGATATTGAGTCTTGAAGAGATTAAATGTGTCCAAAATCACACAGCTAGTAGCAGAGGTGAAATTCAAAGCCCAGCGACATGTGTCAGGCTACTCAACTTGTTGACCCTCCAATGGGAGCCATTAAATGTTTCCATCAGGATCATAGAGAACCTTTCAGTTTTACCAAATGTGCCATTTGCTACCCATAATTCTCTCCAAGTATCCATTCTCCATCACCCCGTGAAGCTGATTTGCTGGTGCACAAAGTCTTGTGCTTGGCAGGATTGAGCTATGCTTTCTCTAAACACAGTTGACTGTTGAGGATTCACAGCCTCCTGCTCCATGAGTCTGGCTCCTAAATCACTTTTGTAGTCTGGCGTGTGTAAGTTACAGATTAGACCATACAATCGTTAGAGGCAAACAGTGGCCAGGCCATTTCTCATTGCAAGTGGACATGTTTTGATAAGTCTTGTCTATCTCTCTCTCTCACAATGTAATGCAGTTTGTGTTCAAGCTACTTGGTTGAATGGAAAGGAAAAAAGCCACGAAACATGATCTGGATTTTTAGCCACGTCCCAGTGTCTAGTTCCTGCTTCTAAAACAGCCCTATAATTAGTAAATGTAGCCCACATTTGTGCCATCTTTTCATTAAATTCTCTCATCAATTCGTTTGAAAACTGTAGCTCAGTAAGTCAACCAGTTTGAACTCCTTGGAGACCATGTAGATGCAAAAGCATAGTGAGTAAGCCCAGAGAGAGACTTTGCTTGCCTCTTCCTAGCTTTATGGGTTTGGCCACTCTGGTACCTGTAAGTCATCTTTCTATATCTGCAGAATGGACATGCTAACATTGCTTTGCCAATAACAGGATGGTGGTTAGGGTTTTGATTTCTCACTGTGTATTCTTTCCATCATTCTAGGGTGAGGCTAAAACGACCCTCCTCGAAGTAGACCATGAGGCCCGCAGCTAACTATTGTTGCGCGATGCGTTATTTTCTTCAGTGGTATATATCCAGTCATAAGGTATCCATGTTCCAATAAATAACTTCTTATTTGGTGCCTCAAGAAGGTCTAATTTAACTCTGCGGGTCCCTTAGAAAAAGAAGGCATGGAAATAGAATGGGGACTTGTTGGGGGAAAGAGGGTTCAGCCAGAGACGGAGGGGGACGGGACGGTGAGGGGTGGAGAAGACAACTAAACGTCATTATATAAATACATGAAACAATAAAAAAGGACCCTCCTTAGAAAGCCTTTAGGATATCTGTCCCGTAGGCATCTAATAAGGCTTTCTAGTCCTCACAATGCTAACTTAGACTTAGCCATGTCTGAAAGGATGAGTGAAGCACTGCCTTACCAGGACTGCTGCATAGCGTCACTTGGCAACAGGAAGCGGCACATGTTCGCCGTCTGATTATTATTTTTAGTAAAAGGCACCAAGTTGCTGTAAATGGGGTACGGAGTCATGATGGTAAAGGAGAGGCACCAGGTGGCAGCGATGACCTTCAAAGCATGGGACTTCGTTTGCCAGACGCGGGACTGTAGGGGTTTGCAGATGGCGCCATATCTCTCCAGAGAGATGGCTACCAGGTTGAAAGTGGAAACACTCACGGAAGTGCCTGGGGGGAACAAAGATGGTGCTTAAGTCTTGACTCCAAAGTTTATTTGTACATTAGCTTAAGTGTATCAGAGCTGTAGTTTAGAACTGCAGGAGAATGCTCAAGGGGTAAAGAGAGACTATGTACATTTAAAAAGGATGATTTAGTCCTGGCTTTGTACTAAAACGGACTTAAGGCAGTTAACTATATGTATTTACCAAAATATCTCTTTGTCAATTTTTGGGTAAGTTTATTGAGCTTTGGGTGCAGTCTAACTCCGGCTTGGACTGAAGGTCCTCATTAATTAATAAACAAGGGGATAAAAATAAGTTGCCATCCCACAGAAGGGCTTTTTGGAAACCTTGGAAGAGCTCTAATTTTGATCAGGAGCCTGTGGTCAAATTGACATTAAAAGGCAGAAATTCTTCAGGACTCCATGTTGCCGAAGGTTACTGAGATCTCAGCCTGGAGCATCGACTTTTACAAAACTTCTAATACATAATTTAAAAGAGGGAAACATCCTTAAATTTAAAATATCTGTTGAAAAAAATGCTCAATCCAAAAAAAAAAAAAAATGTGACAGAGAAAAGGTTCTAGAGTGATCTAAATGTTTTACATTCACCTTAGAACTTTCAGGTCCAAGAACCATTTACTCACCAATTAGCTGTCACCAACAAATCTGGGAACAGACTTTCTAAGCTTGTCATCCTAAAGCACCACTCCTTACCAGGATAGAGAGACAGTCATTCCCTAAAAGCCGTGTATAATCCTATTCTAAAACCATTAAGTAAAAACTCTTTTTTCCCTTTCCTTCCTTCCTTCCTTCTTTCCTTCCTTCCTTCCTTCCTTCCTTCCTTCCTTCCTTCCTTCCTTCCTTCTTCTTTCTCTCTCTCCCTCCCTCTCTCCCTTCCTCCCTCCCTCCCTTCCTTTCTTCCTCCCTCCCTTTCTACCTCCCTCTCTCCTTCTCTCTCTTTCTTCCTTTCTTTCTCTTTCTCTGTTTTCTTGGGTAGGATCACTTACTGTGTTTTACTGGACTTCACCCTAAAGAGCCTACGACACAGAATTAAAAGGCTAGCTTCAGATCCCACTGCGTTTATTCTGTGCAATGGGTCCACAGACACTATAAACCCACAATCAGACCAGCGCACACACACCTCAGCGCCCACACACCAGCACATACACCCCAGCGCACACACAACATTAGGTATTTGATGAGTGTTGTTAGAGTAGTATTGGAGAGACCACAAAATAGAGGGCAGGATCTAAATCACCAGAATGAGAGATTCAGCAAAGCCCTGGGCATGGTGGGGCTTGCCAACCTAAGCTACACAGTAACTTTCCAGGTCAGTCAAGGCTACCTTCAGAACTTTGCCCAAAATAAACAGTCAAAAAAATAAAACCAATGCCAAATAACAAGAAAAGCGAATTTAACAAAGTAAGCTATTACGATATTCTAAATAATTCCAGAATTATTTTGCTGTTAAATTTTGGCTATTCAAACTGTTCTGAGGTGAAATTCACACAGCACATAACTGGGCACCTTAAAGTGAACAGTTCCATGGCCTTTAGAGCTGGATGACTATTCACCGATGAAGGGGACACTTATGTTAACCCTGCTTCCTTCTCTGGCTAAGATGCTAGAGTGTTGTACCTAAGAGACACCCAGGAGGACCTCAGAAGTTAAAGAGCTCTTAACAGTGCTTCAATATCTGACAGGGAACCTTCTCATTTTTTAGGGTTTCATACGTTCAGGAAACTTGAACACAGAAGACATGTTCTTAGTTACTTATCTCTGGGCATGAGGGTCAGGGGTTCATCAGCATTGTGTCTTGTGTTGGAATCTGCACACTCAGCTGGGAAAAATTAAGACTTTTAAAGCTTTCTGGTCACAGAAGACTGGCCTAGCCCAACTCAGTGCTGTCTGTTTTATACAGGTTAGTCAGAACCAAACATCAAACATCCCCCCTTGTGCACGTGCGAGCACACACACACACACACATACACACACAGACACACACACACACACACACACACACACACACACACTTCTCACCTCCCTTTTCTAGTTGGTTCTGAGAAGGGGCAAGGGAAAAGGCAATGTGACAGACAAAGAGGACCAACGAACATGTTTCTGTCCAGGGTTAGGAGAACCACAGCAGCTAGTAAACTGAGGCACTCGCTCACCACTGTGGTGCCTACTGATCTAGGTTCAAATCCCGGCTACCATACTCCCCATTCATACATGTGCTTGGTGAGCCAGGGAAGAATTAATGATAGTTAACTTACCAGGTGGTTGGGAGACAAGATCATCGAAGTGACAGTGCTTAGCAAAATACCTGGTACATAAAAAGCACTAAACAAATAGCTTCGCTTTAATATTTGTTTATTTTTTTCCCAGTTTAAGAGTTTTATTGTAACCATCATTGTGTTTGATAAAAGCAGCAAGCTACATATATCATCCAATCAGGGTCTACTTCATAGCCCGTGATGCCTAGGAGCATAGTCAGCATCTTATTAGGCACACACACACACACACACACACACACACACACACACACACACACACAGACACACACACACACACCCCACACTCCTAGCCTAAGATGCCTTCAAGTTTTGACAGAACAGTCTGGAAAGTGAATCCTGAGAAGAGAAGCTATACTTCGATGAAATAGTTAAAAATAGCCTCCATTTCTCGTAGAACAAGAAATACAACACTAAAGAGCTTTGATCCTTTGAACTCTCTCCATTCCAAGAAACCCTGACCCAAGTTGGAAGTTAATGGGAATACTGCTACCAGAAAGGTATGGAGTAACTTGAAGTCGCCTATGAATTCTTGTCCCTCTGCAAAGAGCCAAGCCTACTCAGTCTCCACTGTGGCTTTGTATCAACTTCACACACACACACACACACACACACACACACACACACACACACTTCCTTGCATGAGGAGGACTGACATGCTGAGAAGAAAACACCTGTGTTCTTGCACATAGGTCCAGATAGCCTGATGTTTTGGAACCCAGCAGGGTCTCTCTGCTGTGACTGCCAAGGGGCTAACAAAGGGAGGATGTAGGACAAGCCCCATCAGCAGACACCTGCAGGACTCACCCATAAAGTAGGTGGTCGTTTTGCACACAGCACTTCCAAAGATGAAGTCCTTGAGCAGGTTGGGGATGAGGTTGAACGGCATGCAGAAGAGGCAAAGCATGAGGTCACTGACAGCCAAGGACAGCAGGAAGATGTTGGTGACAGTCCGCATCCGCTTGTTTCGGATCAGCACCGTTATAACCAGCGTGTTCCCCAGCACACTGAGAAGGAATATGAAGGAATACAGGAGAATCTGCACTGCAGACTGCCACTCTGCAGAGTAAAGGGAAGAGTAAAGGGAGGGGGGTTTAGAGGGCAGAACGTTAAAATCCTTAAGCCCCCAAGGGAGTGGTTAGTTCCCGATGATGTCCCCAGGGGTATGTATGCATCACCGAACCCAAGTACTTCTAGACTAGTTCAATCATACAGAAACAAGCCTGGGAAAGCACAGGGCAATCCAATGGCTTTTTAAAGGTTGGGATGCTAACAGATCTCTCAGAAACGCTAAGGACAATGTATTTGAATACTTCTGGCTTTCTTTCCCGAGGCTAAACGTTTATTTTGCTTTAATTACTTCTTCATGCTGGGTTTCCCCTAAGAAAAAGCAACCTCTGCCCGGTGACAGTGCTTTTTCTGTAATGCTTGTAAGTTCAGACTTCCACACTTGGCACCCCTTTCTCCCTACGTCTCTCTCTTTTTTTTATCATTCCCCCCCAATCCTGCATGAACCCCCAACTCTCCCATAAAAATATTTGACTGTAGATTTCTCTTACTCTTTTATGCAAACTTCTGAACATACAACTTCAGTGAGCTTTGTCTCACAGGGACTTTGTACACACACACACACACACACACACACACACACCCCACATTGATGTATGTATATTTCAATCAGCTCTGCTGTTGCTATACCTCCCCTAACTCGGTAGTTTTCTGAATTCTAACCATAGCCTCTGGCACGTACCTTTTGAAGGCTGAGGCTGATCTAGGCAGAAAAGCGTCTCATTTTCCAGCCCGAGTTCACAGGGGGGAGTGATGTTGCTCCCATTCATAAGAAGGCTGTCGACCACATCCATGCTGCTGCTTTCCACCAAGTGCTGGCGAGCTGGTGAACGGCTCACTCCTGTCTCTCTCCTCTAATGATCATAGAGTCTCCCAAACGCAACCTGCCTCGGAGGAGCAGGGAGGGGAGATTTCCAGGTGTGGGCTTCGCAGCCATTCCTAAAGGCAACTTGAGTTCACCATTCTCAGACCATCTGGGCAAGCATTTGCACTCCTGTGTGGAGAAGGCAGCCTGTGCAAGTCAAGCCTGCTCTACTCCACCTTCCAGGCCCACCCCTCCCACTCCTGGGCCAGTCTCAGGCCCTGAGCACAGGCAGCCTGGATACATATTAACCCTTCCCAGAATGGGGACATATCTACACACACACACACACACACACACACACACACAAGTGTGGAGAAAGAGAGAGAGAGAGAGAGAGAGAGAGAGAGAGAGAGAGAGAGAGAACTCCAATTATTACCGCTTCTCTCTGCCTGTCATTGTCCCAGACATATTCAGAGTGAAGCCTGAACTGTGTGAGGCAGCAGCAATTAACATGGTAACAGATCCGATAATGCAGACCATCAGGAGTAAGGGACACAGAAGGACTGCATTCCTATCTCCTTATATAAAAGCAATTAGTGCCCTTTTAGCTTTGGAGCCTTGCCCAGCAATGTGTATGGAGAGAACTGCCGGTGGTTGTTAAGGTGTTACTAAGCACAGTGCTATGGCTTGTGGTCTCTGCCCTTGTTAACTAGAATTGGGGACTCTTTTGAATACAGATTCCTGGGCCCTTAATACTATAGAAATCAGCAATATTTTTTATTCACTTGTTTGTTTATTTTGTTTTTTGTTTTTGTACACTCAACTCAGACCTGTTCACCGAGAGTCAGCCATTTGCTGAGAGTACTTCTCAAGCATTCCAGGAAATAAGAAGACCACCCCAGAGGCTGTTAAGCGTGGAGAGAGGATGAGAAGGAAGGAATTTAAGTCTCCCTGGTAGGGGTCTGGGGAACTGGAGGTGTAAGGCCTGAGATGTAAAGAAGGAAGTTTCCAAGCAGGAGACACAGTAGTTTTTGCGGAGATGTCAGCTGGTGCAAAGAGCCTTAGGCAGTGATGAGCTTGGTCTATTTGAACAACAGAAGTAGGAGTAAGTTAGGGAATGTTGGAGTAGGGGTGAGGGGCTAGTGTGAGAGACCTGTTCAGGGGCCTGGATTTTTTTTTTTAGGAAGCTGCATAATATTTAAAAGCCTCTCACTGTTCATTGTACAACTGGTCTCAGTTTGAACACACTAGGATCTGTGTTTCTGACTGGTTTGCCCCATTGTACTATGAGCTGATCTATTTGCTAGGTACCCATGGCACCCCTCGTGTACAATATTTCCCATTGACAGGACTGAATGCTGACTCTGCCCAGTCCATTCCCGATCTAAGAACTAACTGGTAATTTTCACAAAGATGCTTAGGATGAGGGGCTGTGAAGACAGTGGTAAGATGCCTTTTCCTGTTTGGGGCAAGGAGTCATAGAAACCAGATGGGAGGGGCAGAAACCAGAGAAAGGGTGGGTAGGTATTAGCAAGACAAACTTTGATATCACACGGATCAAGGATCAAATTCTGGCTTCACTGGTACGTGCTGGAAAGTGCCATGCACAGCTTGTGACTTTACCATTGCTCTGTCTTCATCAGGTGGTGATCAAAATGGCTTCATAGAGTTTGTGACAGAGATGGGCTGGTCCATGAAGGGTGCAGTAAAGAGCAGACGGCAGGGTGTGAGCCTTTCACCGGTACCATTACAAGGGTGTGATGGTTTTCAACATCAACTTGCCACACTTAGAATCACCTGAGTAGGGAGCTATCACTAGGAGTTGACTGGACAGTCTTACTGGATGTGGGAAGATCCATCTCCAGTGTTGGCTGCACCTTCTGGTAGCATTCCTGATAAACGCTGGAGGAAAGAGAGACATTGGCCTTTGTCTCACTGTCACCATCACGAGTCAAATCATTCCGGTGCTATTGCAGCTGCTATTCCTTCACAGATACAGAGCCAGAGTCCCCAGGCTTCCAAGGCAGACTTCAGTCTTTATTGTCAGCCTGAGAGTTCTGAGACCCGTAGCCTTCTGTGCTGAACAATGACTGTGGCCTCTGACAGCTAAGGGGCCCTGGAGATCAGAGCAACCACCAGGCTCTTAGCTTCTCTGGTATGAGATAGTGTTACTATTTCAGCAAAAGTTGATTTTAACTATGTGTGTGTGTGTGTATATAATTAGGTACACACACACACACACACACACACACACACACACACACACACGTTCTATCTGTTCTATTCCTCTAGAAAACCCTAACTAATAAAATGGTTATTTTCTTTTTAGAATTATGAACACCAACCCCCAGTGGCCTCATGATTTGCTGGTGACAACTAGTCATGACTGTCACCACCCCTCACCCACCTCACCTCTGACCTGGCAGCTCTAACCCCAGGCACCTTCCAGTACCTCAAGACTTCTTGGTTATTCTACTCCCCTGCAGCTCATTTTGGGGTCATGGTCTGTCTCTCTCCTTCCATCCACAGGTCCCATCATCTGCAGTCTTCCTTATTGGCAGACTGACTGCCAACTCTGCTAGCTGCGGGCAACACGGGATCCCACATCACAATGTTCCTGTTGGTTGGGAAAAGCATTCCTTTAAAGCCTGGCACAACTGTCATGTCTCCACTGGTGCTTATGGCTGACCTAGGCATGACAGGCCATGGAGGGGGCCTCTCGTTGGGGTTCATGGGGCTATCAGCCCCGAGGGTCACATGCTAGAAGAGCTGAGGGATTGGGTTGGATCTGCTCCTAGCCAAAATGGAGCCCAGTTTGGCTAAGTTCTGTACTTCCTTCTTTCCTCCTCCCCTCCTTTCCTTTCTTCTTTCCTCTTTGGAAGGAAGCAGAGGGGGAGTATTAGAAACTCTACAGACTCACAGCAAAGTGGGGCACACACCTGAATGCTGTGTTCCACAAATTTTAGTGCACCTCTCAACAACCAGGCTTAGTGGTCAAATGATGGGGACTTACAGACCCCCTTTCCATTCTTCAGCCCTAGCCAAGGACTCTGCATCCCCATCCAGCAGTCCCAAGTGGGTCAAAGGCCAGTTGGCTCGGGGTTGTCTCTGAGGGAGTTCCCTAGAAGCCAGTGAGAGCATGAGGACAAGGTCAGACTCAAGGATGGAAGTCTGACACACTGGCAGTCCATGGAACCTGGGTTCACCCATTTGTAAACAGGATAAATGACACCACCTATAAACAGAAACACACATGGAAAAATGTCTAACAAGAACTGGATTCTAGTTGTCATTATTAATGGATAACATTAACTCTAGGGGTGCGGTCATTATCCCCATTATCATGGCTAAATTAAGGATTTATCTGTCCAGTGTCCCCACACAGCGTGTGGACTATAAACGGGTCAGTAAGTGGGAATGCATAAACAGTGGACAGTTAGGGGAGCCAATGTTTTGTTGCTTGTCAAGCCTTTAACTTGGTTACATGGCTGCTCTCCTGGCCATCTCTGGATTTATCACGCTGAGTTTGTGAGCCAGTGATATCTAACTGTTACTTAGAAGCAAAGACCACTGGGAGCAGAGAGGGAGCAGGGTATCTAATGCACTCCCAGAATGCTTAGCCCTCCTTCAAGTCCACAGCAAACTTGTGGGGTATGTGCATGCACAGTTGTGTGAGTGCACGCCCATGTGTGCCACAGTGAGTGTTTGATTGACAGAAAACAATCTCAGGCATTGGTCCTTGTCCTCTATGCTGGGGTACCTGTGAATCGATGGGTTTCTCCTTCAGGAATGCTGGATTATAGACATATGCCTCTGTCCAGCTTTACATGGGCTCTGAGCACCCAGATTCAAGTTCTTATTGTTTCAAGGTAGGCGCTTTATTCACAGAGCCCTCTTTCTATTTCCCCAAGGTACTTTTATCAAAATCCTTCACCTCTCATGGGCAGCTACCGTGCTGGATGCTAATGTGAGCCAAATGGTTGGAATTTCTATCCTCACACATGCTCAGTTCCCTGGAGAGATCACTGGGAGGGATGGTGGGCAGGCTAGAAATACCATATGCTATGATTGGTAGCAATTCCAGGTGAATTGACAAAAATTGTCCAAATTGAAAAAGAATGGCTTAAGTGTCTCTCAGTCTCGGAGGTACACAATAGCAGTTAGGGCCGAGCCTGAGCACTCCTTTCATTAGAATAGCCCTTCGGATTTCAGGGTCTTTTCTGCCAAAGACTGAGCTGCAAAAGAAGATGAGCAATTTCAATGGGGTCCTGGGTGATGAGGTTATTAACTGCTTCTGAAACTCTGTTCTATCTTAGGAAACTATTTTTCTAAAACATCAACAAGATTGGTGTGTGTTACTTTCTTCATTATAACATTCAAGGTAGACGTAAACATTAGCGGGGAAAAGTATATATAAAAATAACTTAAGTTTCAGGACCCCATAGTATTGCTTTTCAATGTGAAGCCATTTGAGAGAAACACCCTCTGACAGCCAGCCGCTGTTAACGGTGATTGCTGATTTGAAGACCCAGTTCACAGATAGGGCAGTGTGACATTTCTCAAAGCAGCTGCTGGGGAGGTAACCATTTAAATTCCTCATTGTTCAGTGTCTTTCGTCTAATGGCTCAGCCTTCTGTAAGGGACAGATTGGGATTTCCCTTCTTTCTCACTGTGTGCTGGGCAAGATGGGTAGTACCTTTGGGGAAGGGAGGGTGAATGTCTGATGCTTTGTGCTCTCCCTCCCCGACCACCATTTTGGAGAGATCACAATGGATTCCCTATGGCAGAATAACCAAGCCTTTGCCTTACTACAGGGAGAAACAAGTCTTTGATGAGATTGTTGTTTAACAAGCTGGGTGGGAGGGGCAGTTCTGCCAGTAGAGTGCGTCTCAAGAAGGAGGAATGGAATTTGGGTTTTCAGCACCCAGAGAAGGCTGAATGGATGACACCTCTCTGTAACTCTAGTGCAGGGGATAGAGATGGGAGGGTCCCTGGGTTTTGCTGGTTTCTAGCCTAGCCAAATCTGTCAATTGAAGGTTCAGGGAAAGATCTTGCATCAAAAAAATAAGGTGGAGAGTGATCCAGAAAGAGATCCAGTGACCTTTGACCTCCATGTGCGTGCGCCATAGCATAGCCCCTGGGAAATATTGTTGCCTCTCTTGAGTTTCTATTACTTTACCTGTAAAATGGGTTCACATTGGTGACACTTACCTCAGAGAGCTGGCAGGATGTTCTCTATTACAGTGTGTGTGAAATACACAGCAGCGTGCTTGGATGTCACAAGGGCCCAGTAAATGACCATAAAGATCATTTTCTATGGTTTGTGTTGAACAGGAAAGTCAAAAGCACTCCTGGGTGCTGCCTCCAGATGACGTTTGTTAATGGGTAGAAGGCTCCCTTCCGGCCCTGAAGTTTCTGAGTGACACTCTGCATGCAGTATCAACTTGACGCTCACTCTTCAGGTGTGTGATTTTAAAGACGAGTGTGGGCCTCAAAATGAGAAAAAATGGCTTTTGTAGTGTTCTGGGGGGGATGCAATTATTTATTAAAAACATAGTTAAAGAAGAAAACCATCTCCATCCCATCCTGCAGAATATTTGAAATACATTTTACACATGTGATGTTTGGGGCAGTCTTTTGTATTCACTTAGCATGATTCTCTCAAGTTTTCTTCATCTTCATGTGTGTGTTATACATGTACATGCATATATGTTTTTGCGTGTGTCTGTGCGTGTGCATCACATACATGTATGTGCATCCATGTAGAGGCCTGTGGTTGCCATCAGGAATCACCCTCAGTTTCTCCCACTTTATTCATTGAGGCAGGCAGGGTCTTGCAATCTGACCTAGAACTCATGGACATATCTAGTCCTGCTAGCCAGCTTGCTCTAGACATCTGTCTGTCTTTCAAGGCTGCAGCTACAGGTGGAACCAGTGCCCACCCAGCCTTTATGTGTGGTTCCAGGGATCGGGGATCTAAGTGAGGAACTCCAGTTCTCATGGTGCTGGCCAAGCATTTTAATGGCTCAGCTCTCTCCCCTCGCCCCTCCTTCCCCAAGTTTCAGTACTTCTCGGTAGCATTTTAATAATGTCTGCTGCTAGATTTAGAATATGTAAGTCTGCCTTTGTGGCACAGGCCTGTAATCACCAGTACTTGGGAGTCTGAACTGATTACTTTCATTTATGTGAGAAGGTTTTTTTTTTTTTTTTTAATTTCATAAAGCCAATATTGTTTTGACTTCTCTGCAGCTTTTGGCCTAATCCCAAGCACAGTAATATGAATGTGTATTTTATTCCTCATCTTCTCCCAGATGTCTGCCTCCTCAGTGGTGATCAGGATATGTCCTGGTAACTGTCACATTGCCATTTTCAGCCAGACTTCTCCAGCCCAGCTGGCCTGTCTGGAGCGTCCCAGCTTCATTTGTCACGACGTAATCTTCTCGCATTCATAGCATATTTACTGCCAACCTTTGCCTCCGTGATCCCAACACACAGGGACTTAATGAATTCTTCCTCCTGTTGGGCCAAAGATAATTTTTGGCCCAATGTTCTAACTTGTATCTGTCTCCCCAGGGCAGTATATGACTGCCACTTATCACACGAGGAAGTCACAATCTGCCTTCCTTAGCCTCCCTACACCCTCCACAGAATATACTTTGTGTGTTGTTTTTAAAAAATGAATCAGGATGTTATTCCTACGCACACTTTGGTTCTTCAACCTGACTCTGGAGAGTGCATGATCTGGGTCTCTTACTTGTATCCTGACTTCCCTTTTCTTCCCCTCCTTTTCCCCTTCCCCACGTCTTCTTCTCTGCCAAGCCCCTAGCCATGCCAGTGCCTCTAGCATCTTGGTAACTGTTCTCTTTGCCCAGACTGTTCTACCAAGAGTCCTACCTTTGGTGTTATCCAGAGCTGACATCTCCTCAGAGTCTTCTCTCTGGATCCCAGACCAGAACACATTTCTGCATTGTATATGCAACTGGCTCCCAGGGTTTATCTTGAACAGCATTGACTAGAGTTTGGAATTTCATGGTGATATTGCTCTCAGGCCATATCTGGATGAAGTGCTATGAACACAAGAGCATCAGCTTTGGACGTCACCATAGTAAATCTTTTGTAATATTCCTCATGACCCCTCTAACAGGCCTGTCCAGCCCTTGACATTACAACATGACATTGTCATCTGCAAAGCTTGTGCTTGATAGCCTATTAAGTCCAAAAACATAATCACAAAAAACCCCTTATGTTTTAAGTAAGCTTGCAATTTTGTGTTGTAGCTCATTAACTTCTGTCCTTGGCTGTGTGCAACTAGCAGACCACAGGATAGACACACTGCAGGAAGTAGATGTTGTTATAATTTTTCTTGTCAGATAAGTAATGAGTCTCAAAGGGATTGTAGTGTAGAATTCACATTCAGACCCCAGGTTGCTACCTAGTACCAATGGCCCCAGCATAAGAACAGCATCTTAACAATCCCCCAAGGCTGAAGGGGCAGAGGCCAGCAACTGATTCACCCTCCAATCTGGCCCTTGGCAAATTATGAAGGAAGTTTGTCAGTCTTTAAGGCTCAAGTACACGACTCTCTGAGAGGCATTTCACTGTGTCAGGCACAGGGAGATGCTTGGGTGACCTCCTTAACACAGGAGTCACCAGGAATCCAGAGTAAAATGAGAATAGTACTTCTCTAACTTCCCTTAGGACAAGTTCTCTGCAAGAACAACTCAGAGATGGATACCTGGAGCTGAGTGCTATCTGAAGATCACACGAGGAGCCCAGTTTGCATTCTTGTGCATCTCCAGGGGTCAGCTCATGGGCTTCATCATTCAGCTTCATCACTCTATACTTCCAGTCCCTTATCCATAAAGTAAAGACCACAATATAAAATCCCATTGGCACCCAGGGAGCACATGGTGTATATATATATATATGTGTGTGTGTGTATATATATACATATATATATGTGTGTGTATGTATATATATATACACACACACACACACACATATATATGTGTGTGTGTGTGTGTGTGTGTGTGTGTGTGTGTGTGTGTGTGGTGAAGGTTGTAAATAAAGAAGTGGTATGGTACAGGGCCGATACAAGCACCTACACTTCTTGAATCCAAACATCCTCTAGATGTTTACTCTGGTGTGTCATTTCCCATACAGATCTCTGGACCTGATGAATGAGCATCCTTAAAGTGGCTCCCATGTGCCTTCAGTTCTCTCTCATCTGCATTATCTTGTGACATGTGGTACTTACCCTCCATCTAGGAACTCGATGTGGTCAATGTCACCCTTGAAGTAACTAGAATTCTAGGAGAGCATCAAGTTCATGACCAGGATGCTTCCCCCATGTATCCCCATGGTGTTCAGTCCTTGACCAATAGCAGAAATAGGAACAGAGGACTCGGATTGAACTTGACCTCAGGAAACTCCTGTGAAAGCATCACCTCTGCCCCTAAACCCAATCTGAAAGCCCACTCAGCCTTCATTGCAGCTCTCCTGTTGTGTCTCCCATCTAGAGTCTTTCCTCTGTGAAAATTAAGAGGACAAATTCCCCAGCAGTAAAGGAACAGCTGTGACTAATGGGGGTGCAGTGGGAGGCCATTGTCCCCAACAACCTTACTGTTCTCACCATCCCTAGGAGCAGGCTCCACTTACGCCAGGACAAGGCCAGTGAACAATCCTGGGTCACTAAAACCCCCGCAGTTGACGTGCCTCAGAGGTGTGGGGAGCAACCCATCATGCTCCTTATGGGAAAGTGGTCCGACCACTTGTATCCACTTTCTATTCTGGGATTTTTAACAGCCACTGAGTCCATTAGCTGAACTAACAGTGAGAGCAATTGAAGACCCAAGTGCCTTGAAATGTTTAGAACACATAATGCTTATCTGGCCCAATGCCTAGGAAAGTGGGGCCAGGATGGGACTCTTGGTGCTAGGGTCCTCTATGGTTCAGTAAATTAAAGGAGAATGTCAGATTTGAGAATTAAAAAATATAATTCATGCATACATTAGTAAAAAGTGTTTAGATTTGGAATTTAGTTATATTAGAAAACCCTTAACTGGGGACAGAGTAATTTCATCTCCCAAGGGCACAGCTTTGCAGCTTACTATGCAGTGCTATGTGTCATTGAAACCCTAGTCTCCACAGTGAGCCCAAAGCAGCTGGTGACCCATGCCCTGCTGACCACTTTCAATGGTGTATCATCCCCCATTCATTTCTATAGTTTCTAGTGAGCTGTTCACATTCACTAAGTGTTTGGAGAACTGAGGTCATTCATCATTTTATCATTCCTACAGGTAGAGAAAATCTGAGTCTGAAACAGGATTCTTGGACTGGGTAAAATGATCTGTCTTGCATGTGATGCAAACCACTTTGAGAATTCAAGGCTCTTAAATGATGTACTTTCCAGGTAGGCATCTCTATGACCCCTGTCTGATGGAGAGGCTAGGTCACTTCCTCCAGGCCACAACAAAGCACAATGTTTCCCACTAAAATTTTTCTTGACATTTTTTGGGGGTCTTTAGTGCTTCTAGGAGCCAAATGTCAGTGTCCTCTACCTCTGTATCAAGTCCTGTCCCTGTTCCTGGAGGTATGTGGAGATGATTAAGCTACAAGAAGAGTGCTTGCATCCATCTTCCCCCTTTGACACAAGAGAACACAGAAAAGTGTCTGTCCATGAGCCAGAAAGCAGCCCTCACCAAACCTGGCTCTGCCTTGATCTTGGAGCTCCCAGATTCAGGAACTGAGGAGTAAATCTCTCTCTTCATTTACAAGGCAACCTACTTTGTAACCATTCTAACAGCGGTCAGAGTAGACACACACAGATCCTCTTCGGAAACCCAGTATTACAAAAAGTTAAGAAGAATAGAGTTTTCAATATTCAGCCAGAGAGCTTGTTTAAAAACCCAACTATACACCCAAGTGAACGAGTAACATGACAGGATTCCCCAGGCTCTGAGTTAGACACAGCTAGTTGCTTCCTATTTTTTTATAATTATTTTTTTTAAAGTGTTGTGATTTAATACGGGGTTGTAAAAATTCACCATTATAGATGCTGTCCAAAGTCCTTTTCTCCAGTTGATCCCTTCCTTGAAGTAACCATGGTGATCAGTTCATTTATATCACTTTGAGAATACACTGAGTATCTACATGTCTGAAAATTTACATGGCATAGTAAATGTTATTTGCAAGTTTATACAAAGGACACATCGTGCTCCTCCCCTTTTGTCCTCGTCATTTTTCCCACTTAAGATTGTGTGCACTATTCCACAGTAAGACAAACCCTACCACAAATTTCTCTCTGCATGACTGGCTGGCTTTTAGAATCTTTATTTTCTGAACAAAACCTCAGTAAATACTTCTGTGCATCATCTCAAACACAGGGGCAGAGATTTGTCTATAAAAAACCATCAAATCAAAAATATATGAATTGGGGACTGGGGAAAAGGCTCAGTGGTTTAAAAGTACTGACTGCTCTTCCAGAGGACCCAGGTTCAATTCTCAGCACCCACAGAGTAGCTTACAACAATCTGTAACTCCAGCTCTGGAGATCTGATACCCTTTTCTGGTCTCTGAGAGTCCCAGGTACACAAACATACATGTAGAAAACACATATAGATCATGGTTAGGAGATTGCTCAGTCGTTAAGAATACATACCACTCTTTAAGAGGACCAGAATTTTGTTCCCAGCATCCACACTGGGAGATTTACATCTACCTGGTAGTCCAGCTCCAAGGGGGAATCCCACACCTCTGTGGGTACCTGCACTTACATGCAAATACTTTACCCCACAAATACAAAATTATAAAAGGTGAATGTGCCAAATTTCCCTAAAAAGCTGTTTATATTCCCTCTAACACTATATAAAATCTATGATATGCCCATGTTGGAGCACTACTTTAATTATTAATGTTTCAAATTTTCTCCATGCTTACGGGTAAAAATGATTTCTTCTTATTGTTTCAATTTTCATTTTGAAGTGATGGCCAATGTGTTTATGCATTTTTGTGTGGGAATTGTCTTTCCTTTGTTTTTATATCATCCACTTTTGTCATTAATTAATAGACTTGCTTTTGTGCTCTGATTTAAACTACTGCTTAGCCTTGTCTAACATATCTTCTCTTAGTGTATAATAAATAGATAATTATTGACTATTATCCATTGCTAATCTTAAAAAAGATGCTTCACACAAAGATTAAATCACACCTACCTCCAACCTCACCCTATTGGCTATAGATTTATTTTCTACAGAAGAATAAAAATGAACATCACAAACATCTTTCAGGCTGAACAGTAGAAAAAAATAATGTCTGATTTTAGTTTATAACTTCCACAACGGGTCTGTTTTATTTTCATTTCCGGCCAATGTTGAAGAAATCAAACGGTTAGCATGGCAGGGGAAAGCCTGCACAGAAGGGAAATTGTTTTCATTCAAGAACTTCTAAACAAAATTTACAAAAGCATTTGTCATAATCACCTCAGCTTGCAGAGATGCAGAGACATCCTGTCCGCTTCTCCCCTTTGTGAAATTACGTACAACATCATTGTACTTAAAATCAGCCACTGGTGCTGAAGCTGAATGTATGGCTATGAGCCTTTCTGTATGCCAGTCATGCTTCATAGGCATGGACCCTCTTTATGAAGGAGACTCCCCAGCAAGCCTCTAAGGCATGTGAGGACAGGGGAATCATTGCATAACACTCCCAGGAAACAGTAGTCTTTCTTACTAGGTCCTCTTTAAGGTGCCTTCAGCTGCATGCTCCAGCAAGCAGCATCCATCAAGCTCCCTCAAGTCACCTGCCTACATCTTCATTGCCTCCACTGGGCACAGTGAGCAGAAATTCTACCTTCTGTGTAGCTTTATTGCTTGATTAATGTGAATGCATGCATGAAGAGATAGATGAATGAATATTTATTAAACATCACAGCTGTTTGGAAGTAGCTCCCAAGTCTCTGTATACCTTGCCAAGCACTCCTTCTACATATGAGGAAATTTTAAGTTAGTGTTTTAAATTACTGTACAGTAAAATCGACATTGGAGGCTATGGGCATAGTTTCCTGAACTTTAACGCAGCATAGATTCATGTCCTCACCTCTAGAACCAAGTCATGCTTCCAGTGACACCTTTCCCTACCCCCAGGAACCCTCTTACTTATTCCCTATCATGATCTTTTTGTATTTTGAGAATATTTTATGAATGAGATCATACAGTATGCAACCTTTGGAGAATGGCCTTTGTATCTGAGATGAGTCGAATGTGCTTGAGATCTATTTCAGGTTCTGCATGCCCATAGCTTGCTGACTTTCACTCCTGTGCAGAGTTCCTTCACTGGTGGGCCTCAGCACATGCACATGCATACATAAAACAATTTGCCTCGTTCTCAGCTTAGAGTGGTAATGGGTAGCTCTTAGTGAGTGTTCCTGTACTATTTGTTGGTGCAAAACTGAGTCTTGATTTCTCTCAGGTTAGTTCTCAGGAGTAGGAGTGTTGGATTGTATGGTAAATGCAGGTTTAATTTTTGAACAAATTGCCAAACTGCTTTACATTAGGAATATAGCAAGCACTCTGAAAAAAAAAAAGTCTCTCCTTTTCTTGAGATAGACTCTTTCTGGGCTGGAGAGATGGCTCAGCTGTTAAAAGCTAGGCTCACAACCCAAAATATAAGAGATAGACTCTTTCTTAGGCTGCCCCTGCATTGTTCAGAATGCCAGCTCACTCCTCATTCTTCAGGGCCAAGGATACAGTTGTCCTTCATGGCGAGGGCAGAGAGGCCCTGCAAGGCACAGCTCTGCTAGCCTTTCCTTCCAGGCTTCCCAATGGTCACTGCTTTATAAGGTCAGATTTCACTTGCATCCCTGTTAAAGGCAGATTGGAGGAACCTAGTCATGCCTTTAGAATATATCATGTTCAGTGCTCTCTAAACCCAGACTTAGGGACTGGCGTGGAAGGCCCAGAGGAGTGTGGGCAGAGAGAGACCCAGTGGAAAGGCAGAGGGTACCCAGGCTGCCTGGCACTCTGATCCTTAATAGAGAGTCAAGGTGAGCTCCACTGCTTCTGGCCTTTTCCCTAGACATTATATCTATGCTTTCCTCCTATTCTGTCACAATGAGGCCAGTGTGACAAGTTTCTTTTATCTAATCTCCTGTGCTGTGTGATTAGTATAGAAAACGAAGCCAGCTATGTTTAGATGAAAGAATTAGGAATTCTCTCTTCTTCTACCTTCCTTCTTTTGGTCTAATCATTCTAAATAGACACCCTGACAGCAGGATGGAGAGGCAGGGAATTCTACTGCAGCACAGATGGAAGGTAGCCCTTCCTAAAGATTTCAAGGGGCACCTCTTAAAGTAAGCTAAATGGACTAATTCCAACCCTGAGTTCTTAATTTCACATTCTATAACTTTAAGCACAATTCTGTTGATGAACTATGATGATTTAAGACTTCATATCCTCAGTTGTGATGTTACTTAAGTTGTCTCATTCTTGACAAACCTTTACAAACCCGGGGGACAAAAGGAGGTTTCTCTCAGTGTCTGTCCATCCCCCTCACCCTTGAAATCTTTACATGATACAGAGCCTGCTTCTCAAACTGGCTCTGGGCAGCCAGGCAGTGGTGCCATCTGTCAGTAAAGCTGTAGTAGCATTGGCCCTGAGCAAAGCTGGGAGAGCCACACAATCTTCTAAGGACATTGCTCCCCAGGTCCCTCTTGCTGCTGCACCTCCTTGACCAACCTGTTGAGTTTTCCTCATTTTGGGAATCAATCACCCCAGGTGTCACAGAGCAGGATCATTCTGCTGTCCCTCACATAATGACTATACAGTAAACACAGTGGTGGCCTTTTTCATCCCAGTGAGCTTTACTAGATGTTCCCTGAGGCTTGTTGGCTACAGAGCATCAAGAAGGACTCCAGAACAGAATGAGTGTGTTTCTGGTGATGGTGAGTCTGATGGAGTTATGGTGCATAAATCCTATGGTGAGAGGGTGGGTAATGGAGTGGCAGAATTCACTGTGTGCTAAGAGCCATTCTGAATGACCTCTGTGAATCAAAGTTCACAGAAATGGCCCTCACTTAGCATCTTACCTACTTAGGTGAAAGCTAATTGCTCAGTGGGGGAAAGGTGACATTTAAAATGTGTCTTTCGAACCAGAAAGCCAAAGTAGGGTTCATCAAATATTTTATAAAGAGACAGGTCTTAAATAGCTTCGGTTTAAGGAGATGAGTAGCCTCTGTCACATGGTGCTCTACTTTGAACATGAAGGAAACCATATGAATGGTGTGTGCCAATAAAACTTTATTTGCAAAAGCAGTGGCTTAGATTTGGCCAGTGGGCATACCTCAGTTTGCTCACTTCTGCTCTGAGGATGGCTGATACAATGGTTTGCATGTTCTTCCAAGGCAACGGTACAGTGTCACAATGTTACATGTCCCCAGTGCAAGAGTGTTGGGAGCCGAAACCCAGTGGGAGGTAATTAGGTCATGGAGGCTTCATGCTCCTAAACGGATTAATGCTGTTATTATGAGAATGAGTTTGTTATCATGGGGAGTGAAGTTGTTATGAAAAGACAAGTTTCTGAGCCGATGACTCCCCTACCCCCATCCTTCCACCATGGGATAATTCAGCAAAAGACCCTCTCAGATACGAGATCTCTGACTCCCCAGCCTCCAGAAGCATGAGCCAGTAAATTCCTGTTCATCACAAATTACCCGGTCAGTGGTATTCTTTTGCCACAGTGCCGAGCAGACAGAGACAGAGTCCAGGTCCCTCTCATATCAGCCTTTGGGTTTTTATATTTAGACTGTTATGTCCGAGAGAAGTACTCATATGGCCCTTGCGGCTATGCCGTGGAGTCTCTGCTACACCAGCCTATCTTGGGCTTGCTTGGGCTGCCTGTTTATTATTTGAAACTTGAATGTTCTCTTCTCAGAAAGCCCAACCCTCGACCACTTAGTTTAAACTAATATTATTCATCACCTCAGCTCTTTGACCTGCTTAACTTTTTATTTGCACCATTTTGTATAATATTATAAAATTTAAAAGGGTTTTTTTTTTTCCCCTGTCTTTATCTCTCAGGAATATCTATGAGGGCAAGGGAATATTTAATCTTATTATTATCTTCCCATACTTGGAACAAGCACGTAGTTGGTGTTTGTTAATATTTGATAATTCAAAGAATGAATAAATATGAATAACCTCAGGGGAACTGGAGAACTCGGACACAAAAACAGTAAGCTTTTTTTTTTCATCTTTCTCTCACTGGTTAAGACATGTTCAGCACCCACTACCACAGGGGGTCTATTTATTCATTTATGAATTGTGTAGACATCTTGTTTATTTGTTTTATTGTGTTTTGTCTTTTGAGGCAGGGTTTCCCTGTGTAACAGAGCCTTGGCTGTCCTGGACTCACTGTGTAAGTCAGTCTGACCTCAAACTCACAGAGATTTGCCTGCCTCTGCCTCCCACATACCAGAATTCAGGATGTGTACGGGCACGCGTGGCTTGTGTAGGAAATTTTAAGAATGAAAAAAATAGAAATCGAACACTGCAGCCCCCAGTGTTGTCTCATGTTCTCACTCATGTTGGAGTCTACTGAACCAGAGGAGTCAGTGACTAAGAGAAGGCCTGGATAAGCTCTGATCTTGAAGATGGAGGGACAATACAGGCACCAGTGAAAGCTACCAGGATTTGTTGCATCTCCAAAAATCTTTATGGCAAAAATCTTCTTTGTCTTTTCTCTAGTCATTGCCAACAATACAAATTCGCCTTAGCTAGTTTTCATCTCAGCAAATGGTTCCAGGAGCCAAGTCTTCCCAACACAGTATAGAACGTGGGGATGGTCCCGGCATGACATTAAGGCATGAGGACAAGCTTCAACTAACCAAAAATGGGATGATTGTCTGAAGCAGAGATGCTTTGGAAGGGATGCAAGAATGGCCTCTTCTTTCTTTTTAATTCCCTAGTGTGAAGTGTACATGGGCTGTTTTTGTTTTAACCAGATAGCTCTCCTTCATTTATGGAGCATAGTCTGAGTGCCAGGACTGTGCTATAACTGGGGATCCAACCAAAAGACAAGGCTTTCAGAACCCAGAAAACAGCAACTCCCCTTTAAACAATTAAAGAAAACAGAAATAAAACAAGTCAGTCTGGAAGACGGCTTTCATGTGGAATAACCTGTTGGCTTAAAAATTACAGAGCATTTTACAAGTCATGGAACGTTCTAGAGCCTACTGTCCCTCTGTGAAAGTGCCACAGGAGCAATGGGCAGCTGCTGCCTGGAATATTTACCTTGTTATCTCCTTTGCCCTCCCCAGTGCTTGTCTTATTGGCAATTTTCCTTCCAGGCAGGGGCTGAGTACTCAGACTGTCCCATCTGGCTCTTGCTTTTGGCTGCCTTGAGAGAGACTTCATTTATGATTAACATTTTCCACATTGCTCAGTGCTCTGGATGTTTTTCCTCTTTGCTTTATTAAACCTGGATATGCTAACGCCAGGTAATTTCACCTTCATTAATGTACCGAAAACAGCTTTTTTTTTTTTTTTTTTTTTTTTTAATAACTTCTGCCCAGGATTCAGGAATGAATCTCTGGGTTAGAAGACAGAATTGAGACGGAACGGTTATTTTTCTTCTTGTGTGGCCAAACACCAGGCAGTAAGAATTGAAGGGAAGAGAGACTTATTTGGTCTTGTGGTTTTACGAGAACATTGCTATGGCAGCTGGGTTGCTCTGTCCATGGTGATGAGTTTGTTCACATCTTGGTCAATCAGGAAGCAGAGAGAATAAAATCCCAGACTTTATTCCTCAGAGCTTGTCCCCAGAGCCTGCTTCTGCCAGCCAAGTGTCACAAATTTTTTTAAACAACACCGCTAGCCAGGGACTAGGTGTTCAAACCCATGAACTTATAGGGGACATTTAGGACTCAAAAGGTAAGGCTCTTCCTTTAAACTCTATCTGATGATGCAAATTTTCATTTGGGGTAACTTCAAGAGCCCCCAAAGTTTGTCCAGTCTTTTCCAAGATCAAGAAAATCTTTTTGTTGTGAACCTCTATGGAAAATAAGTTAGTACTTCTAACATATAAGGGAGGGCTAAGAGGAAAGCAAAGACTGGACCAAAGTAGGATCAGAATCAAACCCTGAAGCTCAGAGTCATAGCATTCTTTAGGCTCTAATAGGCTTGGGTGATCCCAGCTCCGTGGTCCTATTGCTGGCAGCACTGACATAGGTTCTTTTCTTGAACATGTCCACTTGGTGCCTGTAGCTTTATTCAATGAGTGTCCCATGTTTCTAGTAGTTCTGACATCATGGTATATCCACTGAAACTCAGGCTTTATTTTCAGATTCATGCAATGGCCATCCAGGCCTATCTGTATGGAAGATTAACCATCCTTGCTCACCTTACCAGTTTTACCTTGAGCTTTGGAGCGAGCCTGTAGGATGCTCTGTGTTTTGCACTCTGTGTGCCTGTAAAACAACATGATGCAGGCAATGGCAAGTTCTGCTGACAGCTTGAGATATACCCAGCTTCCCCTGGAGAGCAGCTGCAGCAGCTGCAGCAGGAAAGCATTTCCATAGGTGGTCCTCCTTATGCAGAGTATTCCTGAGATAACCTTTCCTGTTCAGCTCTTGACTTTTAAATGGCTGTTGCTTCTCAAGGGGTTGTAGAGATTGCTTAATGGTTGAGAGTGCAGAAGATCTACTTCCAGAGGACCCAAGTTTGGTTTGCAGCTCCCATTCAGGAGCCTCATAGACACTGGTAATTCCCACTCCAAGAGATCTGAGGCCAATCTCCGTAATAAGAACAGCTGTTCTATCTGCATCTGCTTTGAGTACCCTGCTTGCAACTTTAGCTGCTTCTTTCCTGGCCAAATCACCCAGTCTTCATGCCTTTCTGATTTTCACCTTGATCACTGGAAATTCCTGGTGGCAGGAGTAGGAGGCACATAATCATACTGTGTCAAAGCAGATTGCTGCTGTTCAACTTGCCTTTCCCCCACTTTTTTCACTCCTAGATCTCACTCCATGGACAGCACCATCCATGTTTTGGCTGGGTTTTTCATCCTCAGTTAATCCTCTCTGGAAGTGCCTTCAGAGATATGCCCAAAAGTGTGTCCCCAGGAGAGTCTAAATCCAGTCAAATTGACAATGAAGATTAGCCATTATGGGAGGTCCTTAGCCTTAGGAAGACTTATTATGTTTTGTTTGTATCACAATTCATAGTGTGGGTAAAGACCATGAATATAGTGGGTATAGGAAGGCTTTCAGCAAATACACACAGACCATGAGGCTCTGACATAATCAGCATGTAAATTATATGATGGATTTGGCACATGATAACATTACTAGAAGATGGTAAATGGTGGGAAGTGTAACCTTATGAGAGGAAACAGGACACCAGTGGGACACTGCAGAGAAAGTTTCTTGTGGATGGATGCAACACTTGTCAATGAAAGCTGACTGGCCTGTAGCTGAGGCAGAAAATAGAAGGTGGGACATGTGAGAGGTTTCTGGATAGAGATAGGCATGGAACCATTGGGCTCCTGAGAAGAGGAAGGAGAACAGGCATGAACCCTAAGCAGAGGTAACCTGCCCACATGGCAGAACTTAGATTAGAATAAGTGGGATATTCAGTTATGATCTTATTGGGGAATGGCCAAAGCTTATGGTATTTGTAAAGATATTTGAGTCACAGAGTCATTAGTTCTGAGAAATTGGACAGGAGAAAGAACCTGCCTATTACAGGGCATGCCTTTGGATTGTGTCTTGCCCTTTCTCCTTCCTGGGTACCTTTCTCTTTTTCCTGGCTTACTGTGGTATGAACTGCTTTGCTCTGTGACATCTTCCCTGTCACAGTGGACGGACACCTTTAGAACCATGAGCCAGAAGAAATCCCTCTTCTCTCAGCTTGTTCATGGTTAGTATATCATCACAGTGACACAAGAGTGACAATAAAGATGTCCTATCACACTTGTTTCAGAGGCTTTTGCTTTAATATTGTGTGCCAGACATTTTCAATGAGTTCATTTTTTTATAGTTTTTTTATTATTTTTTATTTATAAGAGTAACTATAGCTGTCTTCAGACACACCAGAAGAGGGCATCAGATCCCATTACAAGATGGTTGTGAGCCACCATGTGGTTGCTGGGAATTTAATTCAGGACCTTTGGAAGAGCAGTCAGTGCCCTTAACCGCTGAGCCATCTCTCCAGCCTGAGTTCATTTTTTATGCACAAAATTATCCATATCTTAAATGACCCTGAGGAGCTATCACCCAAGCATTCATAGCTGAGAGAAGTCCTGGTATATGACATGGAACTACAAAGAGAATAAAAGGGAAGACAAGATGCAGCTGTCTGCTGACCTGAGAGTGGACAATAAGGTTAGAGTGGGAAGGAATTGACTTATGCAGAAGAACTAGGGGGACTTTTGGAATCTAAAGGGATGTTCAATTCTCCATGAGAACCTTTTGGAGAAACAAGCATGGACATGGAGGACCAAGGACCTCTGGAAGCACTTTAGAGAGATGTAGATTTAATAACCTATAGTATGAGAACATGGACAGAGTTACTACTTCACTTGAAATTAACATATTGTATAAACAAAATTAATGATCCTCAAAACTAATGGGGGAAGTATTTCCTGTCTGAGACAAGAGGTGGCTTGGAGAGTGATCCTTGGTGTAGAGAGGAGGAGCAGAGAATGTGAGGTGGCCAGGAAGGTGTGGTTGTTATGGAGTCAGGAAGGAGAAATGAGGCTGGTAGCCCCTGACTGTGTGGCCTGGAAACAAAAGCTCTGTGTCCTCTGAAAAGTCTGCTCTGCTCTGCTCTCCTCTCTATCAAAGGATCCATATGTGCTGAGTGCTCTTTGACTGAGAAGGATGAAGGAACAGAACAGGACATAAAAGATTTAATTTTATTATTTATTTATTTATTTATTTATTTTGCTTTTATACTATTTTAATTACATGAAAGTATTAAGGTCAGTTCTAGGTTGAGGAACTAGCAATGCAATAGATGCACATAGTCAAGGAGAAAGCAAGACAATAAACACAAATAGTCAAAGAACAAGCAAGGCAATAAACAAAGTCCTCACTGTTTCTAAGGGCTTATCAGGATGACCAAAATATCTGAGCCTACTTCCTTGTCCTAGCCCAAAGTCATTTGCATGCCTGGAGCCTACTTCTTTGTTCTAGACTAAAATGTAGATTCCTGGCTGAAATTGCTTCTTTGTTCTAGCCTAATGTCAGATTCCTACCTGAAGCCCATTTCCTTGTCCTTGGCTAAATTCAGATTCCTGCCAAGCAGCCCCAAAAGTTTTCCACCTCTCCCAGTTTTTTTATTTCATAAACAAGACTGAGTCTGTCTTAGGTCATTCTGACAAGAATGCCTTCCTTACCCATCATGGAATATGCATTATCAAAAGCAATGCATTTATGTCCTAGGTTGGTAAGGCTCTGTGCAGAATCTTACCTGTCCTTGGCTTGCCAGCCTGTTAAATTAGTAACTCTGTCTGGGGGTCCATTTTCAGTTTCAAGTTATGTACTTTGGCTACCAACGTATTGATGTTGTTAAAAACAAGTTTTAACACAATGGGCAGGAATAAAAGTATTCCCAGGACAAAAAGGGCTACCATGATTAAGCTATATATGCCATTCTTGAAGCTTGACCAAAATGGAAATACTGACCTTAAGCCATAGGTATTTTATCAGCAGTATCTACTGCATCAAAGCTCAGCAGAGTAGAATTCTTTAAATTCATAATCTTACTATGCAAAGTTAAAACATCCAAAGAGGTGTTAGACTTATGCCAAATACTCTGCAAGTGTCTTTAACCATTTTCCTAATTATAATGACTATCATTGTAAATTTTAGAAGTAACACAACTCCACTGGTATTTGGCATGACACTTGAGATGACTTCTTACTCTTAAACTCTGAACCTCCTTCCAATAATTTGAATAGGATAAGGAGCATCAATCTCTTGTTCCAAATGCCTATCTAAATACTCTTGTATACTCAACACATTAGTAACATTTTTTTTGCTAAATGTTTAACAAAAGTAGCTGTCTTAACTTCTTGTGTCAAAGTAATTGCAGAAACAGTGTTGCTAGCAATTAATGCAAGTAAAGCTGTTATACCAGCAATAATCAAGCCCACTACCCTCTTGCTTTTGCTTAAAGCCTGACTTCTTCCAGTACATGCAAGCTTTTTTTTCAGAAAACCAAAGTTCTGTAATACTCAGGGCAATAAAACAAAAGCTGATTGATAGACCCACATAACAGACATGCCAGGTTTCAGCACACTAACACAATTAGAAAGTGTACAATCAATACAACTTACATTAAATACTGTAGAAGAAACAAATAATTTTGACTTGACAATTAAAAGAGCCTTGACACTTGTTTGAAAATCCAGATCCTGTCCCAACTTTATCTTTTGCTAACGTAACATCATAGAGAACTGTAGCTAACTTCCAAATATGTCTCTGAAAATGTCCATATCCAGCCTTCCAAATGAAGACTGTTATTTCCAGTGTTGGATTGATTTCTAGACCAGTACATAATTGAGTCTGAAGAACTGGTCACATTTAAGAAAAAAACAAGAGTCATTATAACTTCTCTTTTTGATTCTTTGTCCTATAAGGTCTAAAAACTTGAGGCAGGGCAGCTTGTCCCACCTGGGATATAGGAAAGCAAAGGTGGGTTAGGAACATGTCCAATACAGCTTCCCAGTCACCATTGTCCAGGCACTCAGCAAGCTCACAGGTCAGCATTATTCTTTGTCCAAGCATCAGCATGTCTCACCAATCACTCTGGTAGCCGCTACCATGGTTCTTCAGCATCATGCTCTCTTTCCCATATTAGATACCTAATCAGGATTATGCCATATGCCAGTAAGTGGATCCTTCCTTTTCACCTAGGGATAAGTGTGCCTAGTTGTAGGGTGCCATAGACACTCAGGAGAAAGTTCCATGGCATCCAAGTTTTTAAAAAAATTTAAAATAAAAAGAACATGATTTAAATAAATTTGTGGTGTATGGGGATATACCTCCACCTTTTTTATTTTATGAAGATATTATTTTAAAGTTCCATGGGCCCCTTCCACAATATCTTGTCCTTGAGGATTATAAAAAAAATCCCAGTAATATGGGTAATATTAAATTGTAGACAAAAAGTCTCATTTGCTCGACTGCAATAGCCAGTTCCATTATCTGTTTTTTTATTGGAAATTTTATTTATTTACATTTCAGATGTTATCCCCTTTCCCCATCCCACCCCCAGAAACCCCTTATTCCATCCTTCCTCCTCCTACTTCTATGAAGGTGTGCCTCCACACATCCACCCACTCCCACCTCCCTACCCTCGAATTCCTCCACACTGGAGCTTCCAGCCTCCACAGAACCAAGGTTCTCCTCTCCCACTGATGCCTGACAAGGCCATCCTCCACTAAATATACAGCAGGAGCCATGGGTCCTTCCATGTGTGTTCCCAGGCTAGCTGTTTAGACCCTGGGAGCTCTGGTTGGTTGGTAATGTTGCTCTTCCCTTGGGGCTGCAAGCTCCTTCAGTCTTCTCTCTAACTCCTCCATTGGGGACGCCATGATCAGTTCAATGTGAGTATAAGACTTTGTATATGTCAGGCTCTGGAAAAGCCTCTCAGGAGACAGCTATATCAGGCTTCTGTCAGCATGTATTTCCTGGCATCCACAACAGTGTCTGCATTTGGCGACTGCACAAGGGATGGTTCCCCAGGTGGAGCAGTCTCTGGACAATTCCTCCTCCAGTCTCTGCTCCACACTTTGTATCTATACTTGCTCCCATGAGTATTTTACTCCTTCTAAGAAGGACTGAAGCACCCACAATTTGGTCTTTCTTCTTCATGAGCTTCATGTGGTCTGTGAGTTGCATCTTGGGTATTCTGAGCTTTGGGGGCTAATATCCACTTATCAGTGAATGCATACCATGTGTTCTTTTGTGACTGGGTTACCTCACTCAGGATAATATTTTCTAGTTTCATCCATTTGCCTAAGAATTTCATGAATTCATTGTTTTTAATAGCTGAGTAGTACTCCATTGTGTAAATGTACCACATTTTCTGTATCCATTTCTCTGCTGAAGAACATCTGGGTTCCTTCCACCTTCTGGCTGTTATAAATAAGGCTGCTATGAACATAGTGGAGCATATGTGCTTGTTATATGTTGGAGCATCCTCTGGGTATATGCCCAGGAGTGAAATAGCTGGGTCCTCAGGTAATGCTATGTCTAATTTTCTGAGGAACTGCCAGTCTGATTTACAGAGTTGTACCAGCTTACCATCCCATCAACAATGGAGGAGTGTTCCTCTTTCTCTATATCCTCGCCAGCATCTGCTATCACCCGAGTTTTGGATCTTAGCCATTCTGACTGGTGTGAGGTGGAATCTCAGGATTGTTTTGATTTGCATTTCCCTGATACCTAAAGATGTTGAACATTTCTTTAGGTGCTTTCGACCATTCGAGTTTCCTCAGTTGGGAATTCTTTGTTTAGCACTGTACCCCATTTTTTTAAATAGGGTTATTTGATTATCTGGAGTCTAATTTCTTGAATTCTTTGTATACATTGGATATTAGCCCTCTATTAGATGTAGGATTGGTAATGATCTTTTCCCAATCCATTGATTGTCGTTTTGTCCTATTGACAGTGTCCTTTACCTTACAGAAGCATTGCAATTTTATGAGGTCCCATTTGTCAATTCTTGATCTTATTGCATAAGCCATTGGTGTTCTGTTCAGAAACTTCCCCCCTGTGCCCATGTGTTCAAGGCTTTTCCCCAAATTCTTAATTTTAATGTATGTTTATTTTTATCTTCCTTGTTACTAAATATGAGGAGTCATTTGATTAGAGATATTACAACTGAGGAAAAATTGTGTCTCACTGACATTCTGATTTCATACTTTTGTAGATGGCTGATATCATGATTTGAGATATTTTGATAAGAGAGTAAAGAATAATTATATTAGCTAATATTTACTCCTTGTGTCGTAGAGTTTTATGTGTTAATTTACTTCATCTTCACCACATACCTGCAAACTCTATCTATGTGAACCTCCCTTCTCTAGGGCTGAGAGAAGTGAAGCAAAGGCAAAGCTCACGCCAAAGTCTTGGTAGAGGCGAAATTTTAAGGTACAAGTCACCTTCCTTTGGGAGAGTCCATTCTAGCACTGAAGTAGAAAAGGCAGTTCCTTCCAGAAAAATCAGCATCATCTAATGACTTTACCCACACAGGCCTCAATGGGTTAAATGTTGGACAAATGTTTGCTTTTCATAAAACAAACCTTAGCATCTTTATCTTTCCCAATGTGTGTAGTTCCCACTCTCTGCCTTTCTGGGAACCAGGGAACAGAGGCAGCCAGAGTGAGCCTTTGTTTACACATGCTTCTTGTCTGCAGAGGAGCCCTGAGGTGTTCCTTTTGAGCTTCTATAAGAGACCAGGAGCTGCCTGCTAAGCTGTTATGAAGCCCTGGCTACCAAGACTGAGAACTGCCCTTCTCCTGATCATAGACTTCCCTCTCTCCTGGTTCCAGAAAGATGCCTCCCATGCAGATGCCATTTTCCTCAACAAATTGTCATGATAGCCCTTCATTTTTCTTTGGTTCTTAATTGAGAGTGGCTTTAGGTTCACAGCAGAAGAGAGGGAGGGGTATAGGGATTTCTCTACACAAGGAGTTCCCACACAGCCTCCTTCATAATTAATTACCTCCCAATGGATAGATTTATTATAATTGATAGGCTTGTGAGATACATCATCACTACCCTCAGTCTGTCATTGTCATTAAGGTTCACTCTTGTTTTGGATGCTGTGGATCTGGACACGCGTCTGTCATCACAGCAGCTCATGGGAGCACTGCCCTAGAATCCTCTATGCCTGCCCTAGCAACCATTGATCTTTCCAGTGTTTGTGTACGGTGGTCTCTTAGTACCTTCCTTTTAGAAATGCCCATTTATTTCTCCTTTTAAGGGATTACTTGTGTGTACTGGGGAACACGGACGCATGTGCCATGGCATGTGTGTGTAAGTTAGACACACCATGTATGTCCTGTATATCAGGTTGTCTAACTTGGCAGCGAGCATCTTTACGTAACGAACCACCTCTCCAACTCTCCTTCATTTTCCATTTGTGCCCCAGGTTGACTTTGTTTCCCTGTTGCCGTATTCATTTCTCTTGTGAATAACATGCCTTTTTCTGAATTCATTTTCTCCCTGTATTTATTTCTTTCATTTGGCCTCTTCTTCCGATTACTTAAGGAGCACAGTATCATTGATGTATCACACTTGAATTGTGCTTTCTGAATTTCAAGTGTTCGTTGTCAGATTGTTCCTTTCAATAATTTCATGTGGTAAGCCTATGCCTATGAGAAAACCAAGAACTGGCTGTTTTGGATAATGTGCCGGATGTGATTGTGGTAGACATTGCTTACATAGATGGTGTCATGCTAATGCTTATCTGAGTCAAGCTCTCCATCCAAAGTGTGAGGTCCTTGTGAAGTTCAATTACTTGATAGTTCCAGATTAACCTCTTCTAGGTCAATGGAAATTCATCTTTTTTTAATTTATTTATTGAGTATTATATTTACATTTCAGATTTTATCCCCTTACTCTACTTCCTTCCACCACCCAGAAACCTCCCATCCCATCCCCCTCCTCATGCTTCTATGAGGCTGTGCCCCCACTACCCCCCACCCCCACTACTCCCTCCCTACCCTCATATTCCCCCCCCCCACTCTGTGTTCATTTTTCATGGGACCAAGAATCTCCTCTCCCACCTATGCCCAACAAGGCCATCCTCCCCTACATATATAACTGGAGTCATGGGTCTCTCCCTATGTGCTCCCAGGCTGGTGGTTTAGACCCTGGGAAGCTCTGATTGGTTGGTATTGTTGCTATGGAAATTCATCTTGAGTGTGGCCTGGAGATCTTTTATTGGACAAGGAGCTGAGGGAGGGGCGATAGAAAAAAAGGAGACTAGAGACAAGTGAATGTGGAGTTCAGGTAGCATGCAGAGCTTTTAAAAAGTCACAAAGACTGTCACCTGGCTGGAGCTTTCAGTGGAGAAAGCCAGCTGTTTGTCTTTACTGGTTCAGCTGGGCAAACTGGATCGCTGATGCTAACTAAGCCCTGATCAGACCTCCCACATTCAAGGAGGACATGTGACCCAGCTCATCTGCCTCCAAGATGAGGAGTGTTTGACACACCACAGGACAAACCTTTAAGGGACCAGAGTCTCCTGTTGCTGACTGTAACTGAAAAGCCTGGAGGAGACATTATGACACCCAGTCACCCAGCTTCCCGTTCTTAGGAGTGCATTTTAACTCTTTCAGGGCCCTACTCTAATCTCTTTGTGCCACAAGAGCAGGGTTGAACGACACAGGCTTTAATACTGAAGTCTGCCCCTGCCTCTTTTTTCATTTTGAGCAGACTGGCTTTTTTTGTCATCTTCTAATGCTTTCTTTGTGTCCTTCCAGAGGGGCAGGGGGAGATAGCAGTTAATAGCTTTGCAGCCATATCCTCCCATTCCCTGAGTACTTTAGATAATGCCACCAAGCCTGTTGACTGGGACACGTTCAGCTTCAAAATAGTCTTTGCTATTCAATCTGCTGGTAGAGACAGAGATTAAAGGAGAGCCAGTAAAAGCCTGGGACATTGGTGGTGTTTGCCATCGCTTTCTCTTGCTTTGTGCTATTGTTTTTCTCTTAATGATTTTTGCTCTCACAAAATTAATGCCTACTGAAAAGATTTGAAATAATAACAGACAATTTGAAGAGACACGATTCTGTCTTTTGAGAACACAGTCTTTCCAGTACAGCTCTCCAGAAGTAATCACCATTAACACCCTGACTTCAAAAACCTTCCTTGAAAAGATACAACAGTATATATACATACACATACGCATACACATGCACATATGTCCCTGTCCAAACTGTTTTCATTCCTTTTAGGGAACTTTTTGCACTGTTGTATAATAATCTTGTTTTCATTTTAGAATCTATGACAGACATTTTCCAGATCAACTGATATAGCACGACCTCATCTGTTACATAGAGCCCCAGTTTGGCTATACAACAAGTTATTTAACCATCCTCGAATTGATGGATTCTTAAATTGTATCTGCTTTGTTCTTTTGATGATTAAAAATGACACATCAATAAATATATTTACATTACCCACTGGTGCTGGTAAGTCTGTAGGTTTAATTTCTACAAGTAGAATTTCTAGGTTACAGGTTACACACATCTATGTGTTGATAGACATTATTATTAAATATGGCCCCCAAAAGTTGTGTCATCCACTAATGACACACCTTAGTGCCCACACCTTATAGTGCTTTCCCACACTGCAGTAAATCCATTCTGCACGATGAAGCAACGGGCAGAGAACAGACTCCTGGTGCTGCTTAAAGTCAACTCCTTTCACTACTGTGAGGATTTGCAGCTTGTATTAATATTCATTAACCACAAATCTTTCTGCCTTGAACTGCCTTGCTAAGCCATGTGGCCATATCTTTACCAAGTGACGTGGACTTACTGGTTTCATAGGGACTCTGTACCCTGTGATAACTCATTTCATGCTAATCTACCAAACACAAGAGTTCCTCTCCTTTCAGTTGTCGCATCTGTCAGGTTTTTCTGTCTGTCTTCTTGATCTCTTTGGTTTCATTTCATGGTTGGGAAAAGTCTTCCTCCAGTAAAAGCTGCTGTCTTCTCCGATACACTTTGAACACCTTTAGTTTACATTTTTCCTGTGTGATGTGAAATAGGAACTTAATTTTAATTTTCTAATTGGAAGTAACTCCAACACAGCTTCATGGCTAGTTTAATTAATCGTTTAATTTTGAGTGACTTTTTAAAAGGTTAATGTGTTTCACTAGGGCATCTTCATATGCACCTGCAATTACATCTTAGTTTTTATTAGTCCTCCTCTCACACTGCTCTTCCTTGTGCCCCTCCTGACTCCACTTTGTTCTGTTTCTTCCACAACTTGTTCCTCTCATGTGCTCCACTGTCTCTTTAGTTACCGCTGCCTCTAAGATCTCTCCTTTCACTCTGATGATCCCCTTCTGAGCTCATGACCCATGCACACCCCCTTATATAAATACACCCAGAGATATATACACATATAATTTCAAATCAGGTTCTTTCTTGTGTACTCTGAAGCAGCATTGTGGTTGAATCTTACAACATACATTATATATACTATGAAGTTGAATGTGTTAGCTCTGAAATCAGATTCCTGGGTTCAAAGCCAAGCAGCGGTGCTTATTATGTGACTCTGGACGAATTATCAAATCAGCCTTGAGCTCATTTTTTTCACCTGTAAAATATCAACAATAATAGAAGCAGTCTTATAACATTGTGATCACATAAATTCAGAGACCATGCGCCTTTCACAACTTCTTGCCTTGTTTTAAACGATGCTTTTCTAGGAAACATCAAATCTAAGCTCCTATAATATACTGGATGCTCTGACTGTCCAAGCATTTAATAAATCTCAATTTCAAGATCTGTCTGTCTGTCTGTCCCTCCCTCTGTCTGTCTCTGTCTCTCTCTCTTTGTGTGTGTGTGTGTGTGTGTGTGTGTGTGTGTGTGTGTGTATCTACAGAGGCCAGAAGAAAGTGTCAGATCCCCTTGAGTTGCAGGTGGCTGTGAGCTGCCTGATGTGCTGGGAATCTGACTTGGATCCTCTGCAAGAACAGCATCCAAGCCCTGGGTACAAGCTCCACCATGAGCACACACACACACACACACACACACACACACACACACACACACACACA
>JANHMN010000007.1:33692691-33705688 GCA_030674055.1 Rhabdomys pumilio | reverse complement strand
ACACACACACACACACACACACACACACACACACACACACACACACAATTTGACTTAGAAATGGTAAATAACTTGCAGGATAGGAGATACAGTAGGACGATGGATCTAAACTATTTGTCTCATTGTAAGACGCTCTGTTTTCATCATGCCTCTCTCTTTTTAAGAACCGGCACTCAGCAATGGTGGCATTTTGTGTCTTAAGTTCTTACATTTTTTGTTTGTTTGTTTTTTTGTTTTTTCGAGACAGGGTTTCTCTGTATAACCCTGGCTGTCCTGGAACTCACTTGGTAGACCAGGCTGGCCTCGAACTCAGAAATCCGCCTGCCTCTGCCTCCCAAGTGCTGGGATTAAAGGCGTGCGCCACCACCGCCCGCCGGCAGTTCTTACATTTTTCTAACCATCGTATTTTTATTATTCAATAGCATTACTTTCTATACACTCCCATAATCCCTTGCCACATATCAGTGTGCCAAAGTTAGTTCTCAAAAGGTACCAAGAATTGGGAAAAATATCTCTAAGATAGTGTTTTTTTATTCTGGTGATTTTTCACCACCCAAAAAGAGTATTTATCAGAGGCTGCCAGGCGAGGCTCAACATGAGCTTAATTACAAAGGGGTCCTGATGGTGGTGGAGCTCTGCTCTGTGGTCCCAGCTCACTCTCCATGCAGCCTCACTGGGCTTCTTAGAAATCTGCTAGACTTGCCTCTCTCTTGTTCTCAACACTTCCTGGATGGCTCATTCCAGGGACAGAATGGGGTATATTAAAAACCCACTGTGACAGAGCCTAGGCAAAGCTTCATCAGCCCTGTTTCCTCATCTCATCTCAGATATGAGGGGTTATATTTAGTCCCTTATATTTCTGGGATTCTCTTGAGGCTAGATTGGGACCTTATCATAAGTTATGAGCAATGGATGTGGTCAGTAATAATATCTGCCACTTCTAGGTTTGACAATAAACTACATTATTCTGCCTGGAGATACCTTAGGGTTGAAAGGTAATGCTGACCCTCTCCTTGTCTTCAGACTTCTGGCCCATCCTTCAGGATGTCAATGAACTTTCCATTGCTATAATGAAATGCCTGAGATATCTACTTTATAAATAGAAAAAAAAAATCGCACATTGCCTCACTTGGCAGGTTCTGGATTTATCATTTATTGATGTCAATGCTTTGAGTCGAAGTGGCATAGGTACATGGGAGCCAGGCAGGGGGACTGGAGTCTGAACTCATTCTCCCTTTTGATTCATCTCTTAAATGACCCAAGGACCTTCTAGAAACTACCTCCTTAAAGGTCTACCAGTACCCAATATTTCTATCTTGTATATCAAGCCTTTAACATCCTAGTTTTAAGGGAATAAGATTCAAGTCTTCATAGTGACAAGTACATATTGCACTAGTTCTATTTGTCTGGAGAACCCTGAAACACATTGTCAAATCCCTTACTATTTTCTTCCCTAGCCGGACATTCTGAAATAAAAGTCCAAAGATGATAGTCACTTGGAAGAAGCCTCTGAGTCACTATGGAAGGCAACTTCCCAGGAGTATCATCTGACCGATAGTGAACTTTGCATAGTTAGAAAGAAATGTTCTTGTGTTGACTCATTGACACTTGTTCCAGCAGCCAGAGTTACTTATCTTAATATAGATGGTTGTATCATTGTTGTCAAGAGAATCTAGTGACAGGGTCTTATTCCTTTGATGTCATTCCTTTGACGTAGGAATTTTCCATGGAAGATAGCCTGTCCTTGGAGGTCTGCCATCCTTCAGTGCTGATCCTGGAGCTCAACTTTCTGGTTAAGCCACCACTGCTCCCATGACCACTGAATTCAAATAGTCATTTCTGCTATGAACAGCCATCATCCTTACATTTTTCTATCCCTCTCTGGATGATGGAAGAATTGAATCTTAAAACCTGGGCCATATGTCCCTTCTATAACAGCCAGGAATCAGGAAGAGAGATTCTTTTGTAGAGAAATGATAAGGTATCAGACTATGGGCAGGTAAAAAAGTAACAAATTCTCACTACATCAAGACATTCCCAAGTGTCAAGGCAATCCATAATAAAATCAAAGCCATAAGAGACCCTGGACATTGTTATCCTCAAGACCCACGTTGTCAATGTTCTGATTCTGGGCTAGATAGGATCAAGTTTATTGGTAAGAAAGAGTTGAATTTCATGATATAAACTCAAATTACCTTGAAGACAAAGGAAAATTATTACTTCACAAAATTGAAATGTCCAGCAATATTCTAACTGCCAAAATGGCTTTATCCAGAGACTCAGAAGATGCCTTAGAAACCAGAATATCTTCTCTAATCTCCTGTGTGGTCTAGTCTCAGTCTCACTTTGGTAGCAAGATGGCTGCCAGGTACTCCAGATTAGTACTCACGCAGAGTTATAGATGCTCTGCTTTCCAGAAAGTCCCAGCAAAAGTCCAATTATTTGTCATTGACTCTGGCTTCTGCAATGTCTACCTCATTCACAATGTCAAGGAAATATAACTGATTGGCCAAGTCCAAGCCATTTGTCCACCTGAGAATTAGATCTGAGTTTAATCTACTTTAGCACAAAGATTGGGGTAAGGGTGGAAGTGATCTCTCAGGAAAGGAGCCAGAGGAGAACACATGGATGCAAAGCCTAAAGTGAGAGCCTCCCGGTCTCTAGCAGTCCTCAGGCAGTGGGCCAACCTCAAGCCAGGAGTAGGTGAGTAGGGGGTTTACTTTAAGTGGGAAATGTTGGTAGAAATAAGACATGCATGTAGAAGGTACCTGAGACTAGAGGCAGCAGGGAGGGCTTAGCAGCAAGTCTGATGTAGGGAATCAAGAGTTTTTCAGGGATGATAGACACATGTGCTGAAAACAAGTTCAAGACTCCAGCTGCTCGTGGGGTTGGGAAGTGACTGGTCAGCCTCCACTTAGGTGCTGTTTGCAGTGAGCAATGTGGCTCCTGTGGAGTCCAAGAGAAACTTGACCAGGATGAATTCTCATGGAAGGAGAGAAAGGTAGAGAGCCACCCCTTTCTCTGTTCTTCATTAGTTTTGGTTTCTCCAAGTTCCCTGCCTTTCTAATTAGTTTTTATGAGTGCTCCCCGAATTTCCCCTTTGCCTTCTTCCCCTTCTTCAATGAGCCTAGTTTCTTGTTCCCCCTCACTTAACCTCCTGGCTCTGACTCAATGTTCTTGGTTTGCCATGCATCCAGACAAGAACACAGGAATCAGGTATGGACCTCAGTGACTCCAGTCTTTAATCTGTCCTTGCCCTTTGGAATGGACTGAAATATTGTCTCCCCAAATCCATGTCTACTAAGGACCACAGCATGTGATCTTGTTTAGAAATAGAACCTATACAGATAAGACCGAATCAATGATCATGTGGTAAAATCATTTTGCAATTAGGGGAGGATCTACTTGCAGTGGTTGGTGGTTTTGTAAGAACTGGCAAGGACCAGAGCTGGTAGATGGAGCAGAGGCATGGAACAAAGTCTCTTTTGAACTTTCCAGAGGAATCCATTCCCACTAAGACTTTGATTTTAGATTTGTGACTTCCACAAGTGTGAGAGAGTAAGTTTCTATTATTTCTAGTCACCCCTTCCTGCTCCCTCCCCCTGCCCCAGGTCATGGGCATCCTAGCCTGCAGTAACCAAAGTGTGAGAAATAACATACCCTCATGAATCTGGTGTGATTTCTATTCTATATGCAGAGCCTGCTACCCAAGATCACACAGCCACTTAATGTTCCAACTGGGATGTAAACCTGCTTTTTAAAACACCCATAATAAGGCTGTTTAGCTTTTGAGTTTGAGATTTGTAAGGAGAGATTCACATGGAGAAATTTTCCCATTGCTTGTTTTACACACACACACACACACACACACACACACACACACACACACACACACTGTGAGAGAGAGGGAGAGACAGAGAGACAAAGAAATATAGAAAGACACAGAGGCACTAACAGAAAGACAAAGACTACATTATGTGTCTAAATAATGGGAAAGTTCTGTTTGTCTCACAAATTTTTTTTACCTCATATCCCCAAACCACTAAGTGACAGAACCCTGTAACTGTCATCAGGCTGTCTGCCTGCCTGAGGTACAGAGAAAGTTAGATACTTTCTTAGCTTGCGTTGCTTCAGAAAAAAAAAAAAAAAAGAATTGGAGAGGTGACTCAGAATGTAAAAATTACATTACCTTAAATGATATGAATAGCAGTCAGGGCAGGGACACAGTACTCTGTGGGTAGATTTAGAAAGCAGAGACTCACTGGCATGCCCCAAAACAAGGTTTGCGGGCGTCTGTGTTGCTTCCTTTCCCAAGCAATTTAGCTGGCTGTTGATCAATCAAACGCAATCAAGAGCAACAAAACCAACCTCTGTTTAAGAAAATAAGACGTTCCTTCCAGTTAATGGTGGTAGTGGCGGAGGGAACAGACTATCATTCAATAATTCATGTAGGAACGATTAGTAGCTATTAGGAAACAAATATATTCCTTACTTACCTCAGCCAATGTTTAGAGTGTTCTTGGCTGCAGACTTCTTCGGTTCGTACAAACGGAAATGGAAATTACTAAATTACTAAAGGATATGGTAAACCTGACATTGCTAAGAAAGACAAGCATCAGAGCTGGTAACTGTGTAGTCAGGGACAAAGACCAGATTATGGTGCATGAGAGTCCTAATGAGTCTTTACTGGAAGGCCACCTCTGTGTACTCAAAGCAGCACTTTATGCCCTAGCCAAGCCAAAGGTGGTACATAGGAAGCTAGGTCAGCGCTCCTTCTGAAATTCGGTAGCCCTGTCTTAGGTTTTAAAGCTGAAATTTCATATGGAACTATCTAATTATTCCTTATTTGTAAAGGCAGTTGGAATATCCATTTTCTGGTGTACACCATGGGAGATCTACAAATGGATAAGGTAGAAACACTTAATACACTCATGCTTACATTTACACACACACACACACACACACCCATACACACACATATACACAAGCACATGCACCCCCATAACACACATACATGCACAGTATGTCTACAAGCACATATACACACAGGATGTATCAAAAAGCAGATTATTTAAAATATTATTAATGTTCACTATAACACTTTAAGGTAAATTCTAGGAAGTGAAGAGTCAAAGAGTTACTTGTACAGAGGTCTGAAGAAATGGCTCAGTGATTAAAAGCACTACCTAGTCTTCCAAAGAACCCAGACTTGATTCACAGCACCCAAATAGTGGCTCACAACCATTTTTAACTCCAGTTCCAGGGGACCTGATACCGTCTTCTGGCTATGAGGGTACCAGACATATACAGGGTGCACATAGATGCATTCAGGGAAAACACACTGATACATAAAACAAAAACAAATATTTAAAAAAGTTTCCTGTGCCAGGAGAACTCCTAAAGGACTGGGTGAGCAAGTATTCAACTAGTCTTGAATAAAGATGGCACTTTCCAAGCATAAATGCTATAGAAGAAAAACCACAAAGGGAGCAATCAATACATCTAACTACTTAAAAACCCAGTCTTATGTTAAGCTAACCACAAACAAGGTGACTGATCACCCCATGGCATGGTTTGCCCCCATTAAAATCTGCACATGCAGAAAGCCAAACTCAGGTCAATAGAAACGTTTGGATGGTCATCAGAGACCACACAGTGTAAACCCCAAATGAAACAATTTCCATGCTCCCAGAATTACCTAAAACCCAGCTGCGCTCTACTCTGGGAAATTATTGATATTCCAGAGAAAGAAGCCGTGGCTTCTCCCTTAAGAATTGCTCTTACATATTTGGAAAGTTTAATTATTTTTATTGTCCAAATTACTTTCTGTCTTTTATAAGAATTTAAATAATCGATGTCTAGACTTATGAGATTGTTTTAATTAGACAGAGATGACTTGGGTCACAGAGTAGATTTTCTTCCTATTTCCCTTGGCTCTGTTTACAATGTTATTTCTGAATGCATTATTGCTGAAGTGGAGGCAGTTAAAAAGAATCCTCTTTATTCCTTTTCATTATAGCTACTGGAGAATGTTTGGGCTTGACTTTAATGGCTAGCTAGGGTCTGACAATTACTTTTTTTTTTTTTTTACAGGCAACATAAAATATATTGCCTTTTGATTTCCTGTCAAGTTTAAAATGTAGCATTCAGAATGAAGTAAACTTAACATGCAATAAGAAGGAAGCAGGAAAAATCAGAGTCTCTCCCCACCTAATGATGGAATATTATTTGCCTCATTCATTCTGGAGCCTGGAGCTGGTGTTCTTGGTTTGGGTTGGGTTGGGAATGAGAGGGAAGGTTTAAGTTCTTTATGGTTAAGTCATTCTTAACAAGGTAGGGTCTTCTGTTCAAAGACAGCAATACTGGACCAATGGAAAAAACCACTTAAAATTTCCTTTTTTCCCCCTTACTCAGGTTGAAAGGCAAACAGTTCCCCTCCAATTAAAGAAGACAAGAAGGTATTAGAAGAACAAATTACCAGGATGGCTGTATAAAAAAATCTAGAGATTTAAAAAAAGTTTTGTTTTTTTTTTAAATAACTCTGAGTTTCCTTCACCAAAGGAAAGTAGTCAATGTCCTTAGCTAGCATACCTTTTGCATTTGTTTCCATGACAACAATAGAGAATTACAATTCCACACCAGTGGTGTCAGGTGCAATTTCAGGATTTGTCTCAGGGATTCTTCTATAAGAGGAAAAGCACGGAATGAAAGTTCTGAAAGATTACTCATCAAAGTATTATCTATGTCTGTCTCAAAGTAATGGATTTAGGGAAATTTTAAATTTACTTTATATTTTTCTTATTCACTCACTTATTCATTTATTTTGGCGTGTGTTAGGTATCTGTGTGAGTGTGGGCTGGATGTTTATGGTTTATGTGCAGCTATGTGTACCTGTGCATGTACAAGGAGACCAGAGAGACACTGGGCATTCTGCTCTCCCAGTCCCTGTCTTATTCCATTGAGACGGGGCCTCTCACTGAGCCCAGAGCTATACTGATGTCTTCTACTTCACTACATCCTCATCCCTGGGATTGCATGGAAGCACATGGCCACGCCACACTTTTTAAAAAGTTATTTTATGTACGTGAGGCCCCCACATCAGAAAAGGGCATTGGATCCCCTGAAACTGGAGTTACAGGTAGCTGTGAGCTGCTGTGTAAGTGCTGGGAATTGAACCCTGATTCTCTGAGGAGCAGTCAGTGCCCTTAACCACTGAGCCACATCTCCACATTCCCATTCTCTGCTTTTAAGATGGATGCTGGGATCTAAACTTAGACTCTCCCACTTGAGTATAAAGCACTCTTAGCCAGCGTCTCCAGTTTTTGTGTTTTTTTTTTTTTATTGGATATTTTATTTACATTTCAGATGCCATCCCCTTTCCCCATTTCCCCTCCCTAGAAAACCCTTATCCCGTGCCCCCTTTTCCATTTTGCTTTTATACAATTTTTTAAAAATGTTAATCAAAGGCTTTATAAGTATGGTAATGCTCAATCAGAAGTGTAACCCGATACCCAACCTAGCTATGTAAACTATCTTTGACTGGTGGAGACACGTGAACTTCTGCCTCCATGCCCCCTCTCTCTTTCTCTCTCTTTCTCTCACTCATTACCTAGCTTCTCCTCTACTTCATCTTCTCCTCTCCTTACTCCATCTTTTCCTCTTGGTGCTCCTTCCTCCTTAGCTCCTCCTACATATCACCCTTCCTGTTAAAATAAATCTTTTCTCTCAGAATACAATTAGAGCACAATTATTCCTATTTGTACCAGTGAGGTACAAGATAGTCTTAATACCCAGTCCATCCTTTTGTTGACTAACCAGAACCTCTGTCATCTCTCTTGACTAAAACAATTAGTTTTGAACCTGGCTTTTTTCTTGGCTTTAGAATGAATGTCAGCTGAAAACCATCCACTCAGATCTTTTCTTTCAAGGTAAATAGCCTGGATTGGCTATGAGTCTATAGGTCTTCAACCCTGTCAGAAATCCAGAATGACTGAGTTAACTGAAGTTATGGGAAGCACTAAGCATAGCTTCTAAAACTTAGCCAATTTATAGAGACCGCTGAACACCTGGACAGCCCCTATACTACCGAACGTTGGAGCATCAAATCTTCAGCCTTTTGGCCCAAACTCATCTGACAGACTTTAGTGCTACAGAATTATTAAGGGCTGATTACTCTGTCCACGTATGTTGTATCAGTGGAAATAAGAAAGTCATTCTAAAGAAAAAGAGCAGCCTGCGAGTCACTTTAACTCACAATCTACAGACACCTCTAAAAATCCCAGCTGCAGAAACAATCTTGGATGTAGTAACAGTTCAATTTGGGAGAGACAGTAGCTGCTACCTGCCTCCTCTGCCCTTTATGAGGCCAGAGTGATGTTTCATCCCTTTTCTTTGAGGAAAATGACACCAATTTTGTTGGTCTCTTCTAGAACCAATTTTCCTGACTCTTTCATCACAGTGATGTTCTCCATTAACAACATCCCAGACTATGAAAATAATTACATCGCACTGACCGTCATCAAAGCCAATTGACCACACTTGCAGTGGACAGTTGGAGTCTGAAATAAAAGCTTGTCAGATCAATTGTATCTCCGGAAGGGATGCACAAGTTACAGTGACCAGATGGGTTACTGATGGCCTATAGGGATAGGCTCGTCCCTAGGTACAACTTCAGCTGCCACTGCAGCTCTTACCCAGGAACAGGATTCACTTCTGTACAGTAAGACTGCTTTCTCCAGCCTAAGGATCCTGGCTTAATAGTAATAGTATCGGTTATTCTATAATTAATACTAACAAGTGGCCATTGATATATAGTTATAATGTTTATTCTATTATTATATTTCCATCCCATTAGTCACTCTAGGTATATTTTATGACATCTCTGTGAGCACTGAAGTAGAAAACTGCTGTTTTGAGGAGGTTGAGAAGTCCTAAGGACTAAAGACTCCAGGCCACATTTTCATCAGTTGATTAATATTATAATCATGTTTTGTGTGTGTGTGTGTGTGTGTGTGTGTGATGTGTGTAAATGCATATGTAGTTACTCATGTACCTGCTTTTATGTATAGAGATACAGATGTGCACACACACATATACTTATGTGTGTGTGTGTTTGCACACTTGTATGTGCATGCACTCAAAGATCCATGTTGGTGTCTTCAAATATTACTTTCCACCTTATCTTTTGAGACAATTTCTCAATAAACTCAGAGGTCACTGATTCAGTCTAACTGGATTGCAACAAGCTCCGGCATCCTCCTGCCTCTACCTCCCCAGCAATCATGCTATCAGCATGTGGAGATGCACTATGGCACCAGCTTTTTTTTTTTTTTTTTTAACATGAGTTCTGGGGATCTGAGCATAGGTCCTCAGGTTACCAGGACAAGAACTTTTCTTCTATGACAAGAACTTTTCTACTACGACATCTTTCCATCTCCTGTGTGTTTCTGTTTAGAGATATCGTACCTATATTTTCAATCATTACCATTGAATTTGTGCCAAGTAATGGATGGCACTATAACTCAGGTCCAAACACAGGTTTTCTAACACTCATGTTTTCACTATAAGGCACGCAACAGTCTTCTTGTGTTTAGGAGCAGAACAGCACTAAGTGCCTGGGATTTTTAAGCAGTAAAACCACAATGAAAAAAGCACACAGAGGTAAAATAAATCATGTCAAATGGACCACAAAGAAAATTCTTGTTTATAATCTGAAAGATGAGGCAAAGACAGAGCATTGCCTTGTTCAGCCTCAGCTGGATGTGGACACTGGTTGACTCAATTTTTCTGACATTCTGTATTATTCACTAAAGACTTCAAAGGCACCATGGGTATTAATTGTCACAAATAAGTTTTAATGAGTAAATAATTTCACAAATACAAGCTCTTCAGACAATGAGGAGAAACTGCAATGATTTTCCCCAAGACGTTAGTCATACTTTCTACAGAGCAAACACTCTGACAAGTATCCACGTGCACCTTGCCCATTAAGGCTTTAGAATAAGCAAGAGACAGGCTTGGAAGATGGGGAGGGTTAGGTAGACATCGGAAGAAAAAGAGTCCCACTGCTCTATGGCGCCTGTATCTGTTTTCTTGCAGTCATGTCAAGACTTCCTTACAGCTTCGGGGAGGAAGTGGGAGAAGGGTGTGTGTGTGTGTGTGTGTGTGCGTGCACACACACATGTAAGAGAGGGAGAAAGAGCAGGGGAGAAAAGAGAGAAAGAAAATGAAGAGATGGAGAAAAAGAAGAAAGAAGGTTGGAGAGAGAAAGGGAAGGAGGGGGTCTACTAACAAAAACAATATTCTCTTCTTCCAGAGGAAATAATGATGTCAAATGGGCCACCAAGAAAATTCTTTTTCAAAATAATCTAATGAGGATATTGTCTTAGCTTTAATTGTCAGTTTCATACAGCCTAGTGTCATTTGAGAGAAAAATCTTCAACTGAATAATTTTTTGAATCAGATTGGCCTGTGGGCATGTCTCGTAGGAACTGTTTTGATTATTAGTTGATGAAGGAGGGTCCCAGCCACTATGGCCAGTTCTGTTCCCTGTGCTCTGTAAGAAAAAAAGAAATACTTGGACTCAAAGCAATCTGGGGGAGTAAAGTGTCCATTTAATCTCATAAATTACAGCCCATTAAGGCAGGAACCCAAGCAGGGGCCTGAAGCAAAACCATGGAGGAACACAGCTTGTTGGCTCTCTCTCTGGCTCATGTCTAGTCAGCCTACACACACAGCCCAGGACCGTTCTCCTAGGGAACAGCAACAGAAAGGAAACCTGGGCAGATGGTAAGACAGCACTGAACCTAGTAAGACCAAACCAGCTGAGTTGAATCTTAACTCCCGACTCCTGTCCTTAACCCTGAACACAGCACCTCGGACACTAGCTTGCGCTTTCACTTATGGAAGAAAGTATTTCAGAGAGATACATAAACTATCTCATCTCCAACGTAATTTTTACACTTTGCTTAATGTTTGAAACTGCTAGTGAATTACACCTGCTAAGCAATACAACTCTAAAAGCCACAAAATCACGCTCAAGTGCAATTGTCTCTCTTGAGAAACCCACACCCTTACTTGGGTGTGCATGAATATCTGTGTTCCTTAATAGTCCAACTCTGTTTCGCCTGAACTCATTCATAAGGTCCAGGCTACACCTGAGAGAAGGTTCTCTGGGGGAGGGAACTTCCTCAGCTTACAGCCTGCTAGCAGGGTCAGCCAGCATCTCTGACTGCAGGTAACTGCTCCATAGAAAAGTACTATTGAGATTACCATTTACCATTGCCATTTACATGAGGAAACTGAGTCTCAAGCAAGCTAAGTAATAAAAGTCATAGCTAATGGGAGGCCAAGCAAGATTCCTACTCAAGCTTGGCCAACTCTAAGGCCCATGGGCTAATCACTCTGTACACAGTTTAACATGGCCAAGCAGAAGCTTGTACTGAGAAGAGACTTGCAAAGACCAGTGAATGTGCACCTACCTGGGGCAGCAACCTTCACTGAGAGGCAATGAGTGTGGTGCAAAGTTCACAGGGGTTTGTAAACAAGAGTATTTGGCTTCAGATCTTGAGTGGGTGATTGTGCATATGGAACTTTGAATAAAGCACATCTCTCTTGAGCCCACTCTGCCTGTTCCCTTTGTCTTAATTTTCAATTAGTTGAGAACTCTTCTGAGACCCTGCAGATGACCTGTGCATGGTAGACTCAAGGCTCCCGAATATGGAAGAGCTGGAATGTTCACTGTTCAGACGAACTGAGCTAAGCAAATTTTCAAACACATCATTTTCCTAGCAAAAGAAGAAATGCTTTATAGTAAAAACAGTGTGAGAGAAACCACCCAGTAGGTTATAATAAGCCTTTAGGCTTGGCTGGCAAGTCTGTTGTATTACTGCATATGCCAGGCATTGACTCAGGGTACTAGGACCACCCATTTAACTGCCCTTGTGTATGCAAACTTGACAGGGCTCCCTGGTTATGTCAGGGGTAAATATTATCCCAACACTGACAAGGAACTTGATTGCCTGTTGCGAGTTGGCGCTATTTTCTTTGTCTTGTTTCGGAGTATATTATCAGTCTACCCAGGATATTTTATTTTCAGATAGTCTCAGAAAGCAGTGGGTGGATTTTACAGTTTGGTATTGTTTACACAGGACTAGGTTTGGGGGTGGATGAAGTGAAGAAAATCTAAGCCTATTTCTGTTCCCTGACTCTTACCTTAGGTATAAGTGCTATGCTGCCTACACACAGGAACATTCACACAGGGACACGGAGGAGAGAGTTTGAGTTTTGTTTTTAGCAAGTTTATCCCTTATTAAGTCTTCTCTTCCAAGTCATTTGTTAATTATAAACCGTTTTATCTCTTCAACTGTAGCTTGGAAATAACCTGGGCAGCCTATGCTAGAACATAAATGAGGGCAGCTTTTGAACATTTGTGTTTTGAGTGTGGAATGAGATACTTTCACAGAAAATCTTCTCTTTAAGCTCCACATTGTTCAGGGAATTGATGAATATTACCCCATTTTACTGACAAGGAAAAGCTGAGGCCATCCCGCCTGTGTTAGGCCCCCAAGAGGAGGGCTAACTGAGTAGCCTATTAACTTATTAAAGCTGGCCCTGGCTGCCAGGCTCTGCATCAGTACCTGCTCCTCTCAGCATTTCTCAACCCTGTCTTCTTCCTTAAACATCTTCATCCTCTGAGCTTCTGTTCCTTTCCCACCGCTTCCCTTTTCCCTTTCCTATATAACCCAGCCATCTTGGTTCCCCTGCACCCTGTTGGCTCGGCTCTTGGCATGCCGGTTCCTTTCTCTTTGTCCTCCTGGTTCTTCTTCCTCTCCTGGTCTCCTTTCTTATCTTCCTCCTTCTCTTTCTCTCTTATTATTCCCCTATTTTTCTCCTCTCATGGCCCAGTCATTCTGGCCAAGTTTGTTCTCTCTCTCCCTCTCTCCCTCCTTTCTCTCTCTCTCTCTCTCTCTCTCTCTCTCTCTCTCTCTCTCTCTCT
>JANHMN010000007.1:33673418-33692681 GCA_030674055.1 Rhabdomys pumilio | reverse complement strand
TCTCTCTCTCTCTCTCTCTCTCTCTCTCTCTCTCTCTCTCTCTCTCTCTTCTCTCTCCCCCCCAACCCCCCGCCTCTGCTCTGGACTCTTCCAGATGCCTGTGGCTGTTTTCTCCCTCTTATGTGTAATAAACTCTTCCTCAGCCATGCCTTGGGGTGACCATGTCACGCCCTCATTCTCAGTCATTGTGCAGCCTCCCCAGAGCTGCCCGAAAGAGGATCAAGTTTCCTAAGACCAAAGTGGTAAAAGGACTTTCTTTTTTTTTTCTGGTTTGGACCCAGAGACCAAAGAATAGCATATTGAAGTGCATTGGGAAAACACAAAACAAAACAACCCCTAGAGTTTTAGTCAATGAACTGCTTGCTGTGCAAGCCCGAGAGTCTCAGATAGGCAGATCCATACTCTAATTGAAATGCTCTAGGCCAGTGAGAGACTATGTCAAAGCCAAGACAGATGGTACCTGAGTATCCACAACCTAGGTTGACCTCTTACGTGCATGTGTGTGTGCGCATACATATGTGCACTACAGAAGCTGCAATCACGTGGACACCTCTGGAGAGACCCATGAAAGTACTTCACAAATTGATCAGCTTTGGGATTCTGTATTCAGTGGAGACAATGCTGTGCATTCCACTCCCCAGACAGAGACCATACTTCTGAGCTTCCTTTGCTATCAAGTATAACTATGTGATGACGTCACAACCCATGGAGTATGGCCAGGAGTAACATGCCAGACAGATACCTTCTTACCTGACTCTGTGGTACTTCCTATGTCACTCCTCTTTCTCCACCCACAGCAGAGCTGGTGAGGAGCCAAGCGTTGGAGGAAGCAGGTCCTGAACTCATGAGATCCAAGGCAGGCTTCTCCTGATCTCCTCAGATGCTGATTCATGTTGTCTGTGGGTGAAGAAAAGACTGCCCCTGTGAAGTCTGCCTGCCATGGCGGAGGAACAAAGGAACGAGTGTTTGTGTGTCAGTCAGCCTAAACATGAACATTTATTCCAACACTTAACCACTGCCATGTTCTGTCCAAGACAGTGAGCACATCTTCCACCTAATAACATTCTTCCTTCTACACTAATCTTGCTCTCCAGCAATGGAAGCAATCAATCCAGCAATCAATCAACCTTGGTGTTTGACTAGGAGGAAATGGCCTAGGATAGAGAAGAAAAGAAAAGAAAAGAAGAGAAGAGAAGAGAAGAGAAGAGAAGAGAAGAGAAGAGAAGAAAGGAAAAGAAAAAAGAAGAGAAGCTAGCCACTCCAAAGCAAATGTTCAACTTGGCGGAAGAGACCAGGGATCCTTAACTGGGATAACATAGGTTTAATGTTGGTTGACAGTGGATATTCAGGTTAGTACAATAAGGGTAATCTTATAATTAAAACTCTCAGAGGCATTTGGGTGATCTTAGATCTCTAGGGGAAATATAAAAATAGCTTAGGATTTTACCCAGAGATACAAAAGAGCTGGCCACACAATGAGAGGAAAAAAAATGTTGTTTTTATTGCATTCTGTGTAGTCAAGCTCATTTAGCATAAAGATGAATGTGTCTGGATTGGTGCCACTCTGTAGCAAAGGTTCTTCGCTGAGTAACTTTGTATCTACAAACAACATTACTCTCTGTACTCTCTGCTGAAAGCCAGATGTCTGAATCAGTCAAAGTGCCACTGGGGGGAGGGGAGGGGACCTCTCCCTCCAGAAGCTCTCTCTAGAGTGGAGAACCTCTTTTTGTCTCTCCTGCCCTTCCCCATTTCTTGGAAGTGGGTGTCTCACTTTGGCTCCCTTGGCTTGTGGCTACCTCACAAGGTCTTTAAGGTCTGCTTCTGTCTTTGCAGCTGCCTGTCTTTACGTCATTATCTTCTGCCTGTGAAATCTCCCTCTCCCTCATTCTAGACGGAACACTTGTCGTGGGAATTGGGCTTACAACATCAACTCAATGACCAAATGCCTCTTTTCAAACAAGGAAGGAAATTGCTAGAGTCAAGTAAAAAGGAAAGGAAAACCTCACCTTTGGGCGGCAGCTAAGGCTGTGTGTATGTGCTTGCATTAAACAAGAAAAGCGATCTTAAATAAACTAATGATGAACCTTGTGGATCTAGATAAACAGCAACCATCCGAAACCAGAAGCAGTAGATGGCAAGACGTAATGAAGATTGGGGAGAAAATCAGTGATGGGACTAAAAGAATAATTTATACAATCAAAAAGAAGCTGGTTCTTTGAAAAAATAAGTAAGTGAAAGTGATTATCTCCAAAGTAACCACAAAAAGAGAAGAACCCCCCCTATTAATAAAGTCAGAACACACACACACACACACACACACACACACACACACACACACACGGTCATATCTGCCAGAGCCCATTGCACTGCAAGTTTCACAAATTTGGGAGGGACAATTTCTATTATTAAGTCACTAACTTCAGTGCCTAGAACAAGATCTGGAGTATAGAAATATAGAAATTAGGAAAAAAATGTTCAAATTTGGCTCTTGTCTGTAAAAGACAATTCAGTGTCTAAGCTTTGTGTTTAAGCCCCCTTTCGGGGCTCTGTGTGTTTTAACCTAGTGCTGTAGTGGGCAAATACTCATTGGTGATGTTTTATTTCTTCCTATCTACATGTCTTTGTCAAGTGTCTGTGTGTGTGTGTGTGTGTGTGTGTGTGTGTGTGTGTGTGTGTGTGTTTCAAAACCTATATGTAAGCAGAACTGAAATTTATAGTTCTTTCTCTGTCTTGGCATCTTCTTAGAAACGCTTAGGTAGTTAATAAAAAATTGGTGATAATTTTCCTCATTAAATCAGGAAGATGAGATTTAAGTAGACTGACTGGTGCTGACAGCCACCCAGGAGAATCACACCGATTGGTTCTTAAGAGATAGAGGTCAAAATAATTTAGTTCTTATTATGTGAGTGAAAACATCTTCAGGCTTGTTTATATTGCTTCTTGATTACTTCGCTGAGTCTTGTTGTTAACACATTGGGGAAAATAAATATAATTGAAAGTCACCTTTGAGAAAAATGATCCATCGAAAACAAAAATAAACTTCAAAAGGAACAAGAGAGGTAATCTGGGGACAGAGCAAGAATGGTTGTCACTCAGTCTGTGAAGCACCTTCCTGTACACAGGACAGGTGGGCACACTAGACTTCATAGTTCAAAGATGACAGATATCCACTGAACACTGCCATGTCACAGGCTCTGAAGAATCCTATGAAAAGGCAATACCATAACTTGACTCAACTAACATGGACATTGAGACCTAGAGACGTTAGCTAACTGTCCTAAGTCACAAGGAGCCTCAGAGGCTGAGTCAGTTCCTCATGACTGTCCAGCCTGCCTCAGTGCTGGTTGGTGTACCCAGCCTGGTACTGAACATGTCTCCAGAGTAACCACAAGCAAAGGGAGGGAGCTCTTCCCTAGAAGTAGAACTTTTGGCTCTAAGTCATTCTATTTTATAGAGGTTTGGGCATGATCTGAATAGGAATCAAAGGGGCAGAGATGTCTAAAGAAAGCTTAAATACTTTTTGCTCAGGGAAGAAGAGGGAGCCCTCTCACATCTTCCTGCTATAACAATGCTGCCTGGACCCTTCTGATCTGGTAAAATAACAACAGTATAACAAAACTCCTTATACACTTCAAGCATTGCAAACAGTGTCAATGCTTCTTACAGTCCTGGCAGCCAAGAAGTCCAAGATCAAGGTGGGCCTGGTTAGAGGCTGCTGAGAGCCTACTTCTTGACATCCTGAAATAGCTGTGCCTCTGGGTCATTCTTTTATAAGAACACTAATTCTGATCATTAAAGCTCCACCTTTATAACCAAATTTAAGGGCAAATTTAAAATTATATTTATGTCCAGAATACTCGGTAGTGTATATATTAACCTAGCTTAGCTGTGAGTTCTTTGTTCTCTGATCTTTTTTAGCTTGGCAATGCAGGCTGATTTAGACCCAGGATGTTGCCTCCCCAGTGGTGATGGATTTCAGTGTATCCCTTGTAATTAGTCCTGAAGCTTCCACCAGCTTAGCCTATGTAGAGGCAACAGTGGTGAGTGTCTTCCTGTGGACCAGCCATTCCAGCCTGGCTTTCCCCTTGATGATATGGTAGGAGACCACCATCTTGCAATACAGGGTGCGTAGGGAGAACACCAGCTCAATGCGATGATCATGTGAGATCACCACCAGCTGACCTTCCAGTTCTTCATCAAGCTGGTGGAGCTGTTCCCCACCAAGGTGGTGACTCTGTTGATCCCTGCTCGAAGGACAGCTGGTCTCTTAGTAGGGGTGCTCACTTTGCCAGTGGCTTTCTTCTTAGCGTGAGTCAGCAGCCTTGGCTTCTTCTCTTTTGCTTCTTCTCCTGTGCTTCTGGCCTGTACTTGAGGGCAAGCTTAAGCAGCTGGGTAGCTGTTTGCTAGTCCAGGGCCTGGATGAATTGGTTAATGGTAGGATGTAGTTTGAACCTTTTATCGAGTACAGCCCTTTGCCACTGCAGCCTGATGCAGCAGGGCCATTTGATAAAGTGAGTGAGATCTCTTTTGGACTGGATGTCCTGTCCTGTGAAGAAGTTCTTAGGCCTTTTTGCAAGTGGAAGATTCACCATCTTTTTGTTCCCCTGTTTCTTTACCATGGTAGAGGCTGAGGACATTTTCTTCCCCTTGGCTTTCTTTTCTAGGGGGTATATTGCTCAGCTGGAGAAAAGGGAATTATTAGTTTTTAACATACAATTTGGGATGGTCCCAAGGCTAGCATCAAGCCTATGGGATATGTGCTTACTAGACATTCCCATTATAAAATAACTGTATTTTCCTGCAACAAACCAACTAGGTATACAGAATAGTAAAGTTAACTTAATGTTCTTAAGATCAGTATTGCATTTCACAATGAATCTTAGGAACTCTTAGAGCAGTAAGAGGACAGAAAGGAAGGCCACTTAAGTACCATTCTCTATAAAAATAAAACTGGAATTACAGTGTGATAAAACATTCAACACTATACTCATTTCAGGGTCCTTATCCTGTAGTCTAACTTCTCGTTGGGTGTGTTGTTCCTTGCGTCACAACCAAGAGGCATCTACTTCATCTCTGAAGCAACCCTGCCAGATCACTTGTTGGCTTACTTACATTAAATCATGGAGATTAATTTCCCTATTGTAGACAAATTAGAATACTACCAAATCCCTGTGCGAGTAAACGGTGAGCCAAGCCAGGACTCTGTCATTTGGAAGATTTAGAATCTTAATTTGACTGACTAAGGCAAAGCTTCCTGTGAGTGTGATAACCTTAACACCCAAACCAAAGCAAGTCTTAGAGAAATAACAGTGACCCTGCAGGCATCTGGGGTTGGATGAGCTCCACATCTGTGCATGTCTATTTTCTGGTTTCCTTCCCACCCATTGTAGAGGAGCTCTCTCATTAAGAAGGTTAAGAAGCACCAGCTTTACATTTTAATCCCCTCACACTTTCAATTCCCTATGGAAAAATCCCCTAGAAAGGCTGCCTTGGGTTTGACCTCATTATTCTCTTAAGTGTCTTTATCACTTTTCCTGTTGCTCTATGCTGTTGTCAAGGTGTTTTCTCAAAGTCCATCCCTAGAGACACACTTCCTCCAACAAAGCTACACCTACTTCAATAAGCCCACACCTCGTAATAGTGACACTCCCTATGAGCCTACGGGGGCCATTTTCTTTCAAACCATAACAAGAGTTTCCATTAAAATAAAACACCTTGACAAAAGCGTAGGGTTTATGGTTCAAGGTTGCTATCTCTCATGGCAAGAAAGTCCTGGTAGTAGGAGCTTGAGGCAGCTGGTCATGTTGAATCCAGTCAGGAGACAGAAAATGAATGCTTATGCCCTCATTCATATAATCCAGGAACTTAGGTAGGGAATGGTTCTACCCATGACGGGTGCCTCTTCCCACTTCAATTGACCCAATCAATATAATCTCCTTCAGGCAGGCTCGGGCTTGTCTCCAAAGTGTATTTGGGCATCAAGCTGACATTTGAGATTAATTATCATATCCTTCTCAGACATGTCTCTGTGTCCTAGGGAGTGGGAAACTATGACCTTCCATGAGCATGACTGAGGGATATATTTAGGCATTATTCTACTGGGTGTGACTATTTGATTCTCTACATAGAGATATACCAGACAGGCAAAATCAACAGCGAGTTACCTCAGAGTCATTTGTGTATTTGGAATAAATCTCACATTGGTAGTATTTGCTGAGTCTCTGAACCTTAGCATTGGAGGTTGACATGTCAGCTTCCCATTAGCACAACTGAAAATGGAACTAATCAGATAAGTGGTTTATTATTTTGCTCACAGCTTTTAAAGTTACAGTTTCTGGTCAGTTGGTTTCATTACTGTAGGTCCTGGAAGGCTGTGCTTTGTGACAAGAAGCACTTACTGGAGCCAGCTAGTCAGTTCCTGGTGGTCAGAAAGTGAAATACAAGAAGAGTTCAGCGCCTTCCAATCCCCTTTAAGGGCACGCCTCCAGTGACCAACACCTCTTAGTAGATAACATCTCTTAAAGAATTCTATAATTTCCCAATAGCATGCTAAACTGAGGACAAGCCTTTAGCATGTGGGTTTTCGAGGGACATTCAAAGTCTAAATTATGCCAGTTGAGTACTCCAAAAAACATGAGCCCTAACACTGCTTTTTAAGGAGTTCTCAAAGTACCCATGTAGATCCAAGACTGCTCATACATCCATTCGTCATGTGTCACTCAAAGATCAGAGTTCCTTTCCCCAGTCTTCTAACTGTCCCATATTTCTTTGTTCAAGTTTCACGTGTTCTTCGTGTTTTCTTTCTTAAGACAACTTTCATCAACATTTTAACCATTATTGAGTAGGCTGGCATCTTCCTTTCAGAGGACAAGCCTATGAGGCAGAGGTCATATTTATTTAAACTCTCCATTCTGTCATCAGCACTGAGCAAAACACTTAGAATAAAGTATGGAGGCAATGGCTAAATACGTCATCATGAGCTACAAGAATGGGAATCCTGGAAGGAAACTGTGTCTGCAAAGGCTTGTGGAGTGATTAGAACGTCAGCATCGTGGAGAGGTTAGGATGTTGCGGGTTCAGAGCCTCATTACAGTTTATCTTGGGTGATCTTTAGTTTCCTAAATAGTCATCCTTGCCAGACCTAAAATCCTGTCTCTAACAGAGAAAGTCAAACCTAATATCTTGAAATTAAAAGATTTAAAAAAAAAAGTTTTTATAATCTATTAACAAACGCTTGTTTGTTAATGGTTTGAAACTCTTGAAATAGCTTGAAAGAAAATGGCCCCCATAGGCTCATTGGGAGAGTCACTATTACGAGGTGTGGGCTTATTGAAGTAGGTGTATCTTTGTTGGAGGAAGTGTGTCTCTAGGGGTGGACTTTGAGGTGTCAGAAGCTCAAGCCAGGCCAGTGGCTCATATCTCTTATCTCCCTGCTGCCTGCAGATCACAATATAGAAATCTCAGCTACTTCTCCAGCACCATGTCTGCCTGCATGTCACTATATTTTCTACTATAACGATAATGAACTGAACCTCTGGAACTGTAAGCTGCCCCAATTAAATGTTTTCCTTTGTAAAAGTTGCCCTGGTCATAGTGTCTCTTCACAGCAATGGAAATCCTAAGACACCAATTCTTCCAATTAAAGGACTAGAAGTACTCTTAGCATTTAATACCTATAGCAGAATTTTCTCCATATGGCTATAACTTACCTCTCTGATGTTTCCACAAGTCTACTTGAGAAATATCTCTATTTGTGACTTTCTTTGCTCTGTTATTATGTAAACTTCATGAAACTGTTGTGTTTCTACATTGGAAAATGGAATTTGGAGTAACCGAAATCTGTGTGTCCAGGCCATGACCGCTCATGTTTGGTTCCAGAATAAACTAACTCTTACCCCTTAGAGCTGAGAGCTATGCATTTGCACTGACGGCTACGTACTTGACAAGGTGTGGAGAAAAAGCAAAACTGAGAATTGAGTGGTGAGCCAGGGAAGCAGAGACAACGATGGACCATGAGGGATACTGGACTTACAGGGTGTCACTGTGGCCAAGCTAGGAGGAGGCTTCAGTGGAAACAACGAGGTTACATTATTTCCTGAAGTGCATCAGGAAGGAATAAAAATGTTGTAACTCAGTGGGTGGGGAAAGTTCTTATTAAACAAAACCGAACCTGAACACTTGATCCAGAGCCCAGCCTGTGTTCTAGATCTAGGATCCATATAGGAAATAAATTTAGGAAAATGAATAATTGTGGAGTTTCCGTTTATTTATTTTGTGAAAGCTGGGACTTGTTTCTGGTGGGGGACAGAAGTGATTAGGTCTCTAGCTATGCGGAAGAGGGCAGAATCTTATACTGGGACCTTGAAGCTAAAACAGTGAACAAAGATGACTTCATCATGTTATTCTGGTTGCACAGTAAACCACATGGAGAGGTTTTAAAGTGTAACTGTGTCCTGGCATCAGCTCAGAATGTGGAGATGCAAATCTCCACAGGAACATTCCAATCAATCACTAGAATGTCTTTAAAGCTCCCTGTGAGGCACTAATGCATAGCCAGGGCTGGGAATCAGGAAACTAAATTGCTTTATGGAAGGTAAAGTTTAGCCTTCTTTGGGGTCAGATATTGCTATGAGACATTCGGGAGTTTAGCTTCTACATGGAGCTAGAGATGGAATGTTGGAACTTGGGGGCAGAAATGAGAGAGAGAGAAGTTGTTAATCTGAACAAGGAATGCGCCCCCTGAACATGATAACCAGCACTGCAGGTAGACACATCAGATGCCTCTGCTTCATCACTGCTCCACTATGGAAGGCAAAGTCAGTGACTGTTAGGATGAAGTCTCTTGGTTATAATTGGTACCATACTTAACTTTTCCTTTCCTATATGATAATTCGTCACATAAAGTAGTGTTAGAAGCATTGGGAACAAGAAAGAGGGATATGTCATACTTGGCAAGAGCTGTTCAGATGTCAAAGGGTCCCCGTTGTAGTTAGCTTTAACTGTAACTGATACAGCCAAGTGTCACCTGAGAAGGTAGTCTCAACTGACGTATATTTATGTAAGACTGGCCTGAGAGCATGCCTGTGGGAGCATTGTCCTGATTGTAAAATAATGTAGAAGGGCCCAATCCACTGTGGGCAATGCCATTCCCTGGGAAAGTGGTCCTGGGTTATATAAGGAAGCTAGCGACCTAGCTGAGCATGCGCCCTTGATGATGCTACCAAGCAGGTTCTTTCATGGTTTCTGCTGTACTTCTTTCTCTGTGAATTCTAGGATCAAACAGTAATGCAAGCTTGGGTACCTTCAGATTTCTGTCTTCTGCTTTGATTTCCCTCAATGATAGACAGAAAGTTTAAGGCAAAATAAGCCCTTGCATCCTCATGCTGTTGGTAAGAGGGTTTTATGACAGTAACCAGAATGATAGTAGTTCCCAAAAGTATCTATCTATCACTCAGGAATCTTAGGCCATGTCTGGCAGGCAGCTGTATTTCCCGCCACAGTGCTGAAACTCTCAGGGAGGGGGGAATCATTTTGCTTGGGGTCAAGAAGATCAAGGATCAAAGAAGACTTTTAAATTTATCGTTAAGATTTGTGAGGCACACTGGCTGTGGCACTCGGTAGAGTCGGCCCCATCCTTCACCTGCTGCAGCACTGGAGAGGGGGCCTGCATCTCTCCTGGGTAGCAGAGTAAGCCGACTCTGGTGGTGTAGTGGTGGGTGAGCTGGCCCTGGGGACATTAGGGCAGGAGAACTGGCCCTGCCCTTTGCTGGTTTTGGCACTGAGTGAGGTTGCTGGGGCAGGGCTGGAGAGCTCGCCCTGATGATATGAGTGCAGAGAGCTAGTGAACTGATGAACTCGGCTACCACCGAGGCCCAGGTCCAGGGCTTTGAGCTGACCCAGCATCTACCCTATCCACCAGCTTTTGAAGTGTGTGAAAGGGCTTGCATCTCCAGAGCTGTAGGATCTCTATAATACAGAATGTCTGAGAGGAGTCCTGGGGAGGATCCAGTATTGATGGTGGAGCAGAAGCCGGAGGCCTACAAACCAGACCAATGACTTATTGCAACGAACATTTGCAAGTAAAGATATTTGGGGAAAAAAAGGGGGTATACTGTAGGACATGCTACAGCTTCCATGTCGAGATTTTGTTTGTTTTCTTTTCTTCTGAAGGAGAGGTTGCAAGGGTGGAGGTTGGCTTTGAAGGAACAGGGAGACGAGCAGGATTTCCCAGTGTGATGTGAAATTCGCAAATAGCTGGTGTGTTCCGGAGTTTAAGGAGGCACCTTGAGGAGCCACAGATGTTGGAGAAGAAGGCCGAGGCGTGAGCTCGTGAATGTAAGGAAACATGCATTTTATCCCTTAAAATTTTATGATCGCTTTATTCCCACCAGGGAAATATTTTTAAGGATTTACTCTTCACAGTGTGTTCACTTATTTTTAAATTATTCACATGTGTCATTCTTACATGCTATTTAAAATGACCCAAAATGGATATTTTGAAAAGAAGATATGAAAAGTAAAAACTTGGAATAGTTTTATTTGTTTTGAATTTCAGTTTAACTCCACATGTTAGCAATGCGAAGGCAGGCTCTAACGTCAGCTCACTCGGCATTTGATTCTCTGCCACTGTTGTAGAAATAGCCACAGGGATATGCGGGTCCAGCTGGAGGGAAGGTCCTTTATTCTGACCACCAAATCACAGCGCTCCCTTTTCATCCCCGCTCACCGGTTACACCAGGGTTGTTGCTGAATTCATCTAGGTTACTTCTCTTTTTTTCTTTCTGATTGGATATTTTCTTTATTTACATTTCAAATGGTCTCCCCTTTCCAGGCCTCCCTGCCAGAAACCACCTATGGGAATGTCTCCCTTCCCCATGCCAATCACTTGTTCTTGAAAACAAATGGTAAAGTGCTCCATCTCTGCACTTCTAACCACAGGCTTGGTGACCAGAGAAATTGTTTGCTAGGAATTTTTTTTTTTCTTGAATGATAATTTACATAACAAAATACACTTATCCAAAGATCAATGAAGATTTTCAAAGGACTACAAAGTTCAGCTGCCCAGTTTGTGTGTGTGTGTGTGTGTGTGTGTGTGTGTGTGTGTGTGTGTGTGTATGTGTGCATCAACATGGCCACTTTTACAAGTAAAAGCATAAATTGTTTGCGGAAGCACCATGAAATCGTGGAAAAATTATATCAGTTTTAAAAATAATACGTCTGTAGCATAAATACATCTTAGAGAACAATGACTTCTTAACTCATCTCTCCTGGGTGGCTTTTGTAGCACAAGAAGGTGTGTGCATGATATCAGAGAGAAGGAACCAATAGTATTATGAGCACTGACCCTGTCATGTGTAACAGTGAACGACTGGGCAAGCTATACCCACTGATACTATGGTGTTACCAATGTCACATTAGTAACCAACACCTATTTAATTGAATTTAAGGTTTGCACCACAAGACAGAGCCCATGCCTGAAACTATTATCAGAGCTAAGAACCGGGACTAGATAGGTCACAGCCTTTAGAATCTACTACTATTCTGTGAAATGGACCTGGTATTATGCTAACTTTAAATGACTTATCAATATACCTACATGTGATGGTTTGAATGAGAATGCCTCCCATGGGCTCATAGATTTGAATACTTGGTCCCCTGTTGGTAAAACTGTTTGGGAAGGATTAGGAGGTGTAGCCTTGCCGGTGGAGGTGTGTCACTAGGAGTGGGCTTTGAAGTTTCAAAAGTTCTTGCCATTTCCAGTTTGTTCTCTGTGCTTAGTGCTAAGATCTCAAGATGTTAGCTTTCAGCTACTTCTCCGGTCCCATACTTGCCTGTCTGACTACCTACTACCATGCTACTTGCCTTTCTGGTCATCAATTCTAACCCTTTGAAACTGAAGCTCCAAAGTACATGCTTTGTGCTATAACCTGCCTTGGTCATGGTGTCTTATCACAGCAATAAGAAAATTACTAAGACACCACATATAAGTACATCTCTCAAATCTCACCAGAGAGCACCGCTCCCCCCCACCCCAAGTAAATGTTTGTTAACAAAGAGGTGCATAACTGGTCAATGTGCAGAAGATAAGTACTTAGCCCTAAATGGAATACACACACACACACACACACACACACACACACACACACACACACATAATGTCTGAAAATGCTGGGATCATTGCAGAAGAGGGGTGGAAAGATTGTAAGAGCCAGAGAAGGCAGATGGCAATAAGCAAATGTATTTTCTGGACACAACATTGTAGGTGCACATACGGACTCATAGTCATGGTGAGAGCATGTGCAATCCCTATGAGATGTTGAAGCCAGACCAAGTCTCAGCAGAGAGTGGGAAGGTGGTGCTGAATTCTCGACTCTGACTTAGGAGCTCTTGGCAAGTGACAGCTACTTGGAGAAGGGGGGGGGTCCTTTTGCCTTAAGGGTGTGTTCACTAGTAAGTTGAAAACATCTGAAAGTTCCCCTCTGACTTGCACGTCCTGATGCTTCATCTTTGCCTAATGTTTGTATGTTTCAGAAATGGGCCATGACTTAGCTGACTGTTCAGAACAGTCAGTCTTCTTCCCATCAGCTCAGGCAATGTGAAGTCATTTCCCCCTTCCTGGACCTAATAGATACCTATTTCTGCAAAGACAAAGAGAAAATCTTTGCATTTCCTGGAAAGAGGGAGATCATGAAATGGTGAGAGCCATGGACCAGACGATACTCAAGCTAGCAGGATTTCATGCTGCTCAGGAAATAAAGCAATGTGAGCAAGGAAGAAAGCAAATTGCAAATGGATTTCTTTTTAATAACGTGTCCAAAGAGTAAGACAGGGAGCATTAGGTCCCCTAAGGGGAATGAGGACTGATTAGATTTGTTGTCAGAGTGAATACGGAATCACTGGCATGTGGGTGGGGTTTGTCTCTGAGTACCCAGCCTCTCCTGTTGTTTGGAGGATCTCTAATATTTCTGAGAGCCTTCTGTAGTTTACAGACAGCTTTGCTTGTTGATGGCCCCTTCCCTACATCCTCCCTGGCTCCTATGGGCTTTCATCAGACCTGATCTCAGGAATGCATTTGCTTAACTTATTCCCAGTAAACAGCGTGAGATCCTTCACGGAAGACAAGGTCAAATGGAAAAAAAACATTATTCAAACAAAGGCAAAAATTACTGACAGTGTTGAATGTGTGACCTTTCCAGAGGCACTCGTAATTTCTCCAGAAAATGAGGTCCTAAGTTAAACAGATGAATCTCAAATTCTGCACGTCAGTCGGCAAGAGAGGTTTTCTGAGCATGGGACTTGAAAATGTCCTTTTGTGATATTCTCAAAATAGCTTTTGTGTTTAGGAAGCCATTTTGCTTTCTGGCAAGGTATCCTTTCTCTCTCTAGGTCTGCATAGCTGGCAGCAGCACTTCTTAGGTTGGTTGAAATGAATTAGTTAGTGTAAATTTAAAAATTATCCAAAAATGTAGATTCTCAGGATGCCAGCAATTGGAGGAACCTCACACATTCATGTGGTCGAGCCTTTTATAGATAAGGAGCTAAACCAAGAGGAATTCTGGACCATTCTGGAGTTAGAACCACAAGACTCACATGTTATAGTAATCAGAGAAGTTGACCATGTGAAAACAAAGCACCGGGTTGACTAAGGAAGTTTCTTTAAATTTAGACACACATCAAGGGTCCTTTGCTTTCCGGCTTTGCTATTGTGCCATAAATGTAACTGAACTACATTGGAGCAGTGTAGACAGTCCTATTTCTATCAGTGCCTGTCAAGATGCTTGTTTGCCACAATTAATCACCACCTTTTGTTTCTCTATCAATCATTAGTTCTTGAGTTTGGTCAGTACAAATATAGTCAGTATAAAGACAGTACATTCATTTTTGGTATATCGAAAATTAACAGCAGGATTCTGGAAAAGTTATCTGATCTTTGCTAATACAATTTTTACTACATTATGAAATATCTTCCTCCTTGAAGCACAGCATCATTGGGCTGCTGGGCCCTGTGCTAATTTCATAACATCACAGATTTCTTTTTCTTTTTGATACAGATATCCCCATTGTAGTTCAAGCCTTAAACTGGCTATGTAGCTCGTGCTAACTTTGAACTCATTGTCTTTCTACATAAGGATTCCCAGCAAGCAGGATGACAGCTAGTGGCACCATGCCAGATTCTTGAGATTATCTTTAGAGATCATCTTGTCCAGCCATATCATGTCAGTTGGTGATGACAATTTGGTGATACAATGATATATACTCCTAGTTTCTCAGCAAGACAAGAATGAGACTCAGATGTCCCGAGTGGTAGCTAGGTCTCTGCCGCAGCACAGGGCACCAGTTGACACTTTCAGAAGTCCTTGGTTCCAAAACAATACTTGTCCCACATCCTTCAAGCCCAGGGCCAGTTGGCTGGCATGACTCCTTCAAACAAACCTAATTTTACAGGAATAGAGAATTGGTGATTCTCTCTCCAGGCCTCCTGAGATTGACGGCTGTGCTATCAGGTGACGTGTGGTCTCTAAGAGTTTGATTTTCCATTCAGCTCCACATTTTACTTTGCTTGGCCTTACAAAGAAGGAAAATTCCATGTAAACGGTAAAGTCATTACACCTTGATTGTTTGTTTTATGCTTTCCGAAGTATTTCCATTTTGTATTTAAAACTCAGATCATTTTGAAGGGCAAAGGTTGCAATCAAGGTTAAAGTCACAAAACACTGAGAAACTGGGCTCTTAGGCGACAGAGAGAATACTCTTTGTAAGATGGGCAGTGCCTTGTGCTGCTTACAGATATCTGAAGCTAGAACATTTATAAGTCAAACAGTTTCTTGGCTTCATCTACCCTGAGTCATCTGGAGAAAAGTTGAAAAAAAAAATACAAGAAAATAAAACAAGAAAACGACTTCCGGTCTGGGCCCGAGCACTGAGCGGAATCACCAGCGGCAGCTCTGCACCCAACCTCACAAAACCTAGATGAAGCGGGGCTACCAGGAGCTCTAACCCGGGCAGTATCTAAGTGTTTTAAATTGAAAAAATAAAAAAATAAAAAAAAATAAAATAAAACAAGAAAACAATGCAAAACAAAACCCAGTGGATTGTTTGGATAACTTGGTCACGTCATAACAAATATAGCTATTTGTAAATATCATATGGCACCTTGATATATATGTCTATATCATCTATATCTATATCTATATCTATATCTATATCTATATCTGTATCTGTATCTATATCTATATCTATATCTATATCTATATCTATATATCTATATCTATCTATATATATCAGCTTATATACATATACATCATATACATACACATACATATAAATACATATACATGAGCTGTCTTTACAGCCATCTACTCTGAAATTCAAGGTTGTATTATCATCAAGGAACAATTTGTTTCCACAGGAACATAATTGGAAATTTCAGCTATGAGTTTTGATGATTATTATCTTAATGAACGAACTGAGTTTAGTGAGATGTGAAACCTCGCAACTAAAAATAAGCAAAAATTAGCTGAAAGGAAAATATCACGTGAAAGAAAGGATGTAGCAATCGAAAACCAAGTTGCAATCAGAAGCCAGCATCCTTTAGGCATAATGAGGTGCTTTTTACATGTAAATGCTCACCCAGTAACCATTTTAAAGTTTTCAATATGATGGCAGAGTCTCGGCAATGCTGGGACCAGAGTTGTCCTGCTGACTGACAGGAGGAAATGTCTACACAGAACTTGTAGTTTCAAAGGCTCATAGTTTTCAGTGTGGGAGTCTGCAGAGAAATCTCTGGGTCCGTCTTCTGGAGCAGGGAGCATTCCACATGTGACCAGTCACATCTCTCAAACGACAAACCTCTCCCAACCTGCAACTTAGACTCCATTTTCTTTGCTTTTTACATGTTTGCACAAGCAATAATCATTTCTATGGATTTAGTAATTGCTTGGATGATGAATATAATTTGATGCTTAGAGTCATCAGAGAGGAGATGCCTCAGTTGAGATGCATAGGTTGGTCTCAGGCACGCCTGGAGGAATTGTCTTGATGACTGATTGAGGTTGGAGGCCCCAGGTTAGTGTGGGAAGCATGCTCCTAGGATGTCCTGGGATATATACAAAGGCTAGCCAAGCATGAGCCAATGAGAGAGCCAGAGAATGAGACATTTAGCAGGATTCCTTCCTGACTTCTGCTTTCAGACTCCTGCCTTGAGTTTCGGCCCTGACTTCCCTCCCTGACAGATTGTTCCCTGGAAATCAACTCTTTCCTCAAATAGGCTGCTTTTGTCTGTGGCATTTAACAGTGACAGAATGCAACTAGAAGGATACTAATGACTACAGAAGCTTGATCTGGCCTCGTTGACTGTCACTGGTGTCCCTGGCCACTCCATCCTCATCTCAGATAAAGACACCTTGCCACCATGTATCTTTCTCACCAAAACAACCAGGATTATTTAAAGCATTCCATGTGTGAAAAGGGTGTTTGCAGTTTTTCCATTGTAGAGTGCAAGCCCTGTAAGATCTGGTGGCTTGGCTGCCCAATTTGTGGCAGTGTCCTTTGTTTACAATGGTCTAGCTATATGAAAGACACCTCATAAACATGTGTCAATCAAATATCTGAAACTTTAAGGCACATAGGCTTAATCCAATTTCTCCCCCTGCCCCCCAGAATGAAACTCAGCTCCAAGTTGCCATGCAAGTCAGGCATGGGTAAAAAAAATCATAAAGACAAACAGAGAAACTGGAAACAAACCAAAAAAAAAAAAAAAAAAAAAAAAAGAAAAATACAAGACTAAACAAAACCTGCAGAGCCAGACATCAAAAAGGAGTAAGAATACAATTTAAATGATTTTACAGGTAAATGCTCAGAAGCAAAACAAAAGGTATTAAGACAGAAATACATTTGAGGGAACCTGAAGTAGGTTCAAAGGCTTTAAACTGTAGACTCAATTGAGACGTCAGAGAGGGCAGAGGCCCCGGACTTCCTGGCACTACAAATGAGCTTGGGCATTGGAAACATTTAGTTCAGATTAATGCAGATTTTCCATGTTCTACCACGTGACCCCAGTGAGTCACAAGTCCAAGCTCCATTCTCCTCTGCTGATGTCTTAGATCAGGCCACTGCCACCAGATATGTTAGACAGAGTTATTCATAAGCAACACAAACCTATTGCTTCTAGCTCTGGAGGCTAGAGAATCTAAGACTGAGGTGCTGGCAGAACCATTGCCTGGTGAGAGTCCCTTTTGACTTCATAGAAGGTGTGCTGGAGCTGTGTTCTCACTTGGGGTAAAGGGTGAGGGTATCTCTCAGGCCTCTCTTTTAAAGGACACTAATTGTATTCTTGGCAACAGAACCCTATAATTTGTTCATGGTCTAGAGGCCTTCATCTCTTAATACTACCTACAAAAAGATTAGATTCCTTTAAAGTCTTAAAAATATTCTATTCATTCATTCATTCATTCATTCATTTCTTCATTCATTCCTTCTGTGAGTCTGCTGTGTACACGTGAGCACATGCATGCCAGTGTGAGTGTGAGGAGGGAGGTCAGAGGACAACGTGTGGTAACTGGTTCTTCCCTTCTACCATGCAGGACCTGAGGATCCAACTCAGACTGTCAGGCTCAGCACCAAGCACTCTTATCTGCTGAGACATCTTGCCTATCTAAGGATTAGATTTGAACATGAATTCTGAGGGGCACAGTCAGACTACCGTGGCTAAAAGTATATATAGATAATTCTGATTTAGAGCTTAAAGGTGATTGTCATGTAAAGATCCCACACTATTTCTGATTCTTTTTTTTTTTTTTTTTTTTTTTTTGGTTTTTCGAGACAGGGTTTCTCTGTGTAGTTCTGGCTGTTCTAGAACTCACTCTGTAGACCAGGCTGGCCTCGAACTCAGAAATCCACCTGCCTCTGCCTCCCAAGTGCTGGGATTAAAGGTTTGAGCCACCACTGCCCGGCACTATTTCTGATTCTTACTAAGAGTTCAGAGCTGCTCCTTTTATTTATGCGTTTTCAGTTCATAAGCAGAGAGCTCATGAGCAAAGCTATCTTGCTTCCCTTTGAGACTAGGTTGCTCCTGAAATCAAAGAAGCAGTGGAGGTCTGTAGAGAAATATAGTAACAACCTGCATGGAAGAGTCTGTATGTTCCTATTCCTCACTACTAAGTGCGTGGGTTTTTAGGGAACTCTACATCTGGAATGGAGAAGAATGAATGAGGATTAGGACTTGGACCTAGCAGATCTAGTCCTATACACAGGACTGGTCAGAGGTTCTTTTATATCCATGTTGTACATTCACCCTGCTCTCTACACTCTTATTGAGACACCCAGCTCCCACACCTGTGCCCACATGCTCACATCCTCTCCTGGAGCAAATCCTTCACAGCAGAGGTGCTCCACTCATTGTTATGGATGTATTGTGGTCTCCCTAAATTCATGGTGAAAGTCCTAGCCCTGGTTCAACTATATTTAGAGATAGGCCCTTGAAAGGAGTAATTACAGTTAATTGATCTCATTAGAGTCAGACTTAATCCAGTAGGAATGGTGTCTTCATAAGGAGAAAAGAAATGTGAGCTTTTTGGGAGCTCTTTTGAGCTTTTGTGCACACAGAAGAGGCAGTGAGACTGCAGCATGTTCAAACCAAAGAGGAGAGAGAATCCAGGAGAAACTGTAACAGCATGACCTTGGATTTCTAGCCTGCAAAGTTGGGACAAATGGCTTTCTGTTGTTTAGGGCACCCTGTCCGTTGTGGCTTTAGCAGACTATTTTATCTACTGTGACTATGAAAGTATCTTTTCTGACTTTATCCCAGTGTTTCCTTCCTATTATCCAAGAACTCGAACTATCTCCCTGACCTGTCTCCAGATGTTAATTTGATTTCCCAATTAGGCAAGCTTCTATGAGATGTGGAGGGTTGAGGTGCAGGAAGGAACCATATCCAGATGCTGCAAGTGCTGTCGCAATGAGAACGGTCAGGAGGGTTTTCCTGCAGAGGACTGTAGTGACTGGTTCCCAGCTATGAGTGTCCCAAAGGCTCTGCGACAGTGGTTCATTAGATGAGAACTAAGCAGGGTGTCCTCAAACTCAGCAGTTCCTGATGGTGGTCACCCCCTCCTCCCACTGCTTGTGGCAGACATAGCAGCTGCCTTGGTAGGCCATTTGGGGGACCTTCAAGGCATCAGTTCCAGATGGGGTCTAGAACTTCCTGGGTTCATCCAACTATTTTGCTTTATGTGGTTAAACTGCCTTTCTCAATGTTTTTCTGTTTAA
>JANHMN010000007.1:33548418-33668418 GCA_030674055.1 Rhabdomys pumilio | reverse complement strand
GGCTCTTCTCTGACTAGAATAATAACCTTAGTTAATGCATTTATTTTAACCTACATTCTACCACATGGCTGGCTACCTGTGCTCCGGTGCCATGCATCTGTTTTCTCACATCTTCCCAGGTGAATTTTTCCCTACCTGGTTCTAACCCAGAATTCTCTCTCTTCACGGATGTTCCACTTCCCGTTTCCTGCCTAAGTCATAGGCCATCAGATTTATTTTTGACAGATGCCACATCCATACAGACAAAAGATATTCTCTTTACAGAAGCCTAATAAGAAACAGAAAAGGACTGGATCCAGTGAGGTGGGGAGGTGGGAAGGAACCAGAAGAAGTAGAGAGAGGAGAAAATGTAATCAGGATATATTGTATGAGAAAAGAATCTATTTTCAATGAAACAAAAAAAAATTTTAAAATAGTGTAAAGGAAGATTTTAGATATGCAGAAAAACTTACAGAGATGTGCAAAGATACTGCTGAGCTTTTAGGCAATGAATGTTCTCAAATTTAAACAGCATCACAAAAGAGGAGAGAGCTTTATAAACATCTTTTTTTGTCTTCGTTAGCATTAAATGTTAATTTGACAGAGCCCGGAGTCACCTGAGGAGGGAATCTCAAAGTAGGAATTGCCCAGATCAGATTGGCCTGTGGCTATGTTTTGATATTAATTAATATAGGGGGAAAGCCCATTGTAAGTTGTACCATTCCCTGGGTAGGCATGTCGTCCAGGGCTGTCTGGAAAAGCTAGCCAAGCATAAATTTGTGCTTGATCCAGCAAGTATCATTCCCCTACAGTTTTGCTTAAAGTTCTTGCTTTGACTTCTCTCTTATGTGAATTTGTAAACCAAAAATATCTTTACTTCCCCCAAGTTTTTGTTGGATTTTTTTTTTTTTTTTGCTTTTGTATTGTTTTTGCCAATAATTGGGTAAGGTGGTGTAATACTTCAATACATGTATATAATTAGGGTAATAGGAAAACTCCATCACTTCAAATATTTATTATTTTTTGGTTTTGGAAACTTCATTTAAAATCCGTTCAATTGGTCCAAAGAACAGACTAAGCAGGGCTCATAGGGCCGTACAAAAACTGAAGAGACAATCACAAACCCGGCATGGATCTGAGCTAGGTCTTCTGCACATACATGATGGGTATGTAGCTTGCTGTTCTCATGGAACTCCTAATATCGGGAGTGGCAGTGTCTCTGACTCCTTTGCCTGTACTTGGGACCCTTTATCTCCTATTGGGTTGCCTCATCCAGCCTTGATATGAGGGATTGTACTTGCTTGGTCTTATTGTAACGAGTTATGCCTCATTCAGAGGCCTGCCTGCTCTTTTTTCTCTACCCTTTCCCTACCTCCTCCTCTTTGTTCTCCTCTTCCTCCTCCTCTTCCTCTTCCTTCTTGTTCTTCTAAAGGAAATGGAGGTGGTGTGGTGGGAGGGGAAACTGCAGTCAGGATGTAATGCATGAGGGAAAAATTAAAAAAAAAAAATCCTTCCAAATGTTTTGAATTACCTGGTTAGCTGCTGCTGACTGTGGCAATCCTGATGATCTATATGGCATTAGAAGCTGTTTCTCCCACCTGCCTGCAACACCTACCCATCAATGATTCTCCTCCTATACCCAGGGCTGAAAAATTTTGAGGCAAAAAAATGATTTGTCAAAGGGAAAAATGTGAAGAAGTTGAGTTCTGATCCCAGCTCTGCCATTAGGGACTTTACTGTAACTTTATAAAAGTTATCTAATTTCAAATGTTGTCATCTTAATCTGTCAACAATTAGAGACAATAGTTCTTAACTTGTGGAGGTGTCAATGGTTAAATCAAACAGCATTACATCTTTTTTTCCTTTGCATTCCTGAAACTAAAAATGCATGGCAAAGAAATGAGTCAACAGCCAGGCACACACTGCAAGATGCACATTCTGGAAGAGTGGAAAATTGCTGCTGTACAAATCTTCAGCAAACTCGGTTGTGAACCTGGAATTGTGCCTACATCACATTGTGTGAGTTACATGATTCTCTGAATTCCACTCTTGGAAAGAATATATTTCACTCTTGTTGAAGGAAAATGAAAAATTTAGCTTCCCAAATTTGCTATGACAACTAACATTTCAGGAATGTAGAGATAAATCTTAATATTAATGATTTTATACCTTTGCTCATATCCAAAATAACATGGAATGTATTTTTGACTCTCCTCATTTCCTGTGTTTTCTTTTTTTTTTTTCATGTTATCCGGTGAAGTAGTTTCAGCAAGTGAGTCTGTTGAGATGGAGTCATTTATTTGTATGAGGTAGTGTTCTAGGAACACTGTTTTAAAGTGTTGCCAGCATGATTGGAAATTAAGTAACATCATCAAACAAATAAAAATGCTTTGACTGAATTACTCCTGGTGAATCATGGCCTTCCCTCTTTCTCCCCTAGGGACTATAGTTTGATTACCTCCCTCCAACACACACATTTTGTTTCTCATAACAAAAGTGCAATTTGGGACATATTTTGTGTTTAGTTCCATAATTAAAATTGTTTTGTTTGGGGGAATCTGAAGACAGTCTTACATCTTGACTGAGGTACAATGGACCACTGGATACAGATGCTTGCAGACAGTATCTCGAATGGACCTGTACCCAACTCAAGTGGTTAGGTCCAAAGCATGGAATCTCACTCAGCAGAGAAACAATGAACAGAAGAATGGAGCAAAACAGACAATACCCATAGAGCACCTGGAAACAGAAACAAATGACAAGTATTGTGGAGATATCAGGGAGATGACTCTGAGGAAACTGTGACATGGCTGATTAAAGGGTCATATCAAGATCTCGGAGACCTGTGGCAGTGGTTATTACTATGTGCCTCTGTGGCAAGGCTATTGCACAAGATGTTTAATCACTAATCCAGATGTTGCTGTGAGATTACCTGACAGACTTGAGGAGTGCTTGTGATCAGCTGATTTTAGGTGAACCTCTTCAATCTTGTGAGGGTCTCCACAGCCAAGTCAAGAAGAAAGGATTCTGTGTCAGGACTGTAACATAGAAATTCTTTCTCAGTTTGTAGCCTGTTAGTCTGTATTCATTTCAGACTCAAGACTATAATATTCTTTTAGTTAGGGTTTCCATTGCTGTGTCATGACCATAACAACTCTTATAAAGGTGAACATTTAAGTGGGTCTGGCTTACAGTTTCAGAGGTTCAGTCCATTATCATCATGGTGGGAAGCATGGCACCATGCAGGTAGACTTGGGGCTGGAGGACCTGAGAGTCCTACATTTTGATCTGAAGGCAGCCAGGAGAAGACTGTCTCTTCTACACTGGGTGGAGCTTGAGCACTAGGAGCCCTCAAAGCCTGCCTATACAGTGACACTCTTCCTCCAGTGAAGCCACCCTCCTAATAGTAGCACTTCCTATGGGGCAAGTGTATTCAAACCACCACAAGTATCAACTCTCACTTTTGAGTTATATCACCCCCGGTTGTGTGAATCAAATTCTCAAAATATCCATCTTCTCTCATTCCCTTCCTTCTTTTCATCCTCTCCCTCCCTTCCCCTTTCTCCATATTCTTCTTCATTGGCTCTTGGTAATAAGGACAGATTCTTCTCTCTTAGCACTTTTCCTTTTCCATTCCTGGGTTTAGAAGATCCTGTTGAGCTGGAAAGTCATACTTAAATCTCCAAGAACCTACCAACCTACACCCTGAAGGAAACTGGAAATGGTTGTGTTTTTCTTCAACCAGAACTCCTTAAGAACATTACCCTACTAGCTGCTATGTTGGGTTATGTCCATAAAACCGACAGTGAGTTAAGAACTTACATATGAAAAGAACAGTGGAATTCATTGCAGTCAACACTGACAGAGGAACGAGCACGAGAGAGAGGGAAAGGGAGGATGGCCCCAAAGTGTAGCTTAATGAATATGGTCTATATGTGGGCCACTGAGATAAATGACACTGGGATGTCTGAGAGACTATGCAGTGGGGTTATGTATTTATTAGCTGGGTGCCAGGGGGTATACTAGAATCACAGATTGCAATGGTGCATTGATTTTAAGAATGTTGCATTGTTCATAGGTTTTTCACATTACAGTAAGAAACACATGCACTGGAGTACCGTCTTGTGAATTTTTAACAAAAAAGCAAGATAACTCATAGAAATTTTGTACCAAGAAGCATTGCTTTTTAAAAATCACAGTCTTTGCCTTTTTACCCCCATCTCTTTTGTATAATAAACATTGAATTTAATTTCTTGTTCAAAGGATTCTCTTTGTTCACCCACTTTGCTCTAAGGTTTACGGTCTTATTCCATACCCTGTACCAACTTTGTTTCAGGGTCAAGACCTGGTAATAGATGCTTGGTCCTTGCTCCAGGACCTCTCCTGCTGAGGTCATCTTCAATGAGTCTGTGCTTATTCCTTGGACTTCTATTCTCTGTCTACACAAGGGTCCTGATCCTGATTACTGGGCCTTGGTTTCTAGCTCTATAAGCTTACTCTAATTTCTCATCTGCAAAGGAATAAACAGCTTGTGGGTGTCCACGATGAATTCGAAGATGCCCAATTGGACTCTTTAACTTGTCCTCAACTGCTAATACCTCAGTCACATTATTCTTTATGCATGCACTTGTCTTGTACATAGTGTTACACATCTAAGAAAACTGGAAATGTGCATACACAAAGATGGCAGACGGCACGTGAGTTTCCAAGGAGACAGAAAAAAGAAGCACATATAAAATAAGAAAAGACCTGGAAAGATAAATATCTAAAATAAAAATGTGTGAATGTGTGCGGGGAAGTTTGGTGGGACAAGTAAACAAAGTGGTGCTTAGAGAACTGAGAAGGCACTGAGCTAGGAAAACTTCCTCTACCATCAGCCCTGCCTGCAGGAAGGAGCAGGAGAAAGTAGGGCATCACCTTCCCTTTTTTTTGTCTCTTTTATTAACGAGTAAACCCATTTACTCCAAATAGAGCCAATTGTATTTCTAAAGTTCATTCCCATTTGTACAACCGGAGAAAATCACTGAGAATTCTAGTAGCGTGGCTTCCAACTAGAGGGAGGAATTAGATGGAAGTAATTTTCAAGCAAACTATTTCCTTCTCAAGTCGCCAAGTTTGATCTATTTTTTTTTAAAAATACCATTTGCACATATTCTCGTCTTGTCATATAATCTTGATCATATTTTCAAAAGACCAACCTTTGAAAATTTTGTTTTCCATTTGTTTTTTTGTTTTGATTTTGCTTTTAAAATGTAACTATGATACCAAGGGAAGTGCCACATAAAGTAATAATTTAGATTTCTAATATGAATTATATGTGAGTAGTCCTGAACCCATATATTGCCTCTTTTTTTAAAAAAAAAATTAATCTTTTTTTACAGTCCAGATTTTATCCCTCTCCCTGTCTATCCTCTGATTGTTCCACACTCCCTACCTCCCACCCTATAAAACCTCCCCACTCACTGGGACCTCCAGTCTCTCTCTTTTTTTTTAATTGGATAGTTTATTTACATTTCAGATGCCAATCCCTTTCCCCATTTCCCCTCCCTAGAAAACCCCTATCCCATACCCCTCCTTTTCCATTTGGCTTTTATACAATTTTTTTAAGTGTTAATCAAGGGCTTTATAAGTATGGTAATGCTCAATCAGAAGTGTAACCTAATACCCAACCTAGCTATGTAAACTATCTTTGACTAGTGGAGACACGTCAACTTCTGCCTCCATGCCCACTCTCCCTTTCTCTCTCTTTTTCTCTCTCATTACCTAGCTTCTCATCTACTTCATCTTCTTCTCTCCTTACTCCATCTTTTCCTCTCCGTGCTCCTTCCCCCTTAGCTCCTCCTACATATCACCCTTCCTGTTAAAATAAAACTTTTCTCTCAGAATACAATTAGAGCATAATTATTCCTATTTGTACCAGTCAGGTACAAGATAGTTTTAATACCCAGTCCATCCTCTTGTTGACTAGCCAGAACCTCTGTCATCTCTCTTGACTAGAACACTTAGTTTTGAACCTGGCTTTTTTCTTGGCTTTAGAATGAATGTCAGCTGAAAACCATCCACTCAGATCTCTTCTCTCAAGGTAAACAGCCAGGATTGGCTATGAGTCTATAGGTCTTCAATTCCGTCAGAAATCCAGAATGACTGAGTTAACTGAAGTTATGGGAAGCACTAAGCATAGCTTCTAAAACTTAGCCAATTTATAGAGATCGCTGAACACCTGGACGACCCCTATACTACCGAATGTTGGAGCATCAGATCTTCAGCCTTCTGGCCCAAACTCATCTGACAGACCTTAGTGCTGCAGAATTATTAAGGGCTGGTTACTCTGTCTAGGCAGATATAATCAGTTGACTATTCTGCAAGTGTGTCCTTTTCTGGACAGTAATTTTTCTGTAGATGGAGAGAGGCAATTCTTGCCTGGTGGCTGTCTCACCACAACTGGAGTAACTCCAAGGATGCTCAATTTCTTCTTAGAATCCAAGACAGGAAGCTGTCAGGAGCAGACAGGTCTCTAATCAAAATGAACATTAATATAGAAATATTTGTGATGTCAATTCTATGGATTTCTGATGTTTTGAAATCCAACTATCCATGTAAGGTAACCTGGACTGCTGTCTGTTAACTCCTCTCAGCTATTTCTAAATAAAATATAGAAAACACCCTAACAATAAACTCAAAGTCTCTTGAGGGTTAGGTGCATCTTCTCTCACTGAGTTCAGACCTGGCAGTCCTCTGCTGTATATGTGTTGGTGGACTCATATCAGCTGGTGTATGCTGACTGGTTGATGGCCCAGTGTCTGAGAGATCTCTGGGGTTCAGGTTATTTGAGACTGATGGTCCTTCTACAGGGTTGCCCTCCTCCTCAGCTTCTTCCAGCTTTTCCCTAATTCAACCACAGGGGTCAGCAGCTACATTTGTTGGATGTAAATATCTGCATCTGACTCTTTCAGCTGCTTGTTGGGTCTTTCAGAGGGCAGTAGCGATAGGCCTCTTTTTGTGAGCACACCATAGCCTCAGTAATAGTGTCAGGCCTTGGGACCTCCCCTTGAGCTAGATCCCATTTTGGGCCTGTCACTGGACTTCCTCTTCCTCAGGCTCTTCTCCATCTTTGTCCCTGCAGTTCTTTCAGACAGGAACAATTACGGGTCAGAGTTTTGACTGTGGGATGGCAACACCCTCCCTCTTTGATGGCCTGTTTTTCTGCTGGAGGTGGGCTTTATAAGTTTCCTCTCTCCACTCTAGGGCATTTCATCTAAGGTCCTTCCCTTTGAGTCCCGAGAGTCTCTCACCTCTCAGGTCTCTGGTACATTCTGGAGGGTCCCCCAACCTTCTACCTCCCGAAGTTGTCTGTTTCCATTCTTTCTGCTGACCCTCAGGGCTTCAGTCCTTTTCCCTCACCCAATACCTGATCATTCCCTTTTCCCCTCCCTGTCTCCTTTCCCACCCAGGTCCCCACTCCCTCCCCACTCCTGTGATTGTTTTCTTTTCCCTCCCAAGTGAAATTGAGGTGTCCTCACTTGGGCCCTTTGGCTTATTAACCTTTTTGAGTTCTGTGGATTGAGTCCTGGGTATTCTGTACTTTTTTTGGGCTAATATACACTTATTAATGAGTACATACCATGCATGTCCTTTTGGGTCTGAGTTACCTCACTCGGGATGATATTTTCTAGCTCCATCCATTTGCCTGCAAAACTCAGGATATCCTCATTCTTAATAGCTGAGTAGTATTCCATTGTGTAAATGAACCACATTTTCTGTATACATTCTTCTTGTTGTGGGACATCTGGGTTGTTTTCAACTTCTGGCTATCACAAACAATGCCTCTATGAACATAGTGGAAAATGTGCCCCTGTGGTGTGCTGGGGCATCTTTTGGGTATATGCTCAAGAGTGGTATAGCTGTATCTTCAGTTGTACCTATTTCCAATTTTCTGAGGAATCTCCATATTGATGTCCAGAGTGGTTGTACCAGTTTGCAATCCCACCAGCAATGGAGGAGTGTTCATCCTTCTCCACATCCTCATCAACATGTACTGTCACCTAAGGTTTTGATCTTGCCATTCTGATTGATGTAAGGTGGAATCTCACGGTCATTTTGATTTGTATTTCTCTGATCACTAAGGAAAGAGTCATAACTCATATCTTTTCATAAGGTACCACTATTTAGTGGTTTTTTACATATATACTTGTCATCTATCCAGTGAGATCTGCACAGAAAGCAGAGCCTGACTGGGAAAGGTGATGCTTAGGGTTTTATTGCTGTGAAGAGACACCATGACCAAGGCAACTCTTATAAAGGAAAACATTTAATTGGGACTGGCTTAGATGTTCAGAGGATCTGTCCATTATTGTCATGGTGAGAAGCCTAGTAGCATGCAGGCAGACATGGTGTTGGAGAAGGAGCCGAGAGTTCTACATCTTGATCCAAAGACAGGAGAAGGAGAGACTATGCCACTCTGGGCATAGTTTGAGCATAGGAGTCCTCAAAGCCCACCCCCATAGGACACACTTCCTCCAATAAGGCCACACCTCCTAATAGTGCCAAGCATTCAAACACTATGGGGGTCATATCTATTCAAACCACTATAGGTGGGTTGGGCCCAGAGTCTCAAATCTGTTGATTCAGAAACACCACTCATCTAATTTGGGGGCATTTCAGGAGATGTCTTTCTGTGACTTTTTTACTTATGCCTCTGTTTCGGCAGCTGTAACCACTCAGGTGACATTGGACTTTGCTATTCATCTAGTAGGCTGAGTCAAGTTTCCTTGTGAAATGTGAAATTAGAGCAGTTTCCCAGTTTCTACTCACTGTGGACGCCGTAATGATTTTGAATGCAAAGTCCTCTATTGGAGCCTGGAATTGAGACTTTTCCTCCTCAGTTAACTATGGAACAGGGTCCTGAATACAGTAAAAGGTTCATACACACAGGTGGGAGAATGATGGGATCTGTCTTTTATTAAAGTGCTTTGCCTACTGACTATGTAGTCCCTCAGGGTCTGAGAATTCCTTGAGGGAAGGAATAGTTCCCTACTGATCTTTGTATTCCTGCCAGCCCTTGTCTGGAGCAGGTGCTTTGAAAGGTCTTGCCAAATTAAATTGGAAAAAGGGAGCAGAGGGCAGTCTTGAATTGAATCACACTCCGGCACACCTGCTTCTATGTCTGTAGAAAACATTTTTTAGTGTTATGATTAAAGGTTTATTTTTCTTGTGTATGATTTGAAAATTAAATCTACACCAACTTCTCGACTATTGCTTTAAGGCTGAACGTTGTTCTCTCAGAAACAAATTAAAGCATCTATCTGTACAAACACCTGGGCTGGACACATTCACATTTCTTGTGTGTTTAGTGACTTTCTGTTTCCTGTCAATATTATGGGATATTATTTTCCATAATTATGTCAGTTTTAATATCTTACTCATTAGCATTATAATACTAGGTATTCTTTCTTTACAGAATACTCCCCAGGATGGGATTTTATTTTCTTTTTTTCAGGTTAGTAAGCTGAAGTTCTCATGGGGAAGGAAAAATCACATAATTCTCAGGATACACGCTAGGGGGGGAACTAGAATGTTTTCTGAATGTGGGAGTCTTGCTTCTTCGCTCGAAGATCCCCCCCACAAGCCTAGGCAAGCACAGTTATCTCTTTCTGTATCATTCCTTTATTTGTAACATCAAAAGAGCATTTACAATGGTTTTTTATTTTTTATTGTTGTTCAAAGTCAGGTTGCTTTGAACAGAGCCATGAACAGGTAGGTTACTGACTTGGAGGAACTACAAAGAATAGAGTTATATCCATCCACAGGGCTGAGACACTTTGTGCTGAGGGAGAATGTTTTGTAAAGAAACAAAGAAAGTACTATATCCCTTTCCTGCCTGTCTCCTTTGGAGTTGTTTTCCTGAACCCTGTAGACCAGGTGGATTATCTAGAATCTGTATCTATCCTCACGGTGTCTCTGTGACGGTGTGACAAACGCCAGGGTGTGGGAGATGTACATAGATGGCAGGTGTCCAATCTCATTGAAGTCCTATTGTCTAGCTGCTCACTCCCTTCCCTACTTAGAGTTTAGCTCTTGGATCACAAACATTACAATCTTCAGGGCACTGTCAGCACTTCCAATGAACAGATCCCACTGGAGGCCTACTGAATCAGAACCCATGTTTGATTTAACAAAAATCTCTTGTGACTCTTAAGCTCATTAAAGTTCAATGTAATTAGGCTAAACTAGCCTTTTCAGCATTCTCAGCCTGTTTTCCTGAAATCCTACTCTTGCCTTGCTTTTAAAAAAAAATATGTATACACACAAAACCGAAATTAATCCTTAATTACTCTGGTGATACTATTTTAATGTGTAATTATACCTTAGGGATTTTGCTGACCTACTATTGGCCTTTGGATTGATATTCAATTAGTTAAATCAGTTACTTCTAATTATAAATATGTTTCATATATTTCCTTGAGGACACGAACTGCATTTTATTAAATATTCATGCTCACACAGTTCCTTGTATATAAATGCTGGATAAACTGAAAGTTGGACCATGACTAAAAGATGGAATGGACACTTAGAAATCTAGATGGTAAATTTCTTAAAGATGAGGACAGACAGGATCGTAGTCATTTTAAAAATAAGAATACTAAAAAAAAAGTATTAGTAATTGTTGTTGATTAATTTGTATATGTAAAGAGACTAATCCCAGGATATGATTCTAGACTCTAGAACAGCAGTTCACAACCTGTGGGTCCCATGCAACCCCTTTGGGGGGGGGTGTAAAACCACCCTTTCACAGGATTGCTTAAGGCCATTGAAAAACACATATTTTATATGTGTTTCATAACAGTAGCGAAATTACAGTTATGAAGAAGCAATGAAAAAATTTTACGGTTAGGGTTCACCACAACATGAGGAACTGTATTAAAGGGTGGCTGCATTAGGAAGATTGAGAACCACTGCTCTATAGAGTCTAGAGAATAGAAACAAGTAGCAAAGGAAAGAAACGTGCAGCTTCTTGCATTGCTTCTTACCTCAGCCAACTATCAAAACATCCTGCCAACTGGTGTAAATTGAATTCTGAAATTTAAATACCTAGCTTAAGTGCAACAGCTAGTGTCAGAGCGCTACAATTTTGATGTGTAACCAGCAGCAATTGTGTTCACAGGCGTGTTCTGCAGAGATTGACTGGTAGAAGAGTTAACAGTCTCTATAATACAGAGTCTATATAGTAAATTTCAACGCATACACACACCACACACACACACACACACACACACACACACACACACACCCTGTTCTTGTTTTTTTTTTTTTGTTTGTTTGTTTGTTTGTTTTTTGTTTTTTCCGCATCTGAAACTTTGTGGTTGCGGAAGAACGAGCTTTTGTTCTACGTTTTGGATCAGACTCGGTAGGAACAATGAAATGAAATCTACTTCCAGGCTCTGGCCTCTTTCAGCCCTCGGAACGCATGTGCGAGGTCTTTCAGATGCAGAGGGGACCAGAGAGGGACGGACACACGGCCCAGCAGTTGCCAGGCAACGCCCGCTGGAGGAGTCCCAGCGTAAAAAAGGTCCGGGAGAAGTGTCAGCGGCCAGGAGTGGGACCCTGCAGCGCATTCTTTCCTTGCCGGCGGGGCCGTCACCGCGGCTGGCGGGTTAGGGCAGGGGAAATGTTGCAGGAGGAGTCGGACCTGTCTCTCATCATTGCCCAGATAGTCCAGAAACTCAAGGGCTCCAATTTATATGCTCAGCTGGAACGGCAGGCCTGGGTAAGCGGGGCTGATGGGAAGCTATGGAGACCGGCAGGCCGCAGGATGACCTGTCTGCCACACTGCCTTCACTCAAGCCAGAGCTCTCTGCTCTCTCCACCCCTTTCCGCTGTTTTAAACCCTTCCCTGAGCCTTGCACCTTGTTTACTCAGGCGTGAGGCCATTGTATTTTATTAAAGATGGGTGGGGCGCATCATACCCGTCTTCAGGCCAGAGAATGGCCAAGGCTTCTCATTCATTTACCTATTCTTGTAGTCGTTTAAGGGACCTATTATTGTTATTTTTTTAAGATGTTGGACTCAAGAGCGGCATGCCTTTTTTCTCTTTTACTGTCTCGAGAATGGATTGGGACCACATGTGCCTTTTTCTAATGTGCCACTTTGTTGCACTTAACTCTCCCTCCAGTGATTTCCTATGTTCCCAACTAGCGCTTATTGAATTCATTTAAAAAGACTAGGCACTGCGAGTAGACAGAATAACCAGGAGATCTTTACTACATGAGAATGTAGTGTAAATGGAATCCTACAGTACCTAAACTTTTGTGGATGCTTCTGGCCCCTGTAGGATTTTGGGATCCATCCAAACTTGGTATTTTAGTGGTTATGTTCCTTTTAATTGCTGGATACTGCTGGATACTATTCCATTGTTTGGAAGCCTGACCATTAGTTTCTTTCTTTAGTACTTACCTGATGAATATTTAGGTTGTTTAGAAATTATGGATAATGCCAATATGCATATTCTGTGACTTTAACTCATGGGTTGTGTAGAAAACACATTGTTTAGTTTTCAAATTTGGTGGAGATCTTTCCGGTTTCTTCCTTTTGTTGATTTCTAGTTTAACTCCAGGATGGAGAAAATTTATATTATGTTAATTCTTTAAATTTTGTTGAAGTATTTTTTTTTATTTTTAAGATTCATAATTTGCCTTAGCTTGTTGAACATCCCACGTGTACTTAATAAGCATCTTTTTTTCAATGTCAGTTAAGTCAAGTAGATTGAAAGTTTTGTTCAAGTGTTCTGTATCTTTACTGAGAGTGGTATGTGATGGTTAATCTTGTTTGTCAACTCGAAACACCTGAGAAGAGGAAACCTCAATTGAGAAATCGATCCCCTAAGTGTCTTCTGTGGATATATGCATGGGGTATTTTCATGATTCCTAATTGAAATAAGATGCCCAAGCCCACTGTGGGTAGTACCATCTCTAGGCAGGTAAGCCTAGACTATATAAGAAAGGTACTGAATGATGAGCCTGGGAGCAAGCCAGAAAGCAGTGTTCCTCCATGATCTCTGCCTTAGTTTCTTCCTGGAGTTGCTGCTCTGGCTTTTCTCAATATAGGCTGTAATTTGTATTTTGTTGCTTTAACGTAGCAACAAAAAGCTAAGCAAAATGTGGTGTGTCTGTTAGCATATAGAGGTCAGGGGTGAAGCAAACTCTGAGGTTTTCACTATTATCTTCCTTACACCCTAGACTGCAGATTCCTCCTCCTGTACTTCTATTGCCTTTGCTTAGAGTCTTGGCGCATAGAGAAATTGTCTCAATATTTCTGTTACCTCTCAGCTTCACAAGTCTCTCTCCCTATGTGTCCCTTTCCAAGCAATAGGCTGCTTTACTCTGTGCTAGGATCACGGTAGATGTGGGAGCTCCTGATTCTATACCATTCGTTCATCTACTGTATCAGTGCAGGGTCCTTCTTACCCCTGGCTTTTATCTTTCTGTTTTGCAACCAAACTCTGCCTTCTGTCTGTGGTGGGTGTATGAGACAGACACACCTGCTCTGGTGTCTGTTAACTTCTCTGCGTTGGTGTGGAGTTGTAGGCCCAAGAGAGTTTTTTTTTTTTTTTTTCAACCTGTCCACAAGGCAGAGAGCTTTTATGACTATTCTAAACCGGGGAGTTATTGCTTGAAATTTTAAATAGAGAGTGTCTGACATTGCTTGTGATTTAGGGCTGTTGCCTCATGTGAGAGGAGAGATTGGTTGATGGAGCAGTTTTATGCTTGTTTTTTACATATTTAGCCAGCAGAAGGTGCTCTCTGCAGATTCCTGTGAGATCCTGGTAGAGGCTCATGGGAAAGGGCACAAGATGAAAGTGGATTCCTTCTCTATTGTACTCTGAGCCTGCTGGGTTTCATCTTCTGGAAACTGCTTAGTTTTGTACTCCATTTTGAAATGAAATAATTTTTTAAAAATCAGGTTTTTAGTTTTTATTTTTTCCTAGTTCTTTATACTGTTCTAGATACTAACCATTTGTAACAATTTGTAACAATTGATGAAGATCATTTTCTATTTTATAGGCTAATGCTTTGCCAGAGGATTACGTTCTTTGCTGTAGGAGAGGCTCTCCTAAGGAAGGGGAGATAGAATATATTGTTATGGTGATAAAAGGGGAAGATAGAATAGGATGATTAAATAAGGAAAGGGGTGAGAGAGCACAGAGAGGGACAACTAACAACAAAGAACGCTCGAAACACCAAATCGAAAACTACACCTGTAGAAGCTTCCTAAAATATATACACATGTGAAAGGAATCTAAGTGCACTTATCAAATGATAGGGAGACAATGCCCCAACTGGACATTTTAATGCCACCAAGTAAAACTTCCAGTGCCAGGAGTGGGTTGATATTGTTAAGTCATTGGTCAAAAGGGTCCCATGGACATTCCTTCACCCCCAATATCTCAGGCTATTGCCAAAGCTATTGAGTCCTCTCCATAACCTGCACTATTGCTGCAGAAAGACTTTGTCTGTGTTATCAGACATGGAGAATCAAGCTAGTGCCTAGCGAGAAGCTTCACTAGTATTGACTAGCATTCATGCTACCAGGAGGCATCCTGCACACTACCGAGGGAGAAAAGTAATAATCTCTCTCACCTACAAACCCTGCAACCTCCAACAGTGACGTGCCTGCAAGATTATACTGATGCAATAATGACACAGTGTTAAGGGAGAAACATTAAGGCTATGCCATGAGGTAGAACCCATATCTGACTGTCTTAGGTAGTGTAGTTGGTTTTTTTGTTTGTTTTGTTTTCTGTGAAGAGACACTGTGTCCATGTCAACTCTTATAAAAGAAAGCATTTCATGGGGACCTGCTTACCATGTCAGAGGTTTAGTTCACTGGCATGGCAGCAGGCAGGCAGACATTGTGTTGGAGAAGTAGCTGAGAGTTCTACATTTGGATCTGCAGGCAGCGGTAAGAGAGAGCCACAGGCCTGGCTTGGGCTTCTGAACCCCAAAGACCACCCCCAGGGATATGCTTCCTCCAAAAGGCCACACCTTCTAATCCCACTCAAGTAGTGCTACTCCCTGATGAAAGCATTCGAGAATAGTTGTGCCTCTGGGGGCCACTGTTATTCAAGCCACCACACTGACACTGCTAAAGTGGTCAAGAACTGGAATCTAGATAGGTAACACGCCTACCGGAAAACTGTTATTCTGCTAAAAGATCACAGTACTAAAATGGCTCTTAGTGACATATTGCTATACTCTTATAGATAAGTGTCTTCAACCCTCACTAGAGCAACATTTTGCAGTAGAGGGTAATTAACACAGAAACCCTCACTGGAGACTGTGCAGAGAGAAGTCTTTGGAGAACTCAGGCCCATACAGGATGTTGTCATTCACTGCCCTCCCCTCAAGGCGTAGGGATCTGTGTGGAAGAGAAAGATTCTAAGAGCCAGAGGTGATGAGTGATTCTAAGAAAACTGTCTTTCAGACACAACAGGATTGATGATCACATGAACTTGCAGAGACTCTGGCAGCATGCACAAGACATATACAACCTCAAGTCAGGGGTCCCATGACTAAGAGGGGGAAGTAAACAGAGGCTTACACCTTTAACCAAGAAGCTATCTGCAATTGATATCCACTGGCAAAAAGAAAATCAGTTTTTTCCCCCAACATATTGTTACTGGGTATGTCAACCACGCTCCAGGGTAGTCTCCATGCCTGGAAGCCGTGGTTTTTTGTTTTTGAGAGAGAGAAAGAATGCAAAATTGGGTGGGTTGTTAGGTGAGGAAGGATCTGAGAGGCATTGGGGGAAAACATGATCAAAATATAGTGTATGGATATTTTTACTTAAATAAAATAGAAAAGTAATGTAACAATTAAAAGCTAATATAACAAGGTCTGGAGCGATGATGCAGCTATTCTTCCAGAGGTCCTGAGTTCAGTTCCCAGAAAGCAATGATGACTTGCTACCAACTTTAAAGGGCTCTGGTTCCACCTACTGGCATACAGTATACATATAGACACAATACTCATATGCATTAATAAAACTTAAAAAATTAATATAGCAAAAGTGAAAAAAACAAGTTTATTTGCTTAGTGGCTGATTGCTTCTTGCCCTTGTGCCTCAGTCTCCCCTTCCTCCTGTGCTCTGCCAAAGGCACAATAATTTGGATATGTGGTTGTCCTTCATTGACCTTGTTTAGAATTCAGTTCACTTGGTTTTCTTAAAAGTTTTTGGGAGTGTGCAGGGGAGACAGGGTGGAATCAAAAGTTATGGTTTTATTGAGAATGACCTGCTATTGGTGAGAGTTGGATATTGAAATCACTCACCATTCCTGTGTTGGGGTCAAACTGTACTTTTAATCCAACAGTGTTACTTTCATGAAATTTTCAACTAACAAGTTAAAAAAATCTCAATTATGAGCTAAAGTAGAGCACCCATAGAAACTTCTTTCCATCTCTGCCTCCATTGTGTTCAGTCAGATGAATTCCTATTTGTCTTGTAAAATTTGGTATACATTTGTAAAAATCCCTACCTATTTCTTACACAAAGTTCTTTGTAGTCTACACATAAATTTATTGTATAACATATATTGTTATGTTTATTTATTGATATGCCTCTCTTTGTTACAAATAAGATTTTAATGGCAAAAATGTTATGGCTTTGTAAGTAATATATATTTTTCTCATTGTTGGTCTGTGAGTGACACTGTTTCATGGTGGCTCTATAAGATGGAGGTTAGACAGTCTCTTGGATAGGAGATGAGTGTTAAGGAGTACAACTGCATTATGAGAAAAATTGCTTTGTCATTTTTTCCTATGTATTTGTCAAGTCATATAGAAAGGTATTCTGGCATAAATGTGTAGGGAAGTCTTATCCTTTTTTCATTTGCTATTTTCTGCAAGTGTTACAAAATTTTATATTTTAAACATTGGGGAGAGTTCTCCAATATAGCCTGTATTTGGGGTTCCCTGTTTGTGACATTTTTGTTTGTTTTTAATTAACACATGTTGTTAGAATAGCTTCTAGTTTATGTAAAAATTGAGTGGAACGCACAGAGTCCTCCATCAATGCTCTTGTCTTACAAGTAGCTCCCTGTGTTGTTAATGTGTCTCACTGCTGTGTGGCAGGTTTCATACAGATGACTAAGACGGATAGACTATTCCTCACTAGGTTCTATAGTTCACATTAGGGCTCACTCCTTTTGCTGTATAGCTCTATGGACTTTCAGCAACATATGTCATGTAAAATTTTCTGTGCCCTGCGGTACCTATCCCTCCCTCCCTTGACCATACTCCATCTCCTACTGTCCTTTTATCCTCCTATCCTGTCGCCATACTTTTCCCATCGGGAATGTCATACATTATGCCTCCACAGTATCTTATCTATAATACATCAGTTCCTAGTGTCTCTTGCATGACTTGAGAGCTAATTTTTCTTCTGTTGAGTAATATTTTATTGTACAAATCTACCATTTTGTATACTTGCCTGCTGAACAATAATCTTGGTTTCTTTCAAGTTTTGTTTAGTGTGAATGAAGCTTCTATAAACAGTTCATGTTTCAGGTGTGGGCATAAATTTTCAGTTCCTTTGAACAAGCCAGTGGTTGTTGTGGTTTGATAAGATTATGGTTGCTTTGCAAGAACATGACAATTGGTCCTCCCTTGCGGCTGTGGTGTGTTTTACTCTCATCAGCATTGGATGAGAATTCCCATGTCTCCCATTTTCTCCAGCACTAGTTTCCTATGTCTGCTATGTATTGTGAGAACTCATTGTGTCACTTTTTAGGTTCCTAATGGTATACTATTTCTTCAGGACAGATTTTTTAGATCAAATTGCTAGGTTTTGCATGGGATCTAGGGTACTAGGGTCTGGGATTGATTCAGAGTCTTGCTTGCATTCAGCCACTGAGTTATGCTCTGAGTGTCAAGGTTTTTTTTGTTTGTTTGTTTGTTTGTTTGTTTTTTCTAATTTCTCTTGTGGTGCTTTATTTATCTTCAGTTTGAAGGCTACTTCTTATACACATGGCTTTCCAAGGTGGAAGTAGTGTTGGAGGTGTTAGCCATTGTCTTTTTCCTTTTGAGCTTCTGTTGAGCTTCTGTCACCACTGAATGTATGTTGCCTGCCTCTACCTGGTGGCTTTTTAACAATTTCTTTCTATTTGGGGAGTTTCACCAGACTTGTTAAGATGTACATTAGTAAGCTATTGTTTTGGATGATCATTTATTCTGTCTGGGTTTGTGCTGGCCAATCTTACGTCAATCTGACACAAGATCTAGTCATCTGAGAGGAGGAGCCTCAGTTGAGAAAATGCTTCCATCAGATCATGAGGTAGGTCAGCAAGCCTGTGGAGCATTTTCTTAATTAGTGATTAGCAGGGGAGGGCCCAGCCCATTGTGGATGAGTCTGTCCCTGGGCTAGTAGTGGTCCTGGGTTCTAGTGTAAGGGAATGCCAAGGTGGGTGGGGGAACACCCTCATAGAAGCAGGGAGAGGGGGCATGGGATAAGGGTTTTCTGGAGGTAGGGGATGGGGAAAGGGGATAACATTTGAAATGTAAATAAAGAAAATATCCAAGAAAAAACAGAATCCATTATAGTTATTTAGCAAATGGGCAATAATGAAATGGTGGGTTAAATAGTGGTTTCTGAATGACGTTCTAGTTTATGCTCTAGTGATTTTTTTTAAGTCTTTAAAATTAATGGGAAAAGACAAAACTGAATGTGGCATGTATTTATCATATTAGGTGAAAATAAAAGTTACTGAAAAGAAAAAAAGAAAGAAAGAAAAGAAAGCAGACTGAGCAGGCCATGGGGAGCAAGGCAGTGAGCTGCACCCTTCCATGGCCTCTGTTTCAGCTGCTGTGCTCCTACCCTGTTGGAGTTCCAGTCCTGACTTCCATCACTGATTAACCGTTCTGTGGAAATGAATGTCAGATAAATCCTTTCCTCTTCAAGTTGCTTTTTGTCGTGGTGTTCCATCACAGCTATAGTAACCCTATGTAAGATAGGGCCTAGAGCCCATTTTAAACCCAGCATCAGTTTGGGAAATCATTGCCTTATCTTTTCAAATACCAGTTCTGATTCCTTGTTCCTGGTTCCACATTAGGACTCATAGCTAAATGTATCTCTAATATTTTTTTGTAGATCCCTTTCCAACCCTTTTTGTTCAGTTTAGAGATTTCGTATGGGCCTTCTAATCCTGTTTTGTGCTGTATATTATCTCTAATAATTCCACCTTATGAGTTCTTGTGTATGTATTATATTTTTCAAGTTATAAAATGTCCAGGTGATTTTTTTAAAAAAGATGTATTTTTATTTATGTGTCTGCATGTGTCTGTCACATGTGTGTGCACAGGTGGAGGTAACATGTCGGATCCCCTGTTACAGGCCATTGTGAGCCACTGGGTATGGGTTCTGGGAACCAAATTCAGGTCCTCTGGAAGAGCAGTGAGTGCTTTTAACTGCTGAGCCTTGTTGACAATCCCTTCAGGTGGTTCTTGTTTAATGAAGCCAGTGCTGAGTCTATTTTTCCTGGATTTTTATAACCATTTTTCTATGGGTGTGTGATGTTAGATTCTGTGTCCTTCATAACTGTATTAACTGTTATCTAGATTATCCAGGAAGCTCTTTGTAACCTTGTCTCCTCTTGCCTTTGTTTCTGTGCTGTCAGTCAGGTAGCAGCATGCATTTATTGAATGCTTTGCATTTTGTACAAATTAAAATATAGCCACCAAACAACAACACCATTGTCGCCTTCCCCCCATGAATCAGCCTTGGGACTAGTTACCAACTTTAATGCCATTATGGAATGTGCTGAGTCAAGGCTGAGTTTTCTCAAGATCACTCTTCCCTTGGTTCTTTCCTGGGTCTCATAGGTTTTCAACAAAGGATTTGATGTATTCTGTGCATTCATTACATTTGGGTCTCAAATTTTAATCTTTTCCTCAGGCTGCCAAAGTACTCTGTCAGTGCGTTTTATTGTCTCAGTTTATAGCCTTCTATCTCACAGAGCACCAGATTCTTGAGGATAAAACTGGCTAAGCACTTAATACTTGCAGGTTTTACTTATTTCAAGCCCTGCATGAGGGTTTGTGCTGGGTTAGTCCTGATTCTCAAGCCCATGTCTTTTGGAATAGGCTTACAATCCTAGAGGAATGTAACTATGGCATAGCCAGTTCCTCCTTCAGAATTTTCTCCTTTTATTCTAAGTCCTGTTTACTCAGCAATTCTTTTCTACATTTAGGGGTGTGTGTGTGTGTGTGTGTGTGTGTGAGAGAGAGAGAGAGAGAGAGAGAGAGAGAGAGAGAGAGAATGAATCAGTCCACTTTTGGTTCTAGAAAAGTGTATTATTAAGCTAGCAGTTCCCATTTGTTGAGGACTGAACAAGATAACATTCCCCTCATTTATATTAGTAAGTGCTTTATAAAAGAAAACCTGTCTTTTTTAAAAAAGGTGCGAATGATTCAGCATTTCTTCATCCAATGTCCTTCATGTCTCAGTGTTCAATGTGATACTTTGCCCTTTATGCTTGAAATACTGGCCCATTTTTTCTTTTAATCGACTTTGCTAATGTTCTTTTAAACAGATGACTAGATACTATGTGTCTTTTACATTTAATAAGCATATTTTCCTGTTGTATGTCTCCTGTACTGCCTCAAGTTTTCTGCTTTAGGTGCATGTAGAAATTGGTAGGGCAACTTACAGAGTAAAATATAATTGTTTAGATGTTTAAAATCTAAATACAGATTTTAAAAAGTATTTTTCTCCTTGTAATCTAATGTCATCTTTAGCATATATAATTAGCCACTAATTATGTTTTAATACACTTCTTATATAGTAGAGTGGTCAAGTTTTTAGTTTTCTGAGTATTTCCAAGTAACTGTCTTGAAGTTCTTTTGAATCTTAGGATGGAGTTTTCTCATTCATTCATTAGACACTGGGGTGACAGTTTAATTCCAGATTGGTGTCCAGGGCCATATTGGTACTGTTACTTTATTTTATTTCACATTGAAGTAGATGTTGTATAGACATGTTATCTTCACTTCATTAAGCATTAAATAAGTCTTGCTATTCAATTTTTAAAATTATAAATAATAGAATATTATAATAGGCTGGGCCCTGAAAGAAGATGAGCTTTGGAGAGAGGAATATGTAATAGGTACTGTAGTGTCTAGAACCCCAGAATAATATATATGCTTATTAAATGTAAATATTATTACTTGGTACTAGTAAAAAAGCCTCATGACATGTTATCTTAAATATATAGAATTTATATCAGTATGAAAGGTCTGTGCCATAAGCAAAATAGGTTCTGTCTTTAAAAAAAAAGATTTTTTTATTATTTTAAAATTATGTGTATGTGTGTGTCTACATGTGGCTGTTTGTGAGTACAGTTGCCTACAGAGGTTAGAGGTATCAGATATCTCTGCAGCTAGAGTTGTAGGTCATTGTAACCTACCAGAGATGGGTGCTGAGAATGGAACTTGGGTCCTCTGGAAGAGCAGTGTGCATAGCCTGTCTTTTTGGGTATAATTTCAGGTAATGTTTGGCATATAGATGGGGAAGATCTAGATTATATTGTTGCAATTTGAAACTCAGGGGCTCTTATTTGTCCTGAGTCAAGAGCCATGTCATCTTTATCCTTTGTGTGTTGGCTTTTACTTCATCTTTAATTTTACAAAGTAATACAGTAAAGAAGTGAATGATGGCACGTAGAATTCCAAGAAAGTTCTTGCCAGTTCTGAATTTATACTTAAGATACAGGATATATATTACAATGTAAATTTGGCTTGTTAAAGTATATCTCACGTTTTATGTGAGCACTGAGTTGCTTAGAAAATGTCATGTAGGGTTCCTGTAATAGTTAGAACTAAGGGAGGTTAGTCACAGAAATTAAACTGAGAATGATTTCACAAAAGGGAAGAAGAGGTAGAATGGAGAAGAGAGTGTAGGTAGAAAGTGGGTCAGCTTGGAGATGTCAGCAGAAGGCGGCCAGGGACAGATCCATCTTCAAGGTGAGAGAAACTGGAGCAGGGTGGGAATTATACAGCACATGTTGAGTATAAGGCTCAGTCAGCGTTCAGGGCACCAGGTCTTCCAATCTGAAATTAACACGTACTCCTGGCTACAGGGCGTTCCACTGGGACTGCTAGGATTACAGCAATGAGTCTGCACTATGGTTTTAAATGGAACCAGAAGTATTAGGAAGAAATGGAGAGACCCAATTCAACATGTTTACATTGAGCGTCTCATTAGCGATGGTAATGGCTCTTGAGAGGAATTAGACTAAGTCCAGAATAATGATGTCTAGGAATTACTGTGGGAAAGGGCAATATCTTTTTTAATACTGTGTCTCACTTTTATTTTTGTCTTTAATTATGCTGTTAGATCTTTACAAGTAAGTAAGGATATCTTTTATTTTTAAACTCAGCAACTAGCACATACAAAGAACTCAATTATTGCAAGAACAGTGTAGATGAGGAGAGCATAAATGGACCTTGAGGGGATGGCTGGGAGTCAGGAAGTCTGGGTAATGCCCAAGGATGAAACCCTGTTCCCAGTGTAGGGGCAGTGAGAAGGCCACGCCCACTTGTTTCTTGTGTGTAAACTTTCTAGATAGGTAGAAGTATCTAGAGTGACTGACTAACTTTTTTGAGAGTTGGAAGTTCCTGAATTGCTATATCATCATCATCAACAACAACAACAACAACAACACAGAGCCTGAAGGGGTTGTTGAGGTAATTTCAGGGGGAAGTCACAGGATTGTTTACAGAGCACATTCACATGCCTCTGATAATCAGGAGAGACTGAGGGAGAGAGTGTTATAGCCTCTTCCTCTGCTTGTTTTTACTTTCTATGGTCTGTGGGATCTTCTGTGATTCCATAAGCAGCCAAACTGAGCTCAGGAGGCCCAGCTACACAAAGAACTACACACAACTAAGGAATGCTGAGAGGGAGAAGTAGTCTTCCACAGGGAAGAGCTCACCCATTGATTATCTAGCACCAAGTTGTCTGCCCTGAAAACATACAAGTATACAGACTGTGCAGGTTATAGTTAGGAATATAGACATATATTCCATATATATTTCTTTATATATTATATTTAATTACTTATATATTATAGTTATAATGCATATGTTAAATATTTTATATGATCTTTGTATAATCTATATAATTTTTGTATATATTCCATATATATAATATATAACATAATATATAATTTCCATCTACATATTCTACATGTATAATTATATATAATATATACATTATAAGTATATATAATTTATAAATAAGCATTCCATATACTATGTAATTATACTATGGAATTTTCTAACAAATATTTTATATATATTTATATATAATTATGTATGGAATATATAGTATATTGTACAATACATTCCACTAATATGGAATATATATATATACATGTGGAATATAATACATATATATTTATGTAACAACAATTAATGAAAAAAGAGGCCAAGAATTTAAAAACATCAAGGAGGGTAAGTGAAGGTTTAGAGAGAGGAAAGTGAAGGGGGCAATGATGTAATTATAGGCTCAAAAAAGAAAAGAAATAATTAAAAAAGCACGTAGGAGATACAAGCAAATGGATTTGATTTTTCAAAAATGAAATAGTTGTGAAACTGGCAAAAACTATTAGATATAATCCATATGCATTCATGTAAGCTGTTATTCATAGAATTGATGCTATTATTCAAAAAATATTTGGAAGTTGCTTTTTCAAAACAATATGTGACATTAACATGTCACTTAAAGAAAACTTGTTGTGTGTGGTGATGAAATTCAAGCTTTTAGTGAAAATGAGCCATTGGAAAAATGTGCCTGCCACTGTGAGCTTAGTGGCTTCACAACATTTAAAAACTCTTTGTGGGTGACATTGGTGGTGACATTAGTGAATATTGCCTTTTGATGTTGTTCAGTGAGTAAGTCAATCGCTTAACTTAGTTAGCCAGTATCTGACCATGCATGAAATTACAGGGTCATATGTCGGGAAAAGACACAAGTTCGAAGCTGAGCAATGCATCTTTATGTGTTAGAGACTGGAGAGTTTATTGATAGAAAATTCCACATCATAACCAATCTTTAGGAAATCATAGGTTATCAGATTTTGGTGTTTCATAAAAGAACATCTTCAGTTGTATGCAAAGGATAATAAAATTCTACTGCATATGTACATTCCAAATACATCAGACAAAACAGCGAGTATCATAGATTGACTGCCATGGAAATAAAAAGAAGGTGATAGTTTTCATCTACTACTTTATACATTGAAAAAGACTATATAATGCTTCTCACTGATGTTTTGAATTTGTATTTGTTTCTAAAAATAAAGCTGCTTTAAATAAGTATTTAGGATAATATATAATGGATTATGATGGTTATTTTAATTTATATCTTTCTTGTGGTCCAATATTCATAAAATTTACCTCTGCTCCTTAGTTGAGCGGTCCTTTGGCATGAAGTACATCCACACTGTTGTTAAACACAGCACCATCCATGTCCAGAGCTGTTTTAACACCATCTGGACTGAAGCTGTGTGCTCTTAAACACTGACTCTTCAACCCCTCCCTGTCCATATTCTACTGTTTGTGACTGTGACTGTTCTGGGCAGAAGCAAATCATAGTATTTGCTTTTGTTTTCTTTGTGTGTTCCTTTCATGTAGCACGATGTCTTTAAGTTTATCCGTATTATATACTGTGTCAGAAATAACTTAAACGGAAGAGTTAATATTTCCATACATACAACATTTTGCTTATCTGCTCGTTATCTATAGCTTTTGGGTTGTTTTCACCTTTGGGCTGTTGAGAATTAACACTGGTGTCAAGTGTCTATTTGCTTCCCTGCTTTGGGTTCCTTGAGGACACACCTGGGAGAAATCCTGAATCGTACGGTAATCGTGTGCTTCATTTTAAAGGAACCACCGTATTAATAATACCTTGTAATGGCTTTTACTTTAATCCGATGGTGTGCCATACTTATAATTTACATAAAGCATCCCAGAGTCCTCAGTGATTCTTAAGAGTGAGCAACCTGTGATTGAAAGGTTGAGAATCAGTGTTGTAGAGGAATGAGCTCTAGAGGCCAGTTGTGAAGCCACAACAGTGGTGAACAGGCGAGGGGAGAGCTTTCCCGAGAGTGACATGGAACTAGGCCTGGGATGAAGTTTGAAACACATGTGGCCTTGAGGAAAGCAAGTTCAGAGAAGACGCAGTAACTGTTAGTAAAGGGCTCTCAGCAAAAGGGATCAAGTTTACTCTGTAGCCTGAGGTGGAGGGGTTAGTGCTGGCACATGTTAAGTCAGTGCTGCCTGGCATTAACTCAGCACAGGAATGTAAGGTAAGGGAGGCATTGCTAAGGTAGGAATAGAAACATTTCTAAGTTGGAAAGCAGCTCAGTTTTCATGTTGGATTTTCTCAGGCAGATCACCACATGGAGAGGACAGTGGCCTCTAAGTGGTTAGTGGTGCAGCAGACCTTCCTATAGTCCCTTCTAATCGCAAATTTCTATGATTTTCAGGCACAGATGGATACCTGGAGTGCAGCGAGAAGGGGAGGTGATAGGGCCCCATCAAGGAAAGGCTCATGGGACCCCCTTGTTGGGCCCTGCTGTGTACTCTGCTTTCCTTTCCCAGAGCACATTCCTACCGCCGTCTGCTTCTCCACTTTCCTGTATGTAACAGGATCAGGAGTTTAAGATTTTCATAGCTAAAGCTTTGAAGTTAGGACTGTTCTAGTGGAAATGAAAACTCTCTCTCTCTCTCTCTCTCTCTCTCTCTCTCTCTCTCTCTCTGTGTGTGTGTGTGTGTGTGTGTGTGTGTGTGTGTGTGTGTACACCTTTGCACCAGCAAGAAGAACGTGTTTTTCAACATGCAGAAAGGTGGTGTTACCATCAGCATGAATGGATGAAGAATGTACACAGCATCAAAACTGTACATTTCCTGCTTGCTGTTTTGCAAGAGGAGTATATTTTAGTTCTGGTTGGGAGCTATAGGCATTAGGTTTAAAGAAGGCTCAAGTTCTGGTTGTAAATTTTCCAAAAAAAAAAAAAAAAAAAAAACCCTCTTTTTCCAAGACTCGTATCTTTTTCCATGAAAATCTGTTACAGATATCCAGTCCCTTAACATCTGGGCACATCTTATATTTTATAACTTTAATTTATACTGGACTGCATAACCAAAAGATTACTTTGATAATTTTCTACTCAGTTTTCATAATAACTTTATTTAGTTTCTTTTCTCTGTTAAACAAAGAAGAAACAAATGCAGAGATGTTAATGGCTTAATCAAATTAATAAGTATGCCTGGGAGATAATTTCAGCTCTCCGGTGCCAAGCCAGGTCTCCTACTTTGTAAGCCGTGCTTTATTCCAGCCAGACTTAAAAACAAGTAATTAAACAGCTGTACTACACAGCTCCTCAAACTCTTTAGCACCAGAAGTCAGTGCACAGTCTGCACTGCTCCTGTAAATATCTGCTTGCGCGTGCTTATACCTGAGGCATCACGCAAGTGAGGATGCAGCTGCAGCTGCCCTTCATGTCAGGGTGTGGGCCAGGGAAAGCACAAGTGCTCGTGCTCACCAGGCTGCTATAGTGGCACACTGCTGAGGTGTGCAACACACCAAGGAGAAGGATAACATACACACACAGTTGAGCAGTTGGGTCAGAAGCCCTAGTCTCATCTAGGTGTTAGTGATAAAGGAATTTTGGACTTGTTCTAAAATCAAAAATTTCTAACTACTTCTCTACCAATTTCCTATCTGTTTAGGTTGGGAATGTGATTAGATTACTAGAAAATTTATTAGTAACACAGATACTTCTCTGTGAATCAGAATCTTTCTCCTCATTGAGTCATCCCAATCCAATACAGAAATAAGATGCTTAAACTGTATCAGACTAAAGCTGTACCTTTTAAACACTGAATGTGAGTGAGAAAGGTTTGTTATCAATGCATAATAATGCTGCCTTCAATGTGGTTTATACAATAGGATTCCCAAAGTATCTCCAGAGAATTTTTCAGAGAGGCACGTGCTACCGAATCATGTGTTAGAACTGTGTCACCATAGCATATGGTGCTCCTGTTACTACCCTGCTGTGTGTTGGTTTGTGTGGTGTCTGTGCCTGTGGTATGGCTTTGATCCTGGGCTCTGACCCAGACTTTTGAGCCTGCTATTCAAGCCCTCTACTACTTAGCTGCATCCTCAGGTACCCTGTCCTGGTTTTGATTTGCCATTTTCTAAGGATTTTAATAATTAACTTGAGTAGTTAGTTAATTTGGTTCATGCCATGTCCAGCAGGGCTCAGGGAATAGACCTCATTGGGCAGCAAGGAGATGAAGAAGTCAGGCAGACAGATACTTGGGCAGGAAGCTGGGAGCCAGTGGTCTGGGCTTCCTGTTAGAGAAACGTCAGGCCCTGTCCCTGCCCCTACCCTCACCTCAAGCTCAATGTGTTATAACAGTAGAGTTGAACAGAGAGGCGGGGTTATTGCATACAGATAATCAAGGAGGCAGGGTTTATGGTAAATAGCTGAACCAAGGAGGCAGACTTATCCAATCTTATATAGTGAAGTAGTCTCCAGACAGTCCATATCTCAGAAGAAAGTTTTGGTGGATATTTTCTGTATTCTGTCAACATCCATACACAGACCAGAGGGAAGGAAAACTTTGCTGTTCCTCCATGGATCTGAGACTCTGGAGTCTTCGCTGTGCCTGTGCCTCGTCAACAGTACACATCCACTCAGGTCTCTGCTTACTCAGGCCTTCTTTGCTCCCTAGGCTTGCATTTACTATAAAGTCTATCAAGGGAGGTCTAGCCACCTTGAAATAGTAAAAATGTTTAGAAAGAATAACAAGCTTTTTCCTTCAAATTCTTTAAATGGTACTCTATGAAATCATTTCCAAATACAGACCAAGGGGGGGAAAAAAAAAAACCAAGAGAAGTTAAATTTCCGTTTGTCTCATCATTGTGAATAATGAGCCGGAGGTTTTACAGCTTTTAAAATAAAATACTTCTGGGGATAATGGACTGGAAATTACTCTGCTCAGTTAAAAATAATTTTATGAAGTTCCTTATTTATTTTGAGATAAAATTGACTAAAAAAAGATAGAACATGGTTTAGGCAATATAATTTTGTCAAGCAGCAATTAATGACAGAGTACTAGATAGGATGCAGAATGGAGACCCGGCCTTGTCCATCTGTTGATAGTCTAGTCAGAAAGATAAATGAGATGAGACCTCTATTGTAGTCTCTGTGTCGTCTGTCACAGAGGACATAGTGTTCTATATTTATTAGGGGAGCTGGAAGGAGGGGTTTGGAAGTTACTATTTTGTGATTTGTGATGTATTTGTGATGAGGGAGCATCTGCTTCTAAGGAAATGACACAAACGAAAGCTTGAAGCCCTAAAGGGATTTTCAGCTGTGGGAGCATGAGATTCTCTGATGAGTGCGTACCATGGTGACAAACTAAGAGCATCTTTAGCTTGGTCAGGCAGCACTAGCAGCAGATCTGTAGGGATAAAGTAGATTTACAGTGTAAAGGGCTACATATGCTTGTTGAATATTTCAGGCTCCTTTGTATGTCTACAGAGCCACAGCCAGGACAGACTTATATTTTAGGAAGAAAGCACTAGAAGGCAATTGGAAAAGAAAGATGTTGGTTCTTTCATTCATTCAATAAACATTTATTATGTATCTGTTTTGTAAAAGTAACTATTTTAGACACAAAGATAGCTGCTGTAGTGGAGTTTGCTATTAGACGATGAGGCATATAATTTACCCACCAATACAGTAGATGAGTCAGTTGATAGTGAATGAATGCTAAGAAAGAAGTAAAGGCGCTTGGGTGTGCCAGGTGAGGAGTGAGTCTGAGTACGGTGATGTGTCAAGTTCAGAAGCTATGGCAGTTAAGTAGGACGAGGAGGGCTGGGCTGTGGAGGAGGACTGGGCTGTGGAGCGCTCACACTTAAGAGCACTTACTCCTTCAGAGGACCTGAATTTGGTTCCCAGCACTGGCCTTGAGTGCGTACCACTGTCCGTAATTCCAGTGCTGGGGGATCTGATACCCTCTCCTTGCATAAATTTGAAAAAAAAAAAGAGGACTAGATTAAAAGTAAGACCTTAGAATGGAAAAAATGAGTGTATTGGAAAATGTGTTTTCTTTTTCATTTTTGAAGCTTTTCCATACAGATGACCAGTCTGTAATGCATTGTTTCAAGGTGAATGATCTTTGTAATACCCATCATGGGAGTGAGTTGACTGCCACAGACAGACCCCTCCGTGTGCCCCATTAAAACTGCAGATCATTTTCTCCTTGGTCACTTGAATTTATGCTAATCAACTTCCTGTTTATATATATCTCTTAGTGTATTAGTCAGGTTTCTATAGAGTCACAGAACTTAAGGAATGCCTCTATATATTAAGGGAATTTGTTTTGCTGAGTTGCAGTCTGGGGTCCAACTAACCCAACAATGGGCAGCTCTGGACGGCAAGTCCAAGAATCTAGTGGTTGCTCACTCCAGTGAGGCTGGTTGTTTCAGCTGCTCTTCTGTAGAAGTAGGTTCCAACACATGTGCTGGAAAGTAAATGGAAGCAGTGAGAAGAGAGAACCTCCCTTCTTCCAGTGTTCTTATGTGAGTCTCCAGCAGAAGGTGTGGCCCAGATTAAAGGTGTGTAACATCACACCTAGATCTGGGACTTGTTGTGTCCTAGGCTCACCTGGAACTCAGAGATCTCCTTGCCTTAGTCTCCTGGGATTAAAGGCATGTACTACCTTGCCTGGGCCTAAGCTTTTCATGGCCACAATGACTCAAGATCTCCATGCTAAGATCCAGGTCAGAAACTTGTGTCTTCTAGCCTCAAGATCTGGATCACAGGTGAGCCCTCCAACTGTGGATTGTAGTTCATTCCAGATATAGTCAAGTTGACAACCAGGAATAGCCATTACACTTAGTATAGCTTAGTCTTGCCAACTTAAAATGCCTTCTAGTATTTTAAAATACAGGTTTATTTATTTATGTGTGTGTTATATATGCATATGTGTGTATACATAGTCATGTGTGTATGCTCATGTATGTATGCTCAGGTACACATGCATAAGTGTTTGTGTGTATGTGGTTGCCAGAGCTTGATGCTGGGTGTCTTCCCCAATCACTCTTCACTTTTTATTTTAAACTAAAACAGGGGCTCTCTCACATGAACCAAGACCTTTGGCTACTCTAGTGAGCTAGCTTGCTCTGGGATCCCTTGTCTTTGTCTTACAGGTTCTAGGAATATGAGCAGACCACCATATCTACCTAGCATTTTATGTTAGTTGTGAGGATGCCATGTCTGGTCCTCACATTCTCACAGCAAGCACTTTATTCATTGAATCTTCTTTCCAACCTTCCTTCCTTCTTTTTAAAAAGAATGCTTCCTCAGCTAAAGGCCGGGCTGTTTATCTTAGTGTTTCACATAGCCTAGACTTGACTGGCTGTAAACTCCTAGTGCAGCTCACCATGTTCTAACCTTTATGTGTTTTGTTGACTGGGCCCCAGGCTCACTGGACTTGGGTGTCAACTCTTGGCATAGCTGTTGGTAGTAGAGTGTTCTTTCATTGACTAGCACATACTGTCTAAGTATCTCTTCTGCAGACTTAATAATTGTGTCTGCTCAATGCCTAGAGCCAGTAATTCATTGAGGTTCTAACTGGATCTGTTTTAGTTTTAGCTGTAAGGTTTTAATTTTTATGTGTACAGATGTTTTACCTTAATGTATATTTACATACCACATATATCCTCGTGCCAATGGAGGCCAGGGGGTATTGCAACCCCTTCAAGTGGAGTTAAGGACAGTTGTGAACAGCCATGTGGGTGCTGACAACTGAACTCAGATCTTTTGTAAGATCAGCAAGTGTCATTAGACTAATACTCTAGCCCGCAGGCTGAACTACTTAGAGAAGTTAAACATCTCCCTTGTACTGTTTGCTTTCTCACTCAAGACAGGACAGAAAGGCAGGATAAATGTGTTTTCTTTTACTTACCAGTTTTCAAGGTAATAAGTTATTTCCCCAACATCCACAATTTGATTACCGGTGTTTTCACTGTATGTGTTCTTATTGGAAAAAGGAGCCCCAGTTGACTATACCTTTCTAGTTTCCTTACCTCTCACACGAGTAGGCCAAACCACTCCAGACTTTAGGTCCTGCTTCACAGCAGGCTCCTTAACTGTTCCAGAGCATATTTGTAGACTAGTTGGGGGTTCTTTTTCCTAACACATGACAGGTACCCTTGATCACTTGGTGTCTTCACATATATGTGCTAACACTGAAAAGGTCTCCTGGTTGATAAGTGGCCAGAGCCAGTTGCATTTTGGGTTTATGGTAGATATCACCTAGTTTTCCTATAAATATTTTTTCCTGGAATTTTAGGTTTGATATTAGTTGGTCTGTTTTTATGTGATAATAAAGGAGATTAAAAAAAAAAAAGCCTCTGGCTAGAGATGACTCAGCAGTTAAGAATGTGTATTTTACTTGAGAGAACCCAAATTTGGTCCCAACAGCCATGTTGGGCAGCTCACAACTTCCTATAATTCCAGCTTCAGGGACATCTGATGTCTATGACTTCCACAGGCACCTGCATTTGTCTACACATATACCTGCACAGAAAGGCATATATCCACATAATAAAAAATAAAAATAAATACAAATAAAAATGTTCACGATCACCTCTTTGCAGGAAGAGGTTGAGCCACAGAGATGCTAAAGTGTAGTCGAAAATTAGTAAACGTGAAATTTCTCATTCGGAAAATCAAATGCGTGGTGGTTTCCTTGCAGAAGATTCAAAGTTTGAGGAAAGGAGCTAGGTAGATGGGGAATGAAAGCAATCTTTGATTTCGTAGTTTAAAGTGAGCATAAAATACCATGGGGTAATAGAAATGGCTTGTTAAGAACTGTTTCTAGAGTTCCCAGACAGAGCTGTGTCGTGAAACCCCAACACATTGAGATGAACAAATCCATCACAAGCAGGGAAAATTTACGTTATTTATGGCAAAAGCTGCAGTGTGGAATGCAAAGCTTCCACTTAAAGATGGAAGAGACCTTATAATAAACGTCAACGAGTAGGGGTTTTATCTACCTTTACTAATAGGCACATCACATGTATACTGAGCAGCAATCCAGACTGGAAGCCACTATCAGGACATGCATCCCATCAGCAGAGCTTTGTCCAGGTGTGGCTGCCTGCCGTGGACTTTGGATGCAGTGTGAGAATAGACGGCTGGAATGTGAGCTTGTTTCTACGTGGACCGTAGCTGAGCATGTGAAGTATTTGTAAGCTACATGCTGTTGGATTTTGAGTATGTTAGAATACTGTCATGGAAGTAGGTGAGGAGGCCTTCTCTATGGGGAGCCAGTTCAGGCAGGTTTAAGCTGCTATAGCTTCCAAGTGCATTTCAAAAAATATCAGGTGTTTCTTTCTACACATTTGTTAGCATTACATGTGAACTCAAATGACATAACTTTTTACTTCTGTTTTCTCTTTCCCTTGTTTTTCAAAAATCTAGGCCTGTCTTCAGAGACCCGAGATCAGACTTGAATCACTCAAAGAAGATATTAAGGAATTCTTTAAAATATCAGGTTTGTAAAGTCCCCCTTTACCTTAACCATCTTCAGACTTCCAGCTACTTCAGAAATGATATAACGTGGCCTTCTGCTTGGGGAGGGTTAGGATGCACACGTAGTAAAACTGTGCCAACACACAAGGACACTGTAGAAGACACTGCTTCACATTAGTCACTTGTTTTCTTCCTAGTCAAAATTATCCCAAGTATGGGAAATATACTCTTATTTAAGTAGCTTGTATTCTCCTCCTACATTATTTTTCTCTGCTTTCAAAACAATAGCAAAGAAATAAATAAATAAGCCCAGAAACAAAAAGAAAAAGAATCTTAATTTTTGGACAAGAAGGGATAATGTGCTGCCAGCACTTGCACGTGGGAGCTGAGACACTGCATGGTCACTCCTCAGAATAGTGTGTGTTTGTTGGCCAGGAGTGTGATGACTTGCCATTGTACCTGGTTTTTGTGTTCTTTCTCTGGTATGGACCTGACTGTCTATTTTTCTTGTTACTGGCACACTCATCATAGTGTCAGTTCAAAGACATTGGCACTCATTTAAAACTTGGAGTGGAAGAAGGCATCACTCTTAACTCAAGAGAACAATTCCGTAGTTTTACTTAGCAGCTAATGGTTAGCAAAATTCTTTCACAAATACTCATGATGCCAACATTTTAGTGAGCTTAATTTCAAGTTCAGGCTAGAAAAATAGCTCAGTAGTTAAGATTACTGATTGCTCTTGTAAGGGTCTCTGGTTCAGTTCCCAGCACCCACATGGCAGCCTACAACCACCTCTAATTTTAGTTACAGAGCGTCTGATGCCTTCTTCTGACATTCACAAGTTCATACATGAATTTTGGTGTGTATATATACATTTAGGCACATTCACATAAAATAATAAAGTTAAGCTATAAAAATTACTATGCTGCATGTTTAAGAAACTAATACTTATTTTTTAAAACTTAAAAACAGGTTGGGAGAAGAAACTTCAGAATGCTGTTTATAGTGAACTGAATGTGTGAGTTTTTTCCCATTTATTTTGAGATACTATTTTATTCAACTATACTTAACCTTGTAAGTAGTAAAATTATTGTTGCTGTTTATACGTATACTCTCATTAGAATACTTATAGAATTTCAAGCAAGTTAATGTCACAAATCATTGCCATCTAGTCTGAGAGTGAGTAATACATAGGTGAGACATTTTTATGTTACCAGCTTTGTATATTGAGAATGTATTCATCTAAGGTAATTAGGTAATGGGATAGTTCTCATAATACTTACATTCTTCTTACTGTTGAATTTAAAACATTATACTTCTTTTTGTCATTACAAACTGACCATTCCAAACATAATTTCTTTTTCTTTGCAAGATTATTATTGTTACTAAAAACCTAATGTTTTTATTTATCTTGATTTTTCATCAGTGCTTATTAAAGTGTATAGAAATTTGCTTTCAAAACTATAGCTCCAGAATGTTAGCTTGGTGGTTTATTAAATACCCCATTATTCATCCATTGTTCATGGAGTGTTCCCTCTGTACCAGTGGGATGAGAAGCAAACAGGGTGTGGAGTAGAAAACTAAGCACACATCCTGCCCTCACGACATGTATAAAAAGGCCAGAGGAGTTTCTGTGTCTGCTGTTCTGTTTTACCACTTGGTCTAGCATGCTGTAGTTTCTAACACTGTTTCCCACAGTCTCTGTGTAAGCTATCTAACTAGGAACTGAGATACCCTCGATTGCCCTTGCTTCTGAGGTAGTCTCACATGAAGACCTGTAGACTTATACTTTAGATATACAATTAGTTACTATCTATTGTTGTGAAGAAACTCCACACCAAGCCAGCTTGTAAAAGAAATGATTTAATTAGGGATTGCTTACTGTTTCTGAGGGTGAGTTCATGACCATCTTGGTGGGGAGCAAGACAGCAGGTGGACTGGCATAGTGTTGGAGTAGTAGTTGAGAGCTTATACCTGAAATGTAAGGCCAGGGTGGGGAGTAAGGGGGAGAAAGAGAGGGGAGACTCTGGGCTTGGTCTGGGCTTTTGAACCCTCAAAACAGAACCTCCAGTGAAGCCCCTTTTCTAACAAGGCTTCATCTCTTAATCTTTTACAAATAGTTCCAAAAACTGGGAACCCAATGTTCATATAAACAAGTCAGTGGAAGCAATTCTCATTCAGACCACCACACACATTTTTAAAGTTAGATTTTAGTGTTTTGCCTATTACCATCTTCCAAGCTGGTTCATGACTTCTCAGATAACATCAGATATAAGTGCTATCTATTACTGAAATTGTAACTATGCCATTGGTAGTTTTGGCTACCAAAGAAATAGATGTTTGTCATGACAAGTAAAAATATTATTTCACAGAATGTAGTAGAGATACCTGTTGTGTATTATTCCCAATTCTGGCTTTTCAATCTGAGGTTTTACTAACGACTTCTATTTTGGTGATCTGATATATTTCTGAAAATAGTTTTGTATGGCAAACTGTGGCTTTGTATTTGATGACAAAGCCCCTATCTTTCATTCATTCTCATATCTTTAATATCCTATACAATGCAACTGAGAATCTCTTTTAATAACTAGTTGAGAGTTTTGTAGGAGCTCATTAATATTGCTTTTCTTCTTACTTGGGTTCTGAACCAAAGAAGAAAAATGATAAAACAGAAAGAAAAGTGAGTGCTAAATATTAGACTTTTGTCACTGAGAAAGACTAGGTAGACACATGCGTGTGCACACACACAAGTTCACATACATGTAAAGATACGCAGAGTTGTTATTTTTAAGATTAAATAAAGGCCATAGCTCATAATGAGAATACAGGGAATCGCTAACCTGAACCCCAAGAGTAAATTGTCTTAAAAATCTAGTCAAACAATTATTTAAGTGGTCTGCTGTGATTTAAATGTCCCCTCCGAAGTTCATGGGTGAAATGTAATTGCCATTGTAATAATATTACCAACTAAGACCCTTGGGAGCCATTAGGGCACAAGAGCCTACCCTTACAGATGTTGGGACCTGGATGTTTGACTTCCTGGGCTCCAGAGCTATAACCCAGTACGTTTCTGTTTTTGACTTATTGCATTTTATCTGGGTGTGGTATTGCCCACCTATAATATCAATGCTTGTGAGGCAGAGGCAAGACCAGTTCAATGATATTCTGGTCTGTATAGTGAGTTCTAAGCCAGCTGGGGCTACCCAGTGAGACCCTGTATGAAATACAAAACAAAAACATTAACTCTAGTAGGATGATATAATTAAAACTTTATGATTTTATTAGACCTTGTACATACAAATGAACTATTAACAGATACTCTATTTAGTTTGTAGCATCGACTTCTTACCAAGATAATTCATTATTGAGAGCTCAGTATGCTACTTAGCTGCCTCTCTTTGCTTCTAGGTTTCCTTTGCCCAGTCATCCTTCTGCACCCCCTGAGCATCTCAAAGAACCTTTGGTGTACATGAGGAAAGCACAGGTTGGCCAGTGTTCATTTTTGTTTTCTTCTTGCATGCCAAGTAATGCAATGCATAGTATGTTTTTGTTGGCATAATATATATTATCTATCATATAAAAACTGAGTAAGGATCATTTAGGTAATAATAATTCTTGTATACTTTGCCTTTTTATTTTTAGTAATCAAGGGTCATTCTTATGTAACTGTGGTAACCTGGAAAACATTACATAGAAAGAAAGGGTCATGTACCATACACTCTGAAGTTTGAAATAGGGTAAAGCCTTCTATAGCCATCTTCTCCTTATGGCCTGTGAATTTAAAAGAATGAAATCTTGATGAACACCAATACAAAACAAAACAACAACAACAACAACAAAAAACCCCAAACAAACCAACAAATACCACCCCCCAAACAACAACCCCCATCTGCCCTTTGAAGCCAGTGTTACTGATACCATATTTAAAATAAATTTACTCTCCCAGCAGGCTGTCACTGCTAGTTGGCTGACAACAACAAAGAAATCAGTTTAAAAATGAAAAATAAAACAAGTTCAAAACTACTAGAGGACTTTAACAAGGAAAGTCAATGAGCCTGTCACCTGCTCCCATCTCCCTAGCTGTCCTTTACTGGGCACAGCCCCACCCACCCCTCTGGCACAGCGATGCTTGTGAACCTTCCTCTGAGTGCTGGAAGGGACTGTAGGATCATCACAGGCAGAGATGGGGATCTTCTCCCCAGCAATAGAAATAGATTAAAAATTTTTTATTATAAAAATTTCAAATCATTCCTACAGAAATCCTGTGAACTCATTCATCTCTCTCCTCCCAGTCATGCCTTTGCTGCTGTAGCAAAAACTATGCTCTGTCCTGTTGCCAGGTTCACTGTAGTATATGTTAGCAAGATTCTAACTTTTACATTCATTAAAACCTCCTTCAAATGAGATGATTATCTTGGTTAGGGTATCTATCCATTGTTGTGAAGAGGCACCATGACCAAGGCAACTCTCATAAAGGACAACATTTAGTTAGGGCTGGCTCACACTTTCAAAGGTTTGGTCCACTATCATCAGGCGAGAAACATGTCAGCAGGCCAGCAGACATGGTCCTGGAGAAGGAGCTGAGTGTTCTGCATCTTGATCTAAAGGCCACAGGAGAAGACTAACTTCCAGGCAGCTAGGAGGAGGGTCTTAAAGCCCATACCCGAAGTGACACACTTCCTCCAACAAGGCCACTCCTACTCCAAGACCATACCTACTAATAGTGCCACTCCCTGGACTACTCATATTCAAACGACTACAATGTTGATGCAGTATAACAGAAACCATGGAGATTTTGAGGAAATACGTAATATATTTATTCTTGTTGGTATCTCTAGAGTTTTCAGCTTTCCTACCAGTCAGGGTTCCATAGTTATGTAAGTTTGAACATTGAATTAACTGAAATTTAAACATTTAAGATTTTATCCAGTGTAATTTAAACTTCCACGACTATGAAAGCCCATTTCTGTATAAAATACTTTGGGAACTACATTGGTACATTCAAAGAAAAGTGGTATCTGAAGAAACTAGTACAAGTATGGTGCTTGTATGTGGGCGAGTTTTCTTTTAAAGCAGTGCTAGTAGCACACAGAGCTCTAATGTGACAGCAGTTTAGTACCTGACATGTGCTCACTTGTTAAGTACTCATGGAAACTGATGAAGTGATTCACTCTGCCCAACTTCACACAAGTGGTCCATGGCAGACCTGGAACATGACCTGAGCACTATGCTCCAGGGTCCATGCTTCCTGGTGGAACTCATGTAGCCCTGACACACTTGTGGAAACTCAAAGTCCACTATGTGTATGTCTACTGTTTCCCAAAATGACCTACAGGACGCCCTGCCAGTGCCTTAAAGGACGTCTTACTAAGCTCTAGTTCTCCAAAGTTCCCTTGCATCTCAACTGGACACCACTGGGGAAAAAGACTTTACTACATCTATCCGAGACTATCCAAACTACAGGACTGCTAACATCACAGCACGCTGGATAGTATCCTGTACACAGAGAGAAGTAATCAGTGTTTGTTGAATGAACTAAGGAGTGAGGATAACCTCAACCAGCTTTGCCATTTCTGTGAATATCATAGTAACTGTTTTTCTTATTAGGATAGATATTGTTAATGAAAAACAATGATACATTGTTCTTTTTGTTTCAGGGAAGTTGGGAAAAAAGAATCTTGAAGAGTTTAAATAGTATGTGCACAGAACTGAGTATCCCATTAGCACGAAAGGTACATTTAACATTTTTTCTGCTAAAGTATTTTATTGTGAGCTAACTACTGAAAAATGTCATAAAGTTGAATAACTGTATAATAGGCATGATATTCTTCATTTAGTGGTGTGTCTTTTTAAATAAAAATCTGTAAGTGCCAATTATTTTTAATGTTTTATACACATTCTTTATATATTGAGTGATTGTTATAATGAACATATGTTTCTCAGACATTTAGCTATTGTCTTAGTTACTTTTCTATTGCTGTGTAAGTTATGGAAGGAAGAGTTTATTTGGCACTTATTGTTCCAGAGGGGTAGAGTCCATCACTGTTATAGGCAGGAAGTCTGGCAGTGGGCAGGCATCATGACTGGAGCAGCAGCTGAGAGCACAAGCAGGAGTCAGAGAGCAAAGGGAATGGTACAACCCTTTGAACTTATAAAGCGCACCCCAAGTGACATACTTTGTTCAGTAAGGCTACACCTTTTAACCTCCCAAATAGCACCACCAACAGAGGGACCAAGTATTCTAATGCCTGAGACTGTAGGGGACATCTCACTCAAACCACCACAGCTGTAAAGAATGAGTATACTTTAAAGATTTTAATGACATGTAGTCTTTGTACATTCTGAGTAAGTGAGCTCCATAGCACTCTGCCATTAAGTTCAACATTACTGCAGCCTTGTAATTGGCAATACGATGACATCTTCTAGTATTAATGTAATGAATTAAAGGAGTAATGTTGTATCTCTGTAGCCCTTGGGTTCTAGTTAGATCTACTTCTTACTCCTGGAAGAAAAACCACCAGGAGTCTGATCTAGATATTATAGCTATTCACAAGGAGGAGAGAAGGAGTCTTCTTCACTTTCTTCTCTGCTCTTAGTTATTCTTCACTGCTGAATAGATCCAGAGCATATACTTTGAATGAGAGCCAAGGAGAAACCACTGAAGCACTAACAGTGTAGTGGATAGAAAAGCCTTAGATGTCTTTCACTGAGTCAGTCATATTCCCCCAGCCCATCTTGCCATGCATTACTGAGCTTGCTGATGGGGTAAGAGCTGTAGGATATGGCCGAGGAGCAGTTCTTTGTGGGATTTACTGGCCAGTCTGATCTTGTACCTTCTCTTCCTAGACACATTAGCAACATGTTCTAACTAAACCACGGAGACTAGCTATATTCCAATCATTGTAAAACTTATGTGTAATCCAAAGACGTTTTCAGTGTTTGATTGGTTTCCTGGATGCTCTAGTACCTTATTTAAACTTTTGAATAAATTATTGATTTTTGAAACCTAATTAAAAACTTCTTTTAGAGACCAGTTGGAGAGCAGAAAGAACTTCTCAATAAGTGGAATGAAATGGGAACCGATGAGCCAGGTATGTGTAGGACTTCCTATGAGATTGGTAATTGAACTAAAATAATGTAATATTTCTTCAGAGACACAGTGACCTTCCACCTCCACTAATCCCCTGATGTCTGATATGTTGATTTCTGTTTTGCAGTGTAAGAATTTCCAATTTTAGGCTGTGTTTTCCTTTACTTGGATAATATTAAATCATTTATCCGTTGTTTTCCAAATAGCATTTTAAAACATTTTTATAAAAGAGTAAATAATCTTTCTGTCACCTCTTCTGTGATGTTTGTTGAACATTAGATGTAGGAATTTTGTTATAGATTTATCCACTGGGGAAAAGGTTGTAAAAGACAGAGGGCCAGGGTGTCTGCTGTGAAATCATGTCTTCTATATAGGACAGGGAAGCTATACCCACAAAATGACAACACGGTAGAGTAGCCTAAACAAGACCCGAATAAGGACCAGCTGATATGCTAACATTGACAGGGAAGAGCTCATGAAAGTCCCACTCCTAGGTGGCTACAGATGGTTAAAGTCTACAGAGAGCAGAGAGATCAGCCTTCGTTAGGGATGCCGCTAAGCAGTTATCCAACACCAAGTGTCCAGCCCTAAAACATATGCTTATGAGCAACACTAAATGGACTTAGTTGTATTTATAGACTTAGGGGAATGCAACAATAATAATTAAAGAAAAAATGGAGGAGTTAGAGAGAAGACTGAGGAGCTGAAGGGGTTTGTGGCCCCATGGGGAGAGCAACAATACCAACCAACCAGGGCTCCCAGGAGCACACAGGGAGGGACCCATGGCTCCAGCTGTATATGTAAGGGAGGGTGGCTTTGTTGGGCATAGGTGAAAGAGGAAGTTCTTGGTCCTGTGAAGGCTAGATGCTCCAGTGTGGGGGAATTCAAGGGCAGGGAGGTGGGAGTGGGGGTGGGTGGGTAGGTGGGGGCACACCCTCATAGAAGTAGGAGGAGAAGAGATGGGATGGGGGTATCTGGGGGGGGAATGGGGAAAGGGGATAACATTTGATATGTAAATAAATAAAATATCCAATAAAAAAGGAAAAAATAATTAATGAAAAACAATCAATATTCATTTAACAGATTCACAAGACTTACTTTTAGTTAACGTAGAAATTCTGTAAGCTTAATTATGTTGAGATGATGAGGAAAGATTGGCTAATGAAAAAATAAATTTCAAGAATTTAAAGTGTTTTTAAATTGTATTTTGTCTTTAAATTTAATGCATAGTCAGCTTTATAAACACAACAAGTAACAACTGTATATCATAGATACCTATAATCATTTGAACAGACGCACACATTGCTGCCCTCCTCTGCTAAAGCTAGTCTGGGAACGATAATAGGAATCGGTACAACTGAATTCAGAAACGTTTAACCAAGGTAGAGGAATTCACCAAGAATGCATTATTTGTATTCTAAGTATTTTGAAATTCTCATACAGAATCTTATAAGAAACTCTGAAGGTCTCCTATAATTTGTTGTTTAAGTTGTCAAAGACAGGGCTTTTATTTCTGTGTTCCCAGTGTCTCATATAATGTACAACAAATAGTCAATATGCTATAATTCTGTGATTTTTCTCTGTAGAAACACAGGAAAGTGACATTAATATTTATTGGTCATTTCATATATTATCTGAAATTTTGTTTTACTCTGACTCATTCTAGATTTAAGCCTTTTTCGACCTGTTTATGCACCTAAGGACTTTCTTGAGGTATGTTCTATTGGGTAGATATGCAGATATGATGGGTGTAATTGAAGAGCTGTGCATGACCCCAAATGGCCTTTTAACCTGAGGTGATACAGAATTATCATGTTTGGTAAGGGAAAACATATAAAGAAACTAACCAGGCTTGTTGTTTATTTTTAAAGGTATTAATTAATCTCCGCAACCCAAATTATGAAAATGGTGATTCTCTTAGTTTTAGGACTCATTTGGGTTTAATCCAAGTTCCTCTGAAAGTAAAAGACATTCCTGAATTGGTAAGTATAGACATTGAAGACTAAATTAATGTGTATTAGATGATAACCACTAGAAAAATATTTTAGTGCAACATATATCAATTATAATTAGAGTCATGGATACATTAAATAAATCACTAATGTGACATCCTTTTTGTTGAAAATATGTGCATAGAAAGAGCAAGTTTTATGTGTGCAAGTCAAATAAGCTTACATTGGCCTACAAATGTTTTGCCCATTCCAGTAAAGAACAAATATTTATGAGGCTGTTTGCAGGGACTCTGGCATGTGATGTGTGGTTATAATCAAGATTGGGGGACTAAAGTGATGGCTTAGTGGCAAGAGCACTGGCTGCTCTTCCAGAGGTCCTGAGTTCAATTCCCAGCATCCACATGGTGGCTCATAAACAGCTGTAAACAGATCTGGTGCCGATTTCTGGCCTGCACGCACACATATATGCTGTATTCATAATAAATACATTTTAAAAAATGATTGGAACAAATCATAAGATTGATAAAAGGCTGTTTACGAAAGCACATGTTATTTAGTGTAACCAACTTCCCTGGGGCCCAGAACATGGTGAGACACTAAGAGAAACTGCCTTTGCTCTGGAACACAGTGAGACCTTCATTTTAAAATGAAACTGTGAGGAGATTTCCTGATGGTGGAATGAAGTTGCCATTACTCCTTCTTTTGTTACTCATTCCAAAATAATAAAGAATGCAGCATTATCAGCACCTCTGTGGTGAAACTGAGCATTACAGATAGATAGGTCATGATAAGTAACCTAAAGCAGGGAAAAGTTGGAGAGGAGGAAGTGTGGATGAGAGGGGCACCATCACTGCCCAATCTGTCGGCTCCACATCTTCCACTCTGCTCTGCTGCACTGTGATGGGTCTGAACTATTGTCCTTGCGCCCAATGGTTCATGTTGTTTTGTGAATAAAGGAATGATTCTGGAGGGGATGTTTGAAGGGCTCCAGCAGGACAATGTTGTTTCCCTTCTGGTTCCTGTGTACAGTGGTGTCCTCTACAGCCCAACTCTAGCTTGCTTCTTTGGCATTTCTTTTTGTCGCCACCATTGGTCTTGAGCACAGCCTTGAGCACTGGGAGGAGACTTTTCAGACATCATACTTCCTGTCATGCATGCTCCTAGAGTCCATAGTTGCTTTCTGCATTTGCTACTTTTGTTTTTCCCTTTAACATCTGTGGCTTACATTTTCCTTCTTAACTAGTAATTAACTGATAAAAGAAGCAAAATGGTTTTCTTCATAGACCTTTGGAAAGACCTCAAGGATCAGAGACACACCATGGGTCTCTGCCTTGGCAATCTGTAGGGCTGAGAATGGAGGTTCTGTGAAGACTGTCAGGTGGAGTTCCTTCCCATTGTGGAGTTACATAACCCCCATAGGAGCACAGAGGCATCCTCACCAGAGATACAGACTTACAACAGCTAGTAACTCAGAAAGCTCTGAAGACAAGTAGGACGGTAGAAGTCAACACAGGAATCAAGTGAAAGTCTGTGGAATGGTGAGAGCAGCATTCTTACCTCTGCTGCTAAGCTTTCTGACCCTCTACCGATTCTATAGTACCAGAAAAGTTAGCACACATTTGGAGAACCTCTCTAGCTCCACAGTTGGCTGGCTATAGAGCTGTCCAACAGAATGGCCCACGACACTCTAGGGAAAGATCTGCTGCATAGCTCCCAGTCACATTTTTGATTGCCTTTTCTCCAGTGATAAATTTATAATCCCAAAATGTTTAAACTGCTGCAACTTGAGAGCATGAGGTAGTAAACTCAGACAACAAAAGGAGAGGGGAAGGGGAGGTAAAGGGAGGAGAGAGGGCAGGAGAGAAAATGAGAATAATGAGTGTAAGAAAAGGAATTTATAAAATGACCACTAGTAGGTGTTGTAGATGTTTAAGGTTAGACTTAAGTTGACACAGAAGAGAATGACCCCATATTAACTTAGCTTGGTCCCATATTAACTTAGATTTATAGAATGACACAAGACAGAAAACATACATGCCTGTGTTCCAGCACTGGTGTCAGAAGTATATTCTCCTGGTAGTCTCATGCTCTGGCTGTGATTTGGAAGCAGTGTGTTTTGGGTCCTGGTGGAGTCTTTCTTTGTAAATTTTTTTCTCTTCATTGCCATTTCTGAAAATTCTCCTTGTTGGTTAGAGTAGTATTTGTTGAGCAACATAGCAATTACATGTTCTGCCATAGGCCTATGATCTCCAATCTATTGACAGGGAGTATAGTACCAGACATGATGTTCTCTCTTGTGGAGCAGGCCTCAGATCTAATCATACAGTAGTTAGTTACACCATAACAGTCATGTCTCCATTGCACCAGTGGGCACATCTTTCCTCCAGGTCAATATTGCAGCATGCGGGAATATGGGTACTCTTCATCCGTAGTCATTAGCACTACTTCCTGCCATCCTTATACTGTATCAGGAGGATTCTGACTCAGAATGATTGGTTTGTGTAGACTCTTCTGTGTTACAAGTAAACTTTGTGAAATGGAGATCTACTAACTCTAAAGAGAGCTTGTGACTAATTTAGTGGAGTAGCCAGATGGGACTAGACACTGGTAGTTCAGTGTTTGCCGGGTCAGCGCTTTGATATGTACTGTGGAGTGTAAGACAAAGAGATAATCCTCATCTTCAAGACTGCAGGATAGGGGGGATGGGCAGGGAAAGGGCAGTTTTACTATCCTGTGAGTGTTTAGGTTGAGGCTAAGAAGAGATAATATATTGGGAGTTCCTGTTGTCAATCTGGAATAGCATGGAAGGCTTCTGAGGATGCACATTCTGTATGATCAGTTTGGATGAAATTGAGAGTTTGCTAATGTTGAATGAAAAATGGTCCAGGACAATGGCATGGAAAGTGAAGATCCAGATCTCACACTGCACAAGTGAGGCTCTCCAGTCTGTGTAATCAGAACCTAGTAGTGAGGTGTTTGTTGGCCCAGGGTTTGTGTTCTAGGGTCCAGATGAATGCTGTTCTCAAACTGAGGTGTGTAATCATTGACAATAATGAATCAGTGAAAGAAGAGTTATAAAATACATGGAAGGTTGTGGTGGAAATGGAAGAATCATGAAACTCAATAATCTACATAATAGATGATTTTAAAAACTTGAAATTAATTCCATTTTAAAGGAGAAGGAAGTATTACTCACCAATCAGAATAGTTATAAAGCACCGAAGCAACTATTAATAGGAATGTTTAATCTCTTGTAGAGTAAAATAATATGAACAATTTGGGGTTTTTATGCTTACAAAATACAGATGTGATTTTTGTCCCAGGATATTACCAGAGACGAGAAGGAAGTCTTAGGAGTAAATCAAATTCATCCTATTTTAGCTGGGCACTTAATAGTTCAATTTTGCTAAAAAATGGATTTGTTTTGGATATTTGTGATGTTTGGTTTGTTAACATCAGAGCAAGATGCCAAATCATAGAGGACACAGAAGTTTATGTTGGTAATTTCAGACATTGTTGTTAGGTAAAATTGATAGAATGATGTGAGTGGATGCCTTGGGGAAGAGGAAGGGAAGACAGATGGAGGGAGGGAGGGGAGGCTGTGCCTTTGCTTTCTTGCTCTCATGTTTTAGGAAAGGCTAAAGCATTAATGTATCTTATATTAATATATCTAGAAGGATCAGTGTCATCTCTTCTGATGTGATTTGTATGTTAACGAAGAAGGCAAAATCAAGAAAATATTTTTTTAAGAAGTCAGTACCAACATTCATATTAACCAAAAAGTTCAAAATAAAGAGGTTTAGACAGGAAAAAGTGATGGAAAGGGAAATATTACCAAAGGTCCTGTACCAGAAAAAAATATAATATATATAAGATATATATAAAATATAAATATGTTATATATAATATATAATATATAATATAAATATATATACTGTATATACTGTATATACTGTGTGTATACATTTTTTTCTCATTATGTATGTTAATTTTTCCTAAAATGCTATCACTTTTCTAGTTATATTTATATCATGTGAATATAATGCATAGCCATATCTGCAGTACACTGTTATAATGTTTAGAGTCTGCTACTGTTCTTTTGTTTCTTAGATAATTGAATAAAACAGTGATTCATTTTTACATGTGTTTTTTAACATGTTGATATTTAGGTACAAGTAACCTTTTCACATGCACCAGGGCCAGATGTGTACTAATTCTCCATATGTTATTTTTCAGAAAGAATGCTTTGTAGAACTTGGCTTAAGCACAGGACAACTGGGTATAGATGATTCTACACAAGTGCCTCCTGGTTAGTATTTCCCATGTGACATTTAATTAGTAACGAGTGATAGCTTCCAAGTATACAAGCCGTCTCTATGCAGATCAGTGGATTACAAAGTAGACACACTGTGTGACCTCCAACCCAATCAAAAAACAGCATATCACAACAGTTTATGCTACCCTATAGTAACAGCTGTCCTCTATGAAATACCATAAAGAGCTGGGCAGTGGTGGCGCACGCCTTTAATCCCAGCACTTGGGAGGCAGAGGCAGGTGAATTTCTGAGTTCGAGGTTAGCCTGGTCTACAGAGTGAGTTCCAGGATAGCCAGGACTACACAGAGAAGCCCTGTCTCGAAAAAAACAAAACAAAACAAAACAAAAAAACAAAAAAATACCATAGAGCTGGTGTGGCCTGTTTGGAATTTTTCACTGCATACACTGGTTTTGGTTTTCTTTGGCTTACAGATGTCTATAAGATCCATAGTGTTATGGAGACTTGTAAATTATTGGTTTCCATTTTTGTATTGTGATCCATCATATGTAATTACTGTTGTCTATCTTGTCTGTTGTTGTTGGCTATGTAAATTATTCCCACCATTTGGTCATCATTGATCGTCCTGCTGTGAACATTTTTTCCACAGGGCATTTGATGTGCATGTACATCTTAGGCACATACTTGAGTGAGTTGATAGTCACTGTATCATGTGCACATGAGCACTGTCAGTGGATATTGCCAGTTTTCCAAGCTTATCATGTCAATTTATACTCTCACCAACTTTGTCTGACAAGTCATTTGCTCCATATTTTTTTTCATCTAAAATTCCCAGTCTTTTCTGTTTTTATCACTATGGTGATCTGGCCTTCATATTGGTCCAGTTGTTTTCTCTGGTGATTAATGTGGTCAAGCAGCTTTTATGTTTCCTCATCTTTATAAGTTACCATTGTTGATAAAGAACCTTTTCAAATTCTTGGCCTCTTTGTGTCTGACAGTTGCCTGCTTCTTTCTGTAAGGCTGTCTATAAATTCTGGATACAGATCCTCTGCCAGACACATCTTACAAGTGTATTCAGAAACTTACTTTGTCAAAACTCTCTTAATGGTGTTCTGTTCTTTTTTGTGATTTCTGTTTATTTTAATATACTATAGTTAATGAGCTTGTTTGCATTATGGTCGCTGTGTTTCAGAAGGCAGCCATTCCAGTGGAAGCGTTAAAGCATTCAGGAGGTGGGGTCTCTACTTTCAAGATGCAGACTGTGCTTAGATAGATGAGTGCTAAGCTAACAAGCTTGTTTGACTGTTTTTCTGTTTTTAATGTATTTATTAAAACAGTGTGCTGTAAACACCATGCCTCATGATGACAGTGCATATGTTTTTATTTTCCACTTACTGTGATTATACCGGGAGACCCCGTGGCCGAGACCTTGACTGACCCGGACCTTTAAGGCCTGCACACTCTTTTTAGAAATTAGTTAATTAATTTTAAACTCCAAGTTTTATTCCCCTCCTGGTCCACCCTCCGACTGTTCCACATGCCATACCTCCTACCCAGCGCCCTGTCTCCATGAGGATGTCCCCACCCCCCACCCCACCCCACCAGACCTTTAGATTCCCTGGCACCTCCAGTCTCTTGAGGGTTAGGTGCATCTTCTCTGACTAAACCCAGACCCTGCAGTTCTCTGCTGTGTATGTGTTGGGGCCTCATATCAGCTGGTGTACACTGCCTGGTTGGTGGCCCAGTGTTTGTGAGATCTTGGGGGTCCAGGTTAATTGAGACTCCTGTTCCTCCTATAGGGTCGCCCTCCTCAGTTTCTTCTAGTTTTTTGCTAATTCAACCACAGGATTTAGCAGCTGCTGTTCATTGGTTGGGTGCAAATATCTGCATCTGACTCTTTCAGCTGCTTGTTGGATCTTTTGGAGGGCAGTCATGATAAGTCCCTATTTATGAATGTTCCGTAGCCTCAGTAATAGTGTCAAGCCTTGAGACCTCCCCTTGAGTTGTATCCCACTTTGGGCCTGTTGCTGAAGCTTCTTTTCCTCAGGCTCCTCTCCATTTTCATCCCTGTAGTTCTTTCAGACAGGAACAATTATGGGTCAGAGTTTTAACTGTGGGATGGCAACCACCTCCCTCATTTGATGCCATCTTCCTGCTGGAGGAGGGCTCTATAAGTTCCCTTTTCCTACTGTCAGGCATTTCATCTAAGGTCCTTCCCTTTGATTCCTGAGAGTCTCTCACCTCCCAGGTCTCTGGTGCATTCTGGAGGGAGCCCACAACCTCCTACCTCCTGAGGTTGCCTGTTTCCATTCTTTCTGCTGGGCCTCAGGGCTTCAGTACTTTTCCTTCACCCAATACCAGATCAGCACTCCCATCTACTTTCCTTCCCTCCCTCCCCGCTTGTGGTTGCTTTCTTCTCCCTCCCCAGTGGGACTGAGGTGTCCTCACTTGAACCCTTCAGCTTGCTGACCTTTTTGAGTTCTGTGGACTATATCTTGAGTATTCTGTGTTCATTTGTTTTTTAATTTAAAGATTTGTTTTTCTTAAATAAAATTTTTAATGATTTTTTGTTTTATTTATGTGTTTGCTTCTGTATGTATGTGTCTATGTAATTGTGTGATTACATGTGTGAGGGTGCCCACAGAGTCAGAAGCGGGCACTAAACTCCTTGGAGCTGGAGTTGTAGGTGGTTATGAGCAGCCCAACATGGACGCTGTGGTCAGATCTCAAGTCCTCTTGAGTAAGCAGCAACAGCTCTTTACCCCTGAGCCAGCTCTCCAGCCCCTGAAATGATTTTAACAATGGTTTCTTCTTTCTGAATGTTCAGAAATGTTTTTTGTATGAGACTATATTCTGTTTTAACAAAAGTAACAATTTGCCCATTTTGGCTTCCCAATTAAATGTGTGAGCCCACTTTAACAACTTTGGAAAGATTTCTATAGGTTGTTCTAGCTTTCAGAGCCAGGTGTGGTAGTGTGCCTAGAAGCCTAGCCCTTAGAAGGCTGAGGCAGCAGGGTTGTGCTCTGGAGGCCACCTCAGGCTACATCACTGAGATTAAGACCAGCTGGCACAGCAAGACTCTGTGCCAAATAAGCACACAAACAAACAAATTCTTACGTTTTCTACATAGTTATCCAATTTCTAAAATAATTAAAAGTATTAGTACATTATTCTAAATGTAGTTGATCATGTTTGTGTCTAATGTATTTTCTTTTAATATTTTTAGAACTTTTTGAAAACGAGCATGTACGTATTGGGCAGAAAGGTAAGTTTAGTCAGATTTATTAAAAATCTATAAAAAATGAGACACCTAGGTAACTCCTGATGAAATAGGTTCAGTTGAGATTTATTCTCTGTAAAGTGAAGCACTGGAGAGTTATAATATTTAGCTGAGCAGGTAATCTAATCTTTTTTTAGAAGCAAAATGCAGCGTATTAGCTGTCTCAGTAAATGTAAGTTAAGCACATAGCTGGCTCGATGAACAGGAAATGCAGACCAACATTTGTCAGCTTCATGAGAGTGGGGCACTCTGCAGCAGAATTTCATCTCACAATCAAGGAAGCAGTTTCCTCTTTGATGCACCCACACACCTCTCATTAGCACTAATGAGGGAATGCTCTGGCATCAGGAGAGGATGGAGCACGTAAGTCCCACTGACAGCTCACAATGATAAGGCTTAATAAGTGTAGCAGGTCTCCATATCCTGGGAACAATTGCCCATCTTTTGGGCACTCTTTTTCTTGTTTCTATAATCTTTTATTGTCTTTGGGGTGCAAACAAGGCTTTGTGTCAGACTGAACTGTCTATGACAATTACTGTCATGTACCAGTGTCCCTACATGAATATTTCAAAGTCATGCTAATTTCAAAGACCTCTTTTGTAGGCTAGGTCTCTTTCATTAGACATTCAGACACCCAGCATCCTTTTACATTATTATGCTGGTTTTGTCTCTTTTCTTCCTGTCATTTTCATTTAGTAGAAAATTTCTGCTTCCCTGTAAAAGGAAACAAGAAAATGATGCTGTTAGATGAATACTGCCTGTGTACTGTGTCTCACTTTTTGTTTATCTGCTTTTATTTTGGCTTTTTATTTCCATGTCGAATAGCTCATATTTTAATTAAAGTAAAAATGAAAGCAAACTGATATTTTACTGATTTTTTTAAAATATGGGTACTTAAGGGTAATTTTGTTGATAGTTTATTAGTCTTTGTTTTGCATTTCTTTTCCAAATTTTTTTTTTTTAAGTTTTGCAAAGCTAAGGAGTCCTTTGGTAGACTGGGTGTCTTACCAGTCTTACATTGTTCTTGGGCAGGATCCTGCTTGTACAGTGCTCCTTCTAAGTCATGGAAGCTCCATGATGTGGTAGCATATATTTATGAAAAGCACAGGCTCTGAAGATGATGCTCTGCTTGGTCACAGAAGCCAGACATCAATCTCACTAGTAGTTGTAAGTCTGTGGAGCTGGGGAAAGCACAATGAGGAGATCAAGACTTGAACCCAGGCAGGCTAGAGTAGGGCCATCTGGAAAGGCAGAGAGTAAAAGAAGACAAAGATAGATGGGGCTTTGTCAGATGCAGAGGCTGAGGCTCTGCTTCCCAAAAGATTAATTATAAAGGTTTCCAAGATGCTCTTGCACTTTGAATTTTCTAACAGGATTATCATATACATTTGACAGTTCTAGCACAGCAGGATAGCGCTGCTGCCCAGCAGTACATCCGACAAGGAAGTCCCACAGCACTGAGAGCTGAGCTCTGGGCCCTCATTTTGAATATCTCCAGTCAGCCTGAGGTAAGGAGCAAAGAAGCTGGAGCAAACTTGAGTTGTTAGTTTGTTTTCTAAATAAACCTTTACAGTGCAGAACAGCAGGTAAGTAGCTTGTTTTCATTTCCAGCATCAGTGCTCTTTCAGGGTAAGACAGGATCTAACACAGAGTTTAATCACTATGCTCAACAGACATTTTTGTTAGTAAATAGTGGGATCATGTATATATGTGGTAAAATGGACAGTAAAATTTAAAAATACTCAGGTCAACAAAGCTATGACAGGAATGTTATAATAGCAAGTAAGAAAGAAGAGCGACTGAGAACGAACAAGTGAATTTTTTGTGATTTTTCTATTGTTCCTTTGATTTTTTGAGGTAGGCTCTCATGCAGCCCCTGTTGGATTCAAACTCACTTATGCAGTGAGTCTGGCCTTGACCTGACGCTCTTGACTCTGTGTCTGAAGTTCTCTGAAGGCATGAGCAACCACCCTTAGTTTTATGGTTATCTTTAAGTATATGCTGTCCCTATGGTTCTAAAATTTAACAGATAACATAGGAATATTATTGTTTCCAAATAATTATTTTTTTCAAGAAATGAGATAAATATTAAAGGAAGTAACCAAATTACAGAGAGATCACAGATTTTTTTTGTTTTCCAGTGTTGGAGATGGAGCCTAGGGCTTCATGTATGCAAGGCAACTCTACCAACTGCGCTCTGTCCCCAGCCCACGTCATAGGTTTAGTAATGAAAACTTGCACAAGACATTGACTTTCTTGGAATATTCTCACTGTGTATACACATGTAGTTACCTATGTATAGTGGCTATGTATGTGTATAAAGTCACTCATTTAAAGATTTTTAGTCACTGTCACAGTAATAGTATAACAGGTTCTATGATTATATAAATCTGGTTTAATTACTGACTAGATCTCATTGAGCAACTTGCTTAAGTTTCTTCAAGTCTCAGTTAACCCATGCTTAAATATATGTAATAATATTTATATCATATGATTGTGACAAATAATGAAAACGCATGTGAGTCTATTAATGTAACAGACATAAATGTTTGTCACTAATAGCAGTTATCATAATAATTAATACGACTTGTAATTATGTTACAAGTTAATAATTATGATAAAAAAATAAAACATCTGTTTTAAAACTACATTTTTAACCTTAGCAAATGATGGTGTGTGTGTGTGTGTAACACACACATATATGGTGTGTATGCTTGTGCTTATGTGTCTGTGTTTTAAATCTCCCTCTGTGAACAGCACTGTCAGCATCTTTTATGTGAAAAGATGAAGCTTGTGATTTACTGCAGAGCAGTTTTAGAGTATGAGATGCGGCTGACCTTCTGTGTCAACACTTTGGAGATAATTGTTTACCAGATTTGAGTAAGCTGGACAGGTTGTTTCTGTTTGTACGATCTGAAAAGCATAGTTCTTGGCTGAATCTTAGTTCTCAAGTAGCATGCTGCCTTCACTGCTGTGGAGTGATACAAATTCTTTGCAAAGGAAGTGCTACCTTTTCAAAACCAAATTTAGAAAATTCCAAAAAAAAAAAATCACCTTAAAAATAACAGATAATGATTGGTTGTTTTTGTTTGTTTGTTTGTTTGTTTTCAGTATTCCAAGGTGATTTTTACATTTGAGTTTTGAGGAGGTAGTCATTTTTATTTTTACTAGAATTTTCAGAAAAGCCCTGGAATGGAATGATTTTTAAATAACTGTTACAGGTAATTCATTGAGGGTGGAGTAGGGAAAGAAGAGAGGAAAATACTTTTTGCTAAATTAATTTTCTCTCAGTTAAATTACATATCTAGTTATAGTCCTATGGGCTTTAGGGTTTTGGTGGTTTGTTTCTTCTCATTTATACATTGATACATTTAGTGAGACTCCTCAGTTCCTCAGCCCCCATCACTGTTTCCTCAGATTGATAGTCTCGTCCAGTCTCTTTCCTCAGCTTTAGATGGGGTTGCCCGGTGGACTGGTGATACACAAGAGCATCTTTAGAGCACCTTGCCTCAAGATGTCTCAGCTCTTCCTCAAGTCCTTGTTTATTTAGTACAACTGTCCATCAAAGAACCCCAGCTGAAAGGCCATATTAAAAGAAATTAACATTCTTTTCTTCCCACCTGAATCTCATATTACAGTCACCAGTTATTCCCTCTTGACTCAGTTCCTCAATGTGGTTGAAATTCATGTAATTCTCTCTGTACATATTTCTACTAATTCGTTTCAAAATACTGTCTTGTACCTGGATTCAAACATCCAGTGTACTGCATGCAGCCTTGTCCCTCCAGATACTCCCAAACAGCCTCTCCCTAACATTCTCTATGCTGTCTCTGCCATTTCTCTCTTTCTTTTTGTTTTTCATTTTTATTTTCCAGAAAGGTTTCTCTGTGTACCTCTGACTGTCCTAGAACTTGCTCTGTTATCCAGGCTGGCCTCAAACTCAGAGATCTGCCTGCCTCTGCCTCCTAAGAGCTGGAATTAACAGCAAAGACCTTACCCAGCTATTTTTGCCCCTTTGCGTAAAGCATTTTAAACCTTTTCTTTATGATTCCTTAACACACCTTATTTTCCTCTAGTTTTTGCATATGTCTCATATACCAAACAACCAACCAGACAAACAACCAACAGTATTTCCCCTACTACAGGCTGTGGTGCTTCAGATCTGTTATGTTTCTTTCTTCAGAAAGCCTCGCTGGCACCCATGCAGACATTGGAACTTTCTCACTAGATAGTTAACCAACCAATACTTACTTAGTATATTTTTCTGTACAGACTGCTATGACAAAAGAAAAAAAAATCATACCTAGTACATACAAGATTGCCAGGAAATATGTGTTGAATTAATGGATCCTTATATAATTAAAAAAAAATACTGTTTTTTTAAAAATTTTGTGTGTGACTGGGTGTGTTGTGTGAATGTTTGTCTGAGCACCACTTGCATACAGTGTCCTCTGAGGCCAAATGAAAGCACTGGATCCCCTGGCCTGGGAGTTTACAGCCAGGTGATTGAACAGAGTCTTTTAGAAGAGGAGCCAGTGCTCCTAAGTGCTGAGCTATTTCTCCAACCCACAACTTGTTTAATTTTTGGGAAGTCTAAAGATGCACATATTCATGAAGAATTAATGTGGCTATCTTTATGGTCATCAAATTCTTTCTTAGAGAATGGTGTCCAAGCCAGTGAGATGAACAAGCACAACTGCAGAGAAAAAAAAATGTGTCTCAATGCAGCCATCCCCCAGATAGCCACTGCAGGCTGGGGCCGGCAGGAGTCAGTTGGTCTCCTCTTTTAGGAATCAAAGTAGATTGTAGAGTCTGTGTTTTCCCCAGCTGTTTCCCTGTTCCTCTTTCCTTTCAAAAGCTTCATCTTAAACACATGTCTGTGCTATACTGAATTTCATTAATGATTTGTATTAACTAATAAGGTGGATTGTTTTACTTAATAAATTACTCAGTCTGCCATACTCTAGTATACACATCCCCACTGACACCAGCAAATGCCCTACACAAGTTGCCACAGAGCAAGGAGCATTCTTTTTACTCTTGTAGCTGCTGTATTTGATGCTGTTGCCTGTTTTGTCCAAGATTTGGAAGAATCTTGGTCTTGATTTTAATTTCTCTTTTTCTTAGTTTTTTCTCTTTTCTCTCCTCTCCTCTCCTCTCCTCTTCTCTTCTTTTCTTTTCTATTTTCATGGGAGAGTCGGGTTCCTTAGAAGGACATGAATAGTTATCTGTTTTTCTCCTACTGCTCTGAGGGTACAGACGGCCTTAAAAATGGTTTAGTGGATGCGTTTAAATCTTAAGGAACTACAGTAGTGTGGAGAATAGCATTTACCTTTAATTTATGAATATTTTGTTTTGAATAAATGAAGGCACTATAAAGTATCTGGCTGTCTACAGTACAGTAAAACACATTGCACAGTGGTGACCTTAGGAAAGGGTAGCTTGTGTTACCTTCCAAGAACTGTATCTGAATTTGTGCCTAAATCCCTTGATTTATAAAACAGTCTTGAGGCTGGAAAGATGGCTCAGCAGTTAAGAACACTGTCTGCTCTTCCAGAGGACTAAAGTTTGATTCCTAGAGTCCACACAGTAGCTCACAAAACCATTTGTAACTCCTGTCCCAGGGGACCCAATACCTTCTTCTAGTATACAATCATAACTGCAGGTAAAGCACCTATACAGACAATTTTTTAAAAAATTCCTTTATGTCTTAGTTTAATCCAGTCTTATGTAGATAACTTGTCTGTCTAGATTCTTGCCATATCTCCAGCTCCAAGAGATAGAATACTAATATCCAAAACATTTTAACTAAAATGTACTAAAAGTTAAACATTTGTTTAGCTGAATGATATAGCATATAAAAATAATTAAAGAAAAAATTAAAAATGTTTAATTGCATAATTATTTCCCATATACAGAGAAACTTTGGTATATACCAATATCAATAAAATCAATGTGAAGGTGCTATTGCTATCTTTATTTTATAAAGGCTACAGAAACCTCTTCATTTGTTTATTAGAAAAAGCCAATATATTTTAAGTGCCCATTGAAAAGCATATAAACTTGTTTTGTGATGTGCTTGACAGTTTGCCTACATTTTGAAGTTATTGCGGGCAGATGAATGTCTGAATAAGCATGGCCTTATTCTCCTCAGTCTTCCAGCATTTTTATTTCTTGTTTTGTTGCTAATATTTTATGACTTGTCTGAAGTTTAGCCAATTCAATTAGTCCGTGAGATTGCTACATAATTATATTTGTGTGATTGTTGACTGTTTTGGATAATTGGACCCAGTAAAATTTGTCTTCATGTTTAAAGTTTTATTCAATGTAATTGAATATATATTTCTTTGTGGAAATATCTGGTCCTAAAATTAGTATTTTAATGATTTCTCTTATTAAGATACTTACTAATTTTCTAGCAATGACTAGGGAAAGCATTGATTAATTGATAATAAAAAGCATTACAGGTACAATTTTAAATAATTTATTGTTGGGCATAGCAATTAAAGTAAAATTATATGTGAGCATTTATAATTCATGAGTAGTACAGATGAAAAATTTAATTTATATTACCTATGGAAATAATTTCTGTGATTGGTTTTATTTCAGTTTTTAATGTCAGCATACATATGAACAAACATTTTTAACAAATTGAAATAAACATTAATAGTGTAAACTCACTCAACCTTTTCTAAAGCAGTATTCTTTCAGATGTCACCAGGCTCTCTCTGCTTTGTAGTGGAGTTATAAAAGTCCTAGGACAACATGTAATCTAATGCACCTCATCAATAGTACTTCTATACCGCAGAGATGTCTGCCTCTCACAGGAGTGGCCGTCTTCTTTGGCTACACATATACCACAGATGACCACTGAGGGAGGGAGAGAAAAGATAGCTGTCCTGTCCGGCTTGGAACAGCTGATTTCACATGGGCAGGGCACTGAATAATGGGTGGTATAGCGATTGGGCCTTCAAATCACATACATCAGCATATTAATGGAGGAAAAAGTAACAGTAAGTGCTCTATGGACTTGATAAAATCCAAAGGCCATTCCAAATCAGATTTCGCCATCGAAGTCTGATTATGAGTGTGTCCTACAGGCATCTGAGTAACCCTCCTCTCAGGATCAGGATGAGGCTGTGGTATTACTACTGCTAGGCAGCGTCGGTTTTAAGGCTCTAGCCAATGTTGTAAGATAGGGAAATGGCCTGGCTTAGGATTGGAGAAAGGAGACACACAGTCATGCTCCCTAGAGATGATTATGGTTATGTTACATACCTAGAAAACTAAAACATTACTATAATTAAGATATTTTAGTAAGATATAAAATATTTTAAAACCAGCTTTTATCCATAATATTAACAAGAACTTGAAATGCAAAAGTGGAAAGCCCCTAATTTATAATAGCAGAAACATAAAAAATTTAATGTCAAGAAAGTACGAAAGCCACAGAGCTCATATGAGGAAAATGTATGCAAAATAAATAAAATCAAACTTGACACTCAGAAAATCTGCTGGGCCCCATTTGTAGCTTATTGTATGTATCCATTTTCCCTTCATATCAGGCCTTAAAAGGTGGTGGTATCATTTTTCTGAAGGCCGCAGAAGGTTGTGAATTTGTCTTGCATGACTAAGATCTCCATTATGTTTTTGGATGGGATGCTGTAACACCATAAAACACCACCTTTTCTGAAACAAGTATTTAGGTTTAACTAGATGTCGTTATCTTCAGGTTTTTACAGAGGGAGGTTAAGTGTCTAAGAAAAACCAAATCATTATTAAATCAAACAGGGTGCTGAATTAATAAATAACTCTAATGTTATAATTTTACTTCAGTTGAGAAGGCTGATACTGATAATTTACTGTTACCCTCACAGAAAATAGTAAGACCTTTTGATAACAGATGCAATAATAAGTTCCAGGAGACTTACAGATAGTTGAGTGAAAAATTATCAGTTTTCCAAAAACTCTTTGTGTAAACATGTGGTATAGAAGCCTTTCTTAATGCAGGAAAACCCACAGCCATAAAGAACATTTAAAGAGTTGTTAGCATTTAGCATAAAATTCAAGCAAAATGTTCTTTTGAAGGAAAATGTTTGCAACACAGTGATGAGAGAGTAATTCTCCTTCCTCATGAAGAGTCTGACAGGTTATACAGTGAAACAGTGCCGAATGCACAGGCCGGTGATACTGTGAAGGAGGGATGTGCTGTGGAAATTCAAGTGGCCAGGAGACACGCTCACAGGTTGAAAAAGCCCAAATGAACACAACAGTGAGCTGTCTTTTCTCACCTATGACAGAGTTTATAGAGGAAAATGTGTAGATAAAATAGCACCCTATTTTGCTAGGGAAATTTGAACTGCTTTTGTTCTTGACAAGTAGTCAGGCAGTCCCTACCCTGATGTAAGGTGTGTACAGTTTTCACCCTACAGCTCTGCTTTGCACAGTTATCCTGCAGACAGAAAAGCATAGTGTGGGAGGGGATTGATTGCAGTGTTATGCATAGGGACTGCTCAGAAACATCCTGCATCTCCGTTTATAGTGACATAAGTTTAAAATTGTGATATACAAGACTTAGAGGAGTTGAGCTGGACTGGCCTGAAAGCCTTCTCCTGAGGACCAGCTCTCATAACTCTCATAGTGCTCAAAGGAGCTGCCCAAGCTGCTAAGGGGGAAGCCGTTGGCAGTCTCTCCCAGCCGCACAGTGTCAAGCTGGCGCTACAAACATTGCCTGTCTGCAGCTTTGCACAGCGACTTAGTTTTCTCTCTGGGCCTAAGCTCTTCAAATGTGAGTGAAGATAGTTCTTTCTCACTGAACATTTTACACTGCTCAAGAAGTCATAAGATGCACCTAGTTCATAAATATTATATTCCTTATTAATCAGTTTAGCAAAATTGTTTGCTAATCCAGGTACCAGTGATGGAAATAGGCATTACTGGACCTCTATTATTGCTTAGCTACCATATAGTAATGAATATGTGAATTATGAACAAAACAGTCTCTACCCCTTAATAGCTATACTTTTATTATTGATTATTGTTTATTAAGATTTATGGCTGACCTTATAAACATTAAATCTTTGTGCATTTTACTTTTAAATTTAGGATATCCTGTATTATGAGCAGCTCAAGACCAATGTGATACAGCATGACCTTTTGGTGGACAGTCTAATTTATAAAGTAAGTAAAAGTATCCATGGTTTTTCCATCTCATTAATAACCATTAAAATGGAGAGTTTCTGTCTGCAGGACTTGAAGTATGGGCCAAAGTACATATGAAATTTGAAAAATAATTTGAGTGGCTTTGTATGGTACTGTGTTTCTGTGATGCCTGTACTCTGAAGGCAGAGGAAGGAGAATCAGGAATTCAAGGTCATGTGTGGCTCCACAGTGAGTTTGAGACCAGCCTGGGCCTGGTGAGACCCTGCTTCAAAAAAAAAGGGAGCAGGGGAAGGAGGAAATACCAGACGTGATCATGATACCTGTAAAGCCAAGGCTTCCCAAGCCTGGGTTCAGCACACAGCACAGCATTGTCTTCTTTCCTAGGGAGTTATTCTTGTGTTCCTTCCCCAGTGCCTCCATGTTTTAATGGAGATAAAAAACATTGGCCATCTCAAATTCAAGTCTTTCACATGAAGAGAATGGAAAAGTAACCAAAATTAAAATACGAGTATAGAATTTTAGTCTTTTTTTTGTCTCCTGATTCCTTAACGTCTTAGTTGAATATTTTCTTTGTAGTAAAACTATTTTAAATTATGTATATGTCTCTTCATGTGGAAGTTTGTGTGTACATGAGCACATGCACCCCTGAAGCTAGAGTTACAGGTAGTTGTGAGCTGGCTGAAGTGAGAAAACCTGTGTCTTCTGAAAGAGCAGGACGGTACTGTACCACTGAGCCATCTCTCCAGATACATTAACAAACTTTTATTTCCTTTCACTTCTAAATATGTGACCAAGTATCTCTCAAATTTTATGGAAAGGACACATTGAGTAGTTGGTGCCAAGAGCTAGACTGTAGATAAATACATCCCCCACTGACCTCAGGATGATTGCAGTTCAAGGAAGGTGTGGGAAACAATATCAAATACCTTCTCTGAACTGAACTCTTAGATTCTTATATTGTACCCAGTTCTCCTTACTTCTCAACAATTAGCCTTGTGTCTGTACTCTCTAATTCCGTGGTTTACTCTGGTCTGCCTGTTATACCAATGCTTGTCATTCTTCATTATCATACACCTATGGAAAAAGCATAATTTATCTTTAATAATGATAAATGGCAATATATATATATATATGTATATATATATACATATAGATAGATAGATAGGTAGATAGATAGATAGATAGATAGATAGATAGATAGATAGATAGACAGACGTATAGGTATAGGTATAGGTATAGGTATAGGTATAGGTATAGGTATAGGTATAGGTATAGATGTTTTGTCTGCATGTACGTCTGCACACCAGAAGGGGGAAACAGATCTCATAGGGCCATAGGGCTACAGTCAGTACTAGGAGTTGAGCTCAAGATCTCTGGAAGAGCAGCCAATGCTCTTTAACTACTAAACCACCTCTCCAGCTAATATGATAGACTTCTTTTTTTTTTATCTTTTAATCATGTAATATTTAATTTTTTGAGCTTTTATTTTATTAAATATATTTTTCATATAGACATTTAACCTCATTTTCTTAAAGAATACAAGCCTAAACTTTAAAAATATGAAAAGAAATTTTATACTTCATAGATGAAATATTGTATCTCTAAAATTTACTATCGAGAGAATATAAACATGTCTTCAGTATCACATGTAGTAAGACATAATTATTAATTACTGAATTTTTTTTCTTTTTCTTTTTTTTTATTGGATATTTTATTTACATTTCAGATGCCAATCCCTTTCCCCATTTCCCTTCCCCAGAAAACCCCTATCCCGTGTCCTCTTTTCCATTTGGCTTTTATACAATTTTTTAAATGTTAATCAAGGGCTTTGTAAGTATGGTAATGCTCAATCAGAAGTGTAACCTAATACCCAACCTAGCTATGTAAACTATCTTTGACTAGTGGAGACACATGAACTTCTGCCTCCATGCCCCCTCTCTCTTTCTCTCTCTTTTTCTCTCTCATTACCGAGCTTCTCATCTAATTCATCTTCTCCTCTCCTTACTCCATCTTTTCCTCTCGGTGCTCCTTCCCCCTTAGCTCCTCCTACATATTACCCTTATGATAGACTTCTTGAAGATAAACATCGTCTTTGTTTTGTTTGTGTCTTGACTTTAGTGTACTTAATCCTGATCAACCAATCAGTCAGTACTTGTTGAATTGATTAAATGATGGGTTCAAAAGAATCACCGTACTTTGGGTGTAGAGGTTTTTCATACAAAGTACAGTGCCTCTTTTTAAGTATATACCTGAAGAGGCTTTCAATCAGTTTTCTGCGTATTGTCTCAGAATCTGATGCTCTCAGAAGCATTGCCATAGCTTTTGAAGGAGGTAGTAATCTACCTCTTTACAGACATGGAGACTCGGCTTTCTGTTGGGACAGTGACACAGGGTACGAGATGCCAGCACTTAAGAGAGAGTGCTTTGCTTTTCTGTGTATTTCAGAAGTCTCAGTTCATGGCATGGAACCCTACTGCTTTTTGGATTGGCAAGTCATACCTCATGGCAGGAGTCAAGGTAGAGAGCAAAGCCACTTGCCTCACAGCAGTTGGGGACAAAGAAAGGACAGAAAGGTGCCAGAGCCCATATCTGCTTCAGAGTCAGATCTCAGTAACAGGACTTCTCTCACTGGGTGCCAGCATGTAAACTAGCACTTCTCAAGAGCATATGAAGTGGACGAGTGTTCAAGCCTTTAGCACATAGGCTTTTAGGAGTCACTTATCGAAGCATAGAGTCCTGGGTTTGGAGTTACTAGCCAAGGTTACGCAGCTAGCAGTAGCGTAACTAAATTTTTACAATCAGCATGTTCAACTCTCCATAAAAACTGTTCAGAGTCAGGCTAGGGAACATGGGAATGTTTTGCTTCATTTTTTGAGCTTTTGCTTGTTTGTTATTGGAGATGTCACCTATGTAACAATGCAGCGCATTATATCACAGAGAACTGTGATTAGTTTCTGCTTATGTTACTATTTGACGTTTTCATCATATATGTGTTGGGTCTTTAGTTGTCAAGCCTTGTGATGAAGTTAAGTGTATATAAAGCAAGGCACAGGAGCTGAGAGAGCCAAAAGTCTCATTGGAAGAGTAGAATTTTTTTTAGTAGTCTCTGATCAGGAACTGCACATGGAAGTGTCTAAAGAAAGGACCAATATTCTACTCAGGGCATGTCATGAACTAGTCCTGAAAGATGAAGCAGAAAAATCACAGTTATTAGGCTCCCAGGAGCAGATGGCGATTTTTCAGGTAACCAGTGTCACACACACAGGAAATAGTTGATATTTTGAAGAAATGGCTAAGTATGTTAGATGTGAACAGTGACATGGAAAAGTAATCTGGGCAGGGAGAGAGAGAGAAAGAGCAACAGAGAGAGAAGGAGAAACAGAGAGACAGAGAAATGCTTGCTGCTGGGGGTTGTGATCCTGTTCGTTTTTCTTTTCCAGCTTTAAGACATCTAAAAGGAGATTAAATAAAGCAAATCACAAACAGTTATTAATGAAACCTTAAGAAATTAGAAATCAAATACATATATTTTAGCTAAGTAAATACGTAATGGGAATAAAATCTCACTAGAAAATGTCTATAACATTACATAAAATTTGAAAAATTCATTTCAAGTATTAATATTCATTTCAATATTAATACTTCCAAACATTATATTTATTCTTTAGAGTTATAAGCAGATTCATTTGAGTAATTTTCAATGCTTTGTAACTTAATTATAGGACGTGAAGCTCACAGCAAGCAATGATGATTACTATTTTGTATTTGAAGATTATTTATATCAGGTAAGTTTTAAAATTATTCAGTATCTTTGTTCTGTAAGTCATAATGTTTAAAAGACACTCTATAGTTAAGTAAGTTTTCTGAATTCCCAGATGAGATTCTGGCTACCCCTTCTGATTATATATGCTGCAGCCAGGATGTGCTTGCAGGTCGGTTTTCTAGAAATTCTAAAACTTGATGTCAACTTAATACTGAAGCAATTCTAAGATGTTTAGAGAATATGTTTTACATGATCCTTTCTATTGGAAATATGAAAAAATAATTGTTTTAAAATCAATGTGGAGAGAATCATGATTATTCTGATCATGTTGATAGACACAAACTTCAAAGCATCCATTAGAAATATTTCAAAGTACAGGGTAAGTGGGAGAGGAATTTGGGATGTATAGAATGAAGATGTATGTTTTTATATATATATATATACATACATACACACACACACACACACACACACACACATATATATATATATATATATATAATTGAATAAACATTCTTTAACAATAAGTATGTTAAGGAACTAAAAGAAACCTTTCTTAAATACTAAGTAAAGGAAGGTATAATAACATATCATCAAGTACAAAGGTCAATAAAAAGATAGAAATTAAAAAATAAATTCTAGAGTTTTAACAAAGAGAACTGAAGTGAAAGTGTCATTGGATGGCTCGGCAGTGCATTTAAAACATCAGAAAGCAGTCAGTGAAGTTGGAAAATAGATCAATATATGAGTAAGCAGAGCTTGCTTTTCTTATCCAAAAGTTGAGGGGTGTTTGTTTGTTTGTTTGTATTTTAGTATTACTAGCTGGCTGGGGTTTTCTGGCATCATAGAATCTTGGATTTCCTTCTCTTATGATATAGTTCATGATATAATGGATCTTCTGAGCTGATTCCTAAGGAAATAGAGAGTAGTTAATATTATACAAGTAGAGAGATAATTTGAATCAAAAAAACCCAAAACATCTAAATTTCTCTGCTTATTAACATTTTTGATTCTTTCTATGCTGTTTTAATTGCAAACGCAAAATGGTTATAACAGGGCCAGGGAGTTGGCGCACTGAAGAAAGTATTTGACTTGCAAGCTCGGGGATTAGAATTCATATCTCCAGAACCCACATAAATGCTTGGTGGACATGTGGTTGGACAGTAATTCCAGTTATCATAAGGCACAGGCCAGGGATCCCTAGAGCAGACTGGCTAACTAGACTGGCTTGTACTCTATCTCTAGGTTCAAGTGAGAGACCCTAACTCAGTGGATAAGGTAAAGAGCAATCAAGGAAGACCAAAATTACCCTTGGATCTCTATATACATAAGTATGTGTTCACATATACAAACAAATATACATGTGCACATGCACATGCCCCCACATGCCACATTAAAAAACTGTTATAACACTGAACTTATGAATATATAAATTACCATGTGTCAAAAAGAGCCAACAGTGACATGATTCATAGTCTCTGACTATTATATTTAGAGTGTAGTTCCAGAGAGTATAAATTTGACAAGTTTATCATGTTTTGTGAATGAAGAGAGACTGTCAGCTTTAAAGTCTTGTGGTAGGGCTACCAAGAGCGTGCAAGGTGATAAATACACTTCATTTGCTGAACAGAATCAGTGAGCCACAGTAACTAATACTTTCTCCAGTTAATAACAGACATAACCAACCGAGTGTATTCACGCCAAGTCACTTATATGTAAGAAACTTGAAAGTGCACCAGTCAGACAGCAGAATCATTTTCAAACAGTTGATGTGTTTTCTGAGGAAATTCAGAACGATCTTCAGGAATCCTTAATGATCACCACACTGTAAACTTCAGTTCTTTGGATGGGCCTGCAGTGTAGGAGAGGAGGCAGGACATGAGTGTGGAGTGTGTTTGGAGATGGTGGTCGAGTATGTAAAACATTCTCATCAGACATGGAGTACTCTAAACATGGCCTGTAGTCTCTACTTCCCATCTTAACATTTTAGTTCAATATTTTTTTAGTCACATTTCATGACTACTGTTGCTGCTGTTAGTGGTTTACAAATAATATTAAATAAATAAGATTATTAAATAATTACTACCAAGTACATATATTGCACAGCCTGTATAATGAATTTATAGTAACTTTTTGCATAACTGAAATGCTTTCCCACTGACTATCAACTCCCTCCCTTCTCCTGGCAAAATCTACTGTAATCTCTGCTGCTCTGCATTTGACTATTAGAAATCATACCTATACAGTTCTGCTATCTATGTCTTTCTGTGACAGGCTTATCCCAGTTAGTAGTATCCGCCATGTTCATCTGTACTGTCTCATGTGACAAGATGTCCTCTTTTCTAAAGACTAGATATTATTCTGTATATATTATACACTATTTTCTTTATTTAGTTTTCTAAACAAGCTTCACTGTGAATCTTTACCCTCATTGCATAAATAAAAGATAATTATAACACATAGGTTTCTCTTTTGAGGAATTACTCAGTTGATTTTTTTATGTAGCCAGTTAATAAAAAGTATTCTTTATGATAATATTTTAAAGTTATTTTATAATTAGTTTAATTATTTAAAATTTTATAAACAATGTACTTGTAGATGATGTGATTTTATACAAAAAGACCCCAAAAATGTCTCTTGTACAGCTGACAAACACTTTCAGCAACATAACAGGATACAAAATTAACATACAAAAAAATCAGTAGCTTATCTATACAAATGACAAAAAGAAACCAGAGAAAGAGTACCTTTCACAATAACCTAAAATAACAACAGCATCAAAACCGTGGACTAACACTAAGTAAGCACAGAAAAGACTTATATAATAAAAATCTGAAGACACGAAGGAAAGAAACTGAAGGAAACTCAAGCAGATGGAAAGATCTCCCATGCTCATGGATTGGTAGGATTAATATTGTGAAAATGATACTAAAAAGAATCCACAGATTCAATACAATCCCCATCAAAATTCTAACACAGCGCAAAGAAGTTGAACAAACTACCTCCACTTCATGTGTAAACACACACACACACACACACACACACACACACACACACACACACACAAACACACACAAAATCAAAACCAAAGGAACAAGAGAGAACAAAAAAAAAAATCCTGAATGATAAAAGACTTCTGGAGGTATCACCATCATGTATTTAGAGTTGTATTACAGAGCTATAGTAATAAAAACAGCATGGTGTTGGTGTAAAAACAGACACATTGATCAATGGGATGGAATTAAAGACACAGACATAGTCTGTGCAGTTATGGACATGTGATTTTTGATAAAGAAGCCAAAAATTGCATACTGGAGAAAATGCAGCATCTTAACATATGGTGTTCATAAGACTGGATGGCTGCACATAGAAGAAAGAAAATAGATCTGTACTTACCACCCTGTACAAAACCCAACTCCAAATGCATTAAGGACCTCAGCATCAGGCCAGATACCCTGAATCTGATAGAAGAGAAAGGGGAGAACAGACTTGATCTCACTGGCTCAGAAAGGACATTCTGACCAGGACACCAAAAGCACAGCACTAAGACCAGCAGTTGTTAAATGGAACCTCAGGAAGCTGAGACGCTTCTACATGGCAAAGGACTCCATCATTTGGGCAAAGAAGCAGCCTACAGAATGGGAAAAGATCTTTAGTAATTATACATCAGAGAGAGAGATGGGCTCTAAAATATATAAAGAAGTAAAAAACATGAACATTAAAAATATAAATAACTCAATTAAAAATGGGGTACAAAACTAAGCAGAGAATTCAGAAAAGATGGAACACAAATGGCTGAGAATACTTTAAAAAAATCAACATCCTTAGCCATGAGGGAAGTACAAATAAAAACAAGTTTGAGACTTTGTTTTATCCTGGTCAGAATGGCCCAGATGAGTAAAACAAATGCCAGCACGTGCTGGCAAAGATGTGGGGAAAGATGAGCAATTACTCATTGCTGGTGGGGGTGCAAACTGGAACAACCACTAATGGAAATCGGTGTGCTGATGCTTCAGAAAGCTAAGCTTGATGCACCTCAAGATCTAGCTATACTATCCTTAGGCAGATATCTAAAAGACTCTTCATCCTACTAGAGAGACAGAACACGTGTTCATCCATGTTTATTGCTGCTTTATTCATAATAGCCAGAAATTGGAAACAGTCTAGATATCCACCAACTGATGAAGAGATAATGAAAGTTGTAAAAGACCCGAGCTGCCCCACGCTTGGCACCAAAATGTTGGTGCCCGCTCTGCCCCACCTTAGGGGCCAAACTGTAAAGGACCACTCTGGCCCACATTTGGGGGCCAAACTATAGCAGCCTGCTCTGTTCCGCAGGTCTGGGTTTAGCAAGAGAGAGAGTGGGGGGAAGAAGGGGAAGAGCCGCGAAGAATAGAGACAAGCCAGAGGATCTGTAGTAAAGTCTTCTTTACTGTCTCCACCATACACACACCACTACACCTACTACTACTACACCCCCATTTACACACACACACACACACACACACACACACACACACACACACACATACAACAAGGAAATCCTGGGTATTTATAGGCTTTTGCCACGTGCCTTGTAGGCGCATGGATACCACATGCCTTGCAGGTGTGGATATGACATAAGCCTTACAGGTGTGGACAGCACGTGCACCTTACAGGCATGTATGGCGTGGATAACATGTGCACCACATGCTTTGTAGGCGTGGATACCACGTGCCCCTTGCAGCTGTGGGCACTAAACAGCAAAACAAGCTATGTGGGATATCAGAGTGTGCTTCAGCTGTTGTAGTCTGTTGAAAACCAAGTGTCATGTCAGGGTATATGGCTCAAGATGGCTGCAAAGCTGATAGCTGCTTTCTAGCCGCATTCTGCTTAAAGTTGGCTCCCAACAGAAAGTGTGGTACATTTACCCAGTAAGATAGTATTTAACTGCTTTAAAAAATGAAATTAGCAGGTAAGTAGATATAATCTACAAAAAACTACCGGAAGTGAGGTAATCCAGATCCGCAATGATAAATATTATGGTTTCTCTCATATGTAGATGTTAGCTTTTAAGCCTGTGATGTGTGTGCTACAATCCAGATGATCACAGAGGTTAGATACCTAGTAATGGGGAAGAGAAGCTCTCCCAAAGAATGGGAAATATAATGTTATTGAGAGGATCTCCCGAAGAATAAGAAATAGAATAGACTGTCATAGACAAAGTGGGAACTAGAATTGGAGGTTGGAAAAGAAAGGAGATGGGAGAGACGGGTAAAGGAAGGATATAGGGAAGGGCAACTAACACTAAGGGCCATTTGAAAAACCATCTGAATGTCTACAGTGTAGAAGCTTTCTAAAATAGATACATGTATGAAATGTAGTCACCAAATCATAGGTGAGAGGCTGTCCTAACTAGACTCTTATGGCACCAAATAGAACCTTCGGTGCCAGGAATGGGTTACATCTTGTTGTTTGCCAAAACATCCCTATATAAACTAATTTTTATATGTATGCATCAAAAGCAACATTATACTATTTAAAATTGCATTCTTTTTCCTCAGGGAAAATTTTATAGACTTTTACTCATACATATGCATTTGTATGTCAATGAAAACAGTAAGATAAGAAAAATATTGCTTTGATTCTATTCCTGTTGGCAGTTTTCTAGCAACACACCTACTCCAAGGAAAACTGTTAATGATAAGAGAGTAAATTTGTTGTCTCTGGTATGGTAAGGGCTTATATTCCTTCCAGCTAGTGTGAGGTTATTGAATTTTGTGACAAGACTACAGAATTAGATGGTGTGCATGGTAGTACCAAGTACAGAGGAGACTCTCCAGTGACCTTTAAGGCAGCCTGGTCGTTTTGCACCTGAGGCAGGCCTGCCCCTGAGCGTCTGTTAGTTGCTCCTGTATCTTAGGATGCAGCTCAAATTCTGTAGAGATAATGCTTTCAATAAGAAATCAACTTAACATTTTAATTTTAGTTTTTATTTTTCACAAAATTCTTACAAATATTTAGTGAAACTGAGTTTTCACTTATCTCAGAGTTTTAAAATGTGTTCAGTAAGAAACCCTCTCTTATTCAAGAAAAATAAATTGATTGGTTTAAAGAACCTATTATGTTCCTTTACTAAATGATATTATCACAATGTACATAAGTTAGCATGTCCAAAGTACATAAAAGTTCATAGAAAAGAATCCATATAGTAAAGACTAGAAGTTTTACTCTGTGACATGCTAAGTCTTCATCATATGTAGCATGTTCTGAGTAGTAGAGCTGGAAAATATGCTGCATTTCAGTATGTTCTGTCACTGAATGGGGTTTAAGAAAGGTCCCAAGGTAATCAGGTATTTTTCCCTGCATATGTGTGTTTACACATTGGGTGCACATGTGTGCAAGGGTTCCTTGCATGTGTGTGTTCACACATGAATGGGTGCACATGCATATGTGTGTGCCTGCATGTGGAAGCTGACCATCACAGATGTCAGAAGTCTGCCTCAGTTGTTCCCCCACTTGATTACTGAGGAAGAATCTCTCATTAGAACTCAGAGCTCAGCCACATGCCTGGTCTAACTTCATCTGGGGACTCCCTGTTTCCACCTTCCAAGTGCTGGTGCTGGAATTGCAAACAGATCGCCACACCCACCTAGCATTTTTTTGTGGATGTTGAGGGTCTGAACTCTGCTTCTCATGATTGCATAGTAAGCACTTTTCCTGTTGGGCCGTCTCCCCAGCCTCTAAGGTATCTTTCATTCACATATCCACTTAATCAAACTACTGAATATTCTGATGTAGATATTGCTGGGTGCTAGCAAAAGATGATATTTATTAAAGTTTATATCTCTGGGAAGATTGGGAGAATTATAAATCTATAAATAAAATTTGCCAAGTATAATAGAGGCTTATGTGCAGGTCTATGCAAAGCAGTTACTATTTTAGGAATGCACATAGTTCAGTAGTGACTGCAGAGAGGAAATGTTTTATGCACTATCTAATTCTTTCTTATGGCTGAAGAATTTAATACATGTATATAAGTATGCATTCTCATTCCCTCCCTTCAATTCCTTTCTAACCCCTCACTTTCCCCTTTCAACTTCATGTGCTCTTTTTTAGAAAAACAAAAACAAAAATAAAACTACCACCAACAAAACATTGAGTCGAGTTATGGCTGTCTGCCTGTGTGTACATTGATGGCGGACCATCTCCTGTAGCACAGAGAGCCCATGAGGGGTCACATCCCTGAAGACAACTGACTTTTCCTCTCCACCAGTCATTAGTTGGCAATAGTTCCTCAGTTCGGGGAGAGAAGTCATGATCCCCTCCCCTGTGTTTACAAGGGTTTTTGTCTAGCTCCATCTTATGCAGGTCTCAAGCACACCTGCTGTGAGATTATGTGTACAGTTGATCGTGCCCTCTTGAATTTCCTTTCTCTCTTGACCTCTGGGATACTGTGCTCATGAGCTTCCCTGGGTTTTTCCTGCTGACATTCTCATTTGGCTTTTCTGATTTCTCACTGTTCCCTCATCTCCAGTGTTTTATTCTGGAATCCCTAAATCATTACTTCCGTTACTTCTTTCTTTCTCTCCTTCTTTGGACTCTACAGCACACCCAGTGGTCAGTGTGAGGCCATAGGTTTCCATGTCTATTCACATTAATTCCTTTGTTTGTTCTTTCTTTATTCCACAAACCCATTTATTTCCATTGCTTTGTCCTCAGCTCTGGTAACTATTCTGCCTGTTCAAATCTGCCTTTCTTCCCTCCAGTGAATTTTCATGTCAGTTATAGTCGTTCCTGCCTCCTGAGTTACTTTTTTGTCATTGTTGTCGTTTTTTGGGTTTTTATTTGTTTTGGGGGGTGTTTATTTGTTTGTTTGTTTGTTTGTTTTTGTTTCTTGAGACAGGGTTTCTCTGTGTAGCTCTGGCTGTCCTGGAACTCACTCTGTAGACCAGGCTGGCCTTGAACTCAGAAATCGGCCTGCCTCTGCCTCCCAAGTACTGGGACTAAAGGCGTGCTCCACCACCGCCCGCTCCTGAATTACTTTTTCATTGTGTTACTGTTGCTTTTCTGAGTGTGTCTCTCAATTGTAGTTTCCACTGTGTCAAATGTCATTGTTTATTTTCTTCACATATTTCTTTATGTGAGCATCTTCAAGATCATTGTCCTAACACCCAAACCTATTAAATTTACTATCAGATCTTTTCATTTGACATTTTTCTTTGAATGGCCCATATTTCCCTATTTCTTTGTATTTGTCCTTTATGTTTTTGCTGAAAACTGAACATTTGTATATAATAATGAATTTCTGAAAGTTATGTTCTCCTCACCTTTCAGCCTATATATTTTTTTGTCCAAGTAAACCTTTTGCAGACATTCTTGGTCTGACTCTGTAGTATCAACCCACAGTTTATGTCAGTGTTGAGTTCTTATCATTCTTCTTAATAATAGGGCGCCCAGCTGTGAGTAATCTCACCTAGGACATTTAATTTTTTCTTAGTTTGTGAGTGAGCAGCCCTTCCTGAGTGTATAACCTAGCAGATCTCCAATTGGCCATCTATTGACAGATAAGGAAATCAGAGTTAACTGCATTCAGACAAGAGTAGGAGTTGGCAGCTCTCTGCTTGTCTCCCAGGGTTGCACCCTGGGACATACTATCTAACACTACCTCTGCCATTCTCACTTTACAGTCCCAGGATTCTCCTTAGAGAAGTCTCAGATGTCCTGCCTTCTCTGAGGCCACAGGCAGCAGGGCCTCTATGGGGATATATTTAAGCATAGAGCTTCTTCTAAAGTTACTGTGCTACCTCAGCCTGCTAAACTGAGGGGACATTGATACAGACATTTCCTTAGGATTTTCCTCTATGAGGCAATGGTAGATTATTACAGGGTTATATGTGGGTATTTTTCCTTTCCTTAGATTTATTTATTGGGTTCATTAATTATTTGCATTACCTTGTGACTGCAATGCATTGTTATAATTCACTGGTTTAAAGTAAATAAATCCTCTTGAGGTTCTAAAACACAGAAATCTGAATTGCTTTACTTGCCTATATTCATGGTTCACAGGACTGTGTTACTTTTGGGGCTCTGAAGAAGAGCCCATGTCTTTCTCTTACCCTGCTTCCAGAATGCCCTGCCTCCAGAAGGTGCTTTCATTCTTTGGCCCCATTTTCAGAGCCAGCAGATAGTATGTCACTTTGATCTCCTTTCTTCTGTGTTTCATTTATAAAGTTCCTTATGATTATGTTGGGTTCAGTCACATAATCCTGGGATAATCTTACCATTTATGGATTGTCAATTTAATGGCATCTATAAGACCAACTTTTTAAAAATAACTTTTATATTATAATTAGATCATTTATGCCTTCCCTTTTCCTCCCTCAGTGCCCTCCTGACAACTTGCTTTTTTTTTTCCAAATTCATTTCCCTTTTCTGTATAATCATTTAACTTTCAAATATATTTATATATTCCAAAGTACATAAATACAACCTACTCAGTCTATATAATGTTACTTGTATTTATGCTTCCAGAGATGACCATTTGGTATTAGATAAGCAGTCGGTGTGCTCTTCCATGGAGAAAACTATTTCCCCAGCTCTCGGCATTCCTTGGTTGTTTGTAGTTCTTTCTCTAGGATTGAGGCCTCTTGAGTTTTCCCTTTTCCACATTTGCATGTCTCTAAGCCTCCTTCTTGTTCAGATCATGTTTAGGCAACTGTGTTGCTAAGATTTCATGGGTGTAGCTTTAGACAGGAGACACAATTTCACAGCAAACTGTCTGCTCTTGTGTTACAATCTTTCTGTCCCTCTTCAAAATGATCCCCAAGACTTAGGTGCAGGAGTTGGCCCAGAGACTCCCAAAGTATTATAGGCTATGGTTATTGCTCTTGCTTCCACCCAAAGTAGAAGATAAGTCCTTGTTGCTAAAGACACAGTGCACTTTAAGATTCAGGGCCCAGAGGCCCCTGAGTTGTAATTGACCTGAAAGCCTCCTCCCTGATGACTAGCTTTTATGGTACCAGAAGGTACTGTGGCTATGATGCCTGTGAATCACAATAATAACCACCATGGCACGATAGCCCTAAGGGTGCAATAGTGGCATGCATACCTTGGCAATAACGAGTTAGGCTTAAGGCTTGATAAACAAGAGGAAAATAATGCCTGGTACTGAAAACCTAGCCATCTTCCTGGGCCTAGCGAAGTCATGTATCTTGGAGGAGAACCTACAACTGCTACTTTATTAAACAGCATAATTTTTAACTGCATCTGAAATATTTGTCCTTATACCCACCGGTAAGTATAGTTCTCACCTCTCATCAAGGAAACTTGTTTTGCATAAGACAGAGAGTATTACAGAAAACTGCAACCCATCAAACTGCAGAGTTGTGGAGCCCAGTCCCCACTGATCCAGCTACCTTACTTTTATCATAAAAGGCCACATAGCTACAGGTCCCAAAGACTGAGATTTGAGTCTCTTTGAAGCATTATTCTACAAATAAATATACACACACATATACATACATGCACATACATACATACATACATACACAAATATACATACATACATACATACATACATACACACACGCATATGTGTACAAAAGTGCTTGAAAGTCTGGCAAAAGAAAAGGTCAACTATTCTTATCTGTGGTATAAGGATAAATATTTAGAATTTAGTTAGGGCTTGTACTAGTTTAGCAAAGTGGCTGTTATAGGTTCTCCTCCAAAATCTATGACTTCATTAGGCCTAGGTAGTTGTCTAGGTTTTCAGTACCAGGCTTGATTTCCCTCTTCCTGACCCTGCATTAAGTCCAATTAGACCTACTGGTGTTTTAAGGCACATATTATACCCTTAGGGGTATTGTGAAACAGATAGAGACCATTACAACTAATCAGTTATGGACCCCAGTCCCAACTGATACGTCTAGAACATAATTCCCACAAATAAGGCTCAGGGATCATTATGGAAGAGGAGGCAGAAAGTAAGAGACAGAGGAAGAGGAAGTTTACTGTGAGATTTTGTCTCCTAGAAATCTGTCAAAGAGGCTACATCCATGAAGTCCACCAATTATGGCTGACTAAACATGACCTGAACAAGGACAATATCAGTAGACATACTAACACAGAAGGTGGGTAGCTCACAAGGCTTCAACCCTAGACAGAGTAGTGCAAGGAACTAAGGAATGCTGAGATCAGAAATATTCTTCTCTCAGGAAAAGTATACCAGTTGGTTATCCAATACCAAATGATCAGCTCTGGAAACACATACACATACAGGTAATGTAATGTGGATTGCGTAAATTGTATTTATAGATTTAGGAATACATACATACATACATAGATACACACACCCAGAGACACACACACACAAAGACACACACGTAATAACAGTTAAAAAGAAAGAGGCCATGAATTTGAATGGAATAAGATGGGGGGGGGGGGGCTATTTGGGAAGGATTGGAGAGAGAAAAGGACAGGAGAGAAGGTTATAATGATATGATAATCTTAAAAATTGTAAATAAAATCAGCATACACAAAGAGATGAGATTAATATTATATAATGGTTCAATAGCATTTTGTGACTTTACGATTGTTTAGAGCCCAATGATTTCACTTGATTTTTGGAAAATATCCATCATATTAAAATGCCAAATTTAAAATTTTTCTCAGTAGATACCAACATTTTTCTGAATTGGATTTACTAAAATATTTTTAATTTGTGGTTCAGAACAAAAACAGAACATGAAATTTGCCACCTTCACTGTATTCCTAGGTGTGCAGCTACTGCAGCAAGTGTTACACTGTCAATGTTGACAATCTTATATCTGTTTTATACCATCTTTATCCTAGAAAGGAAATGTATTTCTCTGTATTACATAGCAGTATCCATGTAATACCAGCATTTGCTCTCTTGATGTGAGTTAGTGTTACTTAGTGTTAAGTGCTGATAGTCCCACTGATGCAAAGGCAACTGTTCCTACTGCTGGGCGTCTCTGCTCCATCTGTGCCCCAGAGCCCCTCTGTCAACTAAGTTCCAACTGTTGCCTCTCCCTCCCAAGGTACTCTTTCTCAGCCTCTCGTTAAGTTTCAGTGTTTAGCCAGAGGCACCTTTCCAATAGCCACTTTCTATAGAATGCCAAGCCCTTCTCTGGGCCTCCTTTACCTTGTTCCTACCTTGCTTGCCACCTAATGCACCAACTGATGTAATTACTCAGCACACTTGCTGTGTGTCAACTCCCTTCACCACAGCTGAACTCAGTGCTTTGTTTGTGTGTCTTTCTTTTGATGTACCCTCTACTTCACCCTGAGATTTGTGCTTACTGTAGTAAGTGCGAAAGAAGACAGCCAACTGATTTTTTAGAAATCCGTGGATGTCCTCCAAAGTGGAGTTCAGAGTGATTTTTTTTTAAAACAAAAAAGGACAGCACATTGAACAAGTGTAGGTCATAAAGTTGTATAAAGGTAAATAGAGAACTGTGGGGATAATTCAAAACTCCAGTGCTGGAGTATTTTCCAGAAATGGAGATATATAAAATTTTAAGTTGAAACGTGACAGTTGAGTGATATAAATAAACAAATCCCAATCCCAAATTAAATATATTTAGAGCCAAGAATAAGAGAATATAGAAAATAAGTAGTAGTGTAGTAACAACTGTAGAGACCATTTTAATCATGTGATATCCTAGGTACTATTCTAAGAACTTCCCATATGCCTGTTAATCCCCACAATACACTTTGATCAAAGCATTGTTATTACATTCATCTTGCATATGAGAGCACAAATACGTAGAAATCGAGTCACTGGCCCTTGTCATTCAGTTAAGCTCCTGTTTAAAGTCCAGCAACTGTCTAGATGGACAGGGGTCCTGGCACAAAGGCTTCTAATCCACTCCTCATTCTGTGCCCATTTCCCCGTCCCTCCCAGTTTTTGTGGTATCCTTAGAATCCCGACTCTTCTAAATGTCCCTTCTTCTTCCTGAGACTGGACTCCTGCCCTCAAATTTCAGGCTAGTGTCAGCAATCTAATTTCTTCTGTTGGGAAGCCTTGGTCCTGATTGCACCCTCTCTATTTAGCTCTTGATAGAGTTGCCATGTGCTCCTGCTGGCCAGGACAGCCAGTTTCTACTTGTATTGGGAAAACCTTTCCTTTGCCACTGCCATCCTTGCTGAGAATGGAGACCCTTTCCTCATTCTCAACATGTCCGACTGTGAACTGCACATCAATTAAGTCTGGTTTCAATTTCCTAGACCCCCCTTAGTGCTTGTGTGTGGTTTCCCATGGGTACCCCGATTTAGTTCTCATCTGTTTAGTTTCTCACATGTGATTTTCATTTCCAGATAAAACATAGGAAAATCGTCACATAGTTAGAAAGTTTTGTTTTCTGCTGTTCAAAGTCTGGGGAGCAAATAGAAAAAGTTTATGAGAACTGGCTGCCTTCACATGGAGTCTGGCTGTGAACATTTAATGTAGGTGTGCCGATAGAGGGCACTCTTCCCATTACAAAACGCTGTGCTGAACTGGAGCAGTTCCACTCCATGCCTCTGTCTTATGAAATTAAAATTAATTTAATTACTATCTATTGTTCTATGGCAGTGCTCACTGTTTATTTTTCCAACGTTATATGCAGGTGTTACTTTGCTTTTCACGGGACACGTCTGTACTGGGTCACTTTGCATACAACAGTGCTTCACCACCGAAATCATACATCAGAGGTAATGTTTTAATAATTCTAAAGAGAGATTACTAAAGACTTTCATGACCGTTCCAAGAACGTTTGAATATTTTATATTGGTATTTTCAATTTTTAAGTTGAAAATTATTTCCAATTTCTTTGCAGTCGTAATTACTATCCTTTCCTTTCGATGTCAGAACCCAAGCAACAGATCACAGAGTGACAGACAGATTGCATTTTGGTTGCCTTTTTTCGTTCTTGACATCTCCTGCCTCCTCTGTTCCATTTGTGCCAAGTCTGTCGTTTTCTTCTTCTTGCTATCCAGGAACTCATCGTAGAGATTTCTTTTCCATTTTTCTTAGCTTTCTTTTAGTAAATTGGTCTTTGAATTTTAGTTTGGCTACTCTTAAACATTATGGTGTGCTACATTGCCTCTCTAACTTCTAGTGTTCCCTCTACTATGAGCTGCCTCAGCATGCCCATGAACCATTCCAGTGTCCTGTCTTCACCTAAAGACTGAGCTAGCCTCAGCCCTTCCCTTCACTGGGCGGTCAACATGGAGCACTAAAATCCAATTGCCTGCTGTGTGTTTGTGTGAGGCCCTTTGACTGCGTCCATGAAGAAAAAAAGCATTTTGTCAGGATTTTTTCGCTGCCTGCTTGTTGCAACTCTTGCCATAGGACAGACCACATTATCTTGTGTTAGAATCAGACTCTTCCCCCAATGTGGGGCTGCTTTGCTTCTAAAATGAATACATTAAAAACTTCCTTTTCTTTTCATCTAAGGAGGTTGTTGGGCTGAAGAAATGGCTCAGTGGATAAAGTGCCTGTGGTGCAAGCATGAGCCTGACTTTGGTTCCCCAGTGAAGCCAGGCAGAGCGGCGTGCCTACAGCCCTAGCACTGGGGCACAGAGACAAGTGGGCCGGATGCTCATCCATCCTGCTAAACTGTCAGAAAACAAGGTGGAGGGCCATCTAGGAAGACAGCTGACTTTGATCTCCGACCTCTACACACACACACACCTACCTGCATTCACACAGCTATACATATACTACACACACCCTTCCATCTTATTCTGCACACAGAATGGTCATAAAACTTAATTACCTAATGGGCTAAAATGAACTATAATTTTTAGACTCTCTACCTGCCCACACCATCTTAACCCAGCTTTCTTGCCTTCCTTGATAATCTCACAATGTACTATATTCATTCTAGCCCCTACATAGTGCATGAAAAGCTTCATATTCCATCACCACAAATTATAGGTCCTTAGTGGACTAGCCTATATGTCATGTCTACCAACTACCATCAATTTCCCTCCCCCCTGACTATTAAAACCCTTAAAGCCCATTTAAAAGAAGTCAGCAAACATATTGTATTATTTTGTGGTTTGGTCTGGACTATAAACCACTGGGTGGGGGCCGTACCCTGTATTTGCTCTACTTGTCTTGATACCTGCTGATATGCTCAATTGTGGATCTGTGTTTTCATTGGTCCCTTCTTTCTCCACACAAAGATCAGCACTGTGTGTCTTCACCTTAGCCTAAGATAGCCCCACTTTTTACTCCTGTATTCACTCTTACATCCAATTAAAAAAATGTAATAATAAATTTTAATTTAAATCACAGCACAAGAATGAATGTCTCTTTAATAACTCGGGGCTCTTAAGAACCCTGTTAAGATGGAAGCTATTGGTCTTGGTTAGGATTTCTGTTGCTGTGACGAGATACCATGACAAAGGCAACATGGGGAGGAAAGGGTTTATTTGTTTTATGTTTCCATATCACCACTCATCATTGAAGGAAGCCAGGTCAGGAATTCAAACAGGGCAGGAACCTGGAGGCAGGAGCTGATGCAGAGGCCATGGAGGGATGCTGACTACTAGCTTGCTCCACATGGCTTGCAGGGCCTGCTTTCTTATAGAACCCAGGACCACCAGCCCAGGGTTGTCTCCACCCACAGTGGGCTGGGCCTTCCCCCATTGATCTGTAAGCCTTGTCTACTTACACTCTGGTCTTATGGAGACATCTTTTTTCAGTTGATAATCCTTTCAGATGACTATAGCTTGTGGTAAGGTGACAGGACACTGTGAAGCCTACCATCTGAAGGTGTTCTGTGGGAGACAGGAAGAATGAGAAGCTGTAGAACAGTATAGAGAAGGGACTTTTATAGAACAATTCTGTTTTTAAGTGTCTATCCCTTTTCTCTAATTGTATAAACTATGTTGGGAGTCAGGATATATGACTTATATAGTTGAAGAAATTTAATTTTTAACTCTTCAGCACATTTTCTAAAAACATAAGCTAATAGAATATGGCAAGACTTCAGACTTGCTTTAAGGAACAGGATTGTTAAATTTAGAAAAATAATTTTATGCTTATAAATTATTCTCCAGTACTTAAGAAAATTTGAAAACATTGTTTAATCAATATTATTTAGTTTAATTTTTAAAAGGCTTTGCTGGTATCAGACAATTGGCTGACAGATTTTCAACTAATTTCATATTATGAAATGAAATAAAGTTGGACTATGCTTGTTTTATAAATTCTGTTCATTAGCCATTACTTATTTGGACATTCACAGAATGTTGTTTTATGAAACATAACTTAGTGTATGGCTTTCCCTTACAGGAAAACTAGGATTAGAAGAGTATGCTGTTTTCTATCCACCCAATGGTGAGTGATGTTTCTACTTCCTCTGGAGGGAAACGGAGAAATAACAGCTTTTGTACAGGGGGTGTAACTTTCTCATTCTGTCCTGAAAATGGAACACAAATTATCATCTAAAATAACCCTTCCTCCTGGAAAAAGTATATTTAGTGACTTCCTCCATGTTTGTGTAGTTTAATGACAAACTGTGCACATCTCTCCAGCTCTGCTTAGGACCAATAGACTTGTGAGAAGCTGAGTCAGCATAAATGCTCACATCTAAAGCATGTGGTTTTCCTTGAGGACCGCTAAGCAGCTCAACTGGAACCTTCTCGTTGTGTCATTGGCACAGCACAGGAGTGAGGGGAGCAGACTGCCCTGTGCTGCAGTTCATTGTCTTTATAAGTGGCCAGCGTGGTATTTATTAAGTACAGAGATTGTGAAGAAAGTCATTGACTTGCTGAGAAGTGATCGCACATGACCCTGTCTTTACTATTTAGACATTCGGTGTACAGGTCTTTTAGTCCGCCTAGAAAGGCAGCATAGAACGAATGTCCTTGTCCTGATGGTATTAACTCACATCCTGTAGAACTGTTGCTTTGAAGGAGTTAAGAGCGTGGGCATTGTAACCCAGTGGATCTGGGTTCAGATCCAAGCTCTGCCAGTTCATGTCCTGCCCTTGGTAAATTATATGACTTCCCTGACCTTGAGGTTCATTAACTTAGCATGTGGCTAATGATCACATGAGCTATGTTATGAGACGGCCGCACAGGGCCTCAGTTTGAGTTCAGGAAATGTAGCCATGGTGAATGATTGCGTTTAGCAGTATCCAGTATCCATGAAAGCTGAGTGTTTTCCTGCCTGTTCCAGCTTGTGCCTTTCAGCCCCGTGATCTGGCTCCTTACACTCTTGTTCTGTTGCTCTCTCTTCACACATTTCCCCAAGTTTCCATCTGCTTTCATGGAGCTGTTTGTTAATTACTAAAATACCTCTCTAGTTCTAACCTCTTCCGTGACTACCTCAAACCTAATATGACCTAACTGAACATGTATACTTTGCTGTACCCCTCAAGAGAAAAAAAATGAAAATAAGCAGACAGTCTGTCTCAGTCAGCTGCCATTTTCATCTACCCAGCCACTCAAGGCCTGAACACTGGAAGTTTTTGTCGAATTGTAGACGGCCCAGGCTTGCCCCACCCCATCCATGTCTCTGGTGCCTTTTGCTTTCATTTGGGGTCATTTTTTTCTCACTCTTACTTCTGCCTTACCCACCATCTGATCTTACCGTAGCCAGTGTAGGTGTGATGACTGTCTACATTGCTGTCTCCTCCCTACCTTTTCTAGTTCTCTGGTTTTGCTTCTGTTGTTCTCAGTTATACATCCACAGTGAAAACCAGAAAATTTCCATTTTTCTTAAAGTTCCTTAGTGTTGCTGAAAAGCTTAATACCCAGGCAGAATTCTCAGTATGACACGCACAGTGGGACCCCTGGGGTCTCACTCCTGTACAGTCTACTGCTACTAGCTTCATAGATGACCATCCCCACTTCACTGTTTAAGGGTAATATCAACATCTAACTAATTACTCTCACATAGTCACATACTCAGACACAGGCACTATGTTTCTTCTGACCGCATGCCTGCTATTGTTTCCAGCTTAGAGCAGACCATTCAGCCTTCTCTCCTTTGGCCATCATGAAGGCTTAGTTCAAACATGATCCTGTTTGGATGCATCACTGCAGCCCTGGTAGGTTAAGGTCCTTTTCTAGGCTCTCATGGGCCTTGGCACAAAACTTTGGTTTCTCTCAACTCCATTTCCCTTTCAATATTGCAAACTTCAGAAAGTTTACAACCATATTCTTGTTTCATTATTGATCTCTCAGTATCTAACATATAACAGTATTACAACACTCATTTGAACTAAATTAGATGTGTGTAATCTCTAACATCTGTGTGTAGTCATAAAGTTGTTTTATCTTTCATCTCAGGGGCTTAATTTTCCAATGACTTTTTATATTTAAAAAATAGAAAATCAGAAAAAAATATAAGTAGCTGAAAAAAATGTGTCCATAGACTCAAGGTAACAGGAGACATTATAAGATCTTAGCTTTCACTTAAATGCATGCCTGGCAAGCCTGCTTCATGTCCTGTTCAACAGGAAGCATGATCAGTGGCTGACACAGGTAGGGAAATAAGCAGCAGCTGCCAGAACTAAAATATAAAGACCTCACACTATAAAGCATTATACAGAAGCACTCCAGCAAATCATCCTGAGACTGACTGATATGAAAGCCTTTACAGGGGTTTACAAAGGTTGTAGGTTGTAACACCTTGTAACTTCAGCTCTTGTGTGTGTGTGTGTGTGTGTGGCACTGAGTGTTAACACATGTCTGTCGTATTCTAGGCACATTTCTCCCACTGTGTTCTTAACTCCAGCCCTAAGATCAGATCTTTATAATAATTTCAAGATACATATATGTGCATTTACACTAATAATTTAGGTGTAATTGTAGATACATCAGCTAATATCTTCTGAGCTGTGCAGCCAGAATTATGTTGTTTATTGTATGTGTTAACTCATGTGTTCCTTATAATAATCCTGCGTTACAGGTACTACTGTTATTTAATTTGCAAAGGAGTTGAGGCACAAAGGGTTTATCTCTCCGGCAAGAGAGTGGCAAAGGCAGAATTTGAACCCAAGATCTCTGGCTTCAGAAACAGTATTTTTATCACTTTCCCCTATTAGCACATGTAACTGAAGTTATTACAGTATGCTTGGAAAGAAAAGAAAGTGACTACAATATCAACAAAGCAAAGAGTTACATGTAGTAGTTCTAGAAAGACTTCTGCACACAGTAGAAATAAATAGTTGAATATAAACTCAGATAAAGTCACAGCTGTTCGTAAATTTAATTCTACAGAGCCACTTCTTAGGTGGTTTAGGACTTGCAAGATCAAGGATGCTTGTCTTTATGTACAGATTCCTTCTGTTGAAGCTTGCATCATTCTACATTACCTGACTCATTTCCCAGCCTCTGCCAAAATAATATCACTTTGAAATCTGAGGGTTATCTATTGACCACAATCAGAACTGACCCAGCTTTCTTGGGCAGAGACATTTATCTAACACTCTGAAGCACTCTCAGCCCCCGACCAGCAGGTGCTTCTATGGACAGAAATTTTCTCACCCACATCTTCCCCACACATACCTGCGACTACCTCCCCTTGGATGGACTTGAAAGCCATGGTGGCACAAGACATTAGCTCATGGAAGAATCATCACTAAGCACGTCCTCTCCAATACACCAAGTTCCTGTTGAGCTCAGGAAGACACCTCACAGGTGTCCTGTAAGCTCTTCGTATTTATTGTTATTATTTAACATGTATTACTGCCACTGTTCATTTGCTGAATATTCACTTCCTGATCTGACTCAATGCTATGAGTGACCCACTTTCGTGCTAGTCAAGTAGATATGCAAGAAAGGGAAGATCTCTTTGAGGGGATGAACAGTCCAGGTTTCAGAAAGTGTGGTGGCTTGGGGAAGGCCAGGTTATTCTACTAAGGCACCTCCGAGGAAGTAGAAAAGAGTAGAGTCCAACAGAACAGAGTGAGCTGTGCAAAACAGCAGGAAAAAACATTCTGGGGAGAGAACATAGCATGTTTAAGGCCAAGAGTAAGACCAAGTCTGATGGTTCGAAGAACACCACAATGGGTAAGTTTGACTTCTAGTGGACTGGTACACAGCAAGTAGGGGAAGCAGACAAGGACCAGACCAGAGTGGGAGATAATTGATGTAAATCTGTCTAGGATTCCTCAAGGACAGTCTCTACTCATTTATTTGTACTTTCCTCCTTGTGGATAAGCTGTACTTAATTTCTTTGCATACCTAGTAGATTTTTTTTTCCATAGCTGAAAATTGGCTGTCTTCCCTATTATGTGATAATTCTGGGAATCAGACTGCCTCCCCTCCAGAATTCACTGTTGTTGCTTGTACTTTATAATTGTTTGTTTAATGATTTAAGAAGTATTTGTAAACTTTAAATCATTAGTAAATTTTAGTAAACTATTTCTATAATTATTATATTCTTTTGTGCCCACTGAAATCTCTGTTCTTTTAGATTAATGGTAAGTTAGTGATTTGGTAAGCATTTTCTTAAATGTTTTTAATTCAAGATTATAACATCTCTTAGTGTTTGCAAAGTGGCTTGGAGTGAGTCACACCATAAGGTTAGCTAAGCCATTCACAACTCTATACTAGTCCTCACTCCTTTTGAGGCTGAAAGTCAGAAGTGAAAGCCTACGCCCTTAGGCCTTCCCTAGCTCCCTCTGCATGTATACACATGAGACTTCAAAGTCCTCATTCCCCATGTAGTTCCTTCTGGGCCTCCTTTTCCCCATGCTTTTCAATCTGTCCGTTATTTTCCTCATTTGTTATTCCTCCTTTGGGACCATAGGTAGTCTATTTTCCTTTAAATGCTCTTGACAAATGCTGCCTGGAAAGCCACTTCAGTCCTGAGAAATCACTGGGGCTAGCAGGTACAGCAAAGCATAGCTGAGCCCATCCCGCACGTACCTGAGCTGCTACATGGGTAGAACATAAAGGCACCTTTTTTTTTTTTTTCCCCATAGAAGATCTGTATTGTTTGCTCTCACACAGAGTTACGCTAGGAAGGTGGGCTGCTGTTTCACTGCTGTAGCCCAGCTGGAGAGGAGGGGTGATGGCTTACCAAATCCTCGCCACATTAAGCGTCTCCCTTGTTTAAGGTTACCTTTTGCTTAGATTCCAAAGTGTTACAAAAATTGACTCTAGCATTTTTTTCAGTTAAGTCATACAGGAAGGACAGTAGTGTTTGGGAGTTCTTTCCCACATTCTTCTCAGTGATGGCACTCCTCAGCTTTCTGATTGGTACTTCCAAAAATCATCCTGGCTGTTCTGTAGAATGTGAGTGTTCTTAAAATGTAAACTTGAAGAGAACAAAGACTTTAATAGTTTTGGTAACCAATATATCCAGCATTCGCAATCAAGTTTAAAAGTTTTAGTTTAGAAAAAAATATGAAAAATCCAATTTATCCATTCCTTGATCTCAATCTTTACTGACATGTTGGTTATATGTAAGATGAGAATACAGAGGAATTTATTATCTCAACAGATGAATGTAATAAACTATACTAAGGAATTCCAAGTGAAAGGACGTACGCACTTTATCTGGTGTGAGATGAAGTGAATCAGATGAAAGTTATAAAGACGGGAAGGAAGGGAAGGCACAGCCTGGTCAGTGTGAAGCATGCTAAAGTCTGTGGGCTTTGTGAGTCATATCTTTCTGCTGTCCTATCCACTTCAAGAATAATTGTTTGTCTGTTTGTTTGTTTGTTGGCAAACTAAGTCTTTTATTTCTTCCCCCCATTAATTTATCCATGTATTCACTTTACACCCCAATCGCTGCCCCCCTCCTAGTTTCCCCTCACACAGCCTTCCTCCTCTCACTCCTCTCCTCTGAGAAGGAAGAGGTCCCCTGCCCCTGTTCCCGGGTACCAACCCACCCTGGCACACCAAGTCACTGCCAGACTAAGCACATCCTCTCCCACTGAGGCCAGACAAGGCAGTCTATTTAGGGAAACAAGATCCACAAGTGAGAAAAAGAGTCAGGGACAGCCCACACTCCAGTTGTTGGGGAACCCACATGAAGAACAAGCTTCACATTCACCACACATGTGTGAGAAGCCCATGTTCAGCCCGTGCATGCTCCTTGGTCGGTGGCTCAGTCTCTGAGAGCCCTTAGGGTCTACATTAGTTGACTTTGTTGGGCTTCCTGTGACCCACAGAGTTCCTCAATCTTTTCCCCCAACTCTTCCACAAGTCTCCCTGAGTTCTGTCTAATGTTTAGCTGTGGGTCTCTGTACCTGTTTTGGTTGGCTGCTGGATAGAGCCCCTCAAATGTCAATCATGCTAGGCTCCTGTCTGCAAGCACAACAGAGTGTCAGGGATTGGCTCTTGCCCATAAAATGGGTCTTAAGTTGGTCCAGTCACTGATTGACCACTCCCTCAGTCTCTACTCCATCTTTATCCCTACAATTCTTGTATGCAGGACAAATATTGGGTTGAAGGTTCCATGAGTGGGTTGGCACCGTTATCCTTCCACTGGGAGTCCTGACTTACTACAAGAGGTGGTCACTAAAGACTCCATATTCACTACTGCTAGAGTTACCCTCATAGACACCCTGGAGCCTCTCCCATCACATGGGATGTACAGTTAACATTGAGACCTTCCTGATGAATAGGGGCTGGGGGCGGGAGCATCCATAGCATACTGTGGAACTTGGAAGCCAGATCCATCATGCCCCAGCACTTAAAGCACATGCTTGGATAGTAGCCAACTAAATAAAACTTGACTCTTGAACAGCTTAAGTGTGAGGGGCTCTGAAGAAACTAAGAAACAACCCTATCAAAGAAACCCAGTGCATGTCCTGGGGCACTCCTCAGGCTCCCTGCTTGTTCTCCCCTGGCCAGGATTTTACTGTTCTTCTTGGAGACTTTTTGAAGTCCTCTTTAATCTTAATCAGGCTACTCTTGGATTTATGCTCATACTTGCATGTGTTACTTTACATTTGGAGAGCACTAGATAGCTATGAGTTTTGAACATCTGTGTTGTACTAAAGATTATACTGATTATACTAATATATTTTAAATACTCATTGATATTTGGGGGAACTCAGTAAAAGTTCCTAAATTAAAATAAGAATTCAAAGATCGATAACTTAATCAAGGTGACAAAGAATTCAAATTCATGACTATAAAACTTCATTGAGTCTTCGTTCTTTACATTGAATCATAAAGAACATCTTATGCTACATTTGAATCACACATTTATAAGTGAATTTTTATTGTTTTTTACTTACAGGCTCTCATTGTACTTACAAACAGTAAAAGCATTATCTGTCACCTCACAGAGACAGAGGATGCTGAGCTGGACTCTGAAGATAATACATGATGTGAAATGTGGCCCTTGCTTTATGTAGAGCAATTGATGAGTTCAGATCTTAGGAAAATGGCATGAAAATTTAATTGAGCATGAGTGATATTGATGTACACAGCCCTTTGGGCTGCTTTGCAGATCACTAGCCCAATCACTGTAATCTTCCTTAAAAGTGACTTCTGAGTAAGCTATGTCTCACTTAGCAGATCATCAGAATTTGTAGTAGTTGAAAATAACAATAGGTTTGTTTCAACCCACTGGTTGAAATGTTTCAATAGAGGCTTAACAGGGGAAGACAAAAACTGGTTTATTTTCAAATATCACAGGGGGTAGGGCATAAGAATGCAGGTGCTGTATCAAGATAAATGTGTGGTTAGGTTAAGAGGGTAATGATTTTGTTTTTAGGTTATAGCTTCCTTTAGTAGTGTTCTGATAGGATACATTGTATACAGAGTTATCAGTGAAAGCTACTGAAGTCTGAAAGCCTGCTGATGGCAAGTGTGCTGTACCTCAGAGACTCTGGACTCAGGATCAGACAACAGAGGAAGCAGAGATGTATATCACCTGAGCTACATGTGGGGTGAATTCACGGGCAGCAGAAGCCCATGGACTACAGGCCTTCCTCATAGTCTCAGCACTATTCTCAGAAGATAATGAGCAATTTCAAAAGTTGGTTAGTGAGCTGAGCATTTGGAGGGAGGAGCAGAAATTAGGAGGCTTCTGTAGAACCACAGGTAAGAGCTCGCCAGAGCCCAATTACAGGCCCTGGATGGAGGTAACTAAATGAACGGTTCAAAAATAGCAGAGGCAGAGTCTCCAAGCTTCATGTCTCTTTCTGCAAGCATGTAATGGGCACAATTATACTCTTGTCACACTGCTTATCTTAGTGGGTGGATAAGTAGTATCTATCCTATGCTCAAAGGATTTGTGTTTTACAAAAATAAAACTAGGCCAGTGAGATAAGAGAAGAAAAATGGCTTGTGTTAATTGCTGACTTGTCAAGTATTGTACTGTAGTACATACATTGGCTTTGCTATCTCACCTTCCACTTGGCAACACTATAGGGAAAAGCTAGGCAATCCATCTCCCTCACAGGATCCATCTGTCATAAATCCAAATATTAAAAGTTGTAAGCCAGAGCAGGAATCTGGTAACTTGTGTGTGTGTGTGTGTGTGTGTGTGCTTTCTTGCTTAGACACAGATACCTTTATAACAATGTGGAAAGCCAGGTTTGGATTCTCAGTCTCCTCAGTCATCCCTAGAGTAGAATAAGCACACCTCTTTCTCATCCTGTTTATGCTTTCACAGAGAACCACCCTTGGACTACTTCTGTATCTTGCAGTATGGATATTTTTCAGGATGGAAAAGAACAATCGAGCTTTGTGAGCTGGCTTTAGGAAATTTGGCCTGGAAATATTGGATGGTCACTGAGAACAGTGGCCACAGCTTGGGGTCACTGTCCTTACTCTGAGAGAATTGTGGAAGAATAAATAGGTTAAATAACTTACCTCCATGTCTGTAGACAGTGATAGAGCCAGGATTGCATAGTGTTGTCTGGGCTCACAGAGAGTGCCTCATCCAGTCAGGCAGGTCAGCTGGTACAGGAGTGTTTTAGGTGAAGTTCAAGGACTACTGGGAGCTGATTCTAGAGTGTTGCTAAATATGATCAAAATACATTATATAAAGTTCTAAATTAATATGGTATTTAAACTTTGAAGGAGTAAGCCAGAGGCAGGGCTAGTATATGTATGTGGGGGGATCATTGCCTAAAGCCTTGTTCACTCAAAGGCTGAAGAGAATAGAATCCTCTTCAGGATTGAGGATTAGAGTCATGTTTGTAGGGTGGGGAAAAGGAATGAAGTTGGTGATATAGCCCAGTTGACCAGAAAGAGACAACATACTACATCAGGTACCAGAACTAAAGGAGAACTAGAAAGCAGTAATGGTCGAAAGGATCTTGTCCTGCATGTCAGGGGATGTGCTGAGCAATCATAGACACAGCATCCAGGAGAAGGCAGGATGCTGGGATTTCAGTTTTATTTAAAGATAAATAATGAGAACTCTGATAGGGAGTGTGGAGGTAAATATGATAGAGTCTTGGAATTAGCTGAGATTAGGAGTGGCCAGAAAAACCACAGAAAAAAACAAAACACATAAGCAGAAGTTTAGGGAAACAGTCTACCCCACCCAGCTCATCATTGCCTTGGTAAGGTCAAGGTTGAGAAGGAACCTTCAGTTATCTGAAGCAAATTAACCACAACAGGCAGTGAGATATGGCTAGATATGATACCCCTAGATATGGCTATCAGAAGTAGGGCCGTATAGGCAGAAAATATACTGCATCTTGTAAGAGTATCTAGGAAAATAAAGGGAAGAAATGTAGAAAGTTGATTTTTTTTTTTTCCTAAAAAATTTGAGCCTGGCTTCAAAGGAAGGAGTTTTACATCTATTTAATGAAAATATAAAATCTGGGGAAAATGGGCTTTTAATGATGTGTGATGAGGGCATGTATAAAGGTGTGTGTGTGTGTGTGTGTGTGTGTGTGTATGTATTGTATGTAAAATCTTTGGTTGAAAGATTTCCATAGAAACTAAAGATACAAAACTTAGCAGCTAACTGCTTCTATGCTCCCTAAGTAGAAGTAAAGAGCAAATCCTTCGGCCATCCACCTTACGCCAGCCATGTACAGTGAGCGTTTCTCCTCACAACCATTAGTTGACTGCCAGAGCATCCAGCCTCTGTGGTTTCTCCTCCCTTTGCCTGGCCTGACTATGCCCCTCATCCCTCTTTAGCCTGCTATTTTTCTTGATAGCATTTATCACTGTCTGAATGTAGAAACTTATTTTATGATTTTTCCATAACAAACGGCCAGTTTCAGTCCTTAGAATAACATCCAGCACATCCTAGATGTTCAGGAGATACTTGTGGAGTAGTAAACATGAAGGGGAAGAAGGATAACTGATGGACAGAATTCCAAAGCAGGGACATTCATTCTAAAGCCAAGAAAAAGCCAGGTTCAAAATTAAGTGTTTTAATCAAGAGAGATGACAGAGGTTCTGGTTAGTCAACAAAAGGATGGACTGGGTATTAAGACTATCTTGTACCTCACTGGTACAAATAGGAATAATTATGCTCTAATTGTATTCTGAGAGAAAAGCTTTATTTTAACAGGAAGGGTAATATGTAGGAGGAGCTAAGGGGAAAGGAGCACTGAGAGGAAAAGATAGAGTAAGGAGAGGAGAAGATGAAGTAGATGAGAAGCTAGGTAATGAGAGAGAAAAAGAGAGAGAAAGAGAGAGGGGGCATGGAGGCAGAAGTTCATGTGTCTCCACCAGTCAAAGATAGTTTACATAGCTAGGTTGGGTATTAGGTTACACTTCTGATTGAGCATTACCGTACTTATAAAGCCTTTGATTAACATTTTAAAAAAATGTATAAAAGCAAAATGGAAAAGGGGGCACGGGATAGGGGTTTTCTAGGGAGGGAAAATGGGGAAAGGGGATGGCATCTGAAATGTAAATAAAATATCCAATTAAAAAAAAAAAAAGAATTCCAAAGCAGGGACTGGCAGGCTTGTTGTACAGCCAGCCAGTGGGTAAATAGTCTACGTTTTCCTGACCACTGTCTCTCTGCTCCCTATTCCCATTGGTTTTTGTAAATACTCCTTTAAAAGCACAACAGCCATTCCTAGCTCACAGTGAAATTAGCTTGCTGACAGCTGGAGAACTCAAGGAAACAGGATTTAGCGATCTGAGAGGGGGAACGGAAATGTGTTCTTGCTGAGGATGCAAGTGAGAAAAAGTCAAGTATAAACAACAGCCAGGCCAGTGACCTCAGCCTCCTAGTGCAGGGGAGGGAGGGTCTGCTAGGCGTTAAAAGGGAGAACATTTTCAAAGCATAAATGAAGAACGGTAACCAGAGCCTTTGTAAGCACCAGAAACAGCTGAATTAGGACAGTATATTATAAATCTGTCCGATGCTATCAGGTGAGACACCGAAGAAAGAATTCCTGAGACTTAGAGCACGTGACAGCTAAGAGCCATGCTGCCTAACTTCTGGGTGGAATGGCACACTAGCTCAAAGTAATAACTGGGTTCCCATGATGGTATTTTTATTGAATTATTTTTAACAAGGAAATATTGACATTATTTTGTGAATGCCTATATCAACTATATATGTTTATTATAAACCCATGCATTTTAATTCTCTATTAATGGCTAAGCTACAGTTATTATCTCATTTAATCATGTAAAGTAGGTTTTATTATATTCTCTGATTTGTGGATAAGGGAAGTGAAGCTTGCAGAAGTTAAGAAACTTACTGAAAGACACAAAAAGCTCCTAAGTGACAAAACTAGATTGGCCAAGCAAGTGTGCTGTCACCAGTTATGGCCTTCACTGACTGCAGTAGGGTACTGGGTCATGCACTGAAACCTAGGAACAGATACTGTCCTCACCCTTTCTCTGTCACCATTTTTATGTTCCCTGGATGAGAACATAGATAGTATATATCAGGGAGAATAGCAAACACATTAGAAAACAATCCAAACCCAGAATTGTCTCCAACTGGAATGGTTCACAAAGAAGAAATGGAGCAGATAAGGATACAGACCCTACTCGGGTCCAAAAACAACTGTCTCAGTGCACTCACTGTCTTAGCTGTGCCTGTGTAGGGAAGAAAATACTTCAAGGTTTTAGTCATCAGTTTTCCGATGAGAATAAAATGAGGAGCTGTGCCAGACCTTTTTTTTTTTTTCCCTGAGGAAGAAATCAAGAACCTCAGAGAACCTCAGAGGGTTCCCACTTGTGACAGGGCTGGGGCTAAAGTAGCTATTTCTGCACATTTCCAGGAGGGTTATATATGACCTTCATGGTCAAAATTGGGAATACGAAGTAGCCATCACAGGGAGCAGGAGTTTGACCCAGCATGACACAAGCATGCCTTGGAAAGAGCCCACGCCCTCTTTTGCTGGCCATGCTTTAGACTGAGATCCAACTGTGATTTCTTAGAACTTAGTCAAAGTAGCCTGCTAGCACTGTTTTACCTCCTTACTGGTTAAAAGAATCCAGCTTTTCTATACATTAAGTAAACAAACCAATAAAACTTTGGATTTTTTTTTGAGTGTGCATTGATAACACTAATTTAGTATACTGCAAGATATTCGGTAGAGTTAATTACAAGTATTCTGTTCAGAACCAAGGCTAAATAAATTCCAACTTTTTGTGGAATATAGCAAAATGTTTAGAGTGCTAAAGTTACACTCTAAGTCTTTCTTTGCAACTGATGTAGACTTTGTGTAAAGTTTTTGCCAATTATTACACCATATAAATGTATACTACAGCCCTGTCAATATGTCTCCTAAGTCACTCCAAGAATATAATTATTAGTAAAACTGATGAAATAGTTGTGGTATTTTATATAAAGTGATATTTACAAAAATGCCTTGAAAATCTCACTGATCCATGGCAGACTGGACTCTCGTAAGTGGGATGTTGTTGTTTAAAGGGAATGTTATGAACTAACTTTAAGGACATTGCAGTAATTCTCAAATTTACTTCCATGGCCAGCCTTTACAGCTTGATCCTCTTCTGTGGAAGCATGTATATTAGTCTAGATTGCTCTACCATCTCAGTAGAAAATTAATTTGAATGTCTCATCAGGAGAAGATTTCCCTTCAATCTAGTCCTTTCAAAGGAAAGAATTGAGCTGAGAGACACAGACAGTGTAGCAGAAGTTTATTTACAAAGCAAAGCAAAATGATAGTACAACCCAGAGAGATTTGAGTAGGCTGATCCAAATCTGTGTATTGGCAGTGGGGGTAGGTGGAGAGCAGGGCAAGAGAACTGGACAGACCCTTGGGTGTTGCCCTGCTGATTTTTTTAATGTATTGTAAATATTTGTGAAGTGTGTGGTATATTTATGCACGGGAATAAGGGTATCTTTTTGCTCTTTACAGATCATGGTGAACCGCATCACCTTTACAGAGCATTTCTTCCCATGATTCTATTAGAAGCCCAGAAAGGAAAAGGTCCAGATCATAATGCAGATGCTATTATAATTAAGCCTTAAACCTGGGCTTTTAAGGATGATAATGACTTGACTCCTCGTTAGTACATGAGTCACAGTTGGGAAGGGAGAATGACTTAGTTTCTGACAGTGGGAACAAGCGAGCTGCAGTCGAGGACGTTCATGCACAAGGCTGCATTCTGACTAGAACTGGACACACGGGCAGAATGTCAGCTCTCTCCTTTCTTGCTCTCACCTAAGGCAAGGCACAATGGTAGTTTCCCACAGTCACCTCATGGCGAACTCCTTGCTTACGCAGTCTTAGATACAAGTTTGAAAATTCCTAGTTTACTTTTCTCAGAGTGTTAAAACAACTGTTGGTGGTTACCATCACTGTCTTTCTGACATTTCAGACAAAGTGGAAGCATAAAGTAGACACCTATCCATATGCAGCTTTAATTCTTTAACTCTTGCATGACACAGTGGTGTGTGACTGATACTCTGTTTACATTTCAGGTGTCATTCCTTTCCATGGATTTTCCATGTATGGTAAGTTGGGCTTGATATAGTCATCATTTGTGTTATGTCTGGGAAATGTCAACATAGCAGTAATGCTCATTATCTCATCATTTATACCATCTTAAAGTATCACATACATTTAAAACATTAAATTTAGTATTTTATATGTCTAAGAAAATTAAAAATAAAGATCACAACTTTTCAGATAATGATTTTTCAGCAGACGAGAATTAAAGTACACTGTGACGGTTGCTGTGAGCTTTGCCCGCTAATCTAATGGTATAAGAACATATCAATATTTAGCTTTACTATAGTAATAAAACCAGCATGGAACTGGCACAAAACCAGGCACATTGATTAATGGAATCAAACAGAAGCCAAAGACGTAAGTTCACGTACTTGTGGATGTCTGTGGTTCTTTGTTTTGGTTTGGTTTTGGTGGTTTTTTTTTTTTTTTTTTTTTTTCCGAAGAAGCAATAAACACTAGAGAAAATACAGCATCTTCAACAATTGGAGCTCATCAGACTCCATGCATATAGAAGAAAGAAAATAGATCTGTACTTACCACCCTGCACAAAATCCAACTCCAGATGGATCAAGGACCTCAAGATAAGGCTTCAGCATACCCTGAATCTAATAGAAGAAAAAGGAGAGAATAGACTTGATCTTACTGGCATAGAAAGGACATTCTGACCAGGACACCTCAGGAAGCTGAGAAGCTTCTATATGGCAAAGGACTCCATCATTTGGGCAAAGAAGCAGCCTACAGAATGGGAAAAGATCTTTAGTAATTATACATCAGAGAGAGAGATGGTATCTAAAATATATAAAGAACTAAAAAACCTGAACATCAATAATGCAAATAACCCAATTAAAATGAGGTACAAAACTAACTAGCTAAGGTCCAGCTATACCACTCTTAAGTATATCTACCCAATATCAGTGAACTCTATCCTACCTCAGAGAAATACACTACTCATCCATGTCCATTGCTGCTATATTCATGGTAGCCAGAAATTGGAAACAGGTTATATGTCCATTGACTGATGAATAGATAATGAAAATGTAGTACATTTATACAAAAGAAAAATACAGTTGTGAAAATAACAGGTAAATGGACGTAACATTCATTTTATCCTCCATGAAAAAACCTAGACACAAAAACACAAATATTATATTTTTTCCTTAATGTGGAAATTGAATTTTAAGCCTTTGGATTTTAAGCCTTCAATATGTGCACTACAATGCAAATAACCTCAGAGCTTAGGTACCAAGTAAGGGACTAGGGTGGAGGAGAGACTCCCAAGGAATGAGAACCAGAATACAGTGTTACGGAGTATCAAAGGGAGACTAGAATAGCAGGATTAAATAGAAAGGGGCATGGGAGAGAAGTGTAAAGGAGGGAATATGGGGAGGGCCATTTGAAAACTATATGAATACTACTATAGAAGATTTATGAAATATACATGTATAAAATATATATTTAATATATTTATATGTAATACATTATTATTAATGTATTATTATTAAATATTAATATACATATTTAATATTTAAGTTAATATATTAAATTTGATATGTATTTGATATATAATATATAAAATGTTTGGTATATATATATATGTATATATATATATATGAAAATAATCTAAATGGAGTCACCAAATAGTAGAGGAGACAATGTTCCAACTAGACATCTTGTGCCCCCAAGTAAACCCTCCAGTGCAGGAGGGTTACATCTTGTTGCAGCATTGGCCAAAGGAACCCCATGGAAACCCTCAAACATTATAGGCTATGTCCAAGGCTGTTGGATGCCCTCTACAATCTGATAGTGACTGGTTTTTGTCTTTTCATTGATTCTTTGTGAGTTTCACATCATGCACCCCAGTACTACTCATCTCCCTGTCCCCTTGTATCTGCCTCTACCCTTAGTGTGTTCTATGGTATATCCCTCTACAACCATTAACTGAATATAAATCTTCAGGGAGGGTTAGTGCCTGATGAGATCCTTCCCATGGTACGATCAGATGTTTCTCTTGTGCATATTTGTAGGTGTTCATAGTCACTGTACGTTGAATAATGCAATGGCTGTGCGATGTCAGGAACTCAGTGGTCCATGTCTTTATTTTTCCACGGCTGCCTGCTTCCTCCAGCTCTTACATTCTGTCGACCCATTACTCTACCATGTTTCCAGAAACTTGGAGGTGGTGGCATAGGTACCTCATTCATGGCTGAGCATTCAGCTGTCATTTATTTCCATCCTTCTGAGAGTGGTGAACATGTACAGTTACCACTGTCCACTGCTTAAAGAAGCCAGAAGATAACATGGAAATGTGATTAAGGTGCAGTATATATGGATACAAAAATGTCACAAAACCCATTATGAATAATTTATACTAATAAGTAGCAAAATATTTGCAGTAAAAACTCATATCTTAGGAGGGTATTCTGATAGATAATGTCTGATTGTTAGTAAATATTATACTTAACAATATTAAAAGTTTTGTCTTTAAGAAACTAATAAAGACGCTTCCTTAGTACTACTTATATGATATAGTCCTTTAAAAGTCATAGCCAATGAAATAAAGTAAGATAAACAAGGAAATAAATAAATACTGGAAAAACAAAACTTATTGTTATCAGGTATTGTGTTTATGTGCATAGAAAATCTAAAAGAATAATCAGATAGTCTGTGGGACTGATAAATGAATTTAGTAAGGTTGATGAATACACAATCACTACAAAAATAAATTTTCTTCCTATGCTCCAGCAACAAAGGTGCAGAAAAATTATGTATTTGGCAGAAGCTCTGATTTAGTGAAAAGTGTAGCATGTCACCTTTAGCTGTGGGGTGTGGTCTTCATTTCTGAAAGTCTTCAAAGGTACATGAACAGAAAGCTGGTATAGTAGGTGAAAACATGGTCAACTTGTACTCTTGCATAGATACCTTAACTCTCTTGTGCCTCAGTTTCTCCATTTGCCAATCTCAGACAATAATATTATTCTGATGGATAGGTTGAAATGATGATTATTAAAAAAGAATGAGGAACTTCCACTTGAGAAGCTGAGGAGCAGAGGAGCTCAGGGTTAGGGCGAGCATGGCTTTGCCACCCTGCCTCAGAAAAGAGTGGGGTTGCCTGGTTGTGGTTTCCTTGTTACCTCACTCTTTAAAAGATAAGATATTTTGGAGACAAAGTGTAGGACAGAAAGTCAAGGAGGGGCCGTCAGGAGACCACTCTACCTTGGTATCCATCCCATGTGCAGTCACCAAAGATAGACACTGATATGGATGTCAGGAAGTGCTTGCTGACAGGAGCCTGATGTAGCTGTCTCCTCGAAGGTCTGCCAGAGTCTGACATATCCAAAGGCAGATGCTCGCAGCTACCCATTGATCTGATCAAGGGTTCCCAATGGAGAAGTTAGAGGACTGAAGGTGCTAAAAGGGTTGGTAGACCCAAGAGGAGAGCAACAGTGCCAACCAACCAGAGCTCCCCAGTGTCTAAACCACCAGCCTGGGAGCACAAAGGGAGTCACTCATGTCTTCAGCTGTATACTTAGGGGAGGATGGCCTTGTCAGGCATAGGTGGGAGAGGAGGTCCTTGATCCCATGAAGGCTGAACACTGATTGGGGAGGAATTAGAGGGTGAGGAGGGGGAGTGGGGGTAGGTGGGGGCACACCCTTGTGGAGGCAGGAGGGGGGATGGGATAGGGAGTTCCTGGGTGGTGGGGGGAATGGGGTGAGGGGATAAAATCTGAAATGTAAACATAATATCCAATAAAAAATTAAAACTAAGGTATTTGAGGTAGTTCTTACGGCCCTTTGAGTTTTGTGTGCATACATATTCATATACATACACTATCACTTCATTCTCAGTTAACTGAGAGGCTGCGGTTCTAACCGTTTGTAACTTGTGTGTCTATAATATTTGGCAGTTGTTTGAACTTACATGTGTGCATATATTCTCCCTTTCAACATTAAAACACGCTGAAGCATGACAACAGAGCTTTGCCGTGGATATGAATGCTGTATTTCTTGTCTCACCCTTTGCCTTTCATGAGCTTATTCGAAATGTTTTAGCCCTGCAGTGTAACCAGTTATGTTCTCTTGCAGTTGCACCACTGTGTTTTCTGTATCATGAACCTTACAAATTGTATCAGATCTTCCGTGAGATGTACGTCCGCTTTTTCTTCAGACTCCACTCCATCTCTTCTCATCCTTCTGTAAGTTCATCAGTTGGGTCCACTCACACTCTAAACTATTCCTTTCCCTAAAGAAAAAGTCTCCTACTTAAATTATAAAGCAAGAATTTTTAATTTGTGGTATCAAATAATGTGTTTCTAGAATCAATGGAAGAGAAGAAAGTGATGTTTAAATATTTTGTGGAGAAGAGGGGAAAACATCTCTTATTAACTAGATTTTAGCTTTCTGTGTTATGTGGGGGCTGCCTGGATTCCCATCCTTAACAAAGATGCCTACCTTCTTTGTTGATATCTGTCTGAGGAGGGAGGTTGCTGAGGTCATCTGTGCTGCTGTAGCGAAGTTTACAGAGCAAGCAAGGACTGGGTGGGTGCTCTGCACATGGCTACTTTCTTGTTTTTATTGTTGCTAAAATTATTATCACTTTCTTTCTAAGTGTTATTTTACTAAGTATTTTCCTTATATTTATTCAACGCCTACACTGGCAACATTTTAGACTTTTATTATATTTTTTATTTCTTTATCCTTTTTGTTTGTTTGTTTTCTTTTTCTCATGAACCCTGGCAAAGACAGCACTTACTTTTCTGTCAGCTTCCCCCTTTGGTGTTCTTGGCCTTCCTGTGGGTAGCCTGCCTAGCTGTCTGTGAGAACCTGTCCACTGGAAGGAAGGGTGGGCCTGCCAAAGTGCTCAGTGAAGCCTGTGTTCTTCCTACTAAATTGAACAGCTGGGTTTTATTCTTCTATTTACAACTGTATGTTCCTGCTCTACTTTTTTTGACTTCAGTTTTCCCTCTGCATTGCTAGTGAAAGTTGTCAACTAAGAAACTTCTGGAATGTCACAGATAAGCTATCCAATCATTTTGAGACTCTCTCCAAGAGAATTGGATTTAGTTATTCTTTTCCATTCCTATTTAATCTAGAATAAACAGAAAGATAATATTAATAATTTTCTTTTCTAATATCACTGTCAGAATCAGATTCTCATAACCTCATGCACATCCCCCACACATTCACATGCACATCAAACATGCATATTCACACACACGCACACAGAGACATGCATATACAGACTCAGATACACATTTTATGCCTCAGAGTTTTGAAAACACATTCTGGATAATACCCAGCCACACCTTCCAGCCCTGCCCCTTCCCTTCACTGGGGGTTGACAGAAGCTCATCTCCTTTTCAGGCTTACAGCCAGACTGAAACTACTGAAATCATGACAATTTAGAAACTCAAAAAGAGGGTAAAAACTTCCTTATCAGGACCACCCAAGGAACACCGAGCCTCAGAAAAACTTTATTCAGAGTTGCTGAGGAATAAACACACTTGAAAAAAAATACTTGCTTAAATTGTTTATTTTTACTTTACAAATAGTACTCCTTTTTTAAAAAGTAGATTTAGTAAACAAACAAAACGTGTATTCTGAGTAATGAGGTATTTTTCTTTGATAACTTCTTGATGTGATTTAAAGAAGTGAGAAAAGCAGGAAATGTTTTCTCAAAGGGTGAGACTGGAGGCAAAGAGACACATGGGGCGAGACAAGGATGGCAGAGGTACCAGGAAATGCCTGGAACCTGGAACACATCCAGAGAAAACGAAGTTTGCTAGATATACGTGGCTGTATGTGGCTCACAAAATGGCAGGTTTTTTGTAAAGAATATTTATGTTTGCCTTGGATTCTTTAGCTATTGGGAAGAGAAGGAACTTAAAAGGAGACTGCTTAGTATGTCAGCAAATGTGTATTAATGACAACATAAACTTTACCTTTAAGTACAGTGTCAGAGATCCACTCATGTCCTCTCTCTTTTTATTCATAAAGAATATTTATATACATTGTCTTTTTTGAATGATTTGTTGACATACTTCATATCTAAAGACTAAACTATGTCTCTTCTGACCCATTGTTGGATGCAGGGTATTGTGTCACTCTGTTTGCTGTTTGAAACTCTTCTTCAAACGTATCTTCCCCAACTCTTTTATCATCTGAGAGAAATCGGAGCTCAACCGTGAGTATTTTCATTGCCTCGCTGAATCTTCACAATGCTGGAAACACAGAAGCCTGTTTTTCCATCACTCACAGACATACTATGTCCTCAAGGAAGTAAGGCAACAATTCTCTCCTCAAAAGTGATAATCGTTAAGTACAACTCTTTTGTGCCTACATACACGCATATGCGCGTGTGTGCGCGCACACACACACACAAAAGCATTCTTAGTAGAGGCCCTGGTGTGTAGCTTGGTGGGAAAGCACTTGTCCTACATGTGTGAGCCTCTGGGTTCAGTTTCTAGCACTGAAAACAAAATGTACTTAGATGGACTAGCATCCTATTAGAAGCTGTATTCACAGGTTTGATTCTTATGTCTGATATAAGGATCACCAGATTCATCCGATTCTATTCATAATGGAAACAAGCACAACCTGGGAAATATGATACCAAAACTAAGTCAATGTATCAGATTACAACTTATGAATTATGTAAGGTTAAGGTTTGTTGTTTTAACAAAAGGGAAGCCAAACACCTCCTAGCAGTTATTTGGATTTGCTTCACTGATCTCAGTATGAGCCATAGGTAAATGTATTGATTAGCTCTGACCTTAGTAAGTGGTTCTGTCTCCTTTTAAATAATATCTAGATTAGCGCTTTGCTCCTGTTCTCTCTAAGCAGCCCCCCAGCTCTCCCCACACACATACATGCAGTGTTAGGAAGGTCTGTGTAAAACTAGACACTAACTCTTTGAGGCCATGGGACCTAACAGCAACCAAATGTGGCATTTGTCTTCATCACACTTAAGTCTACACAGATCCTCCCTGAGTGGGTGTCAATGTAACACAGCTGCAAATGTCATGTCTATGAAGCTGTGCCATCAGGTAACATTATTTATGCTGCAAGTTCTTTATGCTTAAATCAAGATAACTCAATTTCCTTACCTTATAATGAGGATAATTCCCAACTTACGGACTTGTTTGCAGATTCGGAGATTACTGACGAGATCCAGACATGGAAAGGGAGGGTGGGAATACTGTATCTCCTTCTCTGAAACCCCACTGAATTTGAGAAAGACTTCAAGTGTTATTTAAAAACTACTTCACATTCTCATTTGATAATTCAGAATTGGTGCTATTTCCTTTGTAGCCTCTTTCGAAAATTATAGGTTTGACGATGCCTGCCCTGGCTCTTTTTGTTGATTATTCTGCCTCAAGATTTATTAACTTTAGCCATCTTTGAAAGCATGGGCTTTATGTTCTATTGAGTTTTCTCTTGTTTTACTGTGTCAATTACATTGTTTTATGCTCTTTTATTCTTTATTTCTTTATACTTTGTATTTATTTTGCTCTTATTTAAGGTACCTTTATCTTTTTTGATACAAATACCAGTGTTACAAATTTCTCACAAAGTCAATTTTACCTCCACTCAATAGAGTTTGATATGTTATCATCTCCTATCAGTAAATTTGAAATGTTTAATTTCTTTTCTGACTTCCTATGTGAGCGTCAGTTATAGTAACACTGTTATGTTCATGGATACACTGGGCTTGTGCTGCAGTAGAAGCCTCATCTCTCCTGACAGACGAGCATGCATATTGCTGGAAGGTGCTATGCACAAAGATCAGTAGTCTTGCCAGCTACAAACCCTGAGAGCTATGCTAGCAGCCCACTGCTAGATATGCCCACTGGTACACTAATGGCACAAATGTTATAGGTGTAAGTAACCCCCTTTTTTTGGATTTAAGGCCTACTCCATGAAATACAATCCATATCTGAAATTGCTAACAAGTTCAAGAAGCAGAGACTAAATAGGTAATGGTCCCTATTAAAACTTACTACTAATATTCTACTAAATGACCATAGCAGCTAAATGACTCCTAAGGATATGTTGCTATCTCCACAAATGAGTGTACCCCTCATCTCTTGCCAGAGAAGCTGCTTCTTACAGTAGAAGACAGTTAACACAGAGATCCACAACTGAACCGTGTGAGAGTGAGAGACCTTGGAAAGCTCTCTCAGCCCTAACAGGATGTCTTCATCAGTCCCCTCCCCTCAAGGGGCATACGCAAAAAGGAGGTAGAACAACCTGTAAGAGCCAGAGTTGGAGCATGACTCCTAGGAAATGTGTCTTCTAGATACTGCACATGTGGGCTCCCAGAGTCTGGGACAGCAGAAGGGGAAAAGGAACACAGAGTCCCACCCCAAGCAAGAAGTGCTTTACAATTGATTCCTGCTGAGAGAATCAGTTTCCCCCACCCCGCCCCCGTGGAATGACACCGAGTGTGTCAACCACACTCCAGATAGGTGTCATGCCTTGGAGTAGTTGACAAACACAAACTGAGGTCTTTGTTGTTGGTTTGTGCCTTTTGTTGTTGGTTTGGTTTGGTGGAGTTTTTCTTAAGACAGCAAAAGAACAGGTAATTAGAAGGATATGGAGTGGAAAGGACATGATCAAAGTATATTGTATGAAAAATATTTTATTTCAAAATATAGCTGGGTGTGGTAGCATATGCCTTTAGTCTCTGCACTAGGCAAGCAGAGGCAGGCAGCCTCTGTAAGGTCAAGGTCAGCCTGGTTTATAAAGCTCAGGATACCTGAGGCCATGTGGTGAGTGAGACCTTGTCTCAAAAAACAAGGTTGTTTTCCTATGATTGCTTTCTGTTTTCATCCCATTATTGTTGGAGAGTACATTTCATATGATTTCAGTGCCTTTATTTTTGTTTTTTAGATTTGTTTTTCTGACCCAAATATAATCTAAGACAAATGTTGCATAGCCACTTGAAAAGAATTTAAGTTCCTGAGACAAGGTCTGTGTGTAAAAGCATCTGATGCACAAGCCTGCTGACCTGACTTACCATCCTCAGGGCCTACATAAAAGGCTGCTGTAGTAGCTTACCTCTGCAATCCCAGCACTCCTGTAGTGACATGGGAGGCAGGAACAGAAGACTACCAGAAACCCACAGACCAGCTGCCCGCGGGAGGACACACAGTGAGCAACAGCCACTGAGAGCCCGCCTCAGAGTGACGGTGGAAGGCATGAACCAGCCCCTAAAAGTTGTTCTGTGACCAACACACACACACACACACACACACACACACACACACACACACACACCACACCACACAGTCACACACAAAAAGGATTTGTGTTTCATGAATATTTGGCAAGAGTCTGTAAATGTCAATGAGGCAATGTTGATAAACCATCTATCTGCTTTTATTCAGCTCTTTGACAATTTTCTTTTGCTCTTTGTTATTCAGCTATGAATCTTTAGATACAATTGTGGGTCCTCTTCCTTCATTGTTATATATAAGTTGTATTCCTGTTTTAGGGAAACTTGCCCTAATTGTTTTCCTTTATTTTTTGACCATAACTCTACTATACCAGATAGTAGTATATTTCTGTTGATAACAAATTACATGTTTTCTATTTCTAAATGAACATATTAATTATCAATGCTTTTAAGTTTCTAGTAGGCTTTTTTAAATTAATTTTTATTGGATATTTTATTTATATTTCAGATGTTATCCCCTTTCCCCATTTCCCCTCCCACCCAGAAACTCTCCTATATAGTAATCTCTCTTCCACTGGCATGTTTATGCCATTTATTATTTAATGCAGTTGATATTATTTGGTTGAAATCTATTTTGCAACAATCGTCTGTGTTCTTTCACTTCATCTATTCCTACCTACTCCTACCTACTTTAAAAACAGCACTTGTTCTCCTCCTGTATACACACCGTCGCTTGTCTGTGCTGTTGGGAGACTGTTCTTTGATAGGTGCCTCCTCCTTCACAGCATTTACCAGGAATGTGATTGTACTATATCTAGACTGAGATTTCTTTGAGTTTATTCTGTAGGAGTTTGTTGATCATCCCATGACGTTATATCCGTTGTCATATTGAGGGATTTTTTTTTTTCTTTAATATCATGCTCTGGATATGTTTTGTGCACCACACTTACTCTCCTCTTCTGGGTTATAATGACTCCATGGTAGTGCTTTCAGTTTTGTCCTCTAGAAACTTGAACCTCCATCTCTGCTTTCTGTTTATGTGTCTTTTTAAATTTTTTTTAGATTTATTTATTTATTTATTTATTTATTTATTTATTTATTTATGTATTTAATGTATATAAACACACTGTCCTTGAAATACCAGAAGAGGGCATCAGATCCAATTACAGATGATTGTGAGCCACCATGTGGTTGCTGGGAATTGAACTCATGACCTTTGGAAGAACACCCAGTGCTCTTAACCGTTGAGCCATCTCTCCAGCCCCCTCTTTTTAGTTTTTATTATTTGGTTTTCCAATCACTTTGTGATTTGGACTCAAAACTTCTCTAGATCATATATTTTTCCATTAATTATTTATTCACTTTAAATCCCAATTGCTGCCCCCCTCCTCCTCCTGGTTCCCCTACTTACACACTCACTCCTTCCTTCCATCTCCTTTCCCTTCTCTGAGGGTGGAGCCGCCACCCCGGGTATCCCTACAAGTCTCGAAATACTAGGTGTATCCTCTCTCACCAAGGCCAGAAAAGCCAGCCCAGTTAGGAAAATGGGGTCCATAGGCAGGCAACAGATTTATGGAAAGCCCCTCTGCATGTTAGGAGACCTATATGAAGACTAAGCTGCTGGACTGGAGGGATGGCTCAGTGATTAAGAGCACTAGCTGCTCTTCCAGAGGTCCTGAGTTCAATTCCCAGCAACCACATGATAGCTCACAACTATCTGTAATGGGATCCTGATGCCCTCTTCTGGTGTGTCTGAAGACAACTACAGTAAACTCAAATAAATAAATAAATAAATAAATAAATAAAATAAATATATTTTTAAAAGGACTGATCTGCATAGCTACTACTAGATCCAGACCATGTATGCTCTTTGGTTAGTGGGTCAGTCTCTAAGAGCCCCAAGGGTCCAGGTAGTTGACTTTGTTGGTCTTCTTGTAGAGGCCCTATCCCCTCTAGATTCCTCAGTCCTCCCCCCAATTCTTCCATAAGACTCCCCAAGCTCCATCCAATGTTTGACTGTGGGTCTCTACATCTGTTTCAAGAAGCCTCTCAGAGGACAGTTATGCTAGCCTCCTGTCTGCAAGCATAACAGAGTATCATTAATAGTATCAGAGATTGGTACTTGCCCATTGGATGAGTCTTAAGTTGGGCCAGTTATTGGTTGCCCATTCACTCAGTCTCTGTTCCATCTTTGTCCCTGTATTTCTTATAGACAGGACAAATTTTGGATAAAAAGTTTTGTGAGTGGGTTAGTGTCTTTATCCCTCCACTGGGAGTCCTGCCTGGCTATAGGAAGTGACCACTTCAGATTCTATATTCCCACTGCTAGGAGTCTCAGCTAAAGTTCTCCTCCGTAGACTCCTGGGAGCCTCCCCATGGTCTCTGCCACATCCTAGAGATAGCCCCACTGCCCATCCCCTGCCAACTGTGATTTCCAATCATTCTTCGGGCCTTCTGTCCCTCTCTCCCGACACCTGATCCTGAATTCCCCTCCCCATTCCTTTTCCTACCCAGTTTCTCCCTCCGTCTCCCTCCTATGACTTTTGTTCTTTTCTCAAAGTGAGATTCAAGCATCCTTGCTTGCCAAAAGTTTTCTTTTGCTTGATTTAAAACAAATCAAAAGGTTTAATTTGTGAATACTACTGACCAATACTTGGTCATACTAGAATCCAGAGTAATTCAACAGAGACTATGGCTCTGACCTTTCAGGGACAGTCAAGTGATTTTTAGATGCTCATAAACAACACAGAAATGAGAGGTTTATTTATCTCTTAGGACATTAAAGCAAAGGGTATATTTCCTGATTCTGAGGGAAGACTGTTACTGTAAAATAGATGACATAAATGCAGGACCCATACATCTTTGAATTTTTTGTAGCAAAGTGAATTCAGTTGAATTTGTTTTCATAACCTTGTCACTAAAATGAAGGGTTTGAATAAGAATCCTAAGGTCTCTTGTTGCTTTAAACCATTTGTCTTCCAGATTTCCTACTAGTTTACTTTATCCATTCCATATAGCAGTTTGGCTGAGATATATGGGTAAAACTTGTTGAACTGAAAAGTGTAAAAGCACTGAATATTCTTTAAAATATTTAGAACAACAATCCAGATTGCCATGGCTTATCTAAAATTAAGAGTATTAGAATACAGCTCTTGGTTACATGCTGAAAAACTACTGTGTAAGATTGTTTATAAATATGTTTATATTTATTTATATAAATTTATTTATGTTTATATAAATATAAACATAGTCATATATAAGTCTTCCTCTTAATAGTTTTAAAATATTAAATTGAGGACCCACCTTCTTGCCTCTGACATTTTACAGCATTTAGGAAATAAGGGGTCTCAGAAGATTTGCATTAATGACAGAATTGGTTAGATTTTTAAATATTGCCTTTTTTAATAAGAAAGATCAAATAATAGTATTAATCCTTATTTCTTTTATCTACAGACTTCGGATATCATTTAAGTGGATGGTTCGAGCTTTTTCTGGATACTTAGCTACAGATCAACTTTTGCTTTTATGGGATAGAATCCTAGGATACAACTCTCTGGAAATTCTTGCTGGTAAGAGTAAGCGTTTTTTCCTGAAACCCATGCTGTTGCTATGTGAAGCCCCTTTCCTGTTTAACACTCACTGGTTGTCATTAGAGAAGAGTCTTCATTCACCATTTCTAGCACAAGAATTTAAGAGATTGAGCAGGCTTAGAACACACGTTCTGAATCTCAGTCTGCACTTCTGATGCATCGTTTAACTGCTTGCTCTATTCCTGGTCCCTGTGAGGTTTTGTTGCCTTTTGCTCTAAGCCATGAGCTTCATAACATTCTGTTCTGTGCCCCTTCTCAGAGGATGAGCCCCTGCATATGTTCAAGCTCTGCTCTTCTGGTCACAGTTAGTTATCCTAGGTTTCTAGATTCCAAACATTTTTATTTTTGCTAGTAATCTCTGTCTTCTACCCTGGTGCTGAAGTTACTTCTTAGGAGACAATATCTAAAAGAAGTAATTTCAGCACCCAGGTAGAAAACAAACAAACAAGTAAACCATTTCTTCCTTTGCTCAGAGAAGCCACAGAGTCATCTATGGTTGATGCGTAAGTTGTTACTACAACAGATGTACACCAGGGCAACCGCACTGTACCACACTAGGCCATGCCATGCTCTTATGTGTGCTGCACTAGTGCACATTGATCGCTAGGACTAGCAGAAAGTCCCAATAACAGGATGATCTCTGCAATAATACATGGGGCACAGGAAAGCTGGCAATGTTGTTTACTTCCTTCCTTTACTATTAAAAATAACCTCTCTGAGAAATTGTGGAAATAAGGCTGATGTGAAAACATAATGTGCCAAGAGTATTCTCTGAGTACCATATTAACATTTTCTTGAATGTCAGAAGACCATAATATTTGGGCGACATTTGGAAAGGTGAAATTAGAAAAACTATAAAAAAACATGAGGATAAATGCTACCCCAGATGCAGGAAGACAGCCATTGGTTGATGTTTCAATAGCTCCCAGCATCCTTCTCTCATTTTTTCTTAAAACTCATACAGACTTGTTAGAGAAGAACCGTCTGCCCTCATCATGTTAGCCGAAGGCTGGTGACAGATCATCTAGGAATGGAAGGAATGCCAGAGAGCGTCTGGCTTTTCAGACATTTCTAACAAACTGCTCTTATCCTCTGGTGTAATACTTAAGTGCTAGGTAACCCTGCCCTTCTCAGAGGGCCCATCTCTTTAAGGATAATATGGCTCAAAGTAAAGATGCCTATTGCCAAGTCTGTCAACCTGAATTAAATACCCAAAACCCACATGGTGGAAGAGAGAACCACCATTGTATTCTACACAATGTGATTTCTATACACATACCATGGCTTCCATATGTGTGCCATGGCACACCCACACACATACATATCTATACACACACACACACACACACACACTAACAACTTTTAAAATTAAAAGCATCCTTTTTCTTTTAAAGATTGTGTGTGTGTGTGTGTGTGTGTGTGTGTGTGTGTGTGTGTGTGTACCCACAGACATAGAAGAGGGCATCAGATCTCATGGAGCTAGAGTTGCAGGCTGGGAACTGACCTCAGGTTATGTGAAAAGCATCAAGTGCACTTAACCTCATGTCATCTCTTCAGCTACAGATCTGCCCCTTTCAAACCAAGATTGCTTCATGGTTTTCTCTACTTTCATTCCCCTTCCATAGAGCCTTCTAGTTTCCCCACAAAGCAGTCTGGTTTTCTGCTACCATCTCCAAATGTCTGGATTTGATATTTCACCAAGTTCCTCTCCTCCTGGTCTGGCAGACACTAGGAAGAGCATACGCCATAGCCTTTGGCCTCAGTTCAGAGACAATGTTGGGCGAGTATTAAAGGAAGGAGCTCGGTGTGCGAAAGTACTTTCTCAGAGAGTGATTAAGTGGAGTAAGCTCGTGTCACTTGAGAAGTGGCCAAGTTTTAATGTGAAAGAAGCTTCAAGTTAGCAAACTTCAAGGGCCCTTCAGACTTAAAGTCTGACTTGTTTCCTCATCACCTATGGAGCTGAAGAGAAAGGGAAAGAAAAGTGTGCAGGATACTAGATTAGCATCTCTGCACAGAGGCTCTGTTAACCCAATATAGTAATTAGGATCGGACTGCAGTGAGGCAGGAACTGAGGCACATGGCGCATCCACCCACTTTCTCAAATGCTGTCAAAACTCAGCAGGGAAGAAGTCGAGAACAAGTACCCATGAAACTGTGGTTTGGGAGCTCCCCACCTTGGAAGTCACATAAAGGTCCATAATAATAACTCATTCATGTAGAGATACACAGATTCAGATTGATTATGTCACACATAATTGATGATACGGCTGTTTAAGGGCATATATATTCAAGTATGTTATTGTAGAATCTTTAGAAATCTTTCCACAAATATATCTTTCCTTAATTATGACTTACAGACCACTTAAGAAGAGATTAAAACAGAAGTGTCATTATGTCATGATAGGACATTTAATCTTTATTAAGATTAAATTAATGAGATAGTTATTTTTAAAAAATCAAACTAAACACAATTTCCATATTTCATATGAAGCATGATTTCAGTTAATATCCCAAAGTAGAGGTTCTCTCCCCATGGCAAGCAAGCTTGTTCTGAGCAGAAGGGCTGGACAAACTCAACAGGAAGCAAACAGAAAGGCACTTGTGTGATGTGACACCCAGATAAATAAAGGCTATGAGCACACATTTGGACACTGAGTTCAATTAGTGGACGGACTTACCTACCTTTGGGCAGCTGACCTCCGTCTGACACTCGTTCCTGCTACAGCAGAAGATTTGGACAGCCTGTCAAGTTTTCAGCCAACTGCTCAACTCTACACAGGGATGAAAGTGGGAGCCATATTTCTTAGCTTTAAAACATTTCCACTCTCCAAAGCATAATTCCAGATAGTGGGAAGCGATAAACAGTTGCTGGCCTACAGAAATGGTTTTGATACTCCTATGAGCACAATGCCCCGTGGCTTTAATTCATCGTTAATCCTTTCCAGTGAAAGAGAAAATCCTTTGATCCCAACCTCCTGTATGCCTTGTTTCACAGTGAATAATTCCAGCTGACTGACTTTTAATTGTACTATTACTGTCCCCTCATTTTCTCCATGGTCTTCCTGTCTAGTTATGATGCTCTTGCCAAGACTCCTCATCTCATCGCCAAGCAAAATGCCTGGTTGCCCTGTTGCCTACCTGGGCTGGTTTAGAGGCCTGGATATTCATTCCTCAAGCAGAGCCTTCCACCTATGAGGGCCCAGGACCACCACAGTCCTACCTTGTAGGCAATGTCTGGAAAGTCCTCTGGCGTAGCAAAGCTGACTCTCCCTAGGAGAGCTTGCAGTCTCCGGTGTCAGGGCTGAATCCTTACTCCTTGTCTTTGGACTCAACAGGAAAGTCATGCAAAGGTCACCTTCTCAGGCTTTCGAACCAATCATAAGTGTCAGCTCTACCATTTCTACCTGTGTGACCACAAACGTGCCAGTCAGCATTCTGTGCCTCAGTTTCTACAGTATCAAAATGGACTTGGTAATAGTGCCTAATGCAGTGTGCATGGGATGAGAGTTAAGTGCCAAGGTTATGCTGAGTAAATTCTTGTTGAAAAGTTTGTGTTAGCTGTGCAGTGCACCTAGGAACCAGTCTCCTGAGTCATTTTTAATGCTCATTACCACACATTCCCGAGCCATCAATGCTCTCAAGGGGAGGGAATGCACTAGCACCTCGGACTTCATCCATGGGGAACAAAGGTAGAGTCGGGAGTCCCCTCCAGGCAATTTTACCTCCTCAGGCTCACCTGTTTCATACATGGGTCCTCTGCTCTGCGTAGTAACTCTCCACTCTCATGGAGTTTCGTGTCGCATCTATAGTGATAAATGGTGTGTGCTTACCTGGCCCCTGTTATGTGTGCTTAACAGGAGCAAACAGTTTGTCTTCTACCTAATGTCTGTTACTAAACTTCAAACTGTCTATATATTTTCAAAATCTCAACTTATTGTAACTTGTAATGTTACAAGCTAACATTGTCAATATCAACATTAGCCCTACACAGCCTTCTGCATAGAAATATTCATTTGTGATACTAAGAAAGTCAATAATGAGTACACAAAAATATAACAAAATATTATAAAATCACTTTTAAAAGTTTGTATACTGATGCTTCTATCAGGATACCTCCCTCAAACATATTAAAATGAGTTTTTAAATTTTAACTTCATATTCCAAAGGCTTCTCAATATTATATACTAAACTCTGTGAGATATTAGAGCACATTTCAACAGTTATAGTGCTAGTTGTAGGTGTGAAAGAAATCATTTAAAATGATTTTTAAAAACAATAAATTTTTCTTTCTCCAAACTGTGGAACTCACTCTGAAGGAAGCAGGCGCCAGTCTCTAGAATAGATGTCCCACTGGTTATGACTCCTACGGCAGAGGGCAGGGCGACAGCTGCACTGCCTCGCTCCTTCGCCTTCTCACGGTGGCTGGGCACAGCCTGAGCGTCTGGGCTGCTGAGGAGGCCACCGCTGAAATAGTGTGCGTTCTTTTCCAGTGCTGGCAGCTGCCGTGTTTGCTTTCCGAGCAGTGAACCTGATGGAGGTGACATCACTGGCTGCAGCTGAAGTAAGGATAAGTTTCACTCCGATGAGATGGAAATAGTTCCTGAGAGGCCGCCAGGCCGGCACTTTAGTGTCTGCTGCATAGGACACGCACTACTTGTAGCTGAATCTTTTAACTCGGGTAAAACCTATAAATTCTGAGTTAAGTATTATTAAGTACTCAAATTTCCTTAATTACTTGAAAACAACCTTCTTATGAAGGGTCATAAACAAGATTATTACAGGAAACCATTCTAACCGTTATGGGAAACCAGATACCTATGATTTTAATTGAAACCGTGCGGGGTTGTGGCAGGCTTTCCTGTTGTTGTACATGTGTTACAAACAGGAAAACCAGTTGAAAGAGTTAAACAGTATGCATTTGAAGGACGTCCTAATGACACAGGCTTTGGATTCTTTTTGGTGGTGAATGAATGATGTAAAGCTGATTCCTCCCTCTCTCCCTTCTTCCTTCCTTCCTCTGTCCCTTCCTTCCTTCGTTTTTGCTCCCTTCCCTTTTTATGTCATCTCTGTTTATTTCTATCTGTCTCAGAAACAGTGTGGTCCTAAGATGCTGCTGCTGCTTCACCGTTGCCTCTCTCTTCCTGCTCTTTTGTGATGAAATTTTCTTTCCCATTCACCAGTACCTGTGCTTGTACCCAGTGCCACCAGGTGTATGTGTGTGACCCTTGGGCTTTTATTAGCGTTGCTTTCAGGAGCTCAGGTATAGACGTCTGGGCAACTTACTAGCAGGTAAACCACTGAAGAAAATGATCCCCTGCCTCTATTAGCCATTAAGTATCATGGACTGAGGAACGGCCAGGGCCTGAGGGCCTGTGAACCTGTTCCCCATACAGGGAGCAATTTTGACAGGCTTAAACTTATACAGGCCTGCCTCATGACGGTCGCCAAAGTCACAGCCCTGCATCCTCTCTTCCACCTCTTACAGTTTTTCTGTCCCTTTTTCACGATGTTCCTGAGCTTTAGTAGCAGACTGACCACTTGACAGTCCCCCCAAAATTTAATGATATAAGGCTCAGATTAGCCCCAATCTATGGGGGAAGCCCATGAGAGGGACTATTTGCAATTAACTGTTGTTTGAGGGGTGTCATTCTCAGTGGTGTAACCACTGATAAGCTTTAAAGCTGATTCTTGCAGTGATCGAGTTTATACCTGAGATATGGTTCACTTAAGTAGTGCCTGCCCGGTGCTGTACTTGTCCTCAGGGATGGAAGTATTGTCCTTCAATAGCCTTCTAGGTGTTGTATATAAAGGAAGAGGATGTTTATATGTCCTACAACTGAATAAATATTAGCTCCATCCCAACAAGATTCCCTGCAGTCATTTACTCTCTACACTAGAGTAACGGGCCTAGGATTCATAATGGAGGTTTATTTATAGAAGCGAGCTGAAATGCTAGACCCAGAACCCCCGCTGCTGGCCTGAGTGTGAGGAGAGTGCAGTGCTGCCGTCGGGGCACTTTCTTATGTGCTTTTCAGATTGTGTACATGTTCAGAGAGTCCAAGGAGGAAGTTGTAACACGGTGAGGGGCTGAAGCCAGCTGAGAACTTAGCAGGAATGGCCGCCGAGGTCATACAGAGCAGGTGTTTCTGTTGTTTGTGCTTTGACAGACCTTGGTGCTAATAATTCCTTTTTGGTTCTTTGTTCCAGGCAGTTCTGGCTGACCTTTCTACTTTAAAAGTCATGCCTCTTCTTCAAATTTTTCTGTTTGCTACCATCACCTGATCTTCGAGGTGGCCTCTAGTTTTTCATTAGAAACTAATCATGAACTATGCAAACCTGCATACAACCAGAATTAAACTTTGCACATAAGCCAATAAAGATCATGTTCCCTCCTCGGTTAAAGCTAAGAAGTTTTCACTTTTTAAAACAATAACCCTACACACCAAATCCTGCGCTTGCATGCTGACGATTGTCAAGAGAGAAGCAATAGACATCAGTTCTGCTGAACCGAGCATCCTACATGCAGCTTCCTAACTCGTAACAGGCACGTACCTACCGTATATGCAATAAGAACTAAAGACACTGTAATAAACTTGAAGAGGTAACATAGCTTCTTGTCAGTTTGTAAACTTCTCCCTAGATAATAGTTTTATTTTATAAACTGCTCCCCACTAAAGCAAATTGGTTGGATGGGGTTTGAAAAAGCTTGAAAATAATGCATTTGAATGCAATTCAAATGTACTTTGGTATTTTTATCAACTTTTAATTTATGATGGATTTTCAGATCCCTCCCGTTTTATTTCTTCATTAAACATCTCTATTGGGAAAAGGTATACAAATATCTCCAATATTGTTTTGGCTTGGTTTTGTTGTTGCTTTTTTTGAGACAGTCTTATATAGCCCAGGCTCTCCTCAAACTCACTGTGTGGCAGAGGATGGCTGAATTCCAGATCCCCTTGCCTCCATCTGCCAAGTGCTGGGATTACAGGTGCGTCCCACCACACCTGCCCCCATCAGACAATAGTTTATTCTTTCCTTTGGAAGTCAGAATGCATAGAGGGATCCCTTTGCACTTCCCAGCCTGCCTCCCATCTTTTACACAGAAGCCTTGACACTGCTGATGCTTGGTGCCAGATTCTGTTTCCTTGGAAGAATACAAGGAGGAGGAATCAAACCAGCTCTGCTTTGCTGAGGCGTTGTCCTTCCACATTGACTTCAGAGCGGACCGGCTCAGAGACACCACAAGTGTTCATTCTAGAGCGGAAGCCATTGTTCAAGGCACTGGGTCTTATTTTAGTGTTTATTATAAGCAAAGGTTTTTGTTTTGTTTTATATTTCTTAATAATATGCCATTTCAGTACATGGAATAATAGACTGAAAAGGAAAAAGCATTGTCTTCTGATGTTAGGTGAAAACTGAAGATGCCGATCACTCTAATAAAACTCAAATCAATAGATTCTTTATCTGAAATTCATAAGTTTTATCAAAATGTATCTTATAAATCTGTTATTTTTACAGCATATATTAGGAAAACTATGATATTCAACACAATACTTCAAGTGTGGTGAAATTTGGTGTTAATAGCTTGCTGAAAATCTAAATTTTCTTATTCATTAGGTACTTGATGACTTATTGAAGCCTAAACAATTTACTCTGTGATTGATTCTTAATAAGTCCCCATCTTACTGTTTAGGTGACACAGCCGCACCATATGTCTTGCCATTGTGCATGTCCAGATGCTCCTCCATGGAGGGGACAAGCATGTTTCTGGGGCTAGTGTCCCCTTTTGTCACAGTGGCAAAACTATTAGGAAGCAGTTGTGTTTTAGTGATTTACTAGTTAGAGACATTGTAGTTGCCAGATACACTCCACTGGAGAGTTCTTCTCCTAAATAATTAGGTCTGTTATTGGCAGTTGAGTGGGATACCAGACAGATGGTAACAAATTATTGTTTCTGCTGTGTTTATCTTACACAGTTATGAAGGACCACATGAGTAAATATATATGAAAGTGATTTTTTTTAAGCTTTAAAAGACCAATCAAATATGGTGTTATTAATTTTTATGTAACATTTTAACTCCAACTGCTAGAAGGTAACACATGAAAAATGTCCAGCTTCATTGGCATGTGTGTTGCATTTCTTGACAGCTTCAGATTATGTGTGTTGAGAAATGAATCTTTCTATAATAGGTGCTTTCATTCAGTGCAATCTACTCTAGCCAGTCACTATGATTCAGTCCCAGACCAAAGCTGTAGGCAACTTCACACTTTGCTGCTATGGCAAACCCCTGCATTGCTGCTGTCCACTGCTGGTGAGCACTATGTAGACAACAGTTGGGCTGCTCTGCCCATTCCATCCTTACTGTGCTTCTTCATACTGCCTGCCTTGGCTTCCTTCCACTGGCCTTCTCCTGGGCCATCTTTGATCAACCATTGACACCTTTCCCTTCTGCTCTGCCAGTGACCACAGAAGTCACTGTGGTAGGCAAGTGGTGACCTGCTAGTGGCCATGAGCATATAGTGAAACAGCCTCACGGGCAGGTTGTGTTTAGTTTTTTTGAACTCAGTCTACTAACACACACCATGGCTTTATGTATGGAAGAACCTGTCTAACCATCTCTGGACCAGGATGCTTTTGCTTCTGCAGTTTCCTGGCTAACTAAAATTCCAGCTTGACTTAACTGCCCACCTAGTGCTCTTGCTCAGTCCAGGCTCTCTCCTCCCACTCCACAGGGAGAAGAGAGAAACCAATAAGCGTTTACCTTCTCCATTATGTAATCCAAAGCTTAGCTTGATCCCTATATGTAATTTCTTCCTTCTTGACTCAAGAAGTCTCTAATCTGTTTCTCTTGTACTTTAAATGCTGACCAGTCTGAGTTATTTCTGTGTTTACAAAGTTTGAGTACTTGTTGCTTAAAGGATGAAGTCTCTGCTCACTAACATAGCAGGAATAATTCCTCATGCCTGGCTTTTCCATTTCTTTGTCCCCTGATGATCCATTATCATGCATCTCAACCTCAGCAAAATGCATGACGATCGTCAGCCAGTTCCAGATGTTCATTTCCTCCCTATAAAAGGAACCCACATGTTCAAGGTCCTGCTCAGAAAAGACTCTTCTGTTGCCAAGATATGCTAGATCCTACATATTAGAATTATTTCTGTGTCTTTGTTCATCCATGAATGTGGTGCTTATAATAGTGGGTATTGTTAAGGCCATTGTCATTGGCTTCCTAGCTGTCCAAGTCACAAGAAGAGATTGTCTACACGAGTTTGTATTTCTTGAGTTGTTCCAAAGTTTTTGGAATACGCTTTTCTTAAATATTACAAATATCTGGTCTCATCCTTCCACAGAGGCTCTGAGCCCTACTCACAGTTTGTCTCTTAACTGTATGCTTCAGGTGACACTGGCTCCTAACCCCAAGCTCTCTGGGTTGGTCAAGCAGTCACATGTGCCATCCCACTGGCCATGGAATGAATGACTTTGATATCAACTCAAAGTCTATGACCAGTGAAAGCCAAAGACACTTGGTTAAGAGTCTCTGATTTAACTTTTCAGGGAAACTGAATGTGAGAAAGAAAGACTATGACCCAGATCCAGTATCTTGTCAGTGGAGAGACAGAAAAGCTGTTCTTGGTCCTTGTGGATCATCAGAATGCACCCTAGTAGGCTTCTACTGGACCCTTGTGTACACAAGCGAAAGGATTTTCTTTGTTCTTTGCAACAGAAATGATCCTGATGTCTGTAGTTATTTCCCTTTGAGCTTGAAATCTGTTAGATGTAGAAGCTCAGTCCACACACTGTTCACACTGGTGGAGGACTTCTAAACTCTTTAGTCAAGGCAGAACCGTGGCCTTACAAGGATAAAGCCTATCTTCCGTGCCTCCCTGATATACCTAACAAGGGTCTTTGACCTTTGGCCCTTTGTCAGATAACTCCCCAATTTAGAATGCTTTCTCTTCTCTTCTTACCTAACTATAACTTGTACCTCAGAACCTCCCTCAGGTGATGCATCATCAGGAAGACTGCTCCTCATACCCTAAATCAGCCCACGCCATGCCACTGTCCTAGCTTGTCTTTGTTCTCTGCCACATTGCAACTCCTCGGGGGCAAAACATGGTCTCATTTTAGCTTTCCATCTCTAGAGCCAAACATAGTTCTTGTCCCATTATAGGCTTACTAAATGTTTATAAGTGAATGAGTGGGGCCATCTAATTCTGCAGTCATTTTACTTGTGATGGGGACACTGTTCAGAGTGACATCTGTGCAACACCGTGTAGCCATTTTACCTTTAGTTTTCTAAGGAGAAAGTTTCAAAGGGAATAATATCTTTAGAGGAGAAAAATACTGCTGTATTTTTTTTATTTAAGTAAATATGTATACTATAAAACCTTACATATGTAAAGTAGAATTTTCTTTAAGTGTACAGCTCAGTATGAATGTATGTACCTATGTCACCACTTTCAACAACTGAGGTAGCAGAATGTTCCCTTTGTGCCCTTCCTATTCAGTCCCCTGCACACTCACAGGGGGGACTCCAAATAGTCACAAAATGTGCTGGGATTCATACTGTGGCATTCATTAGGTTACAACTGAATGTATACCTTCGTAGAAGCATGCATCTTCCTTTCCCTGAGGCAAATGCCAAGCATAACAGAGAATGTGAGTCACAGGTACACACTTGTTTACTGTCCTAAGAAGTCTTTTGTGAAGTGAGTCCACCATTTACCTTCCCCAAAATTCAGGAGTTCCAGTGGTTCCAAGTCCTGGTTGTGTTGTCGTAATTAAGCTAATAGGTGGGCATGTTATCTCCCCAGTTAGATATAACAGCATCTTATGCTTAGTTGCTGTTTATACATGTTGTTATTTTATAGTCAAATCTTTTGTTCATTTAAATCAGTTACCTTCTTATTACAATTTAAGACTTCTTTATTGTGGATATAGCTGAGAAATCCCATTCTGTGAGTTATCCCTTATATTTATTAACTATTCCTTTTTTCTTTTTAATTTGTATTTTAAAATTTGCCCTTACTCATATTGACATACAATTCATTATTTCCCCCATACACAACACTAATTACCCTTTTCAAGAGCAAAAGCTGTAATTTTGTTGAAAACAAACTTAGCATTGTTTAAAAGGAGTTTTGTGTACTATCGATAAAATATGTGTGTAACTCAAAGTTACAGGTACTTTCTCTGTGTTTTCCTCTATAAACTTTATAAGTTGAGCTCATTCATTTAGAGGTATGCTTTTTGCTTTTTCCTTCAGTTCCTTTAGTATGTGACAAGTCAAGGGCTCAGGTTCATGTTTACACTCTGGTACCCACCATTGCCAAGCAGACCACTTTCCCTTCTGCACCAATACCTCTATAGAGTCAGGAGGAGGTACTCGCTGGTATCTGGACTTGGTTTTATTTCCTGTGGATTTGTGTCTGTTCTTACTGCAACAACATAGCACCTTGATTTTTGTGGATTTAGAGCAAGTCTTGGGATTGATTGTTCACTTATGTCACAATTATGTAAGCTATTTCAGTATTATTGCTTTCCTAAATAAATTTTAGAATCAGCATTTCAGTTTTCGACAAAATAGTTTGTTAGAACTTTTTAAATACACAGCATTAGCTCTATGAATAGGTTTAGGAACAATTGATATCATAATCTCGAGCTGTCCAGTCTGTGAGCACAGTATCTATCTTCCCACTTGCTTAGCTCTTGTAAACTTTCACTCAATAATATATTGTAGTTTTGAGTGGACAGTTTTTGCACATATTTTGTTTTAAATATCCCTAGTTATTTCACATTTATGTTATTGTAAATTATATTTTTAATTTTCAATTTCCAGTGTTTCGTTGTTAATATATATAAATACAAGTAAATCTTTTATATTGACCCTGTATCCTAAGATCTTGGAAAACTTAATACTTGTTATCTTTTTTTGTAGCTTCCCTAGGATTTTCTACATATATAATATACCAACTGCAAATAAAGATAATATTACTTCTTTCAAATCTTTGTGCCTTTGGTTTCTTTTCTCTCTCTCTCCCGCTGTCTCTTAGCCACTAACTAGAACCTGCAGTAAATTACAGGAAGATTTCTTCCTAAACCATTCAAGTAATCTCTCTCCATGCCAGGATCAAATAGAAAAGAGGGAGAAGAGAACCAAGTTAGGCAAGTCGCCCAGCTAGTGCAGTGCTAGAGCAGAGGCCCCTGTAACTCTTGCTCTCTCAGAGCGCAGCTGACCACAGTCATACCACACCAGGTTTCCTCCTTTACAAATGAAATAAATTATAAAGCTCCCTTGAACTAGAAAGCATAAATTATCTCTAGTATGCAAACTGCCCTGAACACATAGTACACAAAACTTGCCACCATCGGCTTGGATGATGGACCATCACATGGATCAGAGAGAGGGAGAGAAGGGAAGAAAGGAAAGAGGAGAAAGATGGAAAAGGTCACGCTTCTTTGTATGCTGAAGGACCCTTTCCTTTAGAAGTGAATGAAAATGGTAATGATGTGTGTAAGAAATGTGAAAGAACCGAGACTGTATGCAAAGGATGTTTTGTGTTGGTACAGCTAACAAGACTCCATAGTAAGAATAGTCCCCAGCTCTGTCAGAGGTCTGCATGATGCAATGCTGGAATTCAAGTACAGAGATGTAGGACAAGGAGCTGAACTCTTCCTGAACAGAAAGCCAACCCAAAATTTAGCCCCAAAACAAAGTCAGTGGACTCAGGAAAAGAGAAGAAAACAAAAGAAAAGAAAAAGGCAAACCACCCTTGGTGACATTCCAGATTCTTCTTACCAATATAAGTACTCGTTGTATGAAGACACCTCCCAGCATGACCAGGTCTCCCTTCATTTCTAAGGTACCACCAAGACACCTTATCCAAGTGAGGGAGATGAGAGGGAAGGAAATATAGAAACAGCATTTGCATATCAGTCACCCTTGAGCTAGAAGCAAAGAGAGTAGACAATACGGCTGCAAACTTTTCCACACACTTATTAATATTTTCCCAATTGTTTTGCTGACACTCTACCAAAAAAGTAGAATTTTAGTAAATTCTACTTGCACCATTGCTACCTAGCCTTTATAAGCTTTTGTTTCTTCATCTGTGATATGCAAATGAATGTCAATTAAATAGGGCTTGCTCTGTTCACCACTCTAGGGGCAGAATAGACTTAATAAATGGGTTAAACTCTCATGTAATAGCCAACTTTATTCAGCGCATCAGGCAATCTATATTCTGAGGGTAAAGAGAATTCGCGTGAGTAGTGTCCAATCATAAGGGCAAGCCGCACGTGACGGAGAAGCAGCACACGGCAAAAACATGTTTCTCCATAGAGGCATATAAACAAATAACACTAGCCAGCTGTATTGACTAATCTGAAGCACACTCACCCTTATCTGCTACAGCTGGGAGGGGCACAAAAACACATTCCAAGGAAAATCCCAAGTTTTAAAGCAACTGAAATTACAAAACTCTTGTCTGTTTTCTTGGAGTTTTCTCACAAGTACTAGAAATTCTCACACCTCCCTTCCTGGACTCTGTTCCTACACTGGTCCCTCTGAAGATGAAAGGAGAATTTCTCTAAAACATTTAACACTAGGAAGGTGAACTCCCAAGGAAAAAAGATACCACTCATTGCCTGGGTTATACAACTAAAAGGTAAGTACTCATGCAAAAAACAAAAAGTGAAACAAATCACCCCCTCCCCCCCAAAAAAAAAAACTGAACAGCAGGCTCCATCAAAAATGCTTTGCCATTTTGAGTTTTCTAATAACTAATTTTGGGACTAGTCCATACTATACATCCCTCACGGAAGTTTATACTGCACACAAGGGCATTAGAGACTCAGAATGCCTACAGTGAAATAATCTGAGCGAGCACCTGAGACCCTTGATGTTGTACATCTTGTAGGTTAGGCTTCCTCAAAACACAGTCTAAGAGGATTCCCAATTTGGAATGATGGAGATTAAAGACCAATTATGCCTCTCTAAAATCATATGATGAACTTCAACACCCAGTGGGGTGAGATCAGAAGATAGGCACTGTGGAAGGTAACTGTGCTTTCAAGAGACCAGAAGATTAGAGTCCCCATGGTGGAGATAATGTTCTTATAAGTAAAGAATGGGACTGATGCTTTCTTCCTAAGTGTCCATCCAAGGCCTCTTGAACACATGGCAAGATGGCGGTCACCTACAAGCCAATAGAAGGGCTCTCAGAGTGAAGCCTACCTTGTTGGCACCCTGGACATTCTAGCCTCCAGAACTAGGAAAAATGAATGTCTGTTGTTTAATCCACCCAATCCACGATATTTCAACGTGGCACCTCAAGCAGTCTAAGAAGACAGATGCAGTAGAAGCATATTTAGCAGGAGAAACAACCGTTCTCAAGTTCAAACTAAATACTCAGAGCTGTGAGCCCCAACTTGCTGCCTGCATGAAGATTCTATTATATAAGAAGGAGGCTCCCAGGAAGTCAGTGATCTACTGAAGTTGAGAAGGCTGCGGGTGCAGGAAGGACAGAGCAACAGGAGTCTGAAGAAGGGACAGAGGGACCAGAAAAGAGAAAAATACACCATGAGAGAAAACTAAGCATCCAACATATCTCTCGACTGTGCAGCTGAGAGCTTCTCTCATGTAAGAGATGCTCCGAAGGAAGGGATAAAGGGAACAGATCTTCAAGCTCACATGGGGCCCAGAACATGCCTGTTCTCACCAGGCAGAATGAAGAACCTCCTGATACCTGGAGCATTAGGCAGTAAGCTCAGAAGGGGTTTGCCCCATCAAGGGAGGAAAATTAATTCTAGACTAAGTGCTATTCTGGTCATTTCCTGCAAATATTTAAAAGACTCAAAAGGATTAAATGATTCCCAGGTAATTTATCCTAGAATAAAATTGAAGATTATAAGAATACAAACGTATCCACCACCCAATAAGGTAAGATTTACAATACTAGGCATTTCGTTTAAAACATTTGACTCAATTAGAACAAAATTAATAAACTGAAATTGACACATGATAGAATGGGCAAAAAATAAAAGGTGCTTATCAATATGTCCTGTTTGTGCAAGAAGGTAGAGAAGGAGCTGGCTGCAGTAAGTGGAGTCTTGGGAGACATTGTTAATTGTTAATGCACACATGTGCATATGTGCCTGAGGGCATACATACATACATACATACATACGCATATATATATATATATATACATATATATATATATATACACACACACACACATACATATACACACATATACATATATATATATATATATATATATATATATATATATATATATAT
>JANHMN010000007.1:33486029-33545397 GCA_030674055.1 Rhabdomys pumilio | reverse complement strand
GAGAGAGAGAGAGAGAGAGAGAGAGAGAGAGAGAGAGAGAGAGAGAGTGTGTGTGAGAAGACTACTCTGGGATTTTGATTAGGATTTCAAATTGAATCCTTTGATCAGTTTGGCTAAAACTGACAATAAAACAGCATTGATCACATGGTCCTTTTACATTTCACTCAGGAATGTTGTCACAGTCTTTCTCTACATTTGTTGCCAGGATACAGGACTTGCACAGCCTTTGTCAGACATTTCTTCTCAAGACAGAAAATATTGCTCAGACTAGTTTGAAACTCCTGAGTACAACTGCTCCACCTGTTCCAGCCTCTAGCCAAGCTAGTACTAAAGACCTGTGCCGCCATGCTCCGCTGAAGAGTCACATACAAGGAATTGAGCCAGGGGCTTCCACATGCTGGGCCTGTGCTCTGCCATTGAGCTGCAGCCCAAGCCTACATATAAAAACATTCTGATGTACAAAAAATTTTTGTATATTGATCTTCTATCCTAAACGTTGGTAAGGTCATTTATTTGTTTTGGCAGCTTTGTGGTAGACTGTACAACATTTCATATCTAAGTGACAATGTGGTCTGCAAATAAAGACAGATTTATTTCCTTATTTGCAGTATGAATGGCCTTTCTTTTTCTTAGTCTTTTTACATTGGCTAAACTACCAATAACAAGTTGAGAAGTTGAGTAAACATCCTGTATGCTCTGAATCTAAAGACAGAGGCACTCTCTGTTTGGTAAGATGTGTGAAAAACCCAGTTTTTGCTGGTGTTTTGTCACCATGCAGTTCAGAATGGGCTGAAACTCCCTAAATAGATGAGGCTGGTCTTAAACTCATAATCCTCCTGCATCAACTTCCCGAATACTGAGATTACTATCTAAGCAGCCAATTTTTTTTATAAACACCTTTGGTCATATTCAAGAAATTACTTCTAACTTTGCTGAGTTTAATTTTAATTAGAAATCAATGTTGAATTTTGTAAAAATATCTTTTCTGTATGTACTGATATGAACACATGGTCTTTGAATGCCTTAATGTGACAGATACATACGTTGTCTTGATTAATGTTGCACTCTGATGCTACGCTTTGGATTGTGTCCTTTCCAAAATTCATGGTGCCAGTTTTAACAGCTCGCCTTGGGAGGTGGGCTTTTAATGCCTGGTTAAGCCATGAGAGCTCCACCCTGGCAGATGGGCCCACTACTTCCACATCTGCTGAAACAAGATGAAGACCCTTTCTATGCAGATATTTTTGCCTTTCTATTGGACTTCCCAGCCTCCAGAAATGTAAGCCAACAATTTTTTGTTTTCTTTATAACTTCTGGGTCCCATGTATTCTGTCATAATAACACAAATTGACTAGCATGAGAATAAATTACAGGACTGTTAGAATAAACTTGATTCTTTCTCTTTATTTATTGATTATCAAGATAATGAACTGCCAATCATTCTTAAATGGTGATTTTAAAAAAAATCATAGTGGAATCATTAATTTAAAAACAATTATGAATTATTTACAAATTTCAAGACATTGTGGTTTTTGTTCCATTGAGGCTACATAGCTGCTGTTTGGTCAGTGGCAGCGTCTCCCTGGGACCTGCTGAGTCCTTTTGACATGACTTGCTCATCACTCAAAGTGTGCTTGTTGTCTGGCATGACAAGATGTCCGGTTCATTTTGTACATTTTCTTTCCTAAACCAGAAATCAATTGCCCAAAAGTCCCAATTGTGTCTGTCAGTGTTAGTCACTGTAACAACATTTGTTGTTGTTACCAGGTCTTTCGAGGTACTTGCTGGTAACTCCAGATCCCAATACAAACTTTTTTCACTTGTTTGTATCTCTCCCCCAATCTTACCCCTATAAATCTCAGTGATAATGGATAAAGTGTCTATGCTCACTTATTTGCTTCATCCTACAACCCACATATAATAGTTGTTACGTAGCACTAAAGTTTTACATGCTCCCCCTGTTCTAGCATGACTACTTAAACCCATAGCACACCTCCATTGTCAGGACACAGCACATGTGTACATTTCATTCATTAGTCTTGCTTTACATGTAACCTTGATAACCATTCACCATCTATACTGCTGGTGGCTTGTGTAGTCATTCAGGTTGTATGACCCTTGTTTTCTAGTGGATTCCTTCAAAGGCTATAGGAGAGCAGTCCTCTCTATGGTCTACATGTTGAATGAAGCAGCTTTATGTATCTTGTCTACTCAGAAATAAGTTTAGTTGCGTATAAAATTCCTAGGTGTATTTTCTTGAGAGTTTTTGGGTTTTTTTTTTGTTGTTGTTGTTTTTTTGTTTGTTTGTTTTTGTTTTTGAGAGAGAGAGAGAGAGAGAGAGAGAGAGAGAGAGAGAGAGAGAGAAAGGGAGGAAGAATTTTTTATTGAGTATTTTCTTTATTTGCATTTCAAATGTTATCCCCTTTTCTGATTTCACCCCTGGAAACCCCCATCCCATCCCTCCTCCCCCTGCTTCTATGAGGGTGTTCCCCCATCCATCCACCCACCCATTCCCACCTCCCCATCCTGGCATTCCCCTACACTGGGACATAGAGCTTTCCCAGGACCAAGGGCCTCTTCTCTCATTGATGCCCAACTAGGCCATCCTCTGCTACATATGTGGCTGAAGCCATGGATCCCTCCATATGTACTCTTTGGTTGGTGGTTTAGTCCCTGGGAGCTCTGGGGGGATCTGGTTGGTTGATATTGTTGTTCTTCCTATGAGGTTGCAAAGCCCTTCAGATCCTTCAGTCCTTTCTCTAACTCCTCCATTGGGGAGCCTGTGCTCAGTCCAATGGTTGGCTGCAAGCATTCTCTGTATTTGTCAGGCTCTGGTAGAGCCTCTCAGGAGACAGCTATATCAGGCTCCTGTCAGCATACACTTCTTGGCATCCACAATAGTGTCTGCATTTGGTGACTGTATATGGGATGGATCCCCAGGTAGGGCAATCTCTGGATGGCCTTTCCTTCAGTCTGCTCCACACTTTGTCTCCATGTGCCCCACGCAATCGTCTCGCCGGCAAGAAAGCACGCGGGCACCAGGATCCTTCTGCAGCAAGCGTTTATTGCGATGAAAGGAGGAAGAGAGAGAGAGACCCAAGATGGCGCTGCTTTATATACACCCTAGGGTGGCATGGACATATCTGATTGGCTTCTTGCTCAAAACCCCGTATGATGCCCCGGGCTGGGCGGTGACTTGGCGCGCTTTCACCACTTGCACATGCGCAATTTACTTGTTTACCCATGGAAGTGCTGGGTGTCAGCGCCATGTTGTAATGGCGAATGCTGTCACCGCTCACTGCGGCTCTCTACATCTCCATATTTGCTGCCATGAGTGTTTTTCCCCCGTTCTAAGAAGGACCGAAGCATCCACACTTTGGTTTTCCTTCTTCTTGAGCTTTATGTGGTTTGTGAATTGTATCTTGGATATCCTGAGCTTTTGGGCTAATATCCAATTATCAGTGAGTCATACCATGTGTTCTTTTGTGACTGTGATCCTCACTCAGGATGATATTTTCTAGTTCCATCCATTTGCCTAAGAATTTCATGAATTCAACATTTTAAATAGCTGAGTAGTACTCCATTGTGTAAATGTACCACATTTTCTGTATCCATTCCTCTGTTGAAGGACATCTGGGTTCTTTCCAGCTTCGGGCTATTATAAATAAGGCTTCTATGAACAAAGTGAAGCATATGTCCTTGTTATATGTTGGAGCATCTTCTGGGTATATGCCCAAGAGTGGTATAGCTGGGTCCTCAGGACAAATTTTCTGACTGATTTCCAGAGTGGTTGTACCAGCTTGCAATCCCACCAACAGTGGAGGAGTGTTCCTCTTTCTCCACATCCTTGCCAATATCTGCTATCACCTGAGTTTTTGATCTTTGCCATTCTGACTGGTATGAAGTGGAATCTCAGGGTTGTTTTGATTTGCATTTCCCTGATGACTAAGGATGTTGAACATTTCTTTAGGTGTTTCTTGGCCATTTCATATTTTGTTTAACTCTGTACACCATGTTTTAAAAGGGTTATTTGATTGTCTGGAGTCTAACTTCTTGAGTTCTTTGTATATATATTGGATATTAGCCCTCTATCAGATACAGGATTGGTAAAGATCTGTGGATTGTTGTTTTGTCCTATTGACAGTGTCCTTTGCCTTAAAGAAGCTTTGCAATTTTATGAGGTCCCATTTGTCCATTCTTGATCTTAGAGGATAAGCCATTGGTGTTCTGTTCAGGAAAATTTCCCCTGTGCCCATGTGTTTGAGGCTCTTCCTCACTTTCTCCTCTATTAATTTCAGTGTATCTGGTTTTATGTGAAGGTTCTTAATATACTTGGTCTTGAGCTTTGTACAAGGAGATAAGAATGGATAGATTTACATTCTTCTACATGCTGACCTCCAGTTGAACCAGCACCATTTGTTGAAAATGCTGTCCTTTTTTCACTAAATATTTTTAGCTCCTTTCTCAAAGATCAAGTGACGATAGGTGTGTGGGTTCATTTCTGGATCTTCAGTTCTTTTGATTTGATTCAGTTCATTGATCTTCTTCTGCCTGTCTGTGTACCAATACCATGCAGTTTTTATCACTACTGCTTTATAGTACAGCTTGAGGTCAGGGAAGGTGATTCCCCCAGAAGTTCTTTTATTGTCGAGAATAGTTTTTGCTATCCTGTTTTTCTGTTTGTTTGTTTGTTTGTTTTTGGGTTTTTTTGGGGGGGTTGCTGTTGTTATTCCAAATGAATTGGCAAATTGTTCTTTCTGACTCTATGAAAAATTGAGTTGGAATTTTGATGGGGATTGCATTGAATCTGTAGATTGCTTTCAGCAAGATGGGCATTTTTACTATATTAATCCTGCCAATCCATGCACATGGATTTCCATCTTCTGAGCTCATCTTCGATTTCTTTCTTCAGAGACTTGAAGTTCTTATTGTACAGATCTTTCACTTGCTTGGTCAGAGTCACACTGCAGTATTTTATATTCCTTGAGAATCTTAAAGGTGCTACTTTTCTTTTCCTCTTGCCTTACTCTGACGTTGTTTCCTTTAGAAGCCACTTATCATTTTGTATAGCTACCCTGAGATGCATGTTTTCTTTCTTTCAAGTAAGTAACAAACAAGAATGTCTTGGTTGGTTGTGTCCATATTCTGAGTTCAGGGTAGTCCCTTTCAATATATCATCTTAACCCCTTCTTTAAAGTTCAAGAAACTCTTTTTGAATTATAGTTTATTTTCATCACTTATTCTCTTTGGTGATATTGGTTTTTCTCTACCATAACTCATGGTTGAGTCACTTTATGTCATCCTTATCCTTTACTTTGGGGGTTGAGGGGGCAGAGTTTGCTATGTAGCCCAAGCTGGACTAGACCTTGCTATGCTCCTGCCTACCTTCCCAAGTGCTGGGAGTACAGTCATGTGTGACCACGCTCTACATATCTCCATTTTTAAACTAGAAAACTGACAGTAATCAGGAAGAAGATTTAAATCATTCAAGGCCCCACAGCTGGTAGTAGGACAGAACACAGCTCCGCCGAAGAACCCTGAATCCCCAAATCTTGGCCCCACAACCCTGCCACTTGGTGTGGCACAGAGTCCTCCCATCCTTACAGCCTGTGTTCCTCCACACTGTTGCTCTCCTGTGCCTGACAGCTTGTTTCTCCATGGACCGGTAGCCCTGGCATCACTTGGGGATACATAGAAACATGGAGTGCCAACTGAGCCTACAATGCCAGTAAACCTCTCTGCCCATGAGGAGGCACTAACAGGAGAAAAAGAAGGTAGCTTAGGCTGTGGTTCTCAATTTACTTCATATTAGATTCCCCTGAAAGTATATAAAAATCCCAGTTGCCAGACCAGAACCACTACCAATTACATCAGAGTGTCTGGGAGCTGCTTCAAGTGTTCCCGGGCACAGACAAGTTCCCTAGCCCCTGTGTAAGGGCCCTGCTCCCTCCTAGTGCTGGTTCCTTGGACTCCAAGATTTGGCTTGGATAACAAGTCTCCCAACTGCAGGGCTGTTCACAGACTGCTGGAGGAAGGCGTTTCTAACGAGAAATGAAGCTTCCCTGGCTTCCTTCAACACTGTCAGTAACAATAGGGAATGGAGGCAAACCCTACTGGTGTGTTAACTCTGAACTAAAATAATGGAGGAGTGTTGCAGACTCCTAAGAGGCTCTCAGGTACCCAGTATCCAGCCACTCCCTGGAGCCCCAGGGCAACAGCTACTGCAATCTCAGCTCTCCCTTCCAGTGCCCTCCCCATCCATCTACGGTTTCCTTCCATGCCTATCCTGTTCTTGTTTTCCCTGGCTTCCCCTGTCTGGGCTTCCTTGGTTCTCTGGTTACTTAGTTAAATTTGGACTAAATTAAAACTTCAGTCTTAGCCATAAAGCTAAGAAACTTAAGCCAGGAGACGAAAGGGGCCATGGTGACGAATGCCTAGGAGAAGCAGCGTGACAGAACTTGATCGGCTTTGCACCCAGACTCCATTCATGACAGGCAGCATTTGGTCTGGCGACTGCAGTGTGGCAGGATTTAACATGCTCTGCGCTCACTCCGGTTTATAATTTACATACTTTTCTCTCTCTGGCAAGATCTGAGCAGCTATCATCAGCAGGTCGTGAGGAACTTACACCAAGTGAGGCAGGTCCATGTCGGGTTCAGCAATAGCCAAAAGCTCCTCGTCACCTTCCCTGGCCTGTGGGGTAGAGTGGAGATGCTTGTTTCTGAAGCAAAGACTAGGTCAGCACTGTTCTGTGAGGGGTGCCAGGTCCAAGGTACCCCTACCCCACCTCACTTTAGCTGACTGAATCCCCAAATCACATCTGAGATTGTGGAACATGTACCAGAGCAAACTAACCCGTTTCTTCTAGGTTTACCAGAAAGAAAAGCCGAGAGCTGAAACTGTCCAATGGGAAGGCGGCCAAGTAGGGGACGCTTTTGAACCATGGGCTGATCCCACATTTTTCTCTGGTGTTTTTTTATGCACAGTTTATTTGGTATGTGGTAAATAGCTTCCTCAAACATAGAATATAACTTGTTTATACTCCGAAGTTTCTGCACCCAGCAAACATGTTCTACAGACCCTAGCTTGCTCTCGGCTTCAAATTATCGGTGCCCCCAAACCTGGAAATTTTCACACAGCCCAAAGGCTTCTCTACAGAGAGTGTCAGGAAGAGTTAGTCCTAATTATTCTCTAAAGGACAGCTGAGGAAAGGCTTCATTTCCCAAAGGAGGTGTTTCACCAACCTCCCTGAGACCACTGTAGTCAGCAAATGACCAAGTACCCACAAGGCAGGCCAGTCAGCCTCTGGGGAGAGGTCTTTGGTTGCCTGTGACTGGCCAAAACATGTTTGTGTTCTTCCCCTGCCTGCGTCCGTCCCCCCCCCCCACCCTGAAATCCCACCCCTTTCCCCCACCCTACCCTCACCTACTTCCACCTCCCTTGTGGCTGCTATTGAAATTGTTGGGTCTTGAAGATGAAATAAGAGAAATATCCTGGCCCATAAGTACGTAATTAGCCTAATGAAAACTCACCTTAGGGGTAGCTAATTAGCCAATAGAGGACAAGCAGCTTTGGAAGGAAGTCCCTGAAGATTGAGGAACCCAGTGGGTACAGACAGGCTGTCTATGAAACTGGAGGTACAGCGAAGCCACAGAGGCCCTGCAGCTTTAAGCATCCAATTAATTAGGTGAGCTTATCTGAGGGCTCTAGGATCCAGGCCGTAAGCCAACTGCCTTATATGTCCCACAGCTAAGATCCTTGCTCTCACTTGCACTGTTTCAGTGTGGTCTCCAGGAAGCCACAATCAGCGTCACCTGGAAACCCAGGCTGCTGAGTCAGAATGTCTGGTAGAGGATCCCACAGACTGCGTTTAACAAGCTGTCCACATGATTCTGGGAGAGGCTCATGTTAGAAGGCTGCTGCTTTAGTGAGGTCATTCTTTTGGCCCCTTTAGGTGAGACTGGACCAGGATCCACCAGACATAAGGGGCTGAAACACACAAAGTGGGCATTAAACTCAGCTGGCCACGGTCTTGAGACCTGATAGTTACACAATCCAGTTCATAGGTTTTCTTGGCTCTAAGATGGGACAGATACAACCTCTTCTTCAGGGGATTCATGAGTGTCCTGCATTTCAAAATTTGTCTCACCAGGTCAGGTGTCACAGGGCTGGAAAATACAGCTACTTAAGGGGTTTGAAGATTCACAAGTTCAAAGCTAGCCTGGAGTATGGGATAAGGTCAAGGCAGGCTTGAGGATTAGTTAATGAGGCTCTTTCTCGAAATAACTAGAAAAAAGACCACAGGGTCCCTCTTCCCAAAGCATCCAGTCAATTAGTTGCACTTCTCTGGGAGTGTAACTCAGTGGTGGAGAGCAGAGAGCTTGCTGGGCCCTGGAGTCAATTTCCAGTACAAAAAAGAACTCCCCCAAACAAAACAAAACAAAACAACAACAACAACAACAACACACACACACACACACACACACACACACACACACACACACACACACAGAGTTGCTTCTTCTTTACTCCAATCTACCTAAAAGGAAGTCTATAAAACCTAACTTATCCCTGGGACAAAAATCTCAAGCTAGCAGACAGCCACACCCACGCCTACAATGCTGCAGTTAATGCGTTTTTAATTAACTTTTGAAAATGTTTCTGGGTCTGGGTAATTCAGCTTAGCCTCTGAGTCCTGAGGATAAAGATTTATTTTTTTTTAAAGCAGAAATATGTTTTCCAATGCTGACTTGTATCCAAATAGTTTCAAAGATTAGATTAAAACTCTCTAAAAGTGGGACTTAGCTTCATGCAATTGGAGGTGGGGGTGAGTCTTGTGTTTGTTTTCTTTTTTTTTTTTAAGAGAGGAGGAACATCAGATGATACTTTTATTTTAAGTTTGTAATTCAGGATTAAATCTAACAAAAAGAGCCAAAATTACTTGAGCATTTATTTACCTTACCTTGAAATGGAGAACATTTTCACTCAATTTATCTCTGTTATAAAAACAGACATCTTTAACAAGAAGTTTAGAAAATACAGGGAAATGTGAAGAAAAATAAACCCTATCACTCAAAGAAAACTTCTATTTTAATTATTTCTTTGTATCATTTTTTTACTCATGTGTATAATGTTAATATGCACATAAACGTGAAAATTAATGGCCGTGCTGCTGTGATCCCCCAAATTTTATTTAGATTCCCAAACTGGCAATACCACTTGTGCACCACGCAGACGTAGAGAGCTCACAGATGGTATAAAATGCTTTACTATGAATGAGACTCTGCAGATGGCAGAGCAGGACTCAGAGACAGTTCAAAACTACCTTGAGATTGCAGAGAAAGCAAACAGTGTTGGGGGTTCACTTGTGGCTAGAGGTGGCACTGGCCTGAGACATCCTGCTACACAGGCAAGCCTCTGCCTCAAGAACTAGGTGCCCCTGAGGTGGACAGTCAAACATCAAAGCCAGAGTCCTCTTCTCCTGTCATGGACAGACATAGTTTTAAATCTGTGTCTTTGATTTTTTTTTATTGCTCAATCTGCGTGAGGGGAAGAGCTTAGATCAAAAGCTTCAACGTGAAGCTAAATTTCTTTCGACACTGGCACCTTGTGGCTATGCCAGTGTTTCTATTTATTTATTTATTTATTTATTTATTTATTTATTTTTTTTTTTTTTTGGTTTTTCGAGACAGGGTTTCTCTGTGTAGTCCTGGCTGTCCTGGAACTCACTCTGTAGACCAGGCTGGCCTCGAACTCAGAAATCTGCCTGTCTCTGCCTCCCAAGTGCTGGGACTAAAGGCGTGCGCCACCACTGCCCGGCTATGCCAGTGTTTCTAATAACTGAACATTTATTTACATATATATCCTGGAAGAAAAAAATGTGTGGATTAAGAATACCACTGAGGTTTTGGTTTGTTTTTCTCATAAAACAGTCAAAAGGTCAATACAGCACATTCTGAAAGCTAGCTTGCCCGGAAGAAGAAGAGTTAATATATATATCTCCAAATAGTGCAGAATAGAGCCGAGTGTCGAATGTGCGAGCCATGTAACCACTACGCTTTTAAATAGCCATCCTAAAGCTCACAGGTGCCTCTAATCCCACAGTTAAAGAGTCCCTGCCATGTGACAATAAAAGATATGTCAGCCTCACACATGGCTCTGAAGTAACCACAGGGCTAGTTTTTCCATCTGTATGCAAGAATGTTCCAACATCTTTAATGACTGAAGATAATCCCCTGTCATCATCTTGTGCATCTAGTTTATAAAAATATATACCCGCCTTTGAAGAAAGGTCTCGGTCCACTGATGTCAACTGTGGGTCAGACCGTGGAAAACTGGCACGGACGCAAGAAGGAATGAAGCCTGCTTGTGTTATCACTTTGTATTTTGAACAGAGAGTCTCACTATGGGAGATTTTCTATTTGGAGATCTAATTAAGGCCTGAGGAGTGATTGACTTTAGATGCAGGTCACTGTCAGTCACTACCAGGGTCAGAGTGGGGGGTGGGGGGGAACCACTTTCAAGTGAACCACACAAGGGAAAACCTTTGGTTTTAGAAGGCAGCCTTGAGAACAGTTTTCCGTACGTAGAGGGGGAGGGTCCAAATGGCTTAGCATGTCTCACACCAAAATAAACCAGCACATTTAAAGAGAAGCGGGCCATGTGGACATGTCAGCCTCGTTTCCCCCTTCTGTGGGAAGCTTGTCATCTCTGATAAATCAAGTGGGTATGCTTTCTAAACTGAAGTGTGAAGACTGGCAGTGCAGTGTCAAAGTCCTCTGCGCTGCAGAAGACTGGGGAATTATTTTTAGAGAACTGAAAATGCCTAGCTATAAAGTCAGGTGAACTTGCTGGTACTAAATACTGACAGAGAAGATAGTTGTAACAATAGCCCCGAGTTACTGAACACCACTCCATGTCACAGGCCTGGCTGAGGACTGCACCCAGATCCTCTGTGATGCTCCCAACACTCCCAAGAGAAAAGACATGTCACTTCCCTAAAGCTGAGGTAAAGCTTTAGTTTCAGTAAAGCTGAGGACCACAGTGGCTGGGGTTACCCATGTTCACACATTTTATTAGAAGCCATTTAAAACTCCTTTGACCTAGAATTAGTGATACTGAAATTAAGTTCAAATCGTTTTCTTTTTCAGACACACAAGTTCTTTTACACTAAAAGGAGAAAACAAGCTGGCCTAAAATTTCTGACAAATTACACAAAAAGTAAACTCTACGATAGTTAAGCGACTCACTAAACTGTGCATAGGTCTTTAAAACGTAACACAGTTCCTGGGAACTAGCGGAGCATCTCCAAACTAGAGGATTGTGTGGACGGATTAACCCAGCTGTAGCCATAGACTGCACAATATCTGTGACACTTATCAGTTAAAAAACGTTAACCATCGCTCGCTCCCATGTTAATGGCCAAGCCCCTCTCTACTTCTGTCTTCTGAAGGGAACACTAACACAATCACACTACAGTGATACAATATACAAAGAGAGATGCAGAAACTGTGACCAACACCAGAGAGAGAATGCCTTAGACTATGGCAGGAGTGTAGTGGAGACAAGCGTTCCTATACCAGACTTGGAATGCGCATGTACACACATGACTCCTGGTACCACTGCCAGTCTATAGGGCGATACAGGCTTGGGTGCAGACAGCGCATGCTCTCCTCACTTCCTCTGTGAAGTGAGTGTGGGGGGGGGGCTTCGGGGAATTTCTAAAGCTAACACTTAGGATGCTGCCAGTCTTGTTTTGGGTTTGAGTTCTAGGCACAGGAAGATCTCATTGTTATACAATCAGACAGCCAGCAGGATGGAAAGAAAATGAATTATGTCTGCTTAGGAAGCGGAGCACTACATTGTGATTGCAATCTCCAGGGTAACTTTTCATGTTTATGTGGCAGGGGTTTTTGACAGCAATTTTGAAAGTTTTAAAAGTTAATGCGAACTTCATTTGAGTCCAGAAGGACATCGGCTCAGAACTCCAGCAAGGGACTTATCACTTCTTGATAACTCTTGAATGGGCTTCCCTGGGCCTGGCTGACCAATGGCATTGCCTCTTGGACCCATAAGAACATGACTATCTATGTGCCTAAGAACATTTATACCCAAAAAGTGGGTGTTGAGCTGTCATTCAGTGTTAAGTGTTCATCTTATCCCCTCAAACATGAGAACAGCCAGGCTTTGCAGGAGATTCCTGGTTTGGGCTCTTCGGCTAGTTCAAAGGTAATGCCTACTCCAGGAGAAGCACCACACTGGGATGACAAAGCAAGACCACAAACTCTGAGTGACACAGGACTTTGGAAGCTGGGAAATGCTGTCTTGGTTCATATAAGTATGGGAGCAGGACACAGGGATGAGTAGATTGCCCGCCGAGTAGATGGTAGGGTAGGCAGATGGGTAGAGACCTTGCAAGTTGTGTATGAGTACAAAATAATGTACTTTGAATCCAGATAAGACTTTTAGTCTTTTATTTCTTAGTGAGGTGACATCAGAAGATTTAAATACTGCTCCAAAACCAACTTGTCCACCTCTAAAATAGGCATGACATTACGTGCCTGGCATGTTTGTTGATGGAATCGCCACTGAGGCCTGTAGAGCACCAGGCAGGTGGAAAGCCCTCAACAAAGAGCACAGCTTTTTCTTTGTATAAGCAGTGTCTAGAAAATCTTACAGGTATTCCTGGGATCTGAGCCGGGCTCAAGAAAAGAGCAGACTGAGTTGGAAGAAGAACAGGTTGGTTTCTAATACACGAGAACCTGGGCCTGGAGCTTTGGCGGCTTGTGGGTCACTTGGGGCTGCTTGTGAGTCGTGGGGCGAGATGGGCAAATCAGAAGCTGAACAGTTACCACGCCAAGGAGTTTCCCTGGATCTCAGCAGAGATTTCTGGAAGGTTCAGAGAGAACTAGGAAGGCTCCCAGGGGCCCCTTTCTTCCGCAGCCTGACTTCGACAACATCCGGACTTCCTCTGAACTGGGAAGTTCTGTTTTTAACTATTTATAGTTCTCTTTACCTTTTATAAGTAACCATGACTTCCTGTGTCCACAACAGCTGCAGGATCCTGGCCATGAGCTCTCTTCCATCCCCAGGGAGCAGCTCCAAGGCTGCAGCAGACACAAGCTCTCAGATGACAGGAAGTACGTGTAGTTGAAGGTTTTTGTTTTGTTTTGATTTTACTTATTTATTTATTTATTTTTTTAAAGACAAGGTCTACTCTCATGACCCGGACCAGCCTGGATCTCCCTATGTAGTCTAAGACTACCTCGAACTCATGCCTTAGCCTCTCAAGTGCTAGGATTATAGGCATTTGCCTATAATTGGTGCCACCTGGTGCCAGTGAGTTGCAAAGATCAGATGGTACCAAGGGAAGGAAAGCCTCAAACCTAATTTGAATCAGAAGAACTTCCTGCTGTGTCCTGACTCACCCTCTCACAAGGCTCCAGAGCACTTTGTGGCTGAAAATCTGGGGGTATAGTTTCAGGTGTTTGGAGGCTCCTGGGGCCAAGGATTCTGGGGACAGCAGCTGCAAGGAGGCTGGCACAAGAACATAGAGCACGCCCAGAAGGTCCCTTCTGTCGGCTGCAGCAGAATCTAAGGCAGTGATGACTGCCTTTGAGAAGCAAGCACCATAGAAGTGGAAGTGCTCACTGTTCACAGGCCTCAGTGGGTAGTGCATGGACACCCTGCAGGGAAACTGGAAACTCTGCAGATTTAGGCCAGTGAGTCCATTTTGTGCTGTCCTTCTTTCTTATTTTGTCTTCCTCTTATTCTTTCTTTTCCTCCTCTTCTTCCTCCTCCTCTTCTTCCTCCTCTTCCTCCTCCTCTTCCTCCTCCTCTTCCTCCTCCTTCTTCAATAGGGTTTCTCTGTGTAGCCCTGGCTGTCCTGGAACTTGCTCTGTAGACCAGGCTAGCCTTGAACTCAGAGATCTACCTGCCTCTACCTCTTCTGGGAATAAAGGCATGTTCCACTCTGGTCAGCTAGGTCCTGCCTTTTCAATCAGACACATTTGTTTTAAGAATCTTGAGTATCTGTTGACATAATCTCACGTTCTCATTTTGCCACATTTTGCCTACCTGCAGTGATTCGTCTCCACCAGCACACACCTTGTCCACACCAGAGGAGTCTCAGGCTCTTCTACTTGCCTGACCCCACGAGAGCCTAAAATAAGCAGCCCTCTGGGACACTCTGATCGTGACTTCTAGACAGAAATTAAACATGTCAAAGACTACTTAGAAAGCCTTCATGCCATGAGCCCCACCCTCCTTCTAGCTAACCTCCCTCTACATAGGCCCCACCTACCTGTCAGGCTAGCTCCAGGTTAAGGGGACATCTCTTGGTGATATGCATGATTGCTGAAGCTAGTTCTTAATTATCTGGCAGTGTCAATGTGGGGAGAGTTGGCAAGCTCTTGCCCAGGTGGCTGCCTACTTGAAAAAGAGCAGTAAGAAAATAAACTGGAACAAGAGTTTGGGGTTTCCCTCTCATTCATTTGGATGACCAGTTGTCATCTTAAAATGATTGGCTGAATTCTTACCCTAGCTGTAAGGACAGAAGGCCCATATGGAGCCTGACAGCTTGGGCGGGGTCCCAGCTCATTTGTGCAGTACTGAGGAACTTTTAGGCAAGTTTCTCATCCTTCTGCACTTTGGTTTTCTTATGTGTGAACACTAAGAATCTGCCATTGGCAGAGACTGGCATGTGGCAGTTACGACATTCTTGCCACACCACCACACTGGTCCTCCCAGCCCAGCTTTCCTTGCAGTTAAGGTTGCTATGTAGTTAGATTCTCTTGCCAATGGAATGTGATCCTCTCTCTCTCTCTCTCTCTCTCTCTCTCTCTCTCTCTCTCTCTCTCTCTCTCCCACCTGCTGGTCAAGGGTGTATCAGACCCAGGGGCCTTGGAGAGTGATGGAGTTACCATAACATGAAAGGAGCCTAGCCCAAGCTGCCATATGGAAAGCTGACTGCCAGACATTTCCACCAAACACCTACTAAAAAAGCAAACAGAAAACAAATTAATAAAATAAAAAATGTATTAAGTTAAAAGGGTTAAAAGCTAAATGAGAAATCACTCTGTGTTTGTGTCTGTGTGTATACATATTTAGTATGTGTGTATATTTAATATAGCTGTAAAGTTTACAATTTAGGGTGAATTTTTATAATGGGTCTCCTGCCTCACAAAGTTGTTGGTAGTCTTAGGTAAATTAACAGGAATGCCTCTAGAACAACTCCTGGGGCATATATAAATGTTCTGTATGCGTGTGTGTTATTGTGAAGTATGGCTAGATAAAGAAAATGAGAAAGGGCAAAGTAGAGAGAGAGAGTTTGCAAAGGTAGTTGCCCACAGTCTTATTTCTCAGATCACTCTGTGTCTGTGTGTATACATATTTAATACATACATATCAAATATGTATATAACTGTAAAGTTTACATTTTGAGGACAAAAGATAAAATTATAGAAAAGTTTGTTGGATTATTTATTTATTTATTTATTTATTTATTTATTTTGGTTTTTCGAGACAGGGTTTCTCTGTGTAGCCCTGGCTGTCCTGGAACTCACTCTGTAGACCAGGCTGGCCTCAAACTCAGAAATCTGCGTGCCTCTGCCTCCCAAGTGCTGGGATTAAAGGCGTGTGCCACCACTGCCCGGCTTGGATCATTTATGAATTAGTATTATTTATTAATATATCCTCATAATCCATACAGAAAAGTGAATTCTCTCAGCGAGATCTACTTTTAGAAGAGGCAGATAGAACGTTCATTCTTAACCAAATACAGTGTTTATGCAGAAATATTTTCTCTTTTTTTTTCTCCTAAATAATCATCGGCATACTTGTCCATGTGGGAGATGAGAGAACACATGAGGCCGGACTTCCGGTGATGCATGCAGCCGGACTTCCTGTGATGCAGAAATGCAGCCAGACTTCCGGTGACACATCTGCAGCAGATGCTGAGGTTCCCTTGTACTGTCATCTTTTTGTCCCCATGAACAAAGCATAGCCCCCAAATCATTTCTACTCTTCTCTTTATCATGAGGAAGATGCATCCAATCTACCGCCATGTCCTCCTTGCTCCCCAGTACATCCCCAAGTCCCCCTTTACTATCTCCTCCTCTTGCCTCACTCCCTGCCTCTCAGAGAATCCCAGGCTTTTCTAAAGAAGGGTCCAAGTGGCAGAGCAGGACAAGCCAGTGACATTCATTCTTTAGTGATGGACTCAGCTCCTCTGAGTAGCATGTTTTTTGGGTAGTTGCTATGAACTAGGAAATAATGTAGAGAATAGAGCAGGTAAAAGTCTCTTTGGAGCTTACACTTTGATGAAAGAAACTAGAGAATAAATAAGTCATGACGTATTACATGTGATAAATGCTAAGTGGAGAGCAGGTCAGGGGAGCATAGTGATTTCAGAATGCAATTGGAAGAGGCCATTTTAAGCCAGGAGGTAAAGACTCATGGAAAAGTAGCACTCATGCCAAGGCTAGAGAAAGTGATGGAGCAGGCATGTGAGGAGGTAGGAGGAACACACAGGATGGAGTGAGGCCTTTGGGAGCTTCAGAGGGAGGTTACCTTTGACTTTGAGCAAGGACAAAGTCATGGAGGGTCCGAGGCAGAGGACCAGACATATATATTGGAAGGATTATACTGGTTGCTAGAGGGAGGACAGCCAAACACAGACAAAGCACAACACCAGGAGACAGGACAGGAATCTTGGCAAAAGATGGTAGAGTATGGTGACATGGGCCAGGCTGAGAAGGGCATGAGTGCACATCCTGCGTATACTTGAGGACAGAGCCAGACAATTTTCTGGCTGATAGGAGGTGGGAGTTTAAAAGTAAAAGAAAAATCAAAAATGACTTCCATGGGTTGGAGCCTAAGAATATGAAAGCCTTGTTGTGGTTTAATGAGACAGGGCGGGAGCAGGCTTACTGAAGAAGGATGAGTTTCCTTTCTGGATGTGTTAAGTCTGAGATGCATGTTCCCCATCCAAATGGGGAAGACAAGTATGCAATGAGAATTCAGGGGAAAGGTCCAGAGAAATAAATTTGGAAGATGTCGGCATATAGATGGAATTCCAAGTTGGGAAGCTGTCTGAAATCATAGGTCAGAACACATAGAGCAGACATCAAGAAAGCAATCCCCACCCACGCCCACAGTAAGGGGTCTGGAAACTGAGAAGGACCCACAAAAGAGACCAACCAGAGAAGGAGTGGCTACTGGGAGGGATACCTGGCAGATTGCAGGGTTCTGAGAGCCAAGTGAAGAAAGATACTTCCAGAAGAGCTGGATAAACTGCCACAGAGGTCAACAAACTGAGGGCTGAAAATGGACCACTGGAATTAGCAACATGGAATCTTCTAGAGACTTAACAAGAGCAAAACAGAAGCCAAAGACTGACAGGAGTGGACTGGAGAGAGATCAGGATAGGGAGAAGTAGAGACAGAAAACTCAGACACAGCCTGTTCCATGACGGGACTATAACAGAAGCAACTCACCAAGCCATGGCTGGAGGGGAACACCAGGCTAACAGGGTTTTTCCTGCAAGCAAGAAAAAGTGCATAATAATCGGATATATTGACCAACGCAGCCAGATATGATAGTATGTTTTCTATAAGTGTGTTCTCCCTTTTGTTTTGAAGATTGTTTTAATTTGTGAGTAATCTGATTTCTGCAAATCTTTTAGAAAAAATAATCTACAGGAAGAAATTCTATGTTTGTCCCATTTCCCTGTAAATACTGGACAGGGCATGTAGGCCCTTGTCTGAGAAGCTGAGTTTAGAGCAAGCCTGCTGGTAGCCCTAGCTTTCCTGGCCTCCAGCCCACAGCACAGCTGTTCTATTGATACTCCCTCTCCTCAGCACAGGCCAGGCCTGACTAGATTCATGGAGCCTCCTGCCTTTCCAGGAAAATAGACCCACTAAGAAGGTGATTCTGTAAGAACAATAATGAACAATCTCATCTTTCTCCTTTAGAAAGTTCAAACTTAATTTTCAAATAAAAATAATTGAACTTCTTAAAAACTTTTTTTTAATTTTTTTTATCCTTAATGCCAACATTAAACAATCAAAAGGCTCAGGTGAGCAGATCATGTGGAAGATGGACTGGTGATTGTCCAGCTGAGTCAGGAATGGTGAGGCTACAAACAGGAGGGCCACATAGTAACATCTAAACTGTGTGGGGTGACTTGACTTCCACAGACAGATCATGTTTTCCTGATACCATGTGTGGTGGTTTGAATAAAAATGGCCTCCATAGGCCCATAGGGTGGCACTATTAGAAGGTGTGTCCTTGTTGGAGGAAGTGTGTCACTGGGGGTAGGCTTTACGGTTTCATAAATTCAAGCCAGACACAGTGTCTTTTTCTTCCTGTTGTCTGAAGATTGGGATGTAGAACTCTCAGCTATCTCTCCAGCTCCATGTCTGCCTGCCATGATTCCTACCACGATGATACACTCTGAACTGTAAGCCAGCCCCAATGAAATGTTTTCTTATATAAGAGTTGGCATGGTCATGGTGTCTCTTCACAGAAATAAAAACCTTAACTAAGATACCATGTTTTCTATGTCTGTCAGAATTCAGCTTATGATTTAGGACCAACATTCAGGCCCACTAAACAAAAGTGAACATTTCCTCACATAACAAGGATGCTCAAACAGAATGAATCACCTCCAGGCATACTGATCAATGGTACAATTGATGTCATTAAGGACCCACCTCTTCTTTCTCCTCCTGTGCATTTTCATGGTTATTGCCTTTCTAGAGGCAATAAAGACTGACAACCTCTGGCAGCTCTTGATACTCTTATGTCATAGCACCTCAAATCCCAGGGCAGAAGCAGCCTCCTTCTGAATCGCTCTAACTAAGCCCTTGGAGGGTGTTTGATTGGCCCATTTGGGGTCATCTGTGAGCTCCTGAGTCAATCACTGACCAATTGGCTACAGAATGATGACTAGCTAAGTCTGAGTCATGGCCTGTACTTGGATGGAGATGAGGTCACAGGGAAGCAGGTGTCCTAAAGGGAAATGAATACTCACTTGCCAAAGAGAGAGGAGCAGCCTGCTGCAGGAGCAATGTGGCGTGTGGCTCCACCACGGAGGCCAATTTAGGAAAGGTTCTCTTTCTTGTGAAGGGCTCTTACTGCTATTAAAGGTCACCCAGGGACTGAGGGTGGAGGGGAGAGACTGGCAGATCACCAGGAGCGCTTCCTTGGTTACCGCTTTCAATTCTGAAACTGAACTTTTAAAATGAACTGAAAGAAACTAGGAAGATTAAATTAGTAAAGGCCAAGATTCAAAAAGACAATATAATAAAAAGTAAACCCATTCCAAGTTCAACTATTTGAAAAGCTTACTAAATAGATCAGAAGATCTTTGTAGAGGAGCTGAAGGGGTTTGCAACCCTTAGAAAGAACAACAATATCAACCAACCAGACCCCCAGATCTCCCAGTGACTAAACCACCAACCATGGAGTATACACCGAGGGGCCCATGGCTCCAGCTGCATATGTAGCAGAGGATGGCCTTGTCTGGCATCAATGGGAGGGGAGGACCTTGGTCCTGTGATGGCTCTGTGCTCCAGTGTAGGGGAATGTGAGAGTGGTGAGGCAGGAGATCGTGGGTGGGTAGGGGAGCACCTCCATAGAAACAAGGGGAGGGGAATGGGAAAGGGTGTTTCTGGAGGGAAAACCTGAAAGGAGATAATATTTGAAATGTAAATAAATAAAATATCCATTAAAAAAAAAAAAAAGAAGAAGACCTTCATAGACGGTAAAAGAAATTGGTTAAGGATATAGCTCAATAGTACCTTTGACCAGAATGTGTGAAACCCTAGATCAACTCCCAACACCAAAAAAAAAAAAAAAAAAAAAAGTATTAAAACAAAAAGAGGAATAAAGCACATAAGTTTAGAAATAAAAGAGGCACAATCACATACATGAAAGAAATCAAGAGTCACAAAAGGACACAAAATGCCTTAAATATTGATATTTTAAAACGGATAAAATACGCATATTCTATAAGTGATATGTAAAATATCAAAATCTAGTGACTGTAGGCATGAGGCACTCTAAAAGATCTGGAAAGGATGATGTCAACATCGGAACGTTTTATGACCAGAGAGCTTCACAGTTGAGTGTTAAGTGTTTATAATAGATGATTAAAATATAACCTGGATAACTCTGGGCCACAGAGAAACCTAAGTTCTGAAATTCAATATTAGAATTACCGAAAAATAAATGAAAAAATAAATCACCCAATAAGAGCCTAGGAGTTAATCAAAAGTAGTAACTAGAGGACAAATAATAGATATATACTTGGGGTTATCTCAGATCAGAAAAATCTGTCACCATGGTTCGTTCTTACAACAGTCTCCCAGGGATGTGTTTTTTGTTATAAACAACAAATCAACTAATTTAAATCAATGATTCTCAACCCTCCTAATGCTGTGATCCTTAAATACAGTTCTTTATGTTGTAGCGACCCTAACCTCAAAACTATTTTCATTGCTAATTCATAACTGTAATTTTGATACTCTTATGAATCATAAATATATGATATGAAGGATATCTGATATACAACCCCTGTGAACGAGTCATTGGACCCACAAAGGGGTCACAACTCACAGGTTGAGAATCACTGATTTCATGTTAACGACAATCTATTATTCTGTGTGATCCCGTGGCCTGGATGAACTCAGATGGGGAATCTTATCCATGTGGTGGTACTGTGTGACTGATGTAATTATCTTTGAGTGGAACAAGCAGCTTGCAAACATTCAGAGACTAGCCCATTCTTTCATACAACACCGTACAGGATTCTAAGTGCAGACCTCTTCCAAGAGCACCAGCTCTATTGTGCAATTGCTTATCCGGTTCTGATTGCATCATGCCTACCCATGTCCAGTTGGCTACAGTCGGATGCATGTGTCAAATCGATGTGGGAAAGAACAGCACAGAGGCAGGAAACGCATGCAAGTACAGTCGTTCTGGGCAACAGTCTACCACAATCAGCATATTATCCATTTGATACGGTGTACAAGCAATTTCAAATAGACACCTAAAGTAGGTATGGAAGGGAAGAACAAGAAGAACATCACTTATATTGAATCATAGGAAACCCTGGTGTTCGGTTCTTCTAGATCTATAAAGCAACAACCTCTCAGCCTAACATTAACCCCAAAAAATAATAACTAGACTTGCCTCCAGGAACTTGAAAATGAAGTTACAAGGATTATTAATATTTGGTCTTAGAATCTAACAAATTCATTAAACTAGAATATGAAATATGAAATAACTGTTGTAACTATTGAAATAAGGTGTCTATGTTGAGAATGTAGTTATGTGCTTTGAAAACAACCGAGAGATGGCCCAGTGGTTACAAGCATGGAGTACTACTCCAGAAAAGCAAGGTTCAGTTTCCAGCACTTATGTGGCAGTTCACAACCACCCACCTGTATTTCCAGTGTCAGGGGATCTGATGCCATCTTATGGTCTCTGTGGACATTAGGCATACATGCCGTGCATAGTCACGCATGCAGATGAGACATCCATACAGAAAAAAATTTAAATAAAAATGATAATTTCATCAGCATTGCAGGAATTAGATAAGTAACTTGAAATGTTCTCTCTCAGAAAGAGAGGCGGGGCATGCAGGCAGATGTTCACGTGTCTCCACCAGTCAAAGACAGTTTATATATCTAGGTTGGGTATTGGGTTACACTTCTGATTGAGCATTACCAAACTTATAAAGCTTTTGACTAACATTTAAAAAAAAATTGTATAAAAGCAAAAAGGAAAAGGGGGCATGGGATAGGGGTTTTCTAGGGAGGGGATATGGGGAAAGGGGATGGCATCTGAAATGTAAATAAAATATAAAATTAAAAAAAAAAAGAAATGTTCTCTCTCTCTGACAATCAGCACATAGAAAGGAGAATGGAAAGCATATTTCAATTACAATAAAGATGATATTTTTATTAGAAATGAATTTAACATGAAGTAGTAGCATCTTATCAAAGATCTAATCCAAGACTTTAACAGATGGGGTAATAATTCAGTCGTGGTTATGAATATAATACGAAAGTCAATCTCACCAAAATCAAGAAATAAGTGTAGTCAGTTACCATTGGGGAAGATAGAAATTCGATCAAATTGTCTCAAAATGAATGGAAGAATGAGGGCCTAAGAGTAACTAGGAGCAAGTTTTTGAACAGCTAAAAAAATAATCATATAAAACTAAATTCAAAGAAAAGATATAGTGAAAACTTTCCTCCCATCTGCGGCTCACATCTGCCCAGTTCTATCTCATGCCTTACCTGGAGATTCCACCACAAGGTTTTTATATAGTTAAGTATGTTGATTTTCCTCCTGTGGTGTTTTGCACAGACAATTAGTTGTTCACATACACTAACATGCTTCTGCATAAGTCTGTAAGTGCACAAAAACCTCTTCTGTCACCTACTATGTGGCCACCCTAGTTTCTATTTGGTGGAATTACACCAATCTGATCCCCTATTCTTGAATATTGGGGTTGCTCTTACCATTTTGTCAATACAAGTTGTGTCCCAAAATATATACCTTTCCTCCTGGCAAACACACTTATAGAATCATCTCCCAAACACACACACTGCTGGGAATGTGCATGTGGAGTAGCCAGGTTGCCCTCCCTGGGGGCCATCTCAAGGGGTCATGGTCTTACCAGCAATGAATAAGAATGTCTTTGCTCGCAACTCCACCACTGCAGTATATTACAAAACTTTTGGATTACTGCCAAGTCAAGAGGCACAGCATCTTCCTCCGAATACTCTTCCTTTGTATATTTTTTCTCATAGGGAAGGAGTAACAAGGTTTTTGATTTTGTTAAATTGTATTAAAACTTTATTATACAGAGCTTGCCAAAAAAAAAAAAATCACACATTGAAATTAAGCAGACCTAAAGTCTGTCCATCTTAATGAATTTTGTATAATAGAATAGCCATTCTGAAGCTGTGAAACTTCACATTGGATTTTTATGCTTTCATTATCAAATATATTTCTATGCACTTATCCATCACCAAAAATTCGAAGTCCATGTCAGAGTTAAAACTAGAAAAACAGTTTTCTTTTATGACTCCATTCAAATGTCCATGACCTGCATCTAGCCTGTTCTCATCACCTGATAATTACTCCTTCTTGTTCTCCTTCCTACATGTTATACTGTACCCACGTGAACACTTGTTTACATATATTATATACACAGAGAATATACATTGTTTTCATATGTATTATAGACTAGGACCTGCATGTGGGGGAGATCATGCAGGTTTCTTCTTTTTCAGATTGTGTGACCTTTCTTATATGTTCTAAGTTCATTCATTTGAGCATTTTTAAAGAGCTTATCCCGGCCGGGCGGTGGTGGCGCACGCCTTTAATCCCAGCACTTGGGAGGCAGAGGCAGGCGGATTTCTGAGTTCGAGGCCAGCCTGGTCTACAGAATGAGTTCCAGGACAGCCAGGGCTACACAGAGAAACCCTGTCTCGAAAAACCAAAAAAAAAAAAAAACCAAACAAACAAAAAAGAGCTTATCCCATAAGAAAAAAAAAATTAGTTGTAGGTGAGCTAAAGACAATATGTAAACATTTTCATAGCACCAATATTAGGACACATATGCAAAGTCTAAGGTGATAGAGAGCTTTCTGATTTGGAAGCTATAGAAGGACAGATACGTGTGCTGGGATCGATAAAAATTAAGAACGATTTTTGGAAAATTCAGTCCTGTGCTTTGAATATTTGTTTCTTCTACCAAGTGCATATGTTGAAACCTAACTTTACCTAGGGAAATGGCAATAAGAGATGGGGCATTTAGGAAATGGCCAAGTCATGAGGCTGAGGTCCTCACACCTGGGATGAGTGTCTTTGTGAGAGGCCTGAGAGAGTGGATTTACACCTTCGTCTTTGTAAAAGTACAAAAGTATCTGTGAAGATCAGGCTCTCCTTAGACATTGATTCTACTCTGAGCTTGACCTTGAACTTCTCAGCCTCCGATAAATTTTAGTTACTTATAAACTGCCAACAGGGGCTCTTTTGTTACAGCCTCTGGAACAGGCTAAGACACTAAGTTAACAGATAAGAAGAGAAGCCCAGAGATCACAAAGAGCAAACGGCTCAAGCACAAGAAACTTGTACAGAACAAGTAATACATTGATAAAGACCAGGAGAAAACCAAGCCAAGGATCTAAAACCCAAACCCATAGTGTCAACACATATAGGAAGAGACTCGGTTCATGTATAATCAGGAAGGTACCACTTAATGATACATCAGCTGAGTCTGATTGACTCTGGTAGAAAATATCGGAGACGTAAGATTCCTTTTGCTGAAGGGAAAAAGGAAAAACAGGAGAGGAGACTTTAAACATTTCCTTTTAGAACGCAAGTTGGCGACATCTGTTATGATTAAAACCCATGAAGGTGGCTGGGCGGTGGTGGCGCAGGCCTTTAATCCCAGCACTTGGGAAGCAGAGGCAGGCAGATTTCTGAGTTCGAGGCCAGCCTGGTCTACAGAGTGAGTTCCAGGACAGCCAGGACTACACAGAGAAACCCTGTCTCGAAAAAAACCTGAAAAAAAAAACCCATGAAGGTTTGACCCAGATGTCTTGTCCCCCCTAAAAGAAGCAAAGCAATGTGTACTGTTTTGTAACAGTGGCAAAAAACTAGAAACAGTGCCAACCTGGGGAAGGTTTGACTATATCACATGGCTCCACCTTGTTACATTCAGTCACCACTAAAAAGACTAATTTGGAAGTGAAGCAACTAAATTAAGAGCTCTTTAAGTTCTCTCTGTCTCTCTCTGTCTCTGTCTCTGTCTCTGTCTCTCTCTCTCTCTCTCTCTGTCTCTCTCTCTCTATCTCTCTCTCTGTGAATTATGAAATGATCTTTCTAGATGAGTGTTGATGTTGATAATTCTGTGACTATGGAGGAAATCAGCGGCAGGACAGTGTTTCTGTCAGCGTAAGCTGATAAACCACCCTTGACAGGGTGGCTTATTTTCCACAGAGCCAAAGATTGGAAGTCCATGATCAAGGTTCATCCTGGGTGGCAGAAGTCAGCCTTGCACTGTGTCCTTGAGTGGCAGACAGCAGCAGACCTGTGTCTCTTCCTCTCCATACAAGGGCACTCGTCCTACTCATTAGGGCTCCAGCTCCATGAGCCAATTACCTTGTAGAGGAAGCCGTTTTGAATACCAACTCCTGGGGCATGCTGAATTTTTCAATCATTTCTGAACACTTTTGTTGGGTCCCCAGTTTGTGGGCTGGTGGTGGATTGTTGAACATTTAGATTATAGTAGACTAGTACTAAATTCTCACCTGTTCCTTTTCAGTCAAGGCTGTGTGTGGAGGGGGCTTCTACAGGGGAGAAGAAATAAATCAATGCTTATAACAGCAGATTCCAATACATCTGACAAGCAGCGCTTGCACACAACAACTATTCCCCTCTGTCTTCGCAATGCAGAAAGGCAGGCTCCTGAGCCTGGGCCCCACAGTAAGGCAATTACTGAACCATAAATATCATGCAAGCCTCCTGGCTTTCCCATGGCTTGAATCTCAACCATTCCCAGATAAATATAACTAAGTCACGGGCGTAAAATTGATGTGCGCAAATGGATGGATGACAAAGGCCTGGCTGTGTGAACTGGGAATTTGGAACTGACCCCGTGACTAAAGGGTTCTTAAGTGTCACTCGGCTGGTGGAATGGCAGCAGCGGCAGCTCCCTTGCTGCCCTGAGAAGGGAATAACTCGTGAGTGACTGGAGCCTCGTGCCCGCCCTTTGCTTTCACCCTAGTTGTCTCCTGCCCATTTGTGGCAAACAGTGCGCTTGGAGGATTAGTTCGGAGTAGGATGGATGAACAGATGCGACAGATTAGAGAGGAAGTCTGTTCCTGGGTGGCTCTGGCAATCTGGCAGGCTCTGGCAAAAGAGGGAGAAGAGAGAATGGTTGGGGTAAGGAGAGGAAGGAAAAGACGCCTCGTGTTGGATTTTGTGATCATTTCTGAACACTCCTGATGGTGTGCTAAGATCTACCTACATTATAAGCAAAGGGAACAGGAGATAGGGAAACAAGATGATAAAGACAGATTTTTTTTTTTATAGCTAAGTGGGCAGGCTGACTTAGTGTTTTCAATTCCTCTGAACCTGTCTCCGAGGGTCTAAGGATCTAACTCAATGGGGTGAGGAAGCAGAATAGTAATAATTTCTTTTCCAAGCCAGCAGCTAGCGGCATGTTTGTTATTATTAAAAGGTCTGATGCCTGTGATATCCTATACTGCTATCTGGAAGTCAATCAGGAAGGGGGTACATCCTCTGATGTGAGGGAAGCAAGAAGACCTCAACCAAAGGACACAGATAGCAAGCACCGGGTATCTCATTTCTGTGCAGATGTCCTAACTGTGACAAACCTAGAGAACCATACAAAGCAAGGCTGCAGAGCCCAGGTGGGTGGCCTAGCAGCAGGGGCAGAGGTACCGGGCTGAGGGCTTCCCCTTCATCCTCCACCAGACATCAGTGATATGTCAGCCCCACGGTGCCCACACTCATCCTGGGCACCTTACACAGAGCTCTCAAACGTGTGGGAAGCTGTAGACACAGTCCAGAAGGCAAGGCTCATTTTTGTTTAGAAAGGTTGAAGAGGGGGAAAAAATGTAAAGTTGATTTAAATACTTAAGTAATAAGGAGATGGACTGGCCCTGAGACAAATGGAGGTCAGAGGCAGACAGTGGCCTTCCTGAAGCTAGCCCTCCACAGTAAGGAAACAAATGCAAGGTTAGAAGGATGCAGGAGAGCTTGCCTCATAGCCCAGGGGCTCAGTGGCAACCACTTACCGCTTCAGACTGCAGGCCATGGTTGTTTCTTTCTTTTTTTTCTTTTCTTTTTTTTCTTTTCTTTTTTTTCTTTTCCGAGACAGAGTTTCTCTGTGTAGCCCTGGGCTGTCCTGGAACTCACTCTGTAGACCAGGCTGGCCTCAAACTCAGAAATCCGCCTGCCTCTGCCTCCCAAGTGCTGGAATTAAAGGCGTGTGCCACCACTGCCTGGCACCATGGTTGTTTCTTGATGAGGTCAGAACTGGTTACCAGATTCTAGCAAATCACTGGGCTTGTCTGAGTCTTTGTGTTTTTATCTATAAATTCAAATATGCCCACTTCACAGAATTTTTAAAAGATTTTTTTTTTTAAATTAAGGCAAAGTACTGGCATAGGAATTACTTTGGAAATGTGAGCTATTACTACTTTATAGAAGTCTATCTTATTAGAACAATAGGTTAATGGACGCTCTTGTATGAAAAAAATCAGGGTTCCTGGACAAAGCTCAGGACTGTGTATTTGGGAACATACTGCCTAGGGCTTTTGACTGGGCAGCTAGCTCTGGATCCTGTATTCCCGTGCAAAACTGACTAGAAGAATGCTCTACCAAGGCTACTTTGGTAGGATTCAAACTGTGGCTCATGAAACCACTGGATGCCCAGCAGGTGATGCTCATCCCTTCGTTCTGCCACAGTTCTACCCATGCCATGTTCTATGTATCTTGGGGCATAATCATCCACCTGCCCCTCAGACACAAAGTGGTTGTCATTTCTTTTTCTTCTAATTCTTTACATCTATTGACAGGTGCCACCAGCAATACACTATGCTCAACTTACTCTCCCCCCAACCCCCACCCCCCATGCCACCTCTGACCAAACCCACTGCTATTCATTCTTCACCTTCTCCTCCATCCATAGCCAAAGAGACCTTGGAAGGAATGCATCAGACCCCAGGCCCCATGATTACAAGGTTGAGATGTTTAGAAATAACAGGTTCTCATTCCTCCGTCCCTGACCTGATCCAGCTCCCAGCAGCCCTCCCTGAGCTCAGAGATTTCACTGTTTGAAAGCGTGTGCATATTTTGGCTGACTCAGCACTGGCATAGATCTTGCTTCTGCCTGGAACCCTGTCTTCACCCTGCATGCCCCCAGCCTCGGCACAGTTGCTGTCCTCTCCTTGAATGCCAGCTCCTCAGAGAGGCAGGCACAACTTCTGCTGCCAAAGATAGAACTCTGGGACCACCCTGTCCCCAATGGTTTCTTGTGCTCGCCTCTCCAGAGCCCAGTCTCCTCACCTGTGAAGTGGGAATAATGACAAGAGTGCCCCGGGTTGCTAAGAGGATTATATGTACATTGCTTTAAATAGTGCCAGGCATTTGGTCAGGGCCAGATCAACGTATGATGTTAGTACATATTTATCCTGTGGAATCACGGCGGTCTATTCATGTGTCCATCTCTTCTGGAAACTGAGACGTTGGGGGGTCTTACTCGTCTTTGTACGCAGGCCAGCTGGCAGGATGCCTGACATAAAGAAGTCACCTGTACTGAGTTCAGTAAACTCCCACGTCATAGACTCAGCATGTGTCTTTGGGAAGAGCTTCTGCAGATACAGCTAAGGTGAGGCCATGTGGAATCAGATCAGGTCTAAAACTTTACAGAAGACTGTATGAAACACAATACAGACACAGTGATGAGCCGATGCCTGTAATGAAAGAAGCAGAGACTGAATTATGCAGCTTTGAGTCCAGAAGTCCCAGAGATTGTCTGCAAAGCCAGAAGCTAGGGAGAGTGGTGGGAGAGTTGTCCTGGGAGCCTGCAGAAAGAGGCCGACTCTTGGAACCATTTGAATTTGAATTTTGATCCTTTAGAACTTTGAAAGAATGAATTTCTGAGTTAGTGAGGGAGAATGAATAAAGAAGTGATCAGATACTTCTCCGAGCATTCCGAACCCCAAGACAGTGTGAACATCTTTATTCTTTTGGTTTTGCAAGACAGGGCTCTTTCAGGAGTGAGTCAGGATTCAGAGGTCTCCCCACCATCACCTTAGAACTTAGGAAGCAACCACCTTGCCACAGACCAACTTAGCTCACCATGACCTAAGAGTCACCACCTGCCACCAAGACTCCTCTGCCCAGGAGGAAGGATATTCTTTCACAACCAAACTCACATAAAATCATCCATTTTCTGGAAGATCCCAAGTGCCTGACTCTCACTGCTGGGCTCACACTGTGTGCCCTGTCTCCTGCCCCACTCTCTCCTGGGAAACTTACTTCCTCTCTCAGACTTTGGAGAGAGGCTGGGAGTGAGGGAGAGACAGAGAGACAGAAAGAAAGCTCTACTTCCCAAGGGGGTCATTTGGCAAAGACAAAAATAGCTCAGAGAAACCACAGAGGAAATTATGCTTTTGGCAAGATTCTGCACCCTCAATGTGCCACTTGCTTGGCCAGTTCATTTGGTCCTATCCACGTGCAGCGTCATTCATCCGAGGGACAAAGGCACCCTGCCAGTGTGCACCCCTCCCTGCCCCATCTTCTTCTCTCCTTCTTTTTTTACCCATACTTCTTGACTTCTCCTGGTGAACCCTGTATTCAGTGTGGCAAGCTATGGGCTGAAGGCACTTCTCTACAAAATTATCAGGTGGACAGGGGCAGTGCTGACCAATACAAATGGTCACATTTGGTTTTTATCAAGTTTCGATTCCATTCCTGGCACCATTAACTTCATTTAGTGCTTATTATACCCTAAGAATGGCCATTCACTCCAATATGGTGATGGGGAAACTGAGTTACAGGGGATTGATCAACTTTCCCAAGGTTGTGCAGTGAACACGAGCTCATGAGCCAGCTGCTGATGCCAGGTTCTATCACCTGAGAGCCCACTGGTGATAGCAGGGCGGAAGTCACAGCACTGCAAGAAGCATCCTCACATTGTCACTGAAGGCTCTAAAATGATACCTCTAAGGATGTTTGTCATTTCTGTTGTGTCTCTAGAAGTACATAGTGTGACTCTCTGGGCATCTCTATCAGAAACCTATATTGAAACAGAAGAGTGTCACGTGGAGTCACTGTGGACATAGATGCCATCCTGGATCTAGCTGTGTAAGCTTCACAAGATAACCCCGATCTGTCTGACTATGAAATGCTAGCATGTGTGCAGTTGGGACTCAACAGTTTGATTTGTGTCAGTCTCCTTCTCCCCATGGAGACTGGTATGAAGTTCTGGCTGATGAGGTAGGATGTTCTCACCTTCGGTCCCATCTAAAGTCCCACATTGTCTCAGGTCATTTTCAAATTAAGAAATTTAAAGCTAAACACGATCTGTGGAAATCAAGCATTTGATTTCTGGCTACAAATAATCTATAATGCATAAATTCATAATAATTTATAATTTGAACTATAATAAAGATATTAGGGTGACTTGAATAAATCGCTCATTGCCAAGTAGCAATCCCTTCCTGTCTGTTGGGAAGACATGATGTACTCAAGTGAACACTTGGCTTTGATTGCAAAGGCAGATAAGGTTCAGGTCCTGGCTCAGAAGAGAATGGCTATTATCACCTTCCCTGCCCAGATGATCCAGTTATGTTGAGGCCAATGAAGACTAAATGGTTAAAAACCCACAGGCAGAAGGTGCTGTTGGGTAACTTGGTGCTTTCATGAAATTGTGTTTTCTGACACACATCTGAAGAGGGAAGGTTACAAAGACACACTCTAGTGTGAAAGAAGAGCATTGCCAACTGTCGTCTCCATATCTCTCCCTCTTCAGTGCCTGAGGAGATGCTTCTCTTGGACCAAGCATGTCCTGGGGCTTCCTTGTCCTTTGGCTCTTAGTACCCAAGGCTGAAGAACTGAACAAGAAAAGGCACAGAGTGTTTTTGCCTTCAGCTTCCTGCCACCCAAGCTGTAACTTGGCAGAGCTACGGTTTTCTATCTAATTGACACCCTTATTGAGCAACCTCTTTCCCTTGACTCCAGTGCTCACCTTTGTGCACCAAGCAGGTTAACTGGGATTTGAGGCTGGGAAGGATGGTGTAGGGGAGTGAGGAGGTGGGTCAGGAGAAAGGATGGTAGCATCACAAGGTACACAGATAGGCAATAATGTGTATGAATGAGCAGCTGGATTCAGAGCTCAGGGAAACAGAACCAGCCTTAGAGTTGCCTTACCTGAGTAGGGAGAAGGTGGGGCTCCCGCCTCGCCTCTTCAGATGTGACAGCATAGCAGCAGCGCTAATGCTGACTGGCCTCCCACTGGTGTTAACTTAAGGGGCAGCCCCCGTTCCTTGTGGCTCTGTCAACCTACCTACACCTCCCTGAATCTTCCCTTCATCACATTTTCTTCCGTCATTCCCTGAAGTGTACCATGCCTTCCCTTCCCTGACTCATTACAATAGTGAAGGTCCTAAACCTTCCATGAGTTCCTGTCTGCAGAACCGGATGTAGCACATGCTCAGGTCCCACCCACGTCCCTATCACCAGCCAAGGTTTCTTCAAGTATCTATGATGGGGTTTTCTCCTGAGTACTTCACAGAGGGCAGGCCATAAGAACAGCTCTCAGTGGAAAGTGAAGGGGACCTGGTAAATGATTCCTGGGCCTTTTGGATTCAAGGGTAGGATGACTCCAAAGCACTTCTACAGTTCTCCAGAGGTCTGACTTGTGCTGCTCACAGCAACAAGCTACTTACTGACATATCTTGAGTTGCCAACCCTCCTGGTCCTGAATCATTTCCTGACCTACCGCTACCCACCCCCATGACTGTAAATACCTAACACATACTACTAGTTATGAAGAGAAGAAGTCTTATTTAGTTCTGAGTTTTTGAGGGTCCAATCCAAGCTTGGGCACCTCAGTTATTTTGAGCCTCTACTGAAGTTTCTAGTTGCAACAGCAGGAGATCACGAGAAGAAAAGAATGAGGTTTCACAGCCCACACCTTCAATGGCTTAACGACCTCCCACCAGGCACTGCTTCTTAAAGGCCCACAGCACCTCCCAGGGACGTGAGATATCTTTGCATATGGAAGATACACACCCAAACCACAGCAGACACTGCTCTGACAGCTCTTCACAGGATGCTTCCTAACGAAACCACCTACCTAGGAAACTCTGTCTCAAACTGTGCTGCATGAGAACTCAAACCAAGAAGCCTCGGAGGAGAATGACAACCCCATCCAAACAGGCCATACAGGAAGCATGGACTGACTGAATTCCTTAGTGAGGTTCATAAAACCCTTGATGATCAGGCCTGTGTTCCCAGTCCATTTCCTGTCCCCTTCCCCAGAACTCTTCCGCTTGCCTTCTTTCTAGTCACCAGCCACACTCATTTATAAACAATTCTTGGAACACTGTCTGCTCGTCAAGTTTCTGGCCCTCTGCCATGCTGTTCTCTGTGCCCGGAATAGCCTTCACCCACCCACCATACATCCATCTGCCTCCCACTTGTCTTAAAGGTTTCTGTCTTCCCTGACCACCTTTCAACAAACAGGCACGAAAACTGAGAGGTGTCAACCCTGTTTGGATGGTGCCTGTTTTCTTCCACTGGATTGTAAACTTCCAAATACAAGAACTTCCTTATTTATCAACAAATCCCCAACACAGCATTGCACACACAGGGTAGGGTTTTTTTTTTTTTTTTTTTTTTTTTTTTAAATAAGTACTTAGTTAATGGATAAAACAATTTAGTAAATAAATAAAACATTTAGTTCTGCAGAAGGACTAAAAGGGTCCCTGTTATGGAATAAAATACAGTGGATATTCTGAGGAAATTGTAAATTACTTTGTGGGCTGGTGGAGTAGAAAGATGGCAGCAGTTGCTTCCTAGAGAAGAGACTAGGGAGCATTGATTTTTTTTGAAGGTCATGAAGGAGGCGAAAGCTAAGTAGAAAGACTGGAGGTGATGAGGAACAGGGAGAGGAAGCCTGCAGCGGAAAGGACCCTGAGGACATTTCTGGGCCAACCTGGGAATGGAGAAAGCCAGGCCAGCCAGAGAGACGATGCCCCACTGAGGTTCTGGACCAGTGGGGCATACAAGTGGGGTGTGTCCTTGACTACACAGTTCCAAGGCTGTGACTTCATTCATTGTTTAGTCTGCTACCCCTCCCCCAGCCCTGCCATCTTTCCTTCCTTCCTCAGCTTCCTCTGCTACTGGGTGAGGCTTCCTGTTAAATCGTTCTGAGAACTGGAGTTTTCAGAGCTTTAAAGAGTAAGAACGCTTGCCAGTGAAACTGCTACCAAAGGTCCTCATTGACTTCCAAGAAGCCATGACTGGCTATGTCACACAAGTTTCAGAGAGGATGGACACTTCAGAGGGTGAGGACCCGGAGGTACCCTCTTCACTTTCAGGGTGTGCTTTACAAAGCATTCACAGCTACTCAGGAAAAGGACAACTCCACCTTTCTGCTCACAAAGCCAAACTGTCACCACCAGGATGCTGGCTATCTAAAAGAACCCTTGATGACTCATTTCCAGGACACAGTCCTGTTGTAAAGTGAATTGCCCCAATCTTCTATCTTTTGATTCAAAATTTTTGAAAACTTTAGAAAGTAAATTCTCATTTTTATAGAATCTGGGAATGGATAAAAATCTGTCTATGTAAAAACAGTTAGTAAAAGAAGCTTTTAACACAGCCGGCATTCAGGAAGAGGGCCACAAAAGGCTACACGGTCCTAGAAGGTTAGAAGACTGCTCAATAATCCCTCATTCACAGTCTCAACATCCTAAAGGTTCCACAGCCAACTTAAGGGATAACTTTAACATTAAAAATTCATGTGGTAGCAAACACTGACCTGAACTAATGGGACCTTATTTAGAGTCAGAATTTATCCAAGTAATTATTTTTACATATCTGTTGTAACTGAAATACCAGTGTGTTTTATTATAGGTTTCTACCCTTACCCTGATAAGAAGCATTATATAACAGAAAGTTTAAGTACACTGTTGACACTGTTTGTATCATTCTAGAATTAAAAAAAAAAATTCTGATTTCTAGAACACGTGAGACACACAACAGATTAATGAGCTAAGCCTATATGAAGTACGTTCAAATTAATTTTAGCATTAGACACGTTTTAGGATGTTGCAGTTTTATGGAAGTTTTATGACTACGTCTGACCGTCCAGGGCCCTCTCCAGCTCCTTCTGCAACTCTACTCTGTCACTTTGCTTTCCATAGGAGTTGATGAATCTGAGATCAATCCCTTGAAGTGCACTGGGCTCAGATTAAGAGACATGCCTTTAAAGACTGGTGGTTTTTGGGGAGTGACTTCATGTTCTAGTCCATAGTTTTCCTGTCTGGAAGAAGAGGCCAGTTTCAGAGCAAGCTGCAGTGATGAAGCCAATGTGTATATGGGAAAATGCCTGGAAACTATAAAGAAATGCAAAAAACTAGGGAAAAAGGCAAGGAAGTCCACTATACAGTTATCCCAGATAGCTTGCTCTGACTCTAAAGGGGCATAAGCTTTGTTTAGAGCCAAGTATACTGACACTCCTTGCTGAAACCCAAGCGGTCAACAGGATGACTGGAATGCCCAGACGGGCTTCGTTCCTTTGTGCTTGTCTATTTTGGGATGCTGTGGTCCTTGGATGCCTGTGTTAATTTCTCTCCTCCCTCTTGGGTGTATCTGAGACAGAAGCTTTTGTGCTTTAGCTTTTGCATCCCTCACAATGTGTTAGCATCTGGCATTGCCTCTCCATGCTGTGTTTAGACTGCACTGTCTGCTTTCAAGTCACAGGCTTCCCAAGTTCACGAAGTTAGACTTGCTAGTAAGTGCCAGGCCACTTCCAAGCGCCTTTCACTCCCTCGTGTCAACATTACTGTGTAAGCAGGCACAGCCCACAGGTGGCTCCTACCAACAAACAACTGTCGAATTGAGTTTAGAAAAACAGGGATCAACATTCAACGGCTAGAATTCACCAGACATTTAACACTCTTCCTCTGCTTGCATCATGTAAGTCTGGCCCTTGGGTACAAGCAGCACATGGGTGTGTCTCACACAAGAGAACAATCAACAAGATTAAGTTACTTTTGAGTTCCTAATTGATTTTCCAGAACTCCCTCTTCCTATCACAAAATACAGCTTTCTGAGCAACTCATTCAATGTGATCCTGATGCTGCAAGGAGGTGGAGGGGGATGTGTTTTAGGAAAGGAGACACATTCTGGAAATAAAAAGGTTTTCGAGTGTCAATGAATAATTGATACTTTTAGCCTCCCAATAACCCTTATTGTTTGCATCCACCAAACCCAATGCCAAGATGGATTTTTGTGTTTATGCTATAGAACTTGGAGAGTTGTTCAAATCCTTTTCATCCCTGGAGTTTTGTCGTATTTAATGTGATAGAGTAAAAGGGATGTTTTAGAATGTTTCGGCACTGTAATACAAATTTGGTAAGGCTAATTGCAATGATTGTTTTTAATTATTATAATTTGATATGACTTTCTTTATGCTTGATGATGTGTAGTTATTCCCTTTATTTAAAAAAAATTTATTTCTTTCTTTGCTTATTTGATGTGGTTTTGTTTGTTTGCTTTTCAAGACAAAGTCTTCCTATATATCCCTGGTTGGCCTGGTATTTAATATATAGCCCAGGTTATCCTTAAATTCAAGACAGTCCTTCTGCCTTATCTTTCCAAGGAGTGTATGGCCCTTAAGAAAGAAAGGACATGACTCTCCTCTGTAGCTTATACAGTAACCTGTTGTTAGAATCTAGTACAACACAGTGGACTTGGTATTGTTTCTTTTTCCAAAGGACTCTACATGTGAATTAAATAGACTGATCAGGACTTTTTCTGTGGTACTTTTACCCAGGTTCAGGCCACATTTTTGCAAAAGTTAAGGAGCAAAATCTGTTAGGTGTTGTGGATCCAGTACTTCAGTTAAAACCTGCCAGCTAACTCCACAGAACGAAAGTCGCCAGTCACTGGCAACAGGGAAGTCAGCACCTGGGCATTCCTGTGTTCTAGTAAAACCTCATCTACAAAGACAGGTGTTGTGCTAGACTTATCCAGAAGCCCATAGCTTGTTTGTTTTAATAAAGCACTCAGTGCGTTGTGCTATAATTAGCTTCAAGTTGCTGGTCTTCGCCATAAACCCTTGTGTTTCTTCTAGTAAAGACTCCTCTGTCAATTAGTTTCAAACAAGAAAATTCAACCACTGACAAACCCATCAGTCGAAATAACTGTTTTAAACAAAAGTCATTAGTTGATAGTGATACAGGTGGAGGAAACTAATGAGAAATGGGATATTTACATAATCCCCAGATACTAATAACTCCCCATAACCACTGATTGACTCAAAAACTGATTTTTTTGCAGGGGCTCTATAGGGCTAAATTTTCCTCAATCAAGTGATCTAAGCTATTTACCTTTACGATTTACGATGAGAAAAATTGACCCCAGTATATATGGGTCTGTGATATCTCTGCTAAAGCTAAGTAATCAGGATCCAATCATAAAAACCACCAAGCAACCACAGACTGAGAACATTGAAGATAGTGTCAAACCCATACTTTCTGCAAGTACCAATGTCATGAAAACTAAGGATTGGGGAACTGGGCCAGAATGGAAAAGAACAGGCTGGAAAAACCAAATGCATGCATCTAAGATTCTACGCTTATAAAGGACATTAGTGAAAAAAATGCCAAAATCTAAAATAGATCTATAGACTGAAAAACATTTTGTATCAAAGTTAATGTCCAGATTTTGACCATTATTCATATTTTGTTGTTCTCAGCACACTCATCACAGTGGTACACCACTCAAAATGACTAATCTTTTTAGCTTGCCTGGACAGGACAGTGAAGCTTCCTGATACGACTTGGACATAAATGGCTATGGACTCTCAAAAGGCTCAAAAGCAAGACGTGTGGCACGTTATGGGTACATGGGGATAATAAAACAGTAAATGATAACACTTGATACACAGTAAAATATCCATACTATCTCAGTAGCTTTTCCATATCTGAAATTATACTAAAAAATAAAAATAAAAACAGGAAGGAAAAGAGTTCAATGCTATCTCAAGAAATGTCCTCCAAAGCTAATAAAAATAGGCTCTTTGCATCATGGCCCTCAGTGGCCATAAAAAGAGCCACATTGTACCTCATCCCTGTAAAGTGAAGCATTGCTCAAATACCACATATCCTCCACCCCAGAAACCACACCCCTGCATCATCCAAGTTCAAATGAGAGAGGCTTCTATCAGAATACCATACTTTTAGACCTCAAAGTAAGAGACTAGTCAGAATATGGTTGACAGTCAGCTATTAGTTCACCACTGATTGTATGTTGGTCACATTTTCTTGGGAGAAAAACACTCAATTTTCACTGCCACTACCGTGTAGAGACTGTCAATAGCCTTCTTGAAGGGGAGAAGGGGAAAAAGACGTCATTAGGAAGTTACATCAGTTGGTCAAGGGTACACAGCTGCAGAGCGAGCAGGCTGAGATCTCAAACCAGCTCAAAATAATGGAAGACAGCACAAATGGCCACCGCTGGGGACAGTAAAACACCGTGTCCTTCTCTAGCGTTGCATATCAAGGAACTGTTTAAGAGGCAGAGGCAGGGTTATCAATGATACATTGTTGAGTCAAAACAGCCAAGCTCAGCTGGCTGGGCTCTCTCTGAATTCCTCTGTGCCTGAGTCATGTGTAATTTCCATAAATGTGTGTGCACAAGTAAATGCATACACACATTTTGCATTACCAGAGAGGTCAAGGACAAAGTCTCTTAAACTTTACAGTTCACAAGAACCACTTGGAAAATATTAATAATAATAACGATGGTAATGATGAAACAAAAAAAATGTGTATTTAAGATTAGGGGCCCCTGAGCACCTAGAATCTTAAAATACTCATAAATCATGCTATGTCCACTGATTTCACCTTAGAGAACAGGAATTTTACCTTGACAACATTTTAAGTTTTTAAAAATCATCTCTATTGTTTAGAAAACGAAGGTAGAAAGTGAATAAGTTACCTCAAGGCTAAATCCTACAGGAAAACATCCCCCTGCTGGATGGACACAGACAGGGTAGGTGAGGCTCCAAGCTTTAGCTCTCTTGCACACAATGAATCTAGGAAAATGGCTGTGGTGTCTGGGAAGATGTGAATGGCAGGCAGACAGACTCTAGATAGGCAAAGCCAGGGTGTGGACTCTTCAGACACCCACTGGCAACAAGGCCATAGAGATTTGCAGTAACTAGCTGGCCCCTAAGACAACAGAGAACTACTGCTTTCTCCTTGTGTTTGTGATAGCTGGCCCCTGTGTCTGCAGTAACTAGTTTTCTCCTTGTGTTTCTGAGCAACTTGCTTTTTTCACTGCATACAAGCATATTCTTCCAACCGAGCAGGCCTGGAGGCTCCAGGTGCCAGGAATGGCCTAGGTGGGAGACAGAAGGTCTCCTCATCTGGACCCTGATGCTACAGTGGTAAGATCCTTTGTTGTTAGCCTGGAAATCAGGTCCTGTCGCACCTTTGCCTCTGGTGGCGTCTCCTCTCAGAGTTCTGAGGTCCTTACAGTGGCTCCTGGCTACACTGGTTTACCCAGTCTGCTTCCCAGACACCTCTAATTTTATCAGACACACCTCTCAGCCTCCATCACTCTGCTCCAACTCTCCTGCCCCGCCCTCTTGCTGCTCCTCAGACTTTCAAATATGTCATGACTCAGAGGCTCTCTGTCTTCCCTTCCCTCTACCTGGAATGCTTTCCCCACCTCACATACCTGCATGACTTTCCTCTGTAGTCAAATTTATTTTCTTGCACAAGGAGGATGCTATGGTTCTCTCTCCACCTCTGCTCCCATGTCCACAAGTGGAAACAGCAACTCCCATCAGTTCCTCTTTCCCGGCTTTGCTTTCATCTCCGCTCTAACTCCACCTGGCATAGTGGAAAGCAAGCTAGAAGGCAAGTGTAGAACCCATCTAGTGATGGTGTTGACCCCATTGAACTGTAAGCACCATCAGATCTGGGGTCTATTTGTCTTTATTGTTGTGTTTTCAGTGTTCAGAGCATCTCCTGATATTTAGCAGACTGGTAAATCTCTGTTTACTCTACATGAACTGGGATCATTCTACTTAGGATTCTGTGAGTCTGGCCTCTGCATTGAATTTGTGGAGTCAGGCACCGAGTCCATGGAGAAAGGACTTCTGCCAGGAAATGGAGCCATCCTAGATGTCCATCAAGAAATGAATGAATAAAGAAAATGTGGTGCATGTACACAATGGAATTTTATTCAGCTATAAGGAAAAAAATGTGACATTTGTTAGAAAATAGATGAAGCCAACAAAATAAGACAGATTGAGAAAGACAAATACTTCATGTTTTATCTTGTATAGTGAAATTATGTGTGTTTAGATGTGTGGGTGTGTGTATGTACATGTATGTAGGGTGTTCTTAGGTGGAGGATATGTGTGGGAGTTTACATGTGAGTATGTATTAATGTACTGACTGGTTTTGTGTGGCAACTTGACACAAGCTGGAGTTATCACATGTAAAGGAGCCTCCCTTGAGGAAATGCCTCCATGAGATCCAACTGTAAGGCATTTTCTCAATTAATGATCAAGGCTGGGAGGGCCCATTGTGGGCGGTGCCATCCCTGGGCTGGTAGTCCTGGGTTCTATAAGAAAGTAAGCTGAGCAAGCCAGGGGAAGCAAGCCAGTAAGTAACTTTCCTCCATGGTCTCTGCATCAGCTCCTGCCTCCAGGTTCCTGTCCTGTGTGAGTTCCAGTCCTGACTTCCTTTGATGATGAACAGCATTGTGGAAGTGTAAACCCTTTCCTCCCCAACTTGCTTCTTGGTCACGATGTTTTGTGCAGGAATAGAAACCCTGACTAAGACAATTAATAACTAAAACAGGGATCATGAGGGGTAAAGAAGAGATCGTAAAGGAGAGGGAGAGGACAATGGGATACATGTGACATGGCAGCAGAAATAGAGGTTATCTGGGAGGAAGAACAGAACCAACTGGAAAGACACAGGGAGTATGTGTGCAGATTTGGTGAAGGAACCAGGCTAGCATGACAGACAATGACATATATGTCTGGAATGTCATAATGGACTCACTAATTTGTATGCTAACTTTAAAATACACAATCACAAGTCTGTGAGTTTAAAATTCCATATACTTTCTATATAAAATTAAGTATTCATTCAAGTGTTTTAAAGCTTGCCTTGGGCAATGGCCCAGCAGGGAAGAGCATTTGCTTAGTAAGCTTGAGGGCACGGCCCCTGCTCCTGTAACCTCAAGCCCTATGGTGTGAGTGGCAGAAGATCACTCCAGCTTACTGGCTGCCAGCCCAGCTCCAGGCCCAGTGGGAGACAGGAAAGTGACATGGTTTACTGACTTCCTTGTGTGGCCTCTGAGCACTGCATATACAAGTGCACATACTTCCCCCCCCCCACGCCTCCACACCCCTACGCATATACATGCATGGACATACACATGCATGGACATACACATGCTTGCACATACGCAGATAAAACTTTTTTTTTGAAAATTACATATTTGAGATTTTGAAATAATTTAATTTAAAAAATATAAAGTCAGCAATTTCAAGCAATTTCAGGTGGGATGGATCTCATGGCCGTGTCACTCTTTCTTTTTGAAGGTCTCACCTCGAGTCTTAGCAACGATATTTTAAATGTTTACCTTGCACATGAAACATAATTTTGTCTGAAGCCTTTTTCAAAGAAACATCATCCTAGCTCCGCTTTGAAATCACTTGGCAACGCGCAACGTGACTCATTCAATTTACGTTGGCTCTGGCTCTCAGCACTCATCAATTGTTTTTAGGTGAACTAAAATCTAACCTAAAAATTGTTTCAAACATAGTTAAATTTTTATGAGCAGTCATTTAATTTGTTCTATGAGTCCATCTAGTTAAGCACTTGCGAACTTGGATTTGACAGCCCCGTGCGTAATTTAAAGAAACCATTGCTTTCTTTGGCGATCTGGCTGCGTTTACTGGCTGCTGCTTTTTCATCAGACCTCGGTACTGAACCCACTGGATCGGCTTTCCTGGTAGGAGTCAGAAAAATGAAGTCTCACGTTATTGAGTGTTAATGAGGGCCTGGATTTGTAGAGGAATTGCTATAGTGTTCTGTGACTCTGAAGAGAAGCCACAAAGTCAAGGCATGGCGCACCACAGAGATCTAGAAGCCCACACTCGCTACCCCACTCCTCCTGTGCTGCCCACCTGCGTTCCTGGGTTTAGGTGAAGATACTGCCCTTGGTGTACCTCTTCTCTTCACGTGTACCACCACTATCCCCTGGGCCCTGATGGCAGATATGTGTTCCTGGCATTTATGACATTTTGGTAGCTTTCGGTTGACTCATGTAAGGCGCGGAGGTGGGGGAGGGGTGCGGGGCGGGGGAGGGGTGTTGTGTAGTGGAGGCCACATGGGAAAACCTGATCAGTTAGTCACATGATATGCCAAGGCCCGCTGTTGACTGCAGATGGGGTTTTAATCACGCAGCCTCAAAGCTGTCCCTCATTTGTAATGACATTAGCCTTGGTGGTTTGCCCTTCACTTAAGCTGTGTGTTGCTAGGGTTTGCTTGTTGTGCTCTGCCACAGGCCGGTTTCTCTATCACCAAGAAGGCTCACGTTGAACAGATCTTGCCAAACCTCCTCCTGCATTCAGAAGGAACACATTTCATTCCTAGCTAGTACTATCTACAGAAAACGTTACAAAACTGAAAGCTAGTGACTGTCCTAGAGGACAGATGTCACCCAGAGCCACCAGATCATTTTGTTTGTTTTGCTGGCTAACCCAGCACGACTTTGAACCCACACTGTAAATAAAAGAGACAGGAGTATAAAACTCCACACTTCCGACTTCCTCCCACAGTGTGGACATTTCCAAGCCCCATATGTTTTCCTAAACAAAGTTTCATGAAGATGTATTTATTTAAAAATAAAATAAAATGAAACAAAACAAAACAAAAGCCTCTTTTTAAGAGTTGAACATTGTGATATACTCCTATATTGACTCTCAACAAATGTAGGAGGTTTGAGAGTTTGAGGCCAGCTTGAGTGCAAAGTGAGACACTCTCTAAAGAACAAACAGGAGCCAAAACAGACAAATAACCCCACACAAACCTGTGGTCTGGTTATTAGAACCCTAAGGAAGAGAGGCTGCCTGCGGGTTGAGGGAGGGCCCTTGCAGGGGATGCTATCTCCCCTTCTACTGAGCAGCAGCCCACTTGAGAGAAAAGAGAATTGAGAAATGGGTGAAATTCTTTATTTCCATCAGTCAGCAAGAACCTGTGACAAGCAGGCAGTCGTTTTAATAGACATTTGCCACTGATAAAAGGAGAAGTTGATAAAAATTCAAACATGCCACTTTCCTCTGGGGTTACGACCAAAGTCTAATGTATTCCTTCCCCTCCTGCTCACCATTTTCTTACATCTCTCATGTGGCTTTTCCTTAGAAGACAACTCTTCCATTCTATTGGGTGAACTGGATGGACTGGCTCCGATCAGGAATAGGGTTTGCCCTGCTAAAGTAAGTCAGCACATCTTGCCACATTCGTTGGCCTGGGTTGAGCAAGTCAACCAATTTGGGCTAATAAGAGAGGAGGTGGTGGCGCATGCCTTTAATCCCAGCACCTGGGAGGCAGAGGCAGGTGGATTTCTGAGTTCGAGGCCAGCCTGGTCTACAGAGTTCTAGGACAGCCAGGGCTACACAGAGAAACCCTGTCTCAAAAAACAAAACAAAAAACAAAACAAAACAAAACCAAAAAAAAAAAAAGGAGATGATTACAGGTTCTCAGTGACCAAACCTGGTAAGCTGTGGGACTTTCCCCTAATGGATTCTGCAGGACATTTGTGTGGTGAAAGTTCAGAGCTGCCAATTGCCACTTCAGAGATAAGAGATGCCAAATCCTGTATGGCTTGGACTCCTGGAGGTTAGTTTTATCACTAGACTTTCAGTTATTTGGACAAATGCATTCCCTGTTTTCTATTCCTTACAACTGCAGGAGACACAAGTGATTCAAAGCTGTGAATTCTCTTCCCGGCCAGGTCAACAGCTAAAGCAGCAGTTCTCCACCTTCCTAATGCTGCGAGCCTTCACTACAGTTCTTCATGTCAGGGTGACTCCCCACATAAAATTATTTTCATTGCTACGTCATTGCTATACTTTTGCTACTGTTCTGAATTGTAATGTGGATATCTGCACTTTAGGATGACCTTACGCTATCCCTGTGATGGGGCGCTTGACCTTCAAAGAGTTGAGAGCGCTGGTCTGGAGGAGCTCCTGCCGTCAGAGTGTTCTTCTTTGCTAGTATTTGTCTTCTCTCAGCACTACTCCCTCTTTCTTATAGAGCACCCAGGAAGCTTAGGAAGCTTGCCCTTTGGGTATCTCCTCACCATACTAGTTGACCCCAACTCCTTGCTCTGGTGATGGGTACATGGTCCAGACACAACCAGTTAGGACAATCCCTTTATGGGGCCATTTGACTAGAGCAGGGAAAGGTAGATGCTTTCATGGTGGTCCATGAAAATAAGACTGAGGTCTTTTTATTCTAATTCCTACTGAAAAGGCAACTGACTGGCTTTGCTGAAGGGGTATACAGAGAACATTGCTGAACATGCAGCAATCTAAGAGAAGAAAGACAAGAGATGAAGGCATGTCGTGAAAAGACTAAGTCCTAACAGCATTGTAGGACTGGATCTGGCCACACAGTTTGGGTGTGTTTTTTACCTTTTGTACTTTAGGATCTCGACTAATATAGATTCTTTTCCCACTAACAAACATTTATTTGTACTTATTATAATATGTTTGACTCCTTGGCCTAAAACCAATGAATGCTTAACGCAGAAAATTTGAGAAACAGACAAACACAAAGAAGAGAGAGCAAAATTCACTTTGAACCCAAAAGCCTGAATTTGGAGCTAATGGTTCAGCACGTGTCTTTCCCATGTAGTGTTTGTACATTTCCACGTCATTTCCATGTTACATGCCTCCACTGCAGCTTAGTTTAACTGACTTCCTCTCTCCATCAGTTGATGCCAGTGTTTTCCTTCCCCTCCCTCCCTCCCTCCATCCTTCCTTCCTTCTTTCTTTCCTCCCTCCCCCCACCCTGAGGTTCATTATTTATCATGAATGTATGTGCTGATGAATCTTTACACACCTGCACAGTCATTCTTCACAGTTGATTTGCACGCCCACATGTATACTAAATCTCTGTCTTACCCACTGGTTTGAAACAATTTTTAAGTGAGCATTTTCACACATTGTTCAGGCTTTTGCTATACCTTGCAAAATTGCTGTGAGGTAGGCCACTTGAATGTCTGTCTTGGTGACTCATCTATTACCTCTGAATATTACTGTTTAAATCAAGATGAACGTGTTGTTTATTGTAATGTTATTGATTTGTTTTTATTGTAATGATATTGGTTTGCCTCTTCATAGCTAAATATTCTTGTAATTTTCATATAGGAGGAACTAAGCATAAAACAGTATGGCTTACTCATTTCTGTTATTCTATTGACATCCGTTAGAAACATTTGATGAATCTTGTTTTGAGTTTTTGCTGCCAGTTTTCTCCAACACTGACCTGACCTGTCAAGAATGAAACAAAATAACTGTGGAGGTAGCATTGTGTCATTACAATAGCTAACAAAAGAGGTTTGGCCAGGACTTTGTAAGGTCAAATCCTGGTGCAACCATTTAGCAGCTGCATGCTAACTGCATAACATTTCCTTAAAACAAAATCGTTATGCCTTGTTTTTCTCATTGATAAAGTGGAAATAATGGAAATGTCATGGTTTGAATGTAAAACATCCAGACCCGGTCATTCCTTCTGACACTTGGTCCCCACAACTGGTCACACTACTTGGGGAAGTTCTAGAACCTTTGGCAGATAGATGGAGCCTCACTAGAAGACTGGCCTTAGGAGTTATAGCTTGACTGGCTTCTTGTCTGAGTTTTCTCCACTTCCTAGTTTGCTGAGATAGGAGGAATCCCAAAGACACATACACTCCTGCTGCAATGAACTCTAGCATGCCTTCCATACTACGGTGGATCTGGATTTCTAAAATCCTGAGACGACACAAATCCTTCTTTGCTTAAGTTGTTTCTATCAGGAATTCTGTCTCAGTAACACATTACCAAAGTAACTAATACACGTACCCACTTTATAGGATTGCTATGATAACAAAGAATAACGTCCCATGGCGAGGCATGGAACACGCTTAGGTTTCACTGGGCATTACCTTATTACTATAATGGATGCAACATTCACCAGCCTATTTGAGTGTTTACTGTGATGCAATCATCAGGAACATTCATTTGTTCCTTAGCTTATCAGCATCCCACACCATCTTCTAGTGAATACTGTGTGAGAGAAAGACACACAAAGCGTTACGTTACTACCAATTGCACTTTGTACTCCAGAGAAACTCTACTTCTTTGAACACTAAAGCTGTTACAATTACAAATACTTCTCCATCTTCTCTCAATGCTTCTTTCAAATATCTTTTTGAGTCATTCATTGCTGCAGTTGCTGCTGACATAAACCTTCTCATATGGGGTTTAGCTACAAAGTCAGTGACCCTAATAACACATTCAGGGAAGTCTGTCTCTGTTGCTGTTTATCCAGTTTCTACAATGACGTTTCAAAGTTTATAACCCTGTTGGTAGGCAGAGAAGGCTATTGCTTTTTCCTCATGAAAAATGAGTGCCCCACGCTGGATAGATGGATGTTTACAGTGCTTCTGGGTGTGGGCAGTGACATAGACTAAGGGCATGGAGGAGAATGAATTATAATTAGCAATAAAAGATAAACTCTTCCTGGGAAATACTAATCACAACACAGGAAGGAACCTCCCAGCTATGGCGCCCAGCCCCCCACTGAGATGAGGCAGGCCACAGGATCTCCTCTATATGGGTTACAAAGTATTTTTTTTCCTGATGAAGTTTCACAACCTCTTTTTTTTTTTTTAATGAACTATTAATGTGCTCATTCATTCGTATCATGGGGAAAGGTAACTAATTTTTAACTTTTAACCACAACAGATTGGCCTTCCCGTGATGCTTCTTTCTGGTGCTTGGAAGCCAACCGGTTTCCTAGCCTGAGTAGTGCTTCTCATCCCATATTCAAACGACAACTTACTCACCAAGATAAGAAAATACTTATCTTGACTTTCCCTAAATGAAATGTGCTTCTATCTCAATGATCTCACCTGAGTCACCAAACCCATCAGCAGAGACTAAAACTTGGGCTGGAATCCCTCCTCCCTCCCCTGCTGTATGTCAAGCAAATGTTTTTCAGGGTGAACTCTGAGAGTAATGGAGGATGCCTGGCAAACCTGTACCTGAAGATTGTGATTCTGAAGATGGCTTCTCCAAGATTATGATGGACAGATGTGGTGATAAGGGGGAAATGGAAAGTGTCCAAGTGGCAGGATGGAATTCCCCAGCACTAGTCCTGGCCCTTGTTCCCTTTTAGGCACGTAGTCCCCAGGAGAGGCATCAGCTATCCCGAGCCTCCGTTTCCTCCTTTATGAAACAGGCCTGGCAGAGGACCAAAGGGCTTTGTGTACATGAGTGCCGCCCATTCTCATTACCGCTCCTGGGTTGACAAATACGTCAGTTGAGGACATTAATTCTGGCCTCCTGGAATCTAGTCTCAGCCACCTTAAATGGAGGCCAACTGACCTCTGAACTCTAGCTTGGCCTGAAGCATTGTTGTGCTGAAAGATTATCAAATGTGAACCACTTTGCCATTTTCAAATCATCTTCAAACTAGTTTATTGCCCCGAGAGTAAATTCTTGATGAAATGATGTTTTTAAAACTGTATTGTGATGTGGCTTTGAAAGTGTGTGCCTAATCAAGAGCAATGCATTGTGTCCAAATCCTGTCTCTGTTCTTAATAATTAGGGGACCTTGGGCAAGTGACTTAGTTTCTCTGTATGTCAGATAAGAAGAGATAATGAATGTACCAGCCTTATAGGATTTCAGGGATGCTTGATAAATTAATGAGTATAAATGACTTAGAAAAATGTCTGGGATGGGATACATGCTGTCCTCAACTTCAGACTGGAATAGTGCAGACAATGGAGAGGCCCTGAGTCAATGGTATTTTTCAACACCACTGTAACTGATGCAGGGGTCTGTGAAGTAGGAGAAAGGAGAGAGTCCCAGAAGAGAAATAAAGACACGTTCCTTGGTTTACATTCCTTTGTTACTCTATCTATAACCTTTTTGAGGACAAGTACCTATCTTGGGCCTGGAGAGATGGCCCAGCAGATGGAACCACCATGCAACCCTGGTGACCTGAGGTTGATGGTTGTAACTCCTACAAAAGCCAGCTAGAGTGTTGTTCTCTGTAGTCACAGCACCAAAGATGTAAGATGTTAGAGGGAAGAAGAGGAAGAGGAATCGCTGCTCACAAGCTAGCTAGCCTGGAGGTTTACTCAGTAGAAAGAAAAGACCCCTGCTCAACAAGGTGGAAGAAGAGAACTGAGTCTTTCTCTCTGTTTCTTTCTTTCTTTCTTTCTTTCTTTCTTTCTTTCTTCCTTCCTTCCTTCCTTTCCTTCTTTCTTTCTTTCTTTTCTGTTTTCTTTTCTTCCTTCCTTCTTTCTTTTCTTCTTTCTTTCTTTTTTTATTTTCTTCTTTCTTTTTTGTTCATTCTTTCCCTCTTTCTCTCCCTCCTTTCTTCCTTCTTCTCTCTCTTTCTTAATATTTTGTTTGTTTGCTTGCTTGCTTGTTTTTTGTTTTTGTTTGTTTGTTTTTCCAAGACAAGGGCTCATGATGTAACCCTGACTGTCCTGGAACTCACTCTATAGACCAGGCTGGTCTCCAATTTAGAGATCTACCTGCCTCTGCCTCTCAAGTGCTGGGACTAAAGGCATGTATCACTACATCCTTAACAACTGATTCCTGAAAACTGTTTTCTGACCCACATGTGTCACACAAGTTACCTGTCCTCCATGACCCACCCTCCCTCCCAGCCAGAACAAGACTCCTTTTTGAGAGCTATGAACTTCTCCTGGGTATCCACAGACGCCTAGAACTCAAGACTTAAAACAAATACACAAAGCTAAGAGAGCAAGCAACTAGAAGATGCTCACTTAAAAAAATCTGATTTGTTTATTTTTTTAAATATATTTTTGATGAGAGAGAAGGGTCTATGGCCAAGAGTCCTTGCTGCTGTTAAAGAGGCCATGAGTTCAATTCCTAGTACACATATCAGGTAGCTGGCAACACCTATAACCCCACCTCCAGGAAAGTCAATGCCTCTAGCCTCTGCCTCTCAATGGGGATCTGTAATCATGTGAAAATACCCCTAAAAGATACACTAATAGAAATATACAATCTGTTTTTTTCGCTTTGAAAATTGGGGCCCTGAAAAGTTTATCAAATGCTAGACTACACCAAATGTCTTGAAGGGAAACTTCTACTATCATTCTTTTCTCTCTATTTTTACTGTTTATCTTAGGGTTTCCATTGCTGTGAAGAGACACCGTGACCAAGGGAACACTTAGAAAGAACATTTAATTGGGGCTGGCTTACAGCTTCTGAAGTTCAGTCCACTATCATTATGGAAGCATGGCGGCATCCAGGCAGGCTGTTCCTGGAGGAGCTTAGAGTTCTACATCTTAATCCAAAGGAAGCCAGGCTCAGACTCTATCACAGGCAGCTAGGAAGAGGGTCTCAAAGCTCACCTTCACAGTGACAAACCTACTCCAACAAGACCACATTTCCCAACAGTACCAAACCCTATGGGCCAAGCATATTCAAACCACCACATTGTTCAATTCAAAGAGTCTGTGTCTGTCCCAAAGTACTCCAAAATACCCACAAGATCAGTGGAGAGAAGGAAAGGAATTTAGTAATCATCTTATCCTAAATGTTCTTGCTTTCTTCATCCATCCCTCTCTGTGTTTCTCTGCCTCTGCTCTCTGTCTCTCTCTTCTCTGTGTCTGTCTCTCTCCCAGTGTGTTCATGCTTATGTGTGTATGTGTGTGTGTGAGAGACAGAGACAGAGACAGAGACAGAGACAGAGACAGAGACAGAGACAGAATGGGTGTGTTCATGTATATGTAGAGGTGAAAAGACAACCTTTGGCATTGTTTCACAGGCACTGTCTGCTTTTCCATTAAGAGACGGGAGGAGTCTCTAGCTTCACTAGAACTAAATCAAGCAGGCAAAGCTGACTGATCAGAAAACCCCTGGAATCCTTCTGTCCTAGGACTTACAAACATCCTCTGCCAGACACGGGTTTGGTTTGGTTTATTTGCTTTGTTTTATTTTAAATCAGGGCTTCTGAGGTTCCAGCTCAGCTCCTTGTGCTTGCATGCAAGGCAAGCACTTTACTGGCTTTCTTGGAGGGAAGAACTCTCTCAGCCCCTTGAAGTTTGCTTTCTACAGATTAAAAAAAAATGTCAAAAGATTCATTGATTTGCCTGAAGCCACCTAGAAACTGAGCTGAAATCAGTATCGGCCAAGCTCAAGTTTTAAAAGTCCTGGCCAATGCCCTTTCCATAACTCATCTTCAGGATCACAGTGGAAGGGGAGAAAACTGGGACTAGGAAGAGGCAAAGGAAGCTTCCACATGCAGATGTGAAAATTGCTGTTTCTCTGGATTCAACATACACACAGAAAAAGGATAATCTGATCAAATATGAAGGATACAATTATTTACTCGAGGAAGTCCAGGCTGAGCAAGCCATCATCAACTTTCCAAGGCAGAAGTTATTAGCAGCCTTGGACGTTATTTTTGTCTTTATTTGTATTTCATTAGGAATAAATCTTACTGCCGTGTTGGAGCCTGGCATCATTTTGTGACATATGTAGACAGAACCCCCGGTCACTGTCCTTCCTGAGGTGGGGTATGTGTGGTGGGGGTGGGGACTCTAGAATGACTTCACTAAGTAACGCAACAGCAGCCCAACACGTCCCCACAGAGACAGGGCTCTGGATTTCCCTTAACACCCCACCCACACCTGCAGACAGGGTAACACCACCCAGAAATGAGATTCAAGGGATAGGCTTTTATTCTGTTCTAGCTCACTGTTCTCTAACAACCAAGATCAGCAAGTAGGTTTCTAGATGGAGTCAAACCTCCAAAGAGCAGCACTCTGTGTCATATTTGAATTTGGAAAGAAAATTATATGACTGCTTTACTCAGTCTGACAAATCTGTGCAAATCACCCCCACCCCCGTTTCATCTCTGAGTAAACAAGCCCATTGGCAAATGCAAATGTCCTTGTTTGACCAGGACTTGGGGACAGTGCCCTCAGCACCTCAGCAAAACTTTAACCAGCAATCTCCAGATCGTATCGGTTTGTTACTTTGGCTTATCTATTCCTTTATTTATTTTAACAGCGTGAGGATTGAATCTAGGGATTGTGTATGCAAGGCAAGCACTCTACCACCAGGCTATGCTCACAGCCTTTATGGTAATTTAACTTAATTTATTTTATTTTGTGAACATACCCAGACTGGCCTGGAACTTGCTGCCTAACACAGATTGACCTCAAGATCCTCCTACCTCAGCTTTCCAGTGCAGAGATTACAGTCTGTTACTGACAGATCTCAGTCACCTCTCTCTTGAGTTTTATAAGTGATCTTTGCATTGCCTTAGTTGCTTTGAATGTGTGTGACATCAGACTTCTGCAGATGAGACATTCCTCCCAAACTAACTTCCACCACACACCACGTAGGCGTTTAGGTTAGGTGTTGACCTCAGAGAACTTTCAAGTTGTTCAGTATTTGCATATGTCTGGGTTGTTGTCCAGTGCTGACCTCTGCCATCATCCACAGCTGGGCACTTCTGAATCACCTGTTGTAGCTTCTTTGAAATTTACCAGGTCGAAAAGGTTTTCACTTGGTGCCTAAGATCACACAGAACTGGAACTACTTCACTCTTAAAACCATTTAAGACGTCAGACTTACAAAGCAGAGTGATCACTTATGAAGTATCTTAGCACAAATGCTGGAGATAGCCTGCTCTAACTTTGACTCCCACAGTTTCTTCCTCAAATTGGCTTGTTAGATTGCTTATGTTGTTTGTGGTGCTGGGATGGAACTCAGGGCCTCCTACATGCTAGAAAAATATTCTACCACTGAGCTACCCTCTCAACCCCCACCCAGAGCTTAATCTTGGAAGACTCTTTCTTTACCAATAGAGTAACCTTCAAGAACAGCTTAGCCTACACCTCTGTGAACTTGCTTTGTGCATATGCCCATTTTTAGGCCCAAAGAAGAGGTCATTTTGTCTCTTCAGGTGCCCAAAGGGTCTATAGGCCATCACAGTTTAAGGATAGCTTCTTCTATAGTTATTTTAATTACTATTAGGACACATAGACTATATATATATATATATATATATATATACACACACACATATATATATCACATAGAGCAATGGAACCTTTACCTGAGATTCCAAAAATAAACACTGACAAAAGACTATCACACCTTAGACACTCTTCTTCCATTCTCGCCCTCAAAAATGAGCACAGGCCTGGTAGAGCAGGAGATAGCATACCCTCTGGATTAAGGGTTAAGATGATCAAGAGTCTCATTTTTCAGGTCACGCTGTCTCTATGTAGCGAAAATGTAGTTTTAGCTAAAATGTAGGCCTAGAGGCTTTTCAATAAAACTTGATTTACAAAAGCAGATGTGGAAGACTCAACTCTGTCCTTGTACTAGTTGCTGACCTCTGTCCTCAAAATTTAAAGAAGTTATTAAGAACAATAAGGCTCACGTATCTGTCACCACTACAACACGAACGGATTTCAAGCGGCTTCAGAAACACAAAATGCCTGGTCCATAGATGGTGGTGGTTGTGTTGAAATGAAGGCAAATTTCAACGAGTTCTACATCTTGGACAAGGTTGGTGTGATGTTAACACTTAACAGTAGAAACCAAGAACTTCACAGGCTCAACTCTCTCAAGCCACAAGATAAATATAACACTGGGTTCTTCAAGCTGTGACTTATCTTTCTGTGCAACTCAAGGAAATCAGATTGTTGGTAAGTGACTGTGGTAAGACTATCTTCTCACCTCAAGGCCTCATTCCAGTCGGGAGACCCCTCCCTTTTCCTCTACAGGTAGGGCTCTGCTATTTTTTAGAAACCTGATATTCTCAGAACCACAGGCTCAGGCACTGCATGGGAAAGCAGGTGGTGCCTGCTGGGCTCAGGCTGTTTTTTGTCAAAGGAAAGAGAGAGAGAGAGAGAGAGAGAGAGAGAGAGAGAGAGAGAGAGAGATCCTTGAAGTCTACCATTGCTTTCCTTCTGGAGGCCAACCATCATGAAGGACCCAGCTCCTCATCTCCCCCGCCCCCACACATTAAAATAACTAGATATTTATATTTTACCTCCCTGTTTAATATTTATTTTTACACACTCTCTGGTGAGTTCATTTATATCGTCCCAATAAACAATAGTGGAGGGTCTTTTTTTTTTTTTTAAATTTTTGTTTATTTATTTTTTGGAAGTGGAAAAAAGAAAAAGGCCTGGCACCACAGAAGCCAAAAGTTAGGGAAAGTTAATCAAAACCAAAATGATCTTCTAGGTTGAAACCCCCACCTGAAGATTAGTGAGTTCTGAGAGTCACCTGAGGGAGAACAACCAAATGTAAGCAAGAATGGACTTCATCTTTCTGGGAGCCAGGACTATCCACATGAATACGAGTGATACGACTTTAGGGGGACAAGGCCAAAGGAATTGAGGTGCAGTCATGGCATGAGTCGGCAGGAATGAAAGGAATTTGATGGGTTTTTTCCCCCTCCTTTTTTATTTCCCAAGAGTCAGGTTCATCAAGATATATTGGATGGAAAGTACCTGTTTTCAGTGGATAGCCACACAAGTTTTGACAGGGTTAGTAAATTATATTTCCCTCATGCAACAGCAGTTGGCTGTTCTGGCCACTCCCAGTCCCTGGCGACTGCTATTCTTCTAGGTTTGCCTTTTCCAGAATGCTCGATACTCATAATCATACCGAGTGGCAGAAGACATAAGAATCTAACCTCCAAGCGGAGCTTCTAGAGATCAAACAGCAACTTAGAGCAGATGGTGCAGCTGGCAAAGATCTATTTAAAAGTGCCATAGATAATGGAACTGTGTAGGTGTGTAACTTTATCCTAAATGCTGTCAATCATTCTGCTGTCTACTGGTGGCCAGGCAGGTGCTTTCCCAGACTCCTTGAACCAGCAAGCCCCCATACCCTGCTTTCATTCACCATCATTACTGGTTGTACCATAGCTACCAACTCTGCACGTGCAAAACTGAACTCATATTTGTGGCTTCATTCCCTGTAGTGGGCAGAACAAGAGGCTCCAGAGACCTGTGACTGTTTGTTTATTGTGAGTGGGAAAAGGGGCTTTGCAGAGGTGAGGCAAGAATCTTGAAATGAGAAAGTGATCCCGAAGTATGTGTGTGGTGGACCCAATATAATCATGGAGTTCTTGCAAGAGCATAGGCAGGGTCAGCGAGAGGAATTTAATGGTGGCTTTGAAGGTGGAGGAGGTACCAGGAGCAAAGGAATCCTGGTGGCCCATAGAAGCTGGAGAAGGCAAGAAAAAGGCCTCTGTGCTAGAGGCTCCCAATAAAGTGTAGCCTTCACGGTATTGTAGTTCAACCTAGTGAGACCCACACAGACTTGTGACATCCAGACCTATAAGGCTGTACATTTGGTTGGTTATGAGTTCTAGAGTTTGTGACAGTTTGTCATGGCAGCAACATACTCTCCAAATATAATTCTTTTGTATTTTTTCCCTCAAAATTTCTGTCCAAGAAAATTTTCAAGGCAAAGCTCCTGGATGACCTGTCTTTGACTGCCCATACCCTACATCCTCATCTCAACTCTAGTTTCCAAACACCTTGTGAAGGACACTCACTTATTCCCGGTGCTAGGGCCTCTTCTTAGCCCTTATTCTGGCTTTCTCTGACAACTTCTGAGTTGGTTCCCTCACTCTCTTCAGTGTATTCTCTGTCTCAGAGTCAACACAAATTTCCTAAAAATTGAATCAGATCATGTCACATCCCGTCCTAACAATCTTCAATAGCTTCCCATTGTCGCCAATGCCTTTATTGGCTTGCAAGCCAGACCTTGTATTCTAGGACAACCCCTGCTTTCTCAAGCCCTCTTTCTCCTATTTACCTGTTTCTATTCTCCTCATACCATAACATATTCTCTTTTCTGAATAGAGACACTCTCTCTTTCTGACATGTTTTTCTTTCTATGGGAAGCACTTTTTCCTGGCCTCTATCTGGCTTTAGATTTTGGCCTCCTCTGGAAGTACTTCCCAACCTTTCTTGTGTGGAATCTGCTGCGTTCACCTCCTCTATTTTAGTGCTCAGCAAACCATTCTGTGATCACACATCAAACTGTGTCTTCTCCAACCACACCTTCAAACTCTGGAGGAATGGAAGCAAAGCTTGCCCCACAGATATATTTCACAGAACCGGGAGTGGAGCAGTTTCTCAACAAATAAACCTAAAATCCTGTGAAAAGATGCCTAAGTTTACAATTCGGAAAAGAGAGGGGTTTCCTTTAGCTTGCAGTGTTGGAGGGAACAGGAAGAGGTGAGGCGTCCGGAGACACTTGAGGAAGCGTGTGCTATTTGTATTGGCTCTGATCCTGCTATCCTGCTAGGTAGAGGTGGGGCTGGGTGTCTGAAAACTCTAGTTCCTATACTCCATTGTCAGCTGTGTCTAGAGAGGAATCTGAGAACACAGGAAGAGCTCTGGCTTTGAGATACAGTGCTGGCAGCTGCTTGATCAGCTCAGGGGTATGGCCTCTAGACTTCATCAGCCCAGGCAGGGTGACAGACAGTACAGGCCCACTCCAGGCAGCACCTCTCTGTTTCATTTAGAACTGACAAGCAACAGGTGTGAATTCAAGGCCTTCAACCTATGCACGCCCAGGCCCAGCCTCTTTTTTGTTCCTTGGCCCTCTCTCTCTCCTTTCCATCTTTCAATCATCCTGAAACCGATTGCCTACCTATAGCAATTCCTTGCTTTGAAACTCATACAGTAGTTTCTATACTCCTACCTAGATGCAGCCTGATACTCTCATCAGAGACAGGGCAAGGGCAGAGAGAGAAAAGGATTCCATAGACTACACCACCACAAGCAGATTTCCAATTATTAAGTGTTTGGAAGGGGCGTTGGAAACCACAAAAATCATTCAATTTGGCCAGAGCATGGATGCTGAAGAGAAGCATACCAAAAAGCTACAGAAGCAAAGGTCTGTGTCACAGAAAGAGCCAAACTATTGGTAGAAAAGTGTGTGCTGGTTTTAGCTAACACTGAAGATTCACTGGGGTCTTGAATTACATGCTAAGATTGGAAATGTGCACGAGAAGATATTTCTGATTGTAGTTAAATGTCAGGAAAGAAGAAAAAGGATAAAGAAGACAATCAGAAAGTGGTATTCAGAGGCTGTGGCATTTTGTTGGGTGTAGTAAGTAGAAGGGAAAACCCAAGATGACACCACAATTCCCCCCATTTAACTGGAAGGTGGGGGTCATTCGGTAATGTCAGGAAGGCTGAATGGAAATGACTGGGGAGTTGTGGAAGGCAGAACAGGCCTCTGTAGTCAGCAATTTAAGTCTCTATTCATGTGATCTCATTTGATTTGAATTCCAATTTCTCGACTCTTTCCACTAGTTGGCAAAGAGGTTAACTCTACATACCACAGTCTGATCATCAGACGCAGAGAAGAAAGATCCAAGACACAACCGTAGATGAGATCACCAAGGGTGAGAATAGAAAAGTCAGAACTACAAGAGGCGGGGAACAAGGGGAGAGAAGATGTGTCGGAGGCAAGGAAAGGGTCAGTTAGACAGACTGGGTTAGCAGAAAGACCGTTGGCATAAAGGTCCACACAGTACTGCTCTGTATAAAGAAAGGGAAAGATCATCAAACAAACAAACAAACAACAACAACAACAAAACCCAAGAATTGCCAACACTGTCATGTTCTATAAGAAGTTAAGATTATTGATGTTTAGGAAACACACACACACACACACACACACACACACACACACACACACTGGGTTTGCAGGTAGTTACTTCAGTCATTTAGTGGAGACAGAGTTCATATTTCTTTGGGCTCAAAATCAACCAAGTATGAAGAAAGGCAATGAAGATGGCTTCCGTCTCTGCCTTGGTTTCTTTCCCTTGCCCACCACCGGTTCCCTCAGAAGATCCACTTACACATTACATGATACTGCCTGATTTCAGCCTAGGCCAGGCCAACTGCTGGCATTATTTATATGGAGCTCCCTTACTGTAAGCTTGAACTCCAGTGGACACAGAGTCCATGTGACTATTTTCAGTTTATTGGGTGTGCTAAAGTTATGCATTAACATAGAAGACCTGTGTTCTCAGCGCCAGACACTGTCTCAGAGTTCTGAAGAAACTCTAGCACTTACTAAGTGAAAGCCTGACTTCATAAGAAAATGCCAGAGCAAAAGAGTATTACAGTATTTCCCCTCATTTTCTCATGTAGCTTTGTATTATATATTTTTACATCACCCTGACAGGTATCACTTACAAGTACTGAGTACTGACTATCTCAAAGACCCCAGCGAACTCTGTAGACCGAAGTCCTATGTTAGCCATAGAAGCAGAAGAGGGCTTCTTCTCTTTGACAAATGTGATGAAGCAGAATTAAATTGAATGACTTTATAAGGATTCCAAACCCAATCTAAATCATATCTCAGGATCCTTTCACAGATCAGAGCCTTCCTGGTAGCTTCTAGAAGGAAGAATGGAGCCCTCATACTTCTGCTAAGGTCCACGTAATCTGCTAAGGTTTAGCGTCTACTTAATCAAGTCAAACTTCATAAAATACAGAACCGGCTAAATCCAAATCTAAATATGTTCATAATAAAATATCAGCTCTTCCAATTTCATTCTTACGAACAAACAAGGCTGTTAAACATCTAAACATCGGTGCAGTAGGTGGAAACAGATGCCATCGTTTATTTAAAGATTAGTGTATTCAACAATGAAGGGGGGGGGGAATGTTGCCTGTTCAACACAGCATCTTAGGATTTGAGTAGTTTTATTTCAGAAAATAAACTTGGGCTGTCATATTGTATTCCGGGATTTTAGAGTATCTTCCAGATCATGTAACTCTGTTTTGTTTCTGTAGTGTAAGCAGGTCTGTCTTAAAACTTTCCATAAAATAATTCCATTTTAAATGGATAAAATGAAACTGTCTGAATTAGTCTCAGTCTTGCTTGATTTTTCTAACAACCAACACCAGCAGCAATAAATACAGTGTCAGCCTTCTCTGCCTTCTCAGTATCATCCCAGCCATAGACTCAGCTGAGGGTCAGAAGTGCTTGGGACAAACAAAGCATGTACAGAGTACCAACTTCTGTTCACATTATTCCAGAAACAATATGGCATAGCCACTAACTTGCATAGCATTTGCACTGCATCAGAGAGTAAGAGTAAGTTAAAGATAATGTAAAAAACTCGGAAAGATGAGAGCATGTCAGGTGGGAATACGGCAGAGTTTTATGTCTGGGACTTGAATATCCAAGAGATTGATAGATTCGCATGTGACACTTCATAGGGAATAGTTAAAAATCCCAGTTAATTTCCACTTCCGGTCTGGAATTGATATTTTTTTCTGAAGTGCAAGATTTCAAACAGAGATCTTGCTTCATCTTATGGTGCTTTCCTTCTTTATTTAGACAGAGAGGGTGTGTGGGAAGGCGCGTGAGGGAGGAACAGGGATAGCTGGGTGGGTTCAGTGTACTCTTCCATCACTTTCTTATATGTCAAAAAAAACAAAACAAAACAAAAAACCCAAAAAACAAAAAACCTTGACAAAGGAGTCTGTCCCCTTACTGTATCAGCTCACCACCCCCCATTTACTTCTCAGCATACCACCATCTGGCTTCCAACCCCACATCCCATTGAGACTATTGTCGTGAAAATGGCTGCCGTCTTCCAACATGGTCAGTGCACTGACCTATTTTTAGGTCCCCTTCTAGGTGAACTTTCTGCAGCATTGGATACGGGCGTGCAAGCTCAAGCTCCACATGCACGTGCTAGATGGCTGCAACCCTCATAATAGAAGGGCAGCCATCGAACCTGTCCGGGCAGACGCTGGTGAGTCACGCCCCGTCCAATGCTGCAGTGGGCATGTGTGTAGTTGTCTCTTCCACGGAAGCAGCTGCTGTGCTCCTATGGTTCATGTTGGTCACGGGGGAATGTGGACATTGCTACGTCTTTTGATTTATTTTTGTTGTTATTGTAAGAAGCCGGCTTCTTATGGGAATGTTTCCAGTTTCTAAACATGGGCTCATTTTTTTTTAAACTGTTCATGGGACAATTCACATATTTCTAGACCTCTGAGGAGAGGCCTCTGGTGTCGATGACTCTTGGCTTCTTGTGGTTTCGGGGCCTGGTTGTCTCTCCTTTTTGCCTACTCGTTTCAATCTTTCCCAGCACCCTTCACTCTCGTGCTGCGGCTCCCCAGCATTTTTCCCCGGTCCTCTTTCACAGTCTAATCCTCTTGGGTCATGCCATAGAACAGGGAAAGCTTTCTGGGCTTCCAACCAGAGCAGTTGTCCAGGGCCCCACACGCAGAAGGCTCTGTGCCTGGCTTAACGCTCTGCAGCTGCTGTCATGAAATTCTTATAATACTGTTTCAGTCCATGAGAGAGGTTCTACGGGACAGCAGGACATGTGCGGCCACTTGGCATTTCAGCTTAAGTGCACTCCATCTCCTCCCTAGGAAGGGTTCTGGCCACCTGTTCCTCCTCCCTTTCCATCCTGGATCTTGCCTGTCCCCTTCATCTATCTATCACCCAAAGACTGTCTTTCCCCTCACCCTGACAGCGATCTAAGTTCAAGGAGAAGACGATTGGGGTTCTTCTGCCTATTCTCAGTGGTATTTGGGGACAAAGCATGGCAGCCATGGTCATTCCTACCTTAACTGGAGTAACATAATTTACCTGCTGGGGGTATCCCTTAACTATCAAAGTCTAAATAGTGGGCATATTCTAATGCAGATGCTTCAACACCTTCAGGGATCACGCAACCATCTTCCCTCAGTAAGACTGACTTATGGAAGGGTCCTCTTTTATCCCTTGTTGAGAAGGTTGTGTGTGGTTTCTGTGAGATGCAATGTATCATCTTCCAGGCCTGAATTTATATAGACATTTTGAGTCCCCAGATTGGCCCTGGAGAACCTGACAGAGTCTAAAGTTGCCCTGAGAATGTTATGAGATCCTTCAGGTCAACCCATGCCTGGTGACTCTTGTCCTGGTTTCTCCTTGTCTATCTTACGTTGATGAGTTCGGGTCATATTGGAGCACCTCCTGGTCAGGCCATGAGGGATGAATTGTATGATTTCAGTGGTTCTACACAGGAACAAAATGTTCTAGTATTTATGAAAATGACATTAAATTAATGCCAATAAGACCATTTCAGTACTTAGAACATTAAATAGCAGATTAATAAAAACACACACCATAATATGTTGAAAGTCAGGCCAGGGTAGAATGGAAATTCTTTCTTTCTTCTTCTTCTTCTTCTTCTTCTTCTTCTTCTTCTTCTTCTTCTT
>JANHMN010000007.1:33457145-33481029 GCA_030674055.1 Rhabdomys pumilio | reverse complement strand
CTCTCTCTCTGACTCTCTCTCTGACTCTCTCTCTGACTCTCTCTCTGCCTCTCTGCCTCTCTGCCTCTCTGCCTCTGCCTCCTCAAGTGTCGAGATCAAAGGTGTGCCCTACCCCCACAAGCATAATGGTTAATTTCAACAGCCAGTCTGATTGGATTAAGGAAGCACCAAGAGTGTCAAGCAGCCCTAACTTTAGGTATGTTTGTGAAAGCCTTTCCAGAAAGGAATTACAAAGGAGAGAAGACATACTGCCTATTTCATGGACTAGGATACTAGAATGAATCAAAAGGGTATGGGGATGATATAAATACCCATATTCTTTTCTGGTTTTTGGTCTGCTGACCGAAAAAAAGCAGCTTTATGCTCCCTCCACCAGCCACAAGCTGCTCTCCCTGTCATGTCTTCCCCACCATGATAGACTAAGTCCTTTCTCCCTGAAGTTGCTTCTCATCAGATGTTTGGTTAGGGCAATAAGAAATGTCACCAAATGCACACTCTATATTTGCTTAATGGTCTCCTAAGTGACTTACAAATAACTTACCCTTTATTTAGCTAGCTATCAGATTCAGGCAGTCAACAACCCAAAGAATCACAGAAAAGAGAGCTGGTGTCAAATCACCCATCTCCCGGGATGTCATGCTGATACAAGCTACCACTAATGAATGGCATATACTTTATTGCCTTTTAATTGGCATTAAATACAAACCTGAGGTAGAGTTGTTCACCCAGTTTTTCATTTTATTAATATCAAAGCAGATGATAAACTTGAACACAGGCTCACAAAACCCTGCAGAGTCAGGACCGATATGTTCCTCATCTACCTTAGGAATCAGGAGGTTACTGGGGTATTAGTTATTCATTATTGGTTATTAGGTTATTGGGTTATTACTATTTTCCATTAACCCCTTAGTGGATAGAGTAGCAAGCATGGCTGTGCTCTGAGCTTGAGGATTAGAAAAACACAGAAATCTCTAGCCCTTTTTAAATAAGGTCTAGTTAGTTCAATTCCACTGTTTCAGAACATCTAACCATCCAGACGCTTGGCATCTGTTGACAACAGCAGTCCCAAGCTCCATCCCAGATCTGTCAACATTTGAAGGGAGAGAGGATGGACTTGCATTTAAATAAGGCCTCTGGTCCATCTCAGGACATCTACCATGCATTCCAAAGTGTACAAAAACCCATTTTTCAACATAAATTCAAGAATTTTAGATTGCCAAATGAAATTAGACACACACACACACACACACACACACACACACACACACACACACCATATGCTTTGAGCAACATTCAGAAAAGAGGCGCTCTAGTGGAGTGAAGTTAACATAACGTAAACTTACTGCTCTTAATGTTAAATATTTTAAACATTCCACCGAAAAATCCTATGTTACATAAAGCACCATCTTTTCAAACAAAAAAAAACGTAGCACATCACATCATTATTGTAGATATCTATTATTATAAGAATAGCTTTAAAAATTACTCACACTGTAAAGCTGTCAGACTGTAAAACTGCTGCACACAGCTGTGTTTTACGGTGCTATACTTGTTTCGTGCATTGATTAAATAATTTTCTTTTTCCCCCTTTGCTGTCAGGTAATTCTTACTAACGCTCTCCATTCCATTTGTTTATTTATTTTGTTTTAAACTGTCTGTTTTTCTCTTTAAGAAGCTTTGGGAAAGTGTGAAGAGCCCTTTATGGCTGGAGGTCTTGTGTGGGTGGGAGGATTAGCTAGAAACCTTTCAGATGTAATAAGCCATAACTCAAGATTGACTTGAACAATAAGGGAATTCATTAGTTTGCTTAATGAGAACCCTTGTTTTACATAGCTGAAGCAAAAACGACACGCAAGTTTTAGCCTGCGTTTTTCACATACTGTTATCAAACCATTTTCCTATGTCATTAAAGTCCTGTAGAAGATCTGTGTACCCATCGCTTCACCTGTTAATTAGTGCAGCAACGGACGTTGAGTGTTTGATGTGTGCCACAGAGGAAGGAGGTGGAGATAAAAGGCAGAGACAAGGCCTCTGCTGTCCTGTGGCTGCCAGTTTAGTTAGTGGGAGTATTCCATGATTATGTGACCATCTATTTTGTTTTCAAGAGCTGTTTTGCAACTGCGAATAGTATCTTTGATAAAAAAAAAAAAATATTGGCTTCATTTTCACAGGAGTAACTTCTAAACCTAGTATTCCTGAGTTATTTTCAAGATTTTATTGGTTGTCAAGATTTCTTTTGATTCTGCCATAATAAAACCTACATCACGTAGCACTGCCATTTTAACTACGTTGAAGTCTGTAATTAAATACATTGGTACAGGTCTAGTCACAGTATTGTGCAAACATCACCACCACCCATCTCCCGAGGTGGTCATTGTTGATGCTGAAGCCCTGCCCATCTAACAAGAATGACCCATTCCCCTCTCTCCTGGACTTCAAAAGCCAGCATTCCACTCTCTCCCTGTACAAATTTGAATGTCACAGATACCTTGTACAGATGGAATAATACAGTGTTTGTCTTTTCATGTCTGGATTATGCCCTTTATTATAGTGCCTAGCTCATCCATGTTATCAGCATACATCGGAATCCCATTCTCAATAATAAGATGCTATGTGTAAAACAATATATTTGGTCTCTCCCTTTATCTACTGAGATGTTTGGATGGGTTCCACCTTTTGGCTATTGCAAACTCATATTTGAATTACTTTCTAAAATGGGTTATAGTTGCTTAGGCATAGTGATGGCATATATGTAATTTTTTTTTTTTTGGTTTTTCGAGATAGGGTTTCTCTGTGTAGCCCTGGCTGTCCTGGAACTCACTCTGTAGACCAGGCTGGCCTCAAACTCAGAAATCTGCCTGCCTCTGCCTCCCAAGTGCTGGGATCAAAGGCGTGTGCCACCACCGCCCGGCGGCATATATGTAATCTTATCTCACAAATCAGTTGCCATAATTGTATTTTTATAATTTTGTTCTTGGGAGAAAAACATCTTACAACGTTAAATCACCCCTTTCATTGTTAGTCAGCTAGATCCGTTGTCAGCTGCCTACAGTTCCATTCTTATAGACCAGAATCTTGTTCTTTTTCTTTTTTCTTGATCTTCCTTACTGCAAGGTTTTAATATAAAAATTTCTCCCCTTGTCAAATTTATTACACATACTTTTTCAGTTTACCATTACTTTTATTTTTCTTGAGTATCTTTTTGATAAAGAGAGTAATTTTCATTTTAATAAAATCAGATCTAGAAGGACATTTACATGTGTAATTTAACCCTAGACAATTCTTTCCCATATTAAAATGTATTTCTTTGCTGAATGTATGATATTTGATGTAGAATTATCTACAGTTTTAAAAAAAAACCAACAACTGAGAGGTATCTCTGCATACTTTTAAGTGTTATTTTTAACCTTATTGCTACATTTGATACTGCTAACTATTCTATTTCAAAGTATGGTTGTTCATTAGTATCCAACGGGAACTGTTCTAGGAGTCTTGGATACCAAAATGTATAGATACTGAAGTCTCTAATATAAAATAGTGTAGTACCTAGATTTTTCTTATGCTCGATATAATCTTTACATCACCTCTGTCTGCTGAGAGTTACTGAGTACAATGACGATATTATGTAAACAGCTATTGTTCTGTATCATTTAGGGAGCCCTAAGAGAAAAACAAGTCTGTAGATATTTAGACCTTGCTCAGTGTTTTGCTTGTGTATTCTGTAGTTTGTGTTTGGTTGAATCTGTGGATGTGCTACTCACAAACGCATAACTCACAGACCCATGCCTACCGACTGTTCTTTTTCTCTTGGTTGGTTTTTGTTTAATTTCGGGTTTACTAACTCTCTCCTGCTTCTTCTCTCTACTCTTGTTTTCAGAATACTTTTTGTTTGCTTGCTCCTAAGATTGATTTCTTCCCATCTTTCATTCTTCCCTTTATAAGTCCTCTCTTAGGAAGCTGGCCTGACCAAGGCTTCCACTTTCCCCTCCTATGGGAATGACATTTTAAAACAAGGCAAAGTGGTGTCTGGTTTGTTCCAGAAGAAATGAGGAGACTGACTGGTTGCAGTAACTGAAAGAGCAAGAAAGCAAAAGGAAATGAAGTCAGACTGGCAGGTAGGGCCAGATCATGGGGGATCCTCCATGAACCATTTCAGTGCAGTTAAAGTAACATTTGTAATTACTATTTTGTTTTGTTTTTGAGTTGTGTTGGGGTGGAGTGGGGAGTCTCACTATATTGCCTTGGTTAGCCTGAAACTTATATTGTAGACTAACCTCAGAGTTATTCTGCCTCAGTCTCTTGAGCACTGAAAGGATAGGAATATACACCACACCCAGCTTAGGTGGATGGAGAGTTCAAGACAGGAACTCAAGCAGGACAGGAATCTGGAGTTCAGGAGCTAATGCAGAGGCTGCGGAGGCTATGGAGTGCTGCTTACTGGCTTGGACACCACAGCATGCTCATCTACTTTCTTATAGCATCCAGCACCACCAGCCCAGGGTTGGCACCACCCACAATGGGTTGGGCCCTCCCCCATCAATCACTGATGATAAAGAAAACGCCCCCATAGCAGTATCTCTTATCCTGTGGCTTTCGAGACCCACAGGTGCTCGAAATTTTATGGAGGTATTTTTTTCAGTTGAGCCTCCCTTCTTTCTGATGACCCAGCTTGTGTCAAGTTGACATAAACCTGCCAGCACCTAAGGATTTACACTCCTACATGGCTATTCAGCTTTGATCTCTCTGAGAGCACAAAAGTGAATGGTTCTTCCCAGATTCTGAGAAGCCTCACTACCACTGAGGATTCTTTGGTTTTACAAAGACCTTTTCTGCTCCTGTAAGTATAAACTGCATGGTCAGAGATGATCAATAGTATTACTTTGAACCCCTAGACTTCATGCCTGCGAGGGCCCATGATTTTGCTTATGATTAAAATGCCTTTACTTCCTCTTGGTGTAGTTAACCTTTAACTTAGCGACAGCTTCCTCTGGTCATCTAAGTGTTCCTTAGAACCTCAGCTGGACTGTGCTTAGGGAGCATGCTATTTTATCATTATTTAAATTTTTTTGAGGGGCTGTGTGTGATCAGTCCCTTAAACCTCGGGTGCTAGCGCAGCACAATGACTGTCCTTAGTAACCTATATATTAATGCCTTTCATGAATGAAAGAGATTAACTATCCCCCAGCTAAATTAAGGATCCCTAGCTGCCAGCTAGACCTCTAAATTTATTTTATGTCACTTTAAATTCTAAATTATTTTCCAGGTTAAATTTAGGGTCAGACAAAAAAAAAAACTTTTGAGTCTGCAACATTTAGTAGGCCTTAAGGAGAATGACAGCTTCATTATTTTCACAGTCCATTAATGCCAGAGGGAGGGTTTTTTGGGGATCCTGTATAGATTGCTATCTTAGCAAGCCCTGCTCTTTATCAGTCTACAGCTTGATTGCATACTCTTTCCAGGTGCTACCAAGTGCATAAATTTAAGAGTCCCTCCAGTCCTCAGATGCTGTTAAGGGTTTAATTGTGTCTCCTCCAAATTCATATGTTAAAGTCCTAACCTTATCTTGGGATGTAACCTTGGCTTGATGGATGTTACTTTCCTTTCCTTTCCATTTAACAACAGCAACAAACAAACAACCCCCCCCCCCAAAAAAAAAAAGAACAAAAGAAAGAAAGGCTCGGCTCAGTGGTTAAGAGCATTAAGTGCTCTTCCAGAGGTCCTGGGTTCAAGTCCCACCAACCACATGGTGGCTCACAATCATCTGTAATGAGATCCAATGCCCTCTTCTGGCATGTCTGAAGAGAGAGAGACAGTGTACTCACATATATAAAATAAATAAATCTTAAAAGAAAGAAAGAGGAAGGAAGGGGAAACAGAAAAGATGGCTCAGAGTTTAATGACCTGAGTTTAATGCTAGCAGTTAATGGTTGAAGAAGCAACTTGACTCCCAAAAAGCAGATTTCTTGACTTGAACATACACACACACACACACACACACACACACACACACACACACACACACATAAATAAAAACGCATATTTATGGCCTAATTAGAAAATAGGTTGTTAGGTTGAAGTTACTAGGTGTTTCTATACTTCAATATAATATGGTGGCCTTAAATTCAGAGAGAGATGTGCCCGGCGGAAAGATGCAGGGGTTGGGGGAATGGCTTGATATTGGTGCATTACAAGCACCAAGATGTGAATTTAATTCCTCAGAACCCATACCAAAAATCTAGGCATGATGGTGTGCATGTTTGGCCTATAGGAAGGACACCTGAGACTGTCCTCTGGCCTTTACACATGCCTACATAGACATGTACTTACATACATGAACACATATACACTGAGAGAAAGAAAAATAAGGACAATAGTGTGAAGAGATATAGAGAAGGAGTTCCTACACCCAAGAGCAGAGGTCTGGGACAGACCTTGCCCTTGTTCCTCAGAAGGAACCAAGGATTCTGCCTTTTTTGATTTTGAACTTATAACCTCCACATTCTGAACCTACAGCCCCCAGTAGTGTAAGACAATGAATTTACTGTAGTCTATGAAGGTAATTTCTAAGTGCCAGTTAGACTGGAATAAGAGATCCCTAGGTAGCTGGTAAAATCTTCTGAAGTTCCAGGTGTGCCTGTATGGGTGTCTCTGCGAGTTTGGCAGGTAACCCAGTATCCTATTAGGGAAGAGCCACCAAACAGAGGTAAGCACACCTAAAATGGCAGAGAAGTGACTTGCTGAACTCTTCTTGGGATCTGGAATTTTCAATATTAGAATTCTGGATTTTCCAACCTTTGGACTCAGACTGGCTTGCATAGTTCCCAGGTTCTCAGGTTTCAGGTTGAGATACATCATCAGCTTGCCAGACTCAGAAGCCCTCATACTTGGACTGAGCCATATGGAAAGCTTCCTTGGGGCTCTAGTTTGCAGATAGTCACAGTCATTGGACTTTTTAGCCTCCATAATCATGGATGTCAATTTTGCTAAGGTCTGTTTGCCTGTGTATCTATAATCTATCTATCTGACTATCTATTCTCTATAATCTGTCTGTCATCTTTAACCTACCTATAACCTACTTATTCTTTCACTAACTCTTTCTCTCCTGACTAATAATCATAGTTCTAGAAGACTACTATAAATATTTAATTTATGGTCAGTGGAAAATGGACTGATTCTAAAGTTAACTTATTCCAAACTTTTCTACTTATTATTAGACATTCTCCTCAACATCTCACCCTTTAGTACAAGCTACTTGATTTCTCTTAATAAACTTACTCTGGATTGTTTTAAGTTAACTAGGCTGTGTTTCCTGTTCCTTATTTATTTAATGATACTTCTATGAATAGTGAAGCCTATAAATTTGTTCCTTGCTGGGGTAAGTACTGTTTGTTTCATTTGCACCTGTCAAGTGAATTAGACAGGAAGGGTATGTTTGGGACAAGTATGAATAATCTCACGGCTTTAAATACAATCTGTATGCTAATGGACTCCTAAATTTAAATCTCCAGCCTGGGCTTTTCCTCTGAACTCTAGGCTTGAGTGTCTGAGTGTCCATGTGGTTTCCTTTGGGTGTCTCAAATTGCTAGTATCTCAAACTGAGTGAGCAGTCACCACCTGCCCTGGTTCTCAACTTGCTCTTCTTGTGGTCTTTCCTGGCAGATGGCACCTCTAGTCTGCTAGCCATTTATGATACAGACTTACCTTTTACTTTTCTCTGTCACACATCATACTCAGTTGGTTCTCATGTCTTAGTGAACATTTCTCAGGAGTGCCACCATTTGTCATCATTCCTTCTAACATGAACCTAGACCCCAACCTGTCGCCAACGGTGCTTTAAGTAGTCTCTATGTGCCTGTCCTAATTCCTGCTGTGGAGTAAGAATTTTGATTATAAAAAAACACTTGTCACGTCACTCTCCTCAGTGGTTTCCAAGCTACTTCACTGGAAGAAGCTAGAGTTCTTACCCGCTAGAAGCCCTCGGTTCCTGTGAGCGATATCGCATCTCCTGGAGCGCTCGTTCTCCTTTCCCTCAAATGCTCTTCCACAGTGTTCCAGAACACAACTTCTGTACCTTTCTCCTAGAACAGATTGTTTGTTGGAATCCTTTCTCCGTGGATATCTCACTTCGTACAGCTTTTTAAAAAATTCATTTACACAAATTATGGTATTGCCTATGCAATGCTGGTTTTACAGGCACGGAAATTTCAAGAATTAAATGGTTGCAGAAGCATCCACCAAAATTAAAAAAAAAAAAAAAAAAACTGGCAGGCCAGACATTCCTGCAGGAAGTCCCTGGAAGGTGGTCCTTGAAGCCATGAGAATGAACTCTAAGAAACAAGACTCCAGAAGACTGGAGGAACCAGGAATATGAAATGTTTCTCAAAGTAAGCTACATACAACTAGTGGAGTTAATGCAAGGGAGATGTAAGATACGAGTGGGAAGACTGTGTATGTGTGTGGGGTGTGCATTTTCCAACCCTGTATAGGCTCATATCAGGCTCCTACATGCCCTGGATATTGGATATAGAGATACAAGTTTCAAGGTTTGTCCTACTAGGTTTTGATCACGCTTTGGTCCCATCCTTTCTCTAATTCCTCCCCTTTGTAAAGGGAACATGTATCCTGTTCCACCATAGTATGTCTGAAGTATGCAATCTTCCTTTGCATTTACAGAAACACTCAATAAGAGTTTGTCTTAATTCTCTGAGCTAATTTTCTTTTTAAAAATTTATTTATTTATTTACTTTACAACTCAATTATCAGCTCTTCCTCTCCACCCAGTGCCTCTCACACAAGTCCTCCCCTCATTTCACCTTTCCCTACTAGGCACATCCTCTCTCACTGAGACCATGAGGGTGGTCCATTTAGGGGTACAGGATCCAGAAGTAGACAGGCAACAGGCTCAGGGACAGCTTCTGCTCCAGTTGTTGGGGGACCCACATGAAGACCAAGCTGCTTGTCTGCTACATATGTGCAGGGGACCTAGGTCCAGCCCATGTTTACTCTTGGGTTGGTAATTCAGTCTCTGGGAGCCCTCCAAGGTCTATGCATGTCCTTTTGGGTCTGGGTTACCTCATTCAGGATAATATTTTCTAGTTTTGTCAATTTGCCTGCGAAATTCATGATGTACTTGCTTTTGATGGCTGAGTAGTATTCCAGTGTGTAAATGAACCACATTTTCTATATCTATTCTTCAGTTAAGGGACCTATAGGTTTATTGGGAATTGGTTCTATTGCTTTGTCTTAATTTGACTCCCAAAAGCTAGGCTTCCAGACACTGAGGGTCCCTGTCTCCAGCTGGCTTGGATTGGTAGTAAAGAATTGCTGTACTGTACAGCCAATGACTGGTCAGAGAAACAGAGGTGGGAATTTTAGATTGCCCAGGCAAGAGACTGAGCTGAGAGGGAGAAGAGAAGGAGAATCACCATGACTTGGAGGCAGAGGGATGAAATTTAAGAGCTGCAGGAGAGAAAACATCCAGCAATGTAGGTGGAAAGGGAAAGCGGCCCTATAGGGGGACAAGGGGAGAGCTGCCCAGAAGGTAACAGGGCAGCAAAGACAAGATATAGATTTAGACAGTGTTAAGCCAGGAATACTGAAGGGGAGTGTATGTCAGTCATAGGACTGTTTAGAAGTGCCCAACCACTGAGCTAGTAAAGGCATATCAAAATTAGCCGATGTGTGTGTGTGTGTGTGTGTGTGTGTGTGTGTGTCTGTGTGTGTGTGTGTCTTTCATTCATGAATCCAGAGCTCTTGGGCAGGTACAGCATGTGCTCACGAACTGCTGGGAGTCAAAGTGCGTTAACTATTCACTGCTATATAGGTTGTTTCCAGTTTCTGGCTATTATGAATAAAGCTGTTATGCACATAGTTGAGTAAGTATCCTTGTGAGATGTTGGAACATCTTTTGGGTATATACCCAGGAGTGGTATAGCTAGGTCTTCAGGTAGAACTATTCCCAATCTTCTGAGAAACCACCAAATTGATATCCAGAGTGGTTGTACAAGTTTGCACTCCTACCAGCAATGGAGGAGTGTTCCCCTTACTCAACATCCTCACCAGCATGTGCTGTCACTTGACTTTAAAACAAAAACAAAAACAAACAAACAAACAAACAAAAAAAACCAAAAAACCTTAGCCATTCTGATTGGTATAAGGTGGAATTTCAGAGTTGTTTTGGTTTGCATTTTTCTGATGACTAAGGACGTTGAACATTTCTTTAGGTGCTTCTCAGCCATTTGAGATTCCTCTGTTGAGAATTCTCTGTTTAGCTCTGTACCCCATTTTAAAAATTGAATTATTTGGATTGGTTTTTTTGAGAAATGGTGGAACTTTTGAGGCTCTGGAGCCTTGGAAGTGGATTAAATGCATTGAGGGATTGTCTTAGTTAGGGTTACTATTGCTATAATGAAACACCATGACCAAAAGCAACTTGGAGAGGAAAGGATTTATTGGCCCCATCACTGCTCATCACTGAAGGAAGTCAGAACAGGAACTCAAACAATGCAGGAACCTGTTGGCAGGAGCTGATGCAGAGATCACGGAGGGGTGTGGCTTATTGGCTTTCTTCTCATGACTTGCTCAACCTAATTTCTTATGGAACCCAGGACCATCAGCCCAGGATGGCACTACCCACAATAGCCCTCCCACATCAGACACTAATTAAGAAATGCCCTGTAGCCTGATTTTACGAAGTCATTTTTAAAATTGAGGTACCCTGTCTCAGATTGGACTGTAACTCATGTCAAGTTTATATAAAATTAGCCAACACAGGGATAGACAATGTGTTTTCAAAGACCAGGACTGAAACATTTTGCTTTAAGTATGAAATATCTCCAATAATCTTAAGTGTGGAAGGATTTTTCTCCAGCTTTTGGCACTATTTGGGGATGTGATAGAAACTTTAAGAGGTAGGGTCCACCTAGAGGTCATGGCCTTCAAAGTTACATCTTTGGTCTGACCCAAGATGTAACTTTGCTTCTGGGCTGCCATGATGTGAACATGGCTTCACCATATCCTTACCATGATCCCAGAAAACATGGAGACAGCTTACCACGAACAGTAACTTCTGGAATCATGGACCAAACAGATCTTTCCTCTTATATCTTGTACTTTTAAGTTTATGGTTACCCATGATCAATATATTGAATTATGTTTCTGTGTTTCTCTTCATTTGTTCTCTATTTGATGCTGCTATTAACACTTGGGAATCTTAGATCACAACATAGAAATCAGTGCTTATGTTTGGAGCAAGGCTTGTTGAACTCTAGGACCGCTTTGGTGGCTGTGGCCATCATGTTGTGATGTTCTACATGTCCCAGGTTCATCACTTTACTTTGGGACATGTCCTTATGTTTGAGATCTCTAGTCATTTCCCCCGAGCTATCCTTTCTGTTACAAAAGTTGTAGGCTCTGCTGGGAAGCTGTAGGCTGCAGGTGGACCGCTGGGGAGGAGTGTTGGCTCCCATTCACTTGCTGGCTCAGCTCATGCATGGCTAATGTTGCTTCTGCTCCAGGATCTGGCTTCCCTGAAGCCAAGAGAGAAAGGTGGAAGGAATTGAAGAGTATGAGGGATTTGTGTCTCCTTTAGAGTGTTTAGATGATAGGCTATGGGAACTTCATTTTTCTCCCAACTTTTTATGTTGTTCCAAAACACGGGGGTGGGGGTGGGGATGGGGTCCAAAGTCCTCCCTGGGGACACTGTGAGAGATGCATCAGCCAGTGGTCTTTGTTGCAAATCGTGGTTAGCTCCTTAATTTTCTGCCTTTTTCCGTCTTATGCCTCCTTTATTTTCATTTTGAGTCTTTTGTCCATTAAATTTTTATTACTTTTATGTGTATGTGTGTATGCTTTGTATGAGATCATGTATACCACATATGTGCAGGTGCCTGCAGAGGACAGAGAAGGCGATCTGATCCTCTGGAGCTGGAGTTACACATGATTATAAGCTGCCACATAGGTGCTGGGAACCAGACCTTAGAGCAGTATGTTACCCACTAGCCATCTCTTCAGCCTGGCTTTTATCCACTTTGAAGTGAGTTTTATTCTGGCGTGAGATAATGGGCTACTTTTGTCCGTCTGCATGTGGAAATCCAGATTTTGAACACCACCAATTAAGCAGACCATTCCCCTCCCCCATTTGTGTGTTCCTGATACGTGTTGACAATTCATCGACAATAAATAGTTGAATTTACTTCTAGGCTGTCCGTCCCACTGGTTAATGTGTCTGCCCTGATGGCAGCACCGTGCATTTTGAGCACATGAGTTTTTCAAATATATATTATGGCTATGGCTTTAGATTTGTTCTTTTTGTAAAAGATTGCTTTAGCCATTTGGCTTATTCCTTGGTTCCATACAAATTTTAGAATTGTTTTTTCTGTTTCTGAGAAAGAAAACACTGGAAGTTTGGTAACAATTGCAGTAAGTCTATATATCTCTTTGGGGAGTGGCTATTTTAGCCTTTGTACCACATGGGCTGTCTTTCCACATAACTGTGTCCTCACATGTTCTTTGAGAAGCATTACATATTTTTTAGGGTCTTTCATATCCTTGGTTACTAGTAAATATTCTATTTAATTTTTGGTGCCATTGTAATGGGGTTGTTTCCTTAATTTATTACATCAATACTTTGTCGTTTTAATTTTGATATGTTGTTTTGTAGCCTGTGACTTTACTAATTTTTTTCTTGAACAAATTTTGGTGGGTTATAAACTCAGTGTATGTGTATGTACGTTGTGGGGATTGAACCCAGAGCCTGTGTGTGAGAAACACACATTCTACCATTCAGTTACGTCTCCAGTCCTCATGATAGGAACATGATTGGTACCTTAAACCCACAGAAGGATACTTTGCCTAATGTTTACATTTTACCACTACAATCTTCTCTGCCTTTTATGCAAATTAAGAATCTGAAGGCATGTGAATTAGATGCTTGGTCTCTCTCTGTGTCTCTATCTCTTGTCTTTGTCTCTCTGTCTCTGTGTCTGTCTATCTGTCTGTTTTTCGTGTGGCCTACACCGACCTTGAATTTCTCAATCTCCACTCTCTACCACCTCATTCTGTATTCTTGCTGTGCGCTGCCATCTGCACCCAGAAGCGTGGCCTCTTGCATTTTACATAAATATTTTGCACGTTACTTTTTCCGGTCTCACCTGCTATCAGATAGACTTGGGAGAGTTCAAGCCTTGTTATCTCTTGCATAATTGCCCCGCCCACAGTCTGAAGCGCTGGTATTCTAGCTTGCACCATTATTTGAATCACTGGTAGTTTTTCAGCTATGATTTTTTTTACTTTTCTCTTCACCCAGTTTCACTCATACAGGAAACGCCAATACCGTTCCTACCACAGGCACTAGCACTTATCAGAGATATCAACACCACTCACATAACACTTCAAATTAACCAGTTACAGAGCAAACTTACTTTGATTAGTCACAAAACACCGATCCACTTGGCTTTAGTGGGTAAATTTGACTTTCTTTTGTGGACTGGCTTTAGAAAAGTTCCTTCCTCCACTCCCAGAGAAAGATGGAAAGGTTTTCCACTCTCAGTAAGCTGGGTGAGGCATAACCTGTTCATACTGGATTGAGGTAGCAAGTGGCTTACTAGTGAACAACTTTCAGTACTCCCCCCCTTCCCGCCCCTTTTAGTGCTTTAATGTACGCCACGACTTGAAGACTATACTCATATTTGTAACTTTCATTGCTTCTATCTTGAAACCCTATTAGCTGTTATCACTTTTGAGTATACCAAAGTTCTGAGGATCTTAATTTCCTGGGAAGCTATGAAAGTGGCCTAGTTCATAACCGGGTTTCCCCAAAGGGGTCTCTTTCTAGCATTTCCGCAGGATTTATCTAAGAAGGGCGAGCAAAGAGCACTTGCCCATGGTGCTCCTCTACCCTGATGTGGCTGGGCATCCCCGAACCCCCGACCCTTGGGGTCACAGTCAGGCCGGGGAAGCTGTGGGCAGGCCCGACCTCAGCCGGAATTCCCCTGGGTGATACTTTCATCCCGCCCCACGCCCACAGCGCTCCCTCCTCGAGCCACTGCGCCCGCCAACGCGGTGATGTCATCACCCGGGTGTCGGGCGCGCGCGAACCGTCCGCCCACGGAACCCGGGCGCGCTCTTTGCCAGAGTCGCGCACCTGTGGCGGCCGCCAGCATCCGTGGGCATGCGCGTTGCTGCGGGGAGGCTCCGGAGCTCGGAAGCGGAGATCCGGTTCTCCTAGTTGGAGCCCGAGGCAGGCAGTGTAGGCTGTGGGGAAGTAAGGGTAAGAGGATGAGGAGGAGGGTTTGCGCCAAGGATGGGGAGGAGCCAGTGCAATGCTTCTGCTCTGGGCGTGCACTGAGAGTTGAGCTCATCTGCAGAATCGAACAGCCAAGGCAAAGTGCGATGCGTTTAATCTTAACATTGGAGCACGTTTAGCATACACGCCCAGAGCCTGAGGCCAGAGTCACTAAGTACAAAGCACCTGGGTGCCAGGTACCCAGGGAAGACTTTCTTTGTTACTATTTTTTCCACTCCACTGCAACCACCAATAATTCTGTGGTGCAGGTATAATTGGGTTTCTAATTAACTTGCCTACGCGGCACACTGAAAAGACAGTGCTGAGGTTTCTACGAGGTTGGTCTGATAACAAAGTTAAAAGCTGCCCATCAGACACTTGAAGTCAAGACTGTGTTAAAACAAGACCATGAATACATTCTGCAAATATATGGCAAGAAGGAGGCTGGGCTGTGGGAGTAGGGTGGCCATCAAGGGAAAGGGGTTTCAGGAAGATTTTGATGGAATTTGGCAAGAGAAATGACAGGCAGAAAGCTCTAAATTACTAGGGAAAGGAAAGGGAATCTGGGAAGAGGACATGATTATCAACCCTCAAGCCCTGTGTTTATGTGTGGCTTGCACATGTAATTCTGTATCTGTAATTCCACAGATGGGATTTTTTTTTTCTTTTTCAAAATAATGGACTTGCTCTTGCCTGATACCTGGGCTTATGCTATGATGCACCGGGGCAGCATACCCTTCTGGGTAACAGGGTGCACTACGGCTGCTCAGTCAGAAACTTTGGCATCCATAAAACAGAAGGAGGATTTATTCTAATAAGATAGAGGATTTACTCTAATAATTTATTCTAATAAGATAGAGGATTTATTCTAGCCCGTGTCCATCTGAGAGAGGCCTCTATAATGAATGCTGGTTCCTTATCTGTGGCTTCACTAGAGAGAAATAAACATGTATGACTCTGAATCTCCTACTGTGTTTTAGTGCCTGCACCTTGTCTTTGAAAGAAATCGTAGACGCTTGGGCCCAGTGGATTGCTAATTTTTACTGGTTTTACATTGTTATAGCTCTAACACAGTTTTCACTTACCCACTTTAGTAACCGATTCCGTGTCATAAACCCTGTAAGAACCTATAAGCATTTAATAGACATAAATTTTATCTGCCGTCCAAGACGATAAAGTTCCCTAGGAAAGGACTGTTAGCAATCTTACAGCTTCAAGTTCTGACTTATCTGACATTTTCAAGTGTTTCTTAGTCGGCTGAATATAACACTCCACCATATAATATTTTGCTTGGTATACAATAGGTGTTCAGTAAATATTGATGAATTAAATGACGCCTCCTGTAGAGTAGGAAACGAACTTGTTTACTTCCTGGTTTTCCGGTGCCTAGCAGTACTGTCTACTCGGCAAACACATGACTTCACTGCCTTTAAGCAAGCAAAATAGAATCTTACTGTTGCCCCACCAATGCCCCTAAGAAGCATATCAAGGAATGATTGTGGTTGACTCGCCTCATTATTATTCCTGATTCTTTTTTGCAGTGTGTATCTGCCTCTACCACTATGAGTGATATTTGAAGTTCCTTTGGTCAGGCTTCCTAAGGAATTGTTTTGGAGACTAGTTTGACTTCTTGACTTCTGGAACAAAATAATCTAAACTCCAAGCCAACAGCGAAACCCAACAGTAGCCAGACCTATGTTCTTAACAGTCCTAGCTACAAGATTTTAAATGTGTGTGTGTGTTCAACACCTCCGTTTCCATTTCAAAGGTTTTCTGAAGAAATGCTTTGATATGAGTCTCTGAGATATGCAGCTCGCGTTTGAGTGCCATTCACGAGAGTCACATCCTGAGCATTCACACAATAAAAAGAAAACAAAATTTAAAAGAGCAAACAACAATAACAACAACATGGCCCCAATGCAATGATGGCAATTACTTGGACGAAACAGATTCTGGTTCTTTCCCTCTTTTAGACCAATTAAGCCTGTCTGGAGCAGAATTGCAAGAGAATGCACAAAACTTTGCTTCACTGCAAATAAGCAAAATGGTCAAGTCTATGTTGTAGTTGGAGCAACCTGTTCAGCTGGCAGAGTCTATACAAGGCGTGGGATGTGAGCAGAGTGGCGGTGAATGCCCGCAATGTCAGCATGGAGAATAGTAAAAAGCTAGAACAAATTATTAGAACATTTCAATTCAGTAGTTGATAAATCGGGCCATGTCCATTTATTAGCTATGGGTCGGTGGGTTAAGCTATTTTAACATTTCAGGGCTTGGATTTCGTCACTTGTAAAACGCAGATGAGAAGGATGAGTTACACTATGCCGCTGTAAATCGCTTAGAGAAATTCCTAGCACTCTGGCACAAGGTAAGCGCTTTGCAAAATGTTTGTCAAGTAAATAAAACGCTAAGCTGAGTTACCCTCCGCTTCTACAAAGCTGGCAACTGGTAAGCCCCACCAACATCCAAGTTGGGGGGGGTTACTGTTTCCTACTGCATGGTTTTTCTGACCCATGGGGTGAAGTACTCAGAGAATCTGCGACATCGACACGCGTTATCCAGGTTCCCAGGCTGCCCATCATCCGATGACAGCGTGGGCGAGACACGCGCCATCCTCCCGCTCAGGTTCTTTGGCTCTGAAAGCACCGCCTGGGCGGCTGCCCTGCACCCCGCCTACCAGTCTGGGAACGCCTCTAGGGGCGGGGCCTAGGACCGCGCACGCGCAGTACCACCGCATCGCGCCTGCGCTGTGGCGGGGCTGAGGGAGGCGGGGGATTGGTATGAGAGCTTGTGTGTGAGGGGAGGGAGGTGTCCCGGCCGAGCGTGGTACTACGGCGGGCGCGGGCCGGAGGGGGCGGGGGGATGCGCCGCGGCGGCGGCGCGGGCGCTGGGCTGGGGCTTGGCCGCGCCAGAGCAGCGGATCCCGGTGTCGCCGCGGCAGCTGCGCGGGTGTCGCGCCGGGTCGGAAGACGCCGTACCACTGCGCTCCCCCACTTTTTTTTTTTTTTTTTAAATAACCGGAACCAATGAACGCGGCGGGGAGCCGAGCTCCGCGGGCCGCGGGTGAAGGGAGCCGGTTAGCACCCGGCGGGAGTCTGCTTCCGAGGCGGCGGGGCCCCGGGCAGCTGGCGGCGAGCGAGTGCCCGGCGGCTCCAGTGAGCGCTCCTCCCTCCGCGGCACCCGGCCGGGCCTTGGGCCGCCCTCCCCGGCGGCGCTGGGCAGCAGTGCTGCTCTTCGGGCTGTTGGTGGCCGGCGTGGCGGACGGATGCGACCTGGTGCCCCGGCACCTCCGCGGGCGACGCGCGTCGGGATCGGCCGGAGCGGCTGCGTCTCCTTCGGCTGCGGCTGCGGGCGAGCGCCAGGCGCTGCTGACAGGTGAGGCCCGCGCGGCGACCGGCAGGCTTGGCGGGACTCCCGGCAGGACCCCATCCCCGAAAGGGCGCCTCGCGGTTGCCTTGGCGCCGGTCGTCGCACTTCGGACGCCTTCCGAGTCCACCGACTGGCGCCTCTACTGTGGCTTCTTCGTCCTTTAGCGGGCTCCTGCGAGCTTCCCAGCTGAGCAATGCAGTGGTTTCTCTTTCGTGCCGTCGAAGGGGCCATTGGGGTCTGTAGGGGACTGGGCTCCTTTCCCCTCTTCCCAAAGCTGCCGGATAAAGTAGGCGGCGGCGGCAGCAGCAGCAGCAGCGCTAGCAGCAATGCGGTATGGAGTTGGCCTCTGCTGCCTTTGCAAAGGCAGCTGGCAGCTTCTTACAGATTGAGAGCCCAGCTGAGCGTCCTGTCCCAGGGGAAGCTGCTTAAGAGATTCTTTGAGAGCCACAGCACCCAGTGTGGCACTAGTGGTTCCGTATCAGTATGAAGAAACGTCAAAGTCTGGTGTGTTTTTGTGGGGTACGAGGCCGTTTTAAGGGATGGAAAGTATATGCTGTTTGAGAGCATCACTGGGTGACAAAGGGTGCGGAAAGCGCAGCAGGTAACCAGAAACACACCAAAATTTTACCAAGTGCAGGATACTTGTGACGTGGATTTGGGCAGCATAGTTCTGACGGAGTGCACCAGTATCTTTTAAAATACAGAGTGTTCTAGCACTTACAGAAAACTTGCAAATACGTTTGGTGAGGTTAAGTAGAAAATTGTATGCTTTTAAAGCCTTCATTGTCTTATATAACTGATCTGGTGTGGTTTAAGCAGTGATGTAAAGGTCCTGACATGATTTCCTGGGGCAAAGTGGTGGAGCTAAAGTAACTTCTTTTTCTTTCTGCTGTGTTTATTTTTAAGGTAGATCTCTAGGTTTTCTGGAAGAATAGCAAGATTAAGGAGGGATACGATGATTCACTGTTAATTTAGCTGCAGTGGTAGCCCAACAGGCGTCTGGTAGTCACTAACAGCTGCTGGGGAAAGTGTTCAGGAGTCTTTAGATCTAGGCAGCTTTCCTCTGCGTTCTGTGACAGGCTATTTCCTGTTGCAGAGAGAAGGATGTTGGTAAGCGTTGTCAGGCACTTTGGAAGTTGGAAAGGGTATAGAACATAATGACCAACTTACTTAAGGGACCCAAAAAAACTTACCAGATCCTGTTCAGTTGAAATAGGCAATTCATCACTGCTTGCCTTGGATAAATAATTACAGAATGATCTTTAGGGACATAGTATGTAGGGAGGGATATATTGGATGGTTTCATGGTCAAATAGTTATTTTCTAATAAAAATATGGCAAGTGTAGAAGTGAACAGTGACAAACTAGTTCAGTAGGCGTGTAGGATGAGGGCTTATTGTCTCCACTAGGAGTGGGACAGAATTACTTTGGCTTCTAAGAGGTATAGTAGTGTGGGTTTTTTTTTTTTTTTTTTTTTTTTTTTTGGGAGAAATGTTTGATTAGTAGTTAATTACATAATGCCTTAACAAATGTGATTGGCAGAAAGGCAAGTGATCTTGGTGTTTATTGACTATCCTAACAAGTATGTTATACTGAGAACATCAAGAAATAAGCGCAGATGGAATTTTAATAAGCTGTAACCCTTTTAATTTTCTCTGTAGTTATTTATGGCACAGTTGAAAAGACAGGGTGATGCTTAGTGGGAAGAACCGTCGTCCTGAGGGAAGTTGTGTTGCCGTGCTTTTAAGTAAATTTGCCGAAGTGTTGACCTCAGAGTTATTGCTGTTGATCTCAAGCTTTTGTCTTATGTTCAGATATTAATTTAAAAAGGTAAACATTTCCACTTCAAGTTTCAGATTGTTCAGCTGCACAGTATCTAAATTGAATAATAGAATTTTAATAAGTTTATGAAAATACAGTCAGTAGGGCTGGTGTTTAGGGAAATGTAGATTGAAAAATCCCTTGTGAAATAAGAATGTGTTGAAAATTGCTGTGAGTTGCATGGCCTCTGTAGGGCCCTTTCTCATTTAATAGTTTTTGTGGGTAGTTCTCTTTTATGGTTCCATTTGTTTTATTAAACTTGGGACATAGATGGATGGGGATACTTTACACTTCAGGAAGTGGAGCCACAGACAAGCCCTGTTACATTCCAGACTGTGTTAATGGATACGTGCAGACAGAAGCATATGAGAGAACTACATTTTATGTGGATTTTGAAATTTGAAAACTTGTGAAAGACCTGAGAGAAGATTTTTCTCTGTGGTTACCTGTGAAAGTGGTTGTGTTACTGTTGGCACGTTTAATAGTTTCATAAATTGACAGCTACCTCACTCTCTGTTTTCCTCTCTAGATTAGTAGTTTTAATACTTAACCGTTAGGAACGTCTGAGAAATTTGTTCTTTATTAATACAGTCTAGAACACACCTTTTCATTGAAGCTTACCTCCCAAGGGTTTATGTTGGTGTATTTTAAGAATAAATTGTCTTTAACTCTGGCTTGTTCTTAGTGTTGAACAAAAAAAAAAGTATTCTTGCAGAGATAGGCAATGAAACCATCAAAATCAATAGATCCATTGTCTTAAATGTTGTAGTAATATAGAACCAGTATTTATAATATTACATTTAATATTATAATACTACATTTAAATAGTATGCATATTCATGTATATATTTTTAGTTAAAGTAATTCTCATGATTGAAACCTAATTCAAAATAAGGATTGATGGCTGGAAGCAGACAGATTATACTCTATCAGTACTTTTGAAAACCTTTTTTGTTTAACATATACAGCATCAATGAGTTGACCCAGTGGGGAGTGGTTGAGCTTATCACAATATTGAAATAATGGTTTCTGAGAAATCATGGAAGGGCAGAAGTACTTAAGCTCTCTCTGCCCCTCACTCTCCGTCTCTGCATATATATGTATATGCAGAAAGCTCAGTTTGGGAAAATATGTAGAATAACTGAACACTATTTTTTTACACATACACACACAGCTGATTGTTTCAGAATTTTTAAACAACCAACATTAGCTTTAAAACACTCTATAATTTTTAATCAATTAGAGTAACATTCTTTAGTGCTTATATAAATAATTTATCTTAAGATTTTTATCACTTCACCTATTTGGTATATTATAGGAATATAAAATGAAAATCTTAAGTCTTTTAGATGTATTAAAATCTGAAAAGAACCCACTGTTCTTAGTTTAAAGTATAATACCATTTTCAAGGGTCACTTTATCCAGAAGTGTTAAAAACCCTTATGCTGTGGGACTTTCGCTAATTTAGTTGGGAATTTTCCAGGTTATCTTTGAGAAAATATTAATTTAAGCTTTTAATTGTCACTCACCGCACACTCCCAAGACTTACCCAGTAGACACTGCTTCATTAATGTCACTTTCGAATATTTGGCTGGAGTGTGCTGTACATATGCCACATTGAGTCACGCCTGTGCGGTTGTTTACATTGTGACAGCAGACCGTGTTTTCCAGAACCTTCTTTTGATGCCTTCCTGTTGTTTAGTTTTCTTCTGCAGTCCTTGTCTCTTGCTGCGTTTACGTGGTCTTGTCAGCCACGCGACTAAAGAACCTGCTTCTGTCTCTTTGAGCTTCATCTGCTTTGCATGTTTACCGTTATCTGTGTGTTAGTTTAGAAACATCCCATTTCTTGCTAGTCTTTGTAAGACTTCCAGTAGTCCCACTGGTCACTGCTGATGAGCTCACAGCACAGGAAAACTCAGAAGTGACAATTGGAAATGAGGGTTTAAGATTTAGTTTTCCTCGATACAAAAAGGATAAACATAGAGATAATTTGCTGATGGTTTAATTTGTGTTTGGGTTAATGTTTTTAAGTTAACTTAGACTTACAAGTAACTGTATCAACCGTTTTGGATATTGGGTAGTCATTTTAATATGCTGTGAATACTTTCAGAGTTATGCTTGCAGTTATGTATTTATGCATATAGAAATTAAGTTATAGAGTGATTAACTGAATGTTAAAATAGCAACTAATAATAATTAATAAGCCACTTTTGATGTTCATTAGTTTGGACCAAGTTAGGAACTAAGTAGGTGATTATTTTTAATTTGATAGGTTTTATCAACCAAACAATTATTAAATACATGGAAGAGGTAGCAAATTAGGAATATGAACAAATAAAAGAAGAGTAGAACCCGAGTCTGCCCATGGGGAACTCAGACTAGCACAGGCCGGGTAGTAACAGTTACATTAACTGAACTATTACTGGGTACCATACTGTGCTAACTGCTTTTGATGAATCAGTGTGTTTAGATGTAAGGCTAAACCTGTCAGAGCATTACTTTCATAGAAGACATGAGAAAATGGATGCCTTATGATCTCAGGCATCTTATCCAAGATTTCATGTTATGTGTTGAACTGGCTTTCTTTGATTCTGAAGCTTTGACTTTTTTCAGCTTATATATTGTATATGCTTATCCATATAAACAAGGTGAGCCCAATGTTGATTAGCATAATGATGGAGCGCCAACTTTGGGGAAGGAAAGAGGCCTCTGTAGAGTTTGAGGTTGATCTAGGTATGTATACTTCATGTAGAGGTGAATGAAAGAGTCTTCCAGGAGAGGCAAATATAAGAATAAGGAGGAAGGTAGTTGTCTTCAGAGGTATGCCTAGTGTGTGTAGAGGAAATCTAAAGTTGGATTTCTCAGCCCCATGCTAGGTAATATGGGAAGCCATGAGAAAACTTTGGTAAAAATTTTTTGGCACATTGATTTTGCTGGTTAACTTGGAAAATGAAATAAAAAATTTATTTTATAATTGAGAACACATAAAATACTAAATGTGTACACTGGAGAATATAAATTTACATTTTTTGGGGGGGACAAATCAGAAGACATTTTGGATAACTTGAGAGTTTTGTTTATAAACTGAGTCTTCTATTCTGTCATCAGGAAGGAGAGGAACTGTGGTGTTTGAGCATGAGAATGACTTGTGTTTGAGCAAGGGAGATTTGGGTGGGTGGGTAAGCAGAGGAAGGTGGGAGGCGGTTAGCAAGCAGTACAGGAGGAGAGGACTTGAAGGCTTAGGTTGTACAGTAACTGAAAGCAAGTTTTAGAAAGTTGGTTTCTTAGGTTAGACAGGACCCTGGCTATTATCTTTTAATCTCACTTAGAATGGCTTAGAGACTCCCAGAAGAATCGTGGCATCTTTTTTCCCCCTTCAGGTATGCCTGTTTATTACAACAAAGTTAGGTATTTGTATGATTTAGCTTCCATGATGATTTACAAAGTCATTAACAACAAAACACCACAAATATACTGTCTGATAAACCAATAACCTGATACCTAAAGATACTATCTTATGTTTACATAAAGCCCTTTATTCTGTGTTTCAGTGTGTATGTTTCTTCTATATTAAAGGGTGACTGTCCAGACTGAGCTTATACCATATGTTAGCGTGTTCTCTTCTATCTGGAGGTCTCCAGTGTCCTCTGTGAGCAAGTCTTCTGAGGACTGGCCTGTTATTTGTTTCAGAAACACCGTTGAGTTTCCTGTGTGAGCTTCAAGCCTGCTTTTAGTTGATGATCTCTTAACACCAGACATAAGTGGGTTGTTTTTGCTGTCTCCGTTTTGCTCTCAGCGTCTGTAGGATTTTTTTTGTGCTCAGTCTTTCTTGACACTTTCTAGTCTGACTTCCAGTATATATTTCCTTTGACTGGTTTCTTTGTTGCTGATTTTAAGGATGGATCTCTGCTAAATCACAGTTCTCAATCTTGTGTTCTTCAAGCTGAACATTTCCTCCTCAGAGAACTCCATTACTAGGAAAGTTCTACTGGGGTAGGGAACCCCAGGCCAACGATTGACTTAACTTTTCTACTGGGGTAGGGAACCCCAGGCCAACGATTGACTTAACTTTTGGCTTTATTTCATTTGGCCCTTGCAGTGTAACTGCACAGCCATTATGGCTACCAACTCAGAATACTTTTCTTCCAGCTAGGCTTTGTCAGTCATGTAATTTTCAGAGAACTAACTTAGATTAAGGTGAAAGGGAGTTGCAGGAGGTTAATAGTGGGGATTGAGTGTTCTTTTCTTAAAGACAGTGGTAACCACCTTTCCCCAGTCTAACTTCTCTCACAGGCCCAGGGAAACTCCAAGTCTGACAAGAAGTTTACTGGGATGGGCCTGCTGAGTGCTGCTTGCATGTGAGCTGGTCTTAATGTGTGCTGCAGCTCTTGCATGTGAGCTGGTCTTTATGTG
>JANHMN010000007.1:33439864-33453487 GCA_030674055.1 Rhabdomys pumilio | reverse complement strand
ACACACACACACACACACACACACACACACACACACACACACAGTGACAGTATCATTGTTGAAGACACTTGTGTGGTCTGAATAACCAGATCATTAATGGTCTGAGACTGACAGAGCCTGGGTAGTATTAAGGTATTGAGAATTACAGTTTGGCTCAAGGAGAACCTGAGGAGCTCTTGGAGGATGGTAGCTGGGAGGGACAGCATTTTCCATTGGGGGTGACTACTAGTAGTGTGCCCCTGTGACAGTGTGTGTGCATTAGTAGTGTGTACACTAGTAGTGTGCCCCATGAGAATGTGGGCCACACAAATTGGATGCTGTGGGATATTTAAAAATTACTATAATGAAGAAAGCATGAAGTTGGGAGGATAACTTGTTGGGAGAAGTCTGAGGAAGCTGGAGAAAATGATTATAATGCATTGTATACATATATGAAATTATCAAAAAAAGTTACAAGATGATAGAAAAATGAAACTAATTATAGCCAGCAAAACCACAAGGTACTGGGATGTTTTTGAAGAAATTAGTTGACTCCTTAGCTAAGTCTTTAGCTAACTTTCTATCTATTTTGTTTGATTGTTTGTGGTGCTGAGGCTTGAACCATGGACCTTGCATATGGGAAACATGTGCTCTACCTCTGAGCTGCATCCCCAATTTATCGTTGTCATTTAATCTAACCAAGAGACTTTCCAGTATTTTGTAGTTGGAATGTCAGCAACAAAACCTTTAATGTGAGCTTAGAAGTTTATTATAGAAATTTTAAAAATAGGGAAAATAAACTGGAAAAAACATTTACTTTAACAACTGGCAGTCACTCTTCAGGCATTTTTTTTAACACTTAAAAATGTATATTTTTATATGTATTTACTAATAACATCAGGAATGATTTAGAAAAAAATATTTTTTGGAGTTGGAGATTGGTCCCAAGGGCCTTTCTAGGCGAAGCATGTACTCAAGAGTAATTTTAAATGTGAACTCAGTGAGTACTTGGTTGTCAGATGTATTCTAGGCTTATGGAAGTGTTGGGCACTGAAGAATAAGAGTAAAAGGCTCATGTCCTCTTAGAACTTATATTACTGTTTAAATTGGGAAGATAATACCTTAAAATTATGAGATGTACCTGTTAAGAACAACGGGGAATCCGTGAAATTGAAAATAACATGGCTGAGATGTCATGGGGACACTTGTTACTTTAGGAGGGTGTGCTAATCGGAGAAGCTTCTAAGAAATTCATATTAAACGTTTATATACCTATCCCCCACCCCCCTGCATGTTTGTAGTGGTTTCCTTCTACCTCTACTTGTAGGGTTGAACTGAGTTGAGGCGTGGCAGCAAGCAGTCTTACTGACTGGAAAGTCATATTTTTAGTACAGTACATTTGCATTTTTTTTATAGTTTTGGTGCATGCATGCATGTGTGTGTACCCATGCTTGTACTTGTCAGCTGTCCAGTGAGGGAACTAAACACAAGCTCTTTGCAGTTTGTGATATTAACTGCCGATTACTTACCTTTACAGATCCCTGAAGATCATATATATTCATTTTGCTTTATTCATTTTGCTTTTTTTTTTTTTTAGAGACAGGTTCTCACTATGTAACTCTGGCCATCCTGCAATTCACTCTATAGACCAGGCTGGACTCAAACTCACGGTGATTCCCCAGATCTGAAGGACAGGGTTTACAAGACAGTTACAGGGTTCTCACTATGTAACTCTGGCTATCCTGTAACTCTGTAAACCAGGTTGGCCTGTACTCACAGAGATTCACCTGCCTCTGCAACTTGAGCGCTGGGACGAGTTTGCCACCACCACTTATCCTAAGGTCATATTTTGTGATAGTAGTTGAAGGGAGTTGAGAGAGCATTCCACAAAGAGGTAATAATAGAGATTAGTTAGAGATCCCAAAACAAGAACGGATTTTAATTACTTAATTTAAATGTCTCATTCTAGGTTGGAGAGATGGCATAGTCACTAAAGAGTACATATGTAAAAGCTGGGCATGGAAATAGGAGGTAATTCCAGATCTCAGGTGGTGGAGATAGACTGCTCATTGTAGTTCATTGGCCAGCTAGACTAGTGAATCCATAGGCCCCTGTTTCAATGAGAGACCCTGCTTCTAAAAATAAGGTAGAAAAGCAGTTGAGGAAGACACCAATGTCAGCCTCTGGACTCCATATGTCAGGGGCACACAGTACAGCCCCAACACACACACACACACACAGACACACACACAGACACACAGACACACACACACACACACACACACACACACACAGGGGCACACAGTACAGCCCCAACACACACACACACACACAGACACACAGACACAGACACACACACACACACACACACAGAGAGAGAGAGAGAGAGAGAGAGAGAGAGAGAAAGAGAGAGAAAAGAGAGAGAGAGACTATCTGCTTTGTTTGAACATATTTAGAGGGGAAGATCAGCATGAGATCTGAGATCTGGCTGCTGAAGAGAGTAGGGCCAGATGGTACAGAACCTTCTAGATCTTTCCCTGTGTTTGAGCTTTTTCAGAGAATATGGGTTGAATCATTTTAAGGAGGGAAAATGAAATGATAAGACTAATTTTTGTTGTTGTCTGGCCTGCACAGTTTTTTCAGGCCATAATAGAAAATACATAAAATAAAACTATTTTTAAGTGTATATTTTTAGGACTGTTAGATCTTTTAAAATTGTTGATTACTAGAACCTATTTTGTCTTATAAAACTGAAACTATAGTTGTTAATTCTGTTTCTCCAACTGCTGGTAATTGCCATTTTAATTTTTTGTTTCTATGAATTTGATTACTTACGATATTTGATACAAGTAGAATCCTACATTGTCTGCCAAATTGTTACTAACTTTCTTGTTCTTGGCTGAATGTTTTCAAGGCCTACTTGTATTATAACATAGATAACAGAATTTTAAGGCAGACACTTTATTTTATATGCAGACCACATTTTTCCCATCCATCCATTCCATTCCATCCATCCATCCATCCATCCATCCATCCATCCATCCATCCATCCATCCATCCATCCATGGACACTTTTTGCATGATATAAGTAATGTTGGCAACATGAATGTACTGATTTTTCGGACACCCTGCTTTTAGTTCTCTTTGCTAGATACCTCGAAGTGAGATTCCTGGATCTATCTATCTCTCTCTCTCTCTCTCTCTCTCTCTCTCTCTCTCTCTCTCTCTCTCTCGCTTTTCACTTTTGATGTTCTTCATGCTAATCCATAAGTTGTAGCACCGTTTACATCCTACCTGTGACAGGTGTGCAGGGCTTCATTGTCTGCGTGATTTAAGATCCGTTGGCTGCTGTTTGGAATGCTGGTAGGAAGAATGGTCACAGGGAGATTGTCTAGGCAGGTGGATACTCTGTCCATTTGGGTGTGGTGGTAGAATCTTAGAGAAGAGGAACTGTTTAGATAGTCTGAAGTTAGAATTGATGTGGCTTGTGTATGGATTGGGACACTGCTGTGGCAGTAACAGAGGAAGACCATTCTTAGAGTGTGCTGCTTCAAGTCCCCAAAGACTTACATGGCGCTCATCTTTCTGGCACAACATGTTCCTAGCAGACCCTGGCATATTTCTTCTCTTGCCTCATTGGTCAGGCCTGGCTTATCACCAAAGGGAAATAGATACTTTGTGTAGGACAAACATGATTTACCCTCCTACAGCTGGGAGAAGGGGCTCACTTTATCAGCATATTGTTACCTCCTGTTTGAACAAAGTGGAGATTCTTTGAGGGAATGGCATAGACATAATTAGCTTTATGAGCTTTGGAAAAGTATTGTGATTTTTATTGGGGGGGCTTGGGCCACTGTTTAAAGTATCTTAGCTACTTTGAAGGGGTTTGTTGTGAAGATTATGTAAGAGTGTGAAGTTATCAAAGAATGCTCAGTAAACATTTTTACTTGACTCTACTGCAGTCATATTAGTGTGTGTGTGTATGAGAGAGAGAGAGAGAGGGAGAGAGAGGGAGAGAGAGATATTTCTTTGTGTTATACTATTGTCTGAACAATCTAAGCAATCGAATGCAGACATGAACTCTGTCTTTTTAAAAAATATTTACTTATTTTTATTTTATGCATATGAGTGTTTTGCCTGTACATGTGTCTGTATTATGTGTGCCTGGTGCCCACTGAGGTCAGAAGAGGGAGTCTAAGCTGATGAAGTGCAGTTACAGATGGTTGGTACCTTCAGTTAATGCTGAGAACCTCTGGAAGTACCCTTAGGGGCTGAGACATTGCTCCAGTTCCTGGAAAAGAAAATCCTGGGGTTACACTTGCTCCTTCCTCAACTCTTTCCATCTTCTTTCCCACCATATTTGCTCTACACTCAGTCAGTAATCTTGGAATTGACACTGTTTTCTCTTACATGTCTTGTTTGTTTAGTTTTTCCAGATGCTGCTAGTTAGATCTAAACTTTGTGTGTGTAGGTTCATGGTGGAGAAAAATTGTTGATCTGCATATCTCGAGTATGCTTCTGCTAATTGGGCTCTCTCCTTATTTTCTCCTTTATTCTTTTGCTTTATGTTCCTTTCATCTCAGATTGTCCTGCCTCTCAAAGTTCGTCAGAATATTGGTCACCCAGTTGGTGATTATTTATCAAAAATATTCAGTGTTCAGTGTACTGCTTTAAAAGTTGAAGATACAGCAATGGGCAACATTTGATATGGATTCTATCTGTCCATGTTTTTCTGTTGTAAAGTCTTCCAAATTCTCCTTGGTGAGATGTGACTCCTTGCCTGCTCAGCTATCTATTCAAGTGTTTTTAAAAAGTTGTCCCATAACTTATAAATACTTGACAGTCTCAAGGTTTGTTTTTGGTTTACCGTGGCTCTTGATACCTTTAATCTATATCATGATTAATGGTTTATCTATTTTTTCTTTTTGACATAGGGTCTAGTTTTTAAAAACAGATAGTCTGGAATGCAGTATGATTTAATTATTGGAATCTGATCTTACTTTATCTTTAGTGGTACATTAAAGTTTTGGTGTGACTTTGAGGAAGAACTTTGAGGAAGAGCTGTGTAACATCTTTATTTGTGATTGCTAGTTTCTAGTAGGGAAATGTTATGAGATCAACTTTCAGTTTTCACTTATATAAACTGAGTGGCTATGACTAATATGTTACTCATTTGTCTTAAGTCATGAACTTGGATAATCTCCTACCTTTTTATAAGAGTCTAGGGTAATTACATTGATGTGATTATTTAAAAGCCTGGAGTTTTCTTCAACGTACAGTGTTACATATTTTAAAAGACATTTTATTAAATGGTGGTTAAGGTATGGGTGATAGCTCAGCAGTTAAGAGCACTTAGGCTCTTACAGAGTACCCAGGGTTAGGTTCCCAGCATCCATGTCAGATGCCTATGACTGCATTTTCAGGGATTTGATGCCCTCTGGCCTCCTCAGGAACATATAAGCACCTACTGCCCATAAACTTGCCCAGGAACACACACATGCAGGTAAAAATAAAAGAATTAATAACTTTTATGTAACCTATAATAAGTGCTAGTTAATGGGAGCTCACTATTGGGCATCAACTATAAAGTTTCTTTTGCCTCTTAGTTTGAAAGTATTCTGTGTGATAGCTTTTAAGTTTTAGAACAGTAGTAGGAAGCCAAAGTCATAGTCTTTCTCATGGTATCATCTTTAATATCTTGATTATTGTCATCTGTCTGTATTCAGAAGAAATTGGCATTTTGTTCATTTATGATTGCTGATGATCTTAGGATTCAGTGTCAGACTCCTTTAACTGAAGCCAAGCAGTGCATTGCTTTTTATTTATTGACAGTTTTTACTTATTTATAATATCAACTATATAAGTCACAATGATTGTCTCTGGAGTTTTGTCGAAAGCATATACATGTGCTTTACATTAGGATCAACCTTAAGGCCCTACATAAACCAGAACTAGGTCTCTGATCTATAAACCTTGACGCTTAGATTGTTTACTATGTACCGTGCTATATTTATTTGAGATGGAATCTTGCTGGGTTGTCTAGGTTGTTCTTAGACTCCTGGGCTCAAATGATCCCCCTGCCTGTACATCCTGAGTGACTGAGACATTAGATGATCTGCCAATCACTGTGCTGGCTGCTGCAATGTAGTTATTTATTTTTGAGACAGGACCTCTCTCTGGAGTCCAGGCTGGCATTTGTTTTAAAAGTAGTGATTCCTTTACCTTCTGTTACTGAGCGCTGAGATAGCAGCTGTGCACTACCAAGTCTATGTGTATAGATGCATTTTAAGATCTTGCACAAACATTCAAATAAGCTGGTCCTTTCAGTTTCATACATAAAGATATTTTGTTTATGTACTTACAAAATTGGTAGCTTTTGTAGTATACTGAAAGTTTGGCTTTACATTTTAAGTCTTTTAAAGTTGATTTTTAGGTAGGTAGCTTGTAGTTATGAGGGATTTATCATTACCGATCTTGAATGTTATGCTTCTGAAAACCAGGATTGTTTTTCTTCATGGTCTATATTAGAAAAGACATAAAATAGATATTTAAGTTATCCTAGGATGTTTAATTTATAATGTGACAGTTTGAAAGTGGACTCTATTCAGGAAAGAGCAGGTAAAAAGTCTGCATTCAGTCCGTCTCTAAGTTCTAGGTAAATAGCAGCTGTTTTTACTTAAAATGCCAAATTAGTATGCTTAAGAGATAGTCTCTTCCTAATCATAATGAAACTTAACCAAGATGTTTTGGCGTAAGTAGGCTTCAGAGTGAGGAAACTACAGGGGCTCTCATTGTCTTATTTATTAAAAGAAAACACCATTTTAAAGAACAATTTGCATGTTCTTAATTTGTAATTTAAAAATGTGAATTTTCACTTACTATCCTTTGTTGTTGTTTGTTTCAAAACAGAGTTTCTCTGTGTAGCCCTGGCTGTCTCAGAACTCTCTCTGTAGGCCAGGCTGACTTGGAACTCAGAGATCCACTTGCCTCTGCCTCCTGAGTGCTGGGATTTAAGGTGTGAGCCACCACTGCCTGGTTTACTATTCGTCTATAACAATGACCTGTTCAGAAATGTTATATTGTGTCCCATTTGAAATGAGTAAAAACTTAAGTTTTTTTTAAGTGTACATATTAGATGGTATGTTCACTAAATAATATATTAAGGTACCATTCAGCATCTAATCTATTGAAAGGTTAGGAAACTTTTTTTTTTCTTACTTGGTGTTGTTGATTCCTACTTCTTAGGCTGAGCAGTGGCCTTGGATATGGCTGTTATTTTGGCTGAAAACATATTAAAGCTTTGGGTAAATTTATTTGACAAGTCTTTGTCCCTGCTGGAATGGCTCATGTGCTAGCTGTTTACTGAACATAAAGTATTGGCTGAATTAGAATATTTCCTATAGGGATCTTTGTCAGGTGACATGTGATTTTGGACATTCTGACTTATCTTCTTTATACACTATGAGTCTGCACTGAGCCTCGAGCCGTGCAGGAGAATCTCCTTACTGTGTTGTGTCCCTAGCCATGCACTCTGAGTCTTTGTGGATTCTGCTCTGCTTTACTCCTGTGGGTCTCGAGATCCTGTTTCTCCTCATTCTCACATAAATTCTGATATCAGTGAGAATGGCTGAAAAATACAGGGTTTCATAAATTAGAATTGTCATTCCCAAGGATATGTTGAATTTATCTATATTAATTATTTCATACAACTTATAACTATGTGCTTTTGCTTAATGTATTTGCTAAACACCAGTTTTTGGTCAAAGCACTGTTGTCTGAATATCTACTGCTCAAAGCAATGTAGTCTGAATATCTGTTAGAAGCATATGGAAAGAAACTTCATTTGTGATCCTGGATTGAACCTTATAAGAGTTCAGAGTCAGTTAGTCTCTTTCTTTCTCTCTTTCTCTGTCTCATTCTCTTACTACTTTTTCTTAATTCTGTTTTAGCTCATTTCTTGTGGTTCATTTTATAGGGGATTAGGAAGTCCAATGTTGACTTTTTAAGGATCATAGAATATATTTTTACAAAATATCTTTTCTGTATACTTCCCTATAATAATATATTTTTAATACAATCTTGGTGTAGTTTGGGTCTTAAATTTCCCCTCAAAAACTTATGTATTAAATTTTTGGTGCTCAGCCTGTGATGTTATTGGTAGGCAGTGGGATCTTTGTGGGGTCAGAATGGTGAAGGGAAGTCAGGTCATTGGGGCATGAAATATACATAGACACGGATGCTCACAGCTCATCATTGAACTGATCATGGGATTCCCAATGGAGGAGTTAGAGAGAAGACCAAAGGAGCTGAAAGGGTTTGCGGGCCCCATGAGGAGAGCAACAATACCAACTAACCAGAGCTCCCAGGGTCTAAACCACCAGCCTGGAAGCACATAGGGAGGGATCCATGGCTCCAGCTGTATATGTAGGGGAGAATGACAGTGGGCATAGGTGGGTGAGGAAGTCCTTGGTCCAGTGAAGGCTGGATGCCTCAGTGTGGGGGAAATCGTGGGTGGGGAGGTAGGAGGGTGGGTGGGGGCATATCCTCATAGAAGCAGGAGGAGGGGGGATGGGATGGGGGTTCCTAGATGGAGGGGAAATGGGGAAAGAGGATTACATCTGAAATGTAAATAAAATATCCAATTAAAAAAAAAAAGAAAAAAGGGGGATTGAGATTCTGATTTCTTCTTTTTGCTTGCTGATCACCATGAGGTTGTCATCATTGACCCACCAGGTCTTCTCTGCCACGATATGTCATCTCACCGCAGGCTCAAAAGCAACTGGGCGCATTGACACCAGACTGGAACCTCTGAAACTCTGAGCCAAGATAACCCTCTCTTTTATAGCACTGATTATGTCAGGTGTCTTGTTACATAACAGGAAGAGCTGACTGTGAGTGTGCAGTCTGAGCTAATGTGACTTGACTGTTCAAGTAGGCTCGTGAACTTTCTTAGATCTGTGCTCGCTGTTTACCATACTTTTGGAAAAATGACCTACTTTTTCAGGTCATTTTTTTTCTTGTTGGTATTCTTCTGAGTATTTGCTATATTATTTTATATTGTCTCATAGTTGTGAGCCACAAACATTTCCCCCTTTGATACTTCTTTGTTCTTTCTGCTTGGATGGTTTCTATCAAAATACCTCAAGTTCACTGATACTCATGTAGAAGAAATGCTCTATTTTTGAAACCATATTTGTCTTTTTAAAAAAATTTTAGTATTATTGTATGACTTGTGGTTTCTATGTCTTTGTTAAAGCCCCCATCTGTATATGGATTCTAATATTAGAAGTTTTCACTTGATCTGTTAACATTTAAATTGTAGTCATCTTAGCATCTGGTGTGATAGTGCAAACATTTGGGTTATCTTTGTGCTTAGTTATGTTGTTTGTTTTGTATATTGGAAATGGTTTATTTTCTTGGGTTTCTTTTATGTCTCCCATACTTTGGGATTGAAGAAGTTATCTATTCTCTGATAGGCTGAGTCAGATTGTCATTAGTTAATGTCAAGCGGCTCTAATGTTACTGTTACTACTCACAGTGCACCACTCATCCGTGGCCAGCTGCTGTGTTTTGATGCGTTGTGGCCTAGAGCCTGTTCCTGCTGGGTCAGCAGTGCTGGTTACACAGGGCTTCTCACTGTGGCAGAGTGGAGGAGTTTCTCAGTTTCCTCACTGACCTTCGGTTTTAGGTAAGGCTCTGCAGCCACTCCCCCGGTTATACCATGCAAGACTTCACAGTGTAGTTGAGGGTCATGAAGGCCGACTAGCTTTTATAGACTTCTTTTCTATAGATGCCTGTAATTGATTTTCTTAATTGACTTTTTATGTGATGCATTCACTTGTTAGCTTCCTTCTTCATTTTCCTCTTTGTTACTTCCTTCATTCATTTATTCACTCACTCACTCACTCACTCACTCACTCATGATAATAAATTTTTAACACTGCAAATCGTATTGAGCTATACTTCACTGATCTCTGCTAGTTTAGATTATCAGCATTAGTTTTTTTTTTTTATATTTTACTGTGCTGTTTGTGCAATTTATCTTTGTATGCCCCAACTTTAGACATGTCAGTTAAACATTTTTATGTATGTATAAATTTGACTTCTGTATTATCAAAATATTGATATTGTTTATAAGAGTTACATGTGTACCTAAAAATGTTCACTCAGTGAAGAGATTTTTTTGTACTTCTGTATGAAAGATGAAATTTTCTGGGATCTTGACTCTGGGCTACTATTGTGCTGAGCCATCCTTGTTTCATTCAAAGACTCAGTCATTGTGATATTATAGTGGTATACTAATTTGTATTTATATTTTTCAGTTTTTGACTTTTTCAAATAAATGCAAATGTTTGCTTATAATTATTACATCTGTACAACTACTGTAGTGTACTTGCTGTTTATGCTTGTGTGAGTACCTGCGTTGTTGAAAGTCGCTTGTGGGCTGTTCTGTTTTTCTTTATCTCTCTCTTTCCCTTTCTCTCTCTCTTTCTCTCTCTCTCTCTCTTTCTCCTTCCTTCCTTCCTTCCTTCCTTCCTTCCTTCCTTCCTTCCTTCCTTCCTTCTTTCCTTCCTTCCTTCCTTCCTTCCTTTCTGACAGCGGCCTCTCTCTGTAGCTCAGGCTGGCCTCTAATGTCCTAACCTCTCAAGTGTTAGGATTACAGGTGTGCTCCGTAACAGGGCTTCTTGTACTATAAAACCATGTCTTAAAAATAACTTTTAAAAATTATTTTTACTAGGATTAAGTTTTCTAGATTTTAATCTTTCAGTATTTTAAACTAGGTGTTTGATCTTTCTGATTTTCATCATTTAAGAGCAAAAAGGGGCTCTTGGGTAAGGAAGAGGATTGTCAGGAGAGGGGTTGGGGGCCTGAGGGGGAGAATCAACAAGAACAAAGTATGTATGAAACTGTCACAGTGAAACTCATTACTTTATATGCCACCTAAAAACGTCATCTGAAGAGATGTCACTGTTTGTGGTTGTGATGTTTGGAGTTGCATCTTTTGCTGCTATATTTATACCTCAAGAATTCCCTGCGTATTTATCAGAGGTGCATGCCTACTCCTGGTGGTCTGTTCTCCTGTAGGCTGACTCCTGCATTCTGGTAATATCTTACCGTGTGTTTCTTCCAGGCTTAGATTCTGTTCTCTTTCCTGGCGCTCACTTTTGCTCGCTGTCTAGCCCTGTGCTGGCTCTTTGCTGCCCGTTCTCTGGTGGTTTAACAAGTTTCTAGGACGGGCTCTTCCTTCATGGTGCATTTTGATTGACTCATCAACGTAATAGGCCAGTAAGCTTTTCAGTTTATGATTTAGAAATTATGTATTATTTTAGCTAATGGACTTAATTGTCTTGAATGCTGAACTCTCAAGACTTTGGATTATGATTCTACTTGTACCCTGAAAGCCTGTTAATAACCCATAGAGCTCTTGGTTGATTTCATAATGTAAGGGCATTCACTGACTTTTTCCCTTTCTGGAGAGGAGTGGATAATTTTGTAGAAGGATTATGTAAACCACTCAGAAGTACCGAGCTATTTTACTATTTTTTATCTGCTGATTTATCCACAGAATATGTATTGAGGGTTTTCTCTGTATTGTGTGCCAGCATAGTACACTGTAACTTACAGTAGCTTTAACTTAGTTTTGAGCACATGGACTATACTTAGTAGTTTTTAAAGGATCATGTTTAATCTTTCCTAGAAACAGGAGATTTGAGGAAACGGAAAGCGTAAACCTTTAGTATGATGCCCACTATCTCATAGACAGTGACGAGGTAAACCTTACATGGACTCACTCCTACTACACATGGTAGGTACTTCCTAGAACGCTTGCCCTGTCTTCTGTAACTATATGAACAGTTACGGTTCAGCTTTGTGAACTGTGATTCAGGCAGGATCTCAAAAGCTGCATGAGATTATTTTAGTCCTCAGGGCTCATATTCTGAAAATTGTCTGTAAATACTATGGATCCTAACATCTGTGTACACTTGGGTTTCTCCGCTTTCTTTTGCTGTTCTCTAGTGTAGGCCACCATCATCTCTTCCTTCAGGGGCCCTTATAGCTGCATCCTCTTTGTTATAGCCCAGTCTCTGGGAATCCTGTAGCACTGCACAGAGATCCCTGTGCTCCTTCTGGCTTATAGTGGCTTGTTTTCCTAACTGTAGAATAGAAACACCATACCCTGTCGTGTAAATCACAGCATGGTCTGACCTGTTTTTGCTTTTCTTTTTGTGCTTGGTCATGTTGGCTTCCTCTCTGCTGCCTGAATATGACAAACTTGTTCGCTCTTTAGAGCCTTGACGCTTCTCAGTTTCTGTCTTGAGTTTCCCTCTTTAATTTTTGGCATGGCTGGCTGTTACTTGACTTTTGTTTTTTTAAATTTTTCTTAGGATTTTTTTTTTTTTTAATGATTTCATATAGGAACAGTCATCATTCTTGTTTGCTTCAGTAATCACAGGAACCATTCAATTCCTTTATAATGTTTTCAACCAGAAATTAAGTTTTAATGCATTTGTGATGTGTTGTGTGTTCCCACCCATGTGAATTTCAGCTGTGGAAGGAGTGAGCCCTTGCCGTTTTTGATCATGTAGTGTGGAAACTGGGCTACTATATACTATACTCCTCCTAAAAGGTTTTGGATAATGAGCTTCTTATTTCACAGTTATGCACATAAACTTTTTACTTATTTTATTTTTTCTCCCTGAGTATCCATGAATGTTGAAGTAGAAGAAATAATATATTTTAACCTTGCATGTTAAACATTTAAACTGATTTTAAACCTATCTTATGCTTTTTAAAATAAGTGGTATGTTATTTCAATTTCCATTTTTTTAAATCATATAGTCTTTCTTACTCTGAACTTAGAAAAGGAAAGTATGGCAAATAGAAAACAAATTACACTTACCAGCATAACCATTTTAGAATTATTTTTATGTGCAGCAGGGATGTTTTATGTGGATGTGTTATGGTGTGAATGAATCCCTCTCCCCAGCTTACACAGAGTGACAGTTACAAGGGTTGCTCCTTTGGGAGGGGATCAGGACACAGCATCCTCTCATACATGGAATAAGTACTTTATAAAAGATGCTTCTGAAGGCTGACTAGACCCATTTGATCGTCTGTCATGGAAGGACATAACAAAAGAGTGCCCTCATATCTTGAGGATTTTAGCCTTTAGAATTGTGATCAGTAATTTCTGTTGTGAAACAACTCAGTCTAAGGTATTTCTGTCGTAGGATCTGAATGGATGAAAACGAAATAGGAATTATCACAGTTGCTCTTTTGCATCTTGCTTTCTAAAATCTAGCGTATCTTGAAGTTTTCTTATTCATTAAATGACATGTAAGATATAAATTATTTATTTTTATTGGATAGATTCCTATCAGATGATTTGTTTCCAGTCTTTTATGATACTGTTATGAGCAAATGTGTACTTTTTGGAGTTCTGGACTTTAAGTTTATTTTTAGTTTTGAGACTTTCAATCAGGAGTACACTGTATTTACATAATTTCCACCCTCTCACCTCCAACATTTCCTGTTTTCCCCAACTTCACTCCCTCTGGAATTCCTGACCTTTCCATATTGTCATTTGTGCATGCATCACACACACACACACACACACACACACACACACACACACACACACAC
>JANHMN010000007.1:33398814-33439854 GCA_030674055.1 Rhabdomys pumilio | reverse complement strand
ACACACACACACACACACACACACACACACACACACACACACACACATTGTACCTAGTCCATTAGTATTGCTTCTGTGTACATGTGTTTAGCACTTACCACTGCGATTGGCTAACCTATCAGGGGGCTTGTGTGTGTAGAAAACTCATTTTCCTTCTCTGAGCACCAGCTGACTGTTGTTCTTCATCTAGGAGTGGGAACTTGTGGAATTTCTGTCATCTCTGGTATCGTGTCAACTGGTATGGTTATTATATAGGTCTTATTTGGCCACCATATTGTTGAGATTTCATGGGTGCAGCATCCCTGTCATGTCTAGAAGATACTATCTTGCAACAGATGCCTTCTACCCTTCTCTGTGATGTTCCCTAAATCTTATGTGTAGGGACTGTATAGTGTATGCCATGCTGGACACCATACAGTCACTATTGTCTGCATCTTGACCAGTTGTGGGTCTCTTTCATAGCTTCCATTTGCTGCAGAATGACGCTGCTGAGATGCGGGGTGAGAGTTGTACTGTGGGGATAGGGATAGTGTTTAGAGTACAGTTAGAAAGTGTATTGATTCAGGAAGATGGCAGTAATAGGTTTTTCTCTAGGGTTAGGATATATTCCCAGAAATATACTATAAGGTTAATAGTAATATTTTAAGGTTTAATATGTACATTTGTATATATCTATTTATTTTTGAGAAGAATTGTGGTTATGGGGTAATCATTGGTATTTTCTTGAAAAAATTGTTATTTTGGGTTGATTATTTTAATTTAAAATTATTTTATTATTTTTCATGTGTATAAGTATTTTGACTTCATACATGCCTTTGTGCTTTGAGCATGTCTGGCAACTGCAGACACCAGAATAGTGTTAAGTTGTTTGGTACAAGCAGTTCTGTGGGTACTGGGAATTGAACCTGGGTCCTCTAGATGAGCAGCTAGTACTCCTGACTGCTGAATTACCTCTCCAGGAATATGTCTTTGTTTCTTTGACCTTTGACTATCAATGGTTTGAATATCTTTTTGTGTATCATTATTTTTGCTATTGTTGTTTTGAAACAAGATCATACTATATTGTCCCGACTGTCCTGGTACTTACTATGTGGCCCATCTAGGCTGATCTTGAACTTGTAGCAATCCTACTCTAAATCTGATTTACAGTGCTGGAGTTATACAAGTGCACTACCATGCCTGATTTCTCCTTTGAATGCCCCTTGAAGTGCAGGGAGGACCTGAGAGAAAATTCTTGAGTAACAATGAGAGAGAATCAAAAGTGGTTCTTTTCTGACATTTCTGTTAATTTCAATGGCTACTGTAACACTAAGTGCTCATTAAAAGAGTTGAGAGCCACTCTTCTTCCCTCCCTTTCCCTCTCCTTCCTCCTGTTTGCTTAGTAGGCACTCTGCTACTTTATTAACATCCACAGCCCTGGAGTTTCTTAACAACTCAGATGTCTGAAAGTTACCTGTTACATATCTATTTACCACAATGCAACAATGTCATCCCTACTTTCTCTTGCCAGTTCCTCTTGTGTATGTCCCCTTCCATGTTAGTTCATTTTAAATACTTGTATATTTGTTCTATCACTAATATTTTAATGACTTTAATCTTTATTTCTCTTTTACATGCAGCCTGCAAGATTTATGTGAGCCACTTAGGAACACAGAAGCATATTCTAGGACCTTTACATGCTTTTCCCTGTCTACTAGTAAAACAAAATTATTTAATATAACACTATCTATTAGTGCTCATGTGTAGGGAAGGGGTGGGAGGGAAATATAGAAAGGAATAATGGAAGAAATTCATCTTTAATATAACATAACTATTTATTCATCCATCCATCTACTCATCCATCTATCCATTCATTTATTGATTTTTAATATTGAGGATTGAACTTAGGGTTAAGTATGCTACCTCTGAGCCACATCCTCAGCTCATAGCTCTGTATTTCAGTTATGTATCATCTCCTTATTTAAGGACTCTAGTGCTTCAGTTTTTCCTTGGTGGAGCATAATTCCTACCACAGTGTACACACACACACACACACACACACACACACACACACACACACACACAAAATCTGTACTGCCTATAATTTGTTGTTTAGCATCCCCCGCCCCCATGATGAGATTGTCCCAATACTTAGGAAAACTGTTATGTAGGAGCACAGTGAACTGGTATATCCTAGGGCATTGTCTGAGGTACTGAAAGTATACACTAAGTTATGTAGTATGGAGCAAAGCTGTGTAATAGATTTATTTTCTATAACAAAGCTACAGTTGGAAGTAGAATTGTACAGTGAAAATACAATATGAAAAAGACTGACAAGTTTAAACCAGGCATTTCCTTCTATACTTACTTATTTGAAGGAGATAGTGTTATATTAAATAATTTTGTTTTACTAGTAGACAGGGAAAAGCATGTAAAGGTCTTAGAGTATGTTTCTGTGTTCCTAAGTGGCTCACATAAATCTTCTAGGCTGTATGTTTTGGTCTGACACTGACAGTTTCATTATATGGACATCAAGTGGCTCTGGAGCACCATAGTTTCTGAAAAGTTCCTGTTCACAATAGACTTAGCAAATTGTCACTCTGATTAACACCTGCCTAGTGGGTAAACTTCTCAGAAAGTCAGAAACATTATCTCAAGCAGGATTGAAATAATGGGATTAGATGGTTGAATTTTTCCTGTCCTCTGGCAGAGAAGATGCTGGCTGTAAAATGCCAAGGAACAGACGTTTCTCTGGAGAGCTCTCATCTCCTTGTTCCGATCTGGACTCTGCAGACAGTCCGGAGACCCTTACTGTCTGCTAACTGAAGTGAAGGGATGAAGGACGTAGCGTGTACTGTCTTCTAAATTGGATTAATGCCACTCTAGTCAGCATATTAAATACAGCAATTTAATAGGATTGCTGTGAACATAGGAAAAAATGTTGAACTCAGCATTCAGCACATAGTAACTTCTTCAAAGCATGACGTTGCTTTATGTTGATGTACAATTATTTAATATTTAAAAGCGCTTCAGGTCTTAGCTGTAATAAAGGATTAAAAGCCAGAATGAGACTGGAGTATGATTATGATTAATCGCTACTACGGCAACTGCTTTGACAAACTTAAACACAAAGGAAACTTAACAATTAATGATACTGCTTTGTATGTAGGGTCAGTACAAGTATTTTAAGAGGTGCCGTGTTCCATTTCAGTACTCATTCCTGCTGGCTAGCTTAGAAACACTATTTGTGTAGCAACAGTAGCAGATTAAGTGTCCCGCGTGAGCAAACCCCAACATTTATTCAGCTTACTGTGCATTAACACCGCTTTCACCGCTTTGTATGAAGTGACTCATTTGGTCCTCACAGCACACTGAGGGGAGGAGTCTTGTTTTGTAGGACAGGTAACAGAGACTTGGAGAAGCTAAGTGCAGTTCACAGGGCCGCCAGGTACAGGCTTCACAGTAAATGTCTGTTGATTATTAACACCTTTGAATTATAAAACTTGTTTCATTTTAGAAACCAATTACTTCTGAAATGTGCTGTTTCCTTTCTTAGTTAAAGTGTACTTTGTATAGTAAACAGGAATAAGGTTGCTGTTAGCATATGTGCACAAGTACAGATATTCTTGACTGATGTGTATTGATCTGTTCACCATTGTCTTTCACAGGCTTAAATTATGTGATACTTACTTTTCAGAGCATTTTACACAGTCATCAATATAGAGCCTATCTGATTTTTTTTTTTTAAAGCAAATACTTGCCAGTCAGCACTTACATCAAGGAATCCATTGTCCTCACCACAATTGTTCTTCTGTAATCATTTGTCCTGTCTGGGGTGAGCCACTGTCCTTGGATTTTACTAGTTTTTGATTATAGTTTCAATGGAACCATGAGCATATAATTAATAAAATTTATTTATTGTGAAGCTGTATATTTTATGCTTTAGTAAATGCTAAGGTGAAAGACAGCTGTCACAGCTTGAGTTCTAAATAAGATTCTCACTTGATTAATAGTATTGGGTTTCAGTGTATGACGTGTGTGACAAAGTTTGTGAGTTCTTTTTCTGTTTTGGCTTGTAATGTCAGAAGGTAACTTTTGTATGAATGGTGTTTATTACACTAAAGAGTCTTGGAGCAGTGAAACTTTATAACAGAGTCCAGTGTTATTTGCATTATGAGAATGAAGTGGAATTAAATACCTAAGTTTATGTAGGCAGTGTGTACGTGTGCATGTGTGTTTACTCTTATAATGTTGGCTTATCTTCAGAAATACCATGGTGGCTTATTGAAAGCTACGTAAACATTGCCTCACATTTAAGTGTAGAGAGTAGATTATATCAAGCCGAGTGCCCTGAGCAGTTCCTCTTATTTGGTGAATGAGGAAGTTGGGGCTGGGGATCTCATCATCTGTGGTTAAATAGAAGAGAACAGAACTCTGACAGGTAGGACACTGACTTCTTTTTATATCTACTGTAGAAAAAAAATCTGTGTGGAGGAGTCAACAAATAACAGTTTCTTTCATAGTCACAGTTAGAAAAATTGCTTAACATTTTAATTATTATTTAATAATTTTAATTTATTTCAATTTATGCTTGCTAGGTACATGTTCTGAGTGCTAGGGTAGTGAGTGAAGCAAAGCAGTGATTGCACATAGAAGTGGGAAATGGTAAACAGCTGGGCAAGTGTGCATGCATAGCCGTAGGTGATGAATCTACAGAAGAAAATACAAGGGGGGTGGGAGGGGAGGGAGGATGTGACTATCAGGGACCTGTGCGCACGCACATTGGCTAGTCTTTATACTGTGCTCAATGCAAGCTTCTTAGAAAACGTTTGACAGGAAACACAAAGAGACAGATGCAACGCCTTTCCCTTTCTCTTTAGGTAAAGAGGGTGGCATGGTTTCACTTCACAGAAACTTTCAGTAGACTCTAGGGCATATAATAAGCTTTGGCCAGAGTAGACTAGGCCAAGAGACCGTGTAGGAAAAATGCACAGGGTTGTTTTTCTGTTTTTACTGGTGTAAGGATGCTGGGGACATTGTAATAAAAAACATAAAGTGTATATGATGAAAAATGTTGTAGAATAGCACCAACACCAAGTAGATACTGAAACTTTATTTTGCTTTCTACTGTGTCCTTGATTCCTTAAAGCATAGACCTGGTCTTAGTCTTTTTCTCCTAACTCTTGTGATTTTGCTTTTACTTGCTTTGTCTAGATCTTCCTTCCTGCTTAATATTTTTAAAGGTCTGTTAGTAACTTTTTCCCTACAGAAATGTAAAACAGCATTTCTAGTATGTGCAAGGGTCTGAGTTTGATACCTAGCACAAGGCAAACTAAATAAATTAATATAACTTAGAGAATACCACATGTATATCAGTTACTTTTCTGTTGCTCTGATAAAACTTTAAAGCCATGGAAGTTTATTTGGGCTTATCATCCCAGAAGGGTAAGAATCCATTATACTTGAAAGCAGGGAGGTATGGCAGCTGAAGGAGGCTGAAAGCTCCTAGCTTCAAACTCAGGCATGAAGCAGAGAGAGAAAACTAGAAATGGCAGAGTCTTGAGACTCTGAAAGCTTCCCTTCAATGACATGCTTCCTCCAGCAGGGCCATAATTCCTCAGCCTCTCCAAAGAACCCACCAGCTAGAGAAATGGTGCTCAAACAACTAGGACTGTGGGGGCCGTTTCTCATTCAAACCACCACAACATGGATAATTTAATCATCTTTCAAGCATAATTTAATCTTTTAACTTGTAATTTAAAATAATTTAATTATATTACACTCATATCTATATTGACCTGTGTCAAAAAATTTATTTCAAGGAATTGGTTCAGGTGATTATAGAGATGGCTTAGTCTAGAAGTCCAAGAACAAGTTGGTAGCCTGGGGTCTCGAGCCAGGGATGTTGTTATAGTTTCTCGAGGAGGAGTGTATGTTCCTTTTCAGAGAAAGCCCAGAGTTTTGTTATGTGCTGGGTCTGGACTTGTCAGTGTTTCCCCTCCCCACCTCCCCTTTTTTTGACTCAGAGGTGTGAGGAGCCCAAGCTCACAGGCAGGCTTAACTTTGTTTCAGTGGTGGTATATATTCCAATGGAAACATTCTTCATGTCAGCAGTAAGACCTCTCCATCAGCCAGACCATAAGGCTGTATAGGTATGGTATTGTGTAGACAGTGATGCTATTGCTATTTCACTCTGGCAGTTTTGGGCCTGGTAATGGGAGAAATAGTACTCTTTTGGACACTAATTTAGAGTACACACAACTTGGTGGCTATCACTACTGCAGATCTACAAAGTATTTTGTCACCTACTTGATATTATAACAGCTTTCAAAAGGCCATTTCATCACCATTCTGTCAAGCTGACTGTGTCATTGTGCTGGGGAACTTGGTAAGACCAGTGAACATCGTGATCTTGGGTCCATTGTTATGTTTCATGTGCTTATAGGCAAATTTGTTATCAGAAGCAATGCTGTGTAAATTAACTAGATGGTAGATAAGGCATTCTGTAAGGCCATCAATGGTAGGTTTGGCAAAAACCTTGTATGCACGTAAGGCAATCGATATCCAGAGTGTCTGCTCTAATAAGAACAGAATACTGCCCTTTCTATGATGAAAATAGTTCAGTATATTTAACCTGCCACTAGGTAGCTTGGTGATCATCTTGTGGATTGGTACTATATTATGGGCTCACTGTTGGCAGTTAGTGTTTCTAGCTAGATCTTCTGTGGTTGAGTAAAAGTTCACGTTCCTAGACACATGCATCATATTCTTTCCTCCTGTGGCCTCTTGGCTCGCAAGGCCATCAAGTAATGATAGGAGTGGTTAGAGAGAGAGAGTCTTACTGGTATTTAAAGAATGGGTTACCTTACCCGTTTGTTTCTTAAAATACTTTCTTACTGATACCACCCTTAGGTGAACATTCTTGTTGAACACATATCTCTCCTTCACTCCACCCCCATTCAGAGAAGTCTGTCAGTATACCTTCTTTAGACTGCTTTTCTAGCAGTTTCCTGCTACTTTGACCTTCCAAGTCTGTGACTATCTAGCTAAACTATGGGCATATTCTGTGAGTAGATATATGCATCAGCATCTTTTAGCCACTCTTCCATGTAATAGAAGAACTAAAACAGTGCCCGACGTGTGGATTCTCTTGCCACTAAAGGAATGTCTCAGAACGGACACGGACACACTATTGATTTTTCTGGTGGTATGTGCATATTGTCTAGAATCATCTGTGAAACAGACCTAGTATTTTCCTTCTCTAGTTAGCTCTAAGTATTTGATCCCATGAGCAACAGGTGTGCACCAGGAGAGATAAAATAATGTACAGGAATGGAGTTGTGGGTACCAGGGCTTCCTGTTCACAAATTACTGTAGCTTCAGAGTGCACTTGGACACTATCTTTTTACAGTAGCCCTATGCTTTTTTTTTTTTTTTTTTTTTTTTTTTTTTTAATAGAAGACAGGTTTCTTTCTGTAGTCCTGTCTGTCCTGGCACTCCCTCTGTAGATCAGGCTGATCTCAAACTTAGAGATTCACCTGCCTCTGCCTCCTGAGTACTGGCATTTAAGGTATGCACCACCACTGAGTGTGACCGCCATCTTGCAGGAAGCATTTCCATTGTTGGCAGCACAGCAGTATCTGCCCACTGTCATGAGTTTGGTCCGTTAACACCAGTTTATGCTAGAGTTCAGATTGCATGAGAACTTGGAAACTTCTTCTTCACTCTCTAATAAAGCTCAGGAACAACCAGCATCTGTGTCTCAGAAGGAAAGTAAACTTTCCACAGAGGATGACAGGGCTCTGGTTCAAGTTCCCAAGGGACCGTACTCTGATTTACCTACACAGGGGCTTGCCAAAGGATCCAGATAGTATATCTGACATTGCCACTTCAAGTATCTCCTGGATCACGTGGCTTAAGTTGCAGAAAATCTTGCATGGCAGTCTCGCTTTTTGCAGAGCATTTTGTTAACAACAACATTTGGAACTTAGGCCAAGAAAGTTGTTGCAAATTTCAAGTAAAAAACACTGAAAGTGTCTTTCAGATACAAATTGCTTGCAGAAAATGAACTATACCTAATTATCTTCATTAACAGATGTTTTAAAAAAAGAGTGTTATTTCCGATAAGTATTTGCATACCAGGTACCAAGGGATAGCGTAGTGTGTAAGCAGACACCACATCTGTTGCAGAGGACTTTACTGAAGGGCTTGACTCTGTCCTGGTAATTCACAATGACTTTGCTTCACTTGATTTGACCCTTCTGGCTATCCAGATAAAATCAGAAACTTTTCCTAGGTGCACTATTGGTGTCTGTGACCTGAATAGTCTGATTACTGTTAGCATTTTGTGTTCCTCAGGTAACTGGTCCCCATCTGCTTGTTAAGTACTGCTAACTGGCCCTCCTTTCCTAGTATCCTATTATCCTCATTGCATTTAAGGACCCCACATCAGTGATTGAGGTTCCCATGGTAATTTGTGATCAGACAGCAACTGTAGGGCTCTTTAACTATGCTGAAACTCTCTTCACAATTTATTTCTTGTAGTTGTGGTGAAAGCTGCGGAATCTGGGTATTCCTGAATTAGGCAAACAGATTTTATGTGATAAACCACTCTGCTGTTCTGACTGACCTAAGCCTTTGCATAGCATATGCTCTAGCAGTTCTGACCCTGCAATTTCATTTGATATAGGCTGTATTTTGATTTATATTTAACACTAGCCAGCTAGGCTGCTAGACCTTTCCAGTGTACTAACTTAGACTTTCTGGTTAATAGCTCGTACCAATAAATTTGGCTTGGTTAAATTTGAACTTTTGCTTACACTATCCTGTACTCTTAACACCCATCTCCACACATAGTGCTGTACTAACTGCATGCATCTCCCTGGCTTATACTTTGATACTTTCTGGAACTGGAATTTGGTAATGTTCAAAACCAGTGGCAGAGTAGAGGTTAGTCTTGAGGAGAATCTCCTTCTTCTAGCAAAGTGCCATTAAAGTCTTCATGACGGGCAAGCGCATTAGTCTGTTTTCCGGTAAGTTTAAGGTTATGGTGCTGATACTGTTTCAGCTCTCATGAGCACTTCATGGTGGATCACTTCATGACAGTACATTGAAGAGGGATCATGAGGAGAGGCAGGAAGACAGCAAGGAGGGGCAGATCTTGCTTTCTTACAATCACTAAGGAACAACTGGAACTACACCAGAGCAGTGTTAATCCCCTTCTAGTGCTGAATTCGCAGTGACATCTTCCATTAGGCTCTGTCTTGTGGAGATGCCATCAGTTCTCACACTGTCACACTGAGGAACAAACTTTGAATGTACAAAACCCTTTGGGACCGTGTTCACATCAAAGCTGCAGAGTTCACCTCAGGTGGTAGATGTTTGATGGACACAGCATCACAGAGTGCATAATCCCCATTCCAGTTCTCAGAATCGCATTATTTCCAAATCAGTGCTTCCAGCTTAGTACACAGTATTCTGTGAGGCGAGAATTCAGCTTGTTTCGTTATAAAGCTACTCAGGATGACATTCTAGTTGTGCTGTTCAAAAGCTGGCTCTGGAGCTACACTGGGTAAAGTTTCTTTTAGGCTTGGACACAGAATCTTGTCGGTCATTTATGCAATTACTTGAATTAGGCATATGGAGCTTTGAGTTTTTGCTTTTATTTTCCCACTTCATGTAGCAGTAAGGAGCCAGCCACCAGCTAATCTCATACTTGTCTGTCAGATGCTCTAAGCTATCAAACATATAGTCATGCAGAACCTTGGTTTAATAGTATTTCATTAGGAATATTCAATTATTATATTTTGTATATTTTTATTGATGCACTGTGCTCTGGACTGTCTGTTCATCTTTACCAATGAAAATAGTCCGTTGTTGCCTAAATCTAATAAGAATAGAGAACAAATTCAGAAAATTCATTTAAAAAGTCTTCCCTCTAGAAACACTCTTAGTACTTAAATCAGCTTCTATGTAAACAATAGAATGCCTGGATGCAAATATAAAATCATTTAAGAAATGGGCGTATGTGATTGTGAAGCTTAGTTTGAAGTTTGTAGGACAGATATCAAAACTTGGAAACTTTTGTCTGAAATTGATTGTATACTCTTGGAGCAGACTTTTGTTTTCTCAGAGAAGCCTCTGTTTCATTTTTAATGTCTTTCAGATGCTTGGATCAGTCCTGCCCAGGTTTACCAAGATTAGATAAGGCCTACCCATACCACAGTTTTTGGTTGTTTTATACAAAGGACCCTTTTAGTAACATTTGTGTGTGTGGTTGACTGCTTCGGTACTGTGCCTAACCAAGTTGGTATATGACATCACCATCACAGACTAGATGAATCGTTTGAAATGTATGTATATATGCTTGTCTTTCACAATAAACTTGTCAGTTAATTCACTTCGTTGTAGACAGCAGCTCCTTTAAATAATAAATATTAAGTAGATTTTATTCATGAAATATGTGTACCTATATTGTTTCAGAATGAAATGATTTTTTCTTTTAGAATTTAGTTATTTTCATGATTAGGTATATGTGCAAGTGTCTGTGTGGGTATGTGCTCATGAGTAAGATGCCCACAGAGGCCAAGGATGGCATCAGATCCTCTGCAGTCGAAGGTACAGGCAGTTGTGAGTTGCCTAAAATAGGAGCTGGGAACTGAGCTGAGCTCCCCTGCAAGAGCAGTATGTACTCTCAACCATCGACCCACCTCTCCACCCCTCTAAATGAGGCAGCTCTGAGGTGACATGCTCACAGAATGCTATTGCCCACATTCAGGACAAACTACCTACACAGACATGCCTGAGGATTGACTCCTTGCTGATTTTAAATTCTATCTTGATAATCAAGATAAACAATTGTATTTGTCATGATATTTCACTGGGAAATAAATCACTGTTTATTGCTGTTTTTAAAAGGGAGGGTTGAGGTTCAGGATACATGAGACCAAATATTTTAAAGGAAAGGAAACAACAGCAACAACAACAATAACAACAAACCTCAAAGGTAAAGAACAGAGGAGTCTAGGACAGAAAGCAAAAGTTATAAACAAATGTATCACTAAAAGTGCTTTTGAAATATAACTTTGAGTGTGTCAGCATACTTAATATTCATTCTTTAATGAAATCTTATGCATATTATAGATTTACATTTCTCCTTTTCCCAAAGACATGTTTTAAAAAATGGTTGATCTGACAGAACCATACAGTGGCATACATAAGAGCTGCTATGTGGTTATAGCTGCACCTTTCCCAGCATAGTAAGCACCGAATCTAGGCTCCAGTATGGTAGGCAAGTACTCTACCATTGAGCTATACATGGCTTAGCCCATGTGCCTGCTTTATTTTAATTAATTAACTAATTAACTTTTGACAGATCTTTCCCCCCCATGGACAGTTGAATTGTTAGAGAAATTGGGTCATATGTCCTGTGGACTAATTTTGATTTGGCTGGTTTCCTTTGATATTATGTCATTTGACTGGTTCTAATTGTTTCTTCCATCTTGCTAGCGAGATTTAATAACTTGGATAGATGTATCTTAAAATTTTAGATATGAATGCTTCCTAGAGGTACCATGTGCTTCCAGGGCATCTATCATGATCCCTCCTGTTCCATGAGTCACATGGTTAGCTGTCCCACTGACTGCGTTCTGCTTCTCAGTTGGGTCAGTGTACTTACCTGTCTTATCCCTGTCTTTAAAATGTCTTCACCTAACAGACATGACTTACCATTATTCATTCTTCTAAGTGTTGATGGTTGTTGCCTATAGCTGTTAACTGAAGTTACAAACTGTAGTTTTTCAGTTTAGTTATTCTTTCAGTTATTTATTAGTTGGGCTGTCAAGAACTTTAATCAGGGTTTTTAGTTACCCTAAAATACAGTGCTTATGGAGAAGGCAGGGAAAATGCTCATTTTTCTCCTCCCAGGACTTGGTAATTTACTGGACACTACTGAAGTCTTTTTCCTTTCATTTTCTCTCTGTGTTATATTGAATTTGTCAACTTTAGGGAACATTTGATGTTTAGGATATTTTCTTAAAATTTTGTTTTCTATTTGTAAGTACAATTGAATTTTGTTTATTTTCATTTATATTTTTCTCTTTGAAGGAAATATTTTCTTCTGCAGGACTTTAGAGTTGAGACTGTGTCTCTTTTTCTTTATGGCGTAGTTCTAGACGCAGAGGGGACTTGTGGTGTACTGCAGCCTTTCTCTTGTCCTCAGCACTAGGGAGAGGAGCTTCCTGAAGGTTCCCTGTCCTCCCCGAATGCACCTCTATCTTCCTGTACATCTTTCATGGGATACTTTTCTACATTTGTTTCCACAATCATGAGTTTTCTACTTTTAATCTCTTAGTGCTAATTTATCATGATATGTCACTTGGAAATGCATCACTGTCTATTGCTGGTTTTAAAAGGGGGGTTGAAGTCTCTGACTTTGATTTTCTAATATTAGTTTTCAGTTCCTTCAACTCAGTTTTGTCTTGAAGTAGCTTTTTTTTTTTTTTTTTTTTTTCATTTCCTTCAATTTTTTTTTTTTTTGAATTTTTTTTTTTTTTTTTTTGTGGTTAAATTTGCTAATAATTTTAGAGTTCTGTATTTTTTGTTCATGAGTGAGGCTATTTCTTCTTTCTGTTTTTTGGGAAAGTTTGCCAAGGTAGAATTCTTTTTCCTCCTGATCGTTGCTGGAACTCATGAGTGAAATTGTCTGTCCTTGAACAATTTCTCTATGTTCCTTTGAACAGTTTCCTGTAGACTTACCAGGTGAATTCTCAGACGGTTTGTTAAATCCGTCTGAATCACCCTGGGATGGCTAATTCTTTAATGTCATCTATGCATGCTCTGAATTTACCTTTTCTACTTTCTCAAATGTAAATTTGTTTAAAAAATTGACTAGTCTGACATAAGCATGCAGTAGTTCACACAGGAGCTATTCATCTGGTAATACTTTTTATAGAATAGCTTGTGTTCATTCTTCCCCCAGCCCCGCAAAGGCACACGCTACTTTTAAATAGATACTGGGTTAGGGCTGTAGCTCAGTTGGTAGAGTATTGGCCTAGAATGTATGAACCTCAGAGTTCGATCCTCAGCATTGCACAGAAAAGACCTTGTTGTGCACTCCTGTGTTCCTACAAGTGGCTAGTGGAGGCAGGAAGTTCAGAAGGCCAAGGGTATCCTCAGCTATATAATCAGTGTAAGGCCAGCCTGAGATATATGAGATCTGACTCAAAGAATTTCTTTTGAATAGAGTTATATTTAAAAGTAAGTTGTATAGTGTACTAGATTATTATTGCTGCTTTTGCTTATATTTTAAACTTTAAACTTGTATGAATTATGAATTATAAATCTTTTTGGATCTTTTCAGAAAGGTTCTACATTTGGGTCTAACAGTGTTTCTTTCCGGGCCTCAGTACTTTATTTGTAATACAAATATCTACTTCATATAGTACCCAAGAGAGTAGATTGAGAAGTAGTTTTTGAATTATTAACTATATAAGTGAAAGTTTCAAAATTAATGAGGAAGGACAGAATGTTTTAAAGTTAAAGTGAGACAGACTGTTGAGTCTCCATCTCTGTGCTCGTAGGAAATCGAGGCCGAGGAAGTCAGAGAGCTGTCTATTCTTCCCTGGGACCAGCGTGTGTACAGGACTGACAGCCCAGTCCAGGCTTTCCGCTGCCCAGGGCCTCAGATGTGCTGTGTGCCTTCTTCTCATGAAGTCACTGAGAAGTGCTGGCTCGTTACTTACCAGGCTGAGTATATCAATCTCAAAAGCTTAGGAAGACTGAGTACATGTGACATCAGAAGGAGAAAGGAATCTTAAGACTTCAGTAGTTTAAGTTACCAGTAATTAAAATTGCAGTCAAAGTAGTTACTGGATCTCCTCCCTCCCATCCACACAAAGAAAGCCTTGTTACAGTATTTGAGGATTAAAATTCACTTAATATAGTGAGGAATAAAGTCTTATGTGATTGTACCAAATGTACTTGGAATTTAGTTAAAGTTTTACTTGAAAAAATCATCACTCTAGTATAGTTTTAGTAAAATCTTAATTTATTATTGTTATGGAAAATTCAAAGTAATTGTGTTTGTTTTTTTCTAATTAATTCTTTGGTTTCCTAGGTATATGTACCACAGATAATTTATTTTTCCTTCAAATTCTTCAAGCTGATACCCCGTATGGAAAGGTTTCTTATTAACTGAGCTTTTGAAAATATTGTACAGTGAGGGCTTCTTAGCTAACCAGAAACTCCTCCCCTGTGTTTCTCTTGATGGACTTTTTCTGATTTCACATAAGAATTTATTTTTCTGTTTTTAACTTCTTCCGGGAAACTTACGGCTTATAAAATTATAAGATTTCTAAGGCCATATTAAAATCATACTTTGTAGAAAATATAGTATTTTACAGTAAGTTCTGAAAATTATCTTTAGTCATATGGCTTACATCAAATGCTATTTGTGAATAGTTTGAGTGAACAGTTTCTGTCTCAATATTACTTTCTCTGAAGATTCAATAAGGGCATAGCGTTTTATTGATGCAGGTGTTAAGGGATGGGTGGACACAAGTTTATGTTGTGTATGCTTCTGCAGTTTTTTCTGTAAAAATCAGAGCATTTTCTTTAAAAGATATTCATTACAGGTGTCAGTACAAAGGATAACTCGCGCTACCGAAGAGGAGAGCCAGTCCTTTCATAATGAGTGTTCCCTTTTAGGTGTTCTGGATGTTATTAGGTACTGTACAGTCTAACATGTTTTCTCTACATATTTATTTATATCTCTCTTGTTGTCTATAGAATCCCCTCAGGGTAAATATGTGTGCTAACTTTGCATTTGAGGATGCTAAAAATTCCCTCAGAGATTTATATATATATATATATATATATAAATAAATTTTTATATATATATATAGATATATATATAGATAACATATATCTATATATATATATCTATATATATATATCTATATAATTATATAGATATATATAGATAACATTCTAGTAAACTTTGAAATTGAGCTTTAGAACAGTTCTAATGCGTGAGTTGGTAGTCTTTGTTGTGGAATTCCACTCTCCCTTTGAGAAACTGATGCTGCCATGAGAGGGAAGCAGTGGTCAACACAGCACTTACATGCAGCTGCTCAATGATTAGTACTGGAATAGACAGTGTCTGTTAGGGAAGTCTGTTAGCGAAGTAAGGGCGCCTTAAAGATAGAGCCAGCACTTTTTCTCCTCAGACAGCATAACAGTATGGATCCCTGCCTGGCCTGGAACTTGTGTAGACCAGGCTAGCCTTGAACTTCTGATCATCTTTTGATTGCGGATATAGGAAGAATACTGCTTGTAATTGCTAAGGACATAAATCGCATTTCCTAGTAACAGAGCTCTTGCAGTAGATGAAAGCTAAATGTTTGGATTATGTTACTAGAAGTGGGGCTTTTGGTATATAGCACCTAAAGTAGCTAACATTCCCTCCAAGTGGTCAGCACTGTTCTGGGAACTTCATTCAACACCATTTGAAACCATCTCATAGACATTTCTGATTGAGTTCTGCAGGTAAGAATAATGCAGTAATTAACATGTAACATGTCTTCCCTGGCAAGTCCTACCTGTCTAATATCACCTTGCAGCTTGCCCCTATCCTTATACCCTGCTGGAAGAGAGGTATTGGCACTGTTCCAATATGTCATTTTACAGTAGGTAGAGTTTTCTTGAAGTATCTGTTAAGTATGATCTATTTTTAAGAGATCCAGAAATAAAAGTATATGACAGTATGAATTTAATAGGCTGCAGTAGATTACATTTAAAATGTACTTTTTACTTGTGATTTTTTATTTGCTAGTTTTTTTAATAATAAAGTTTATTCAGCTAAAACAAGGGTTACTTTATATACTTAGGTAGTATGTCTTTTTATGAAATTGTAAGATGCAGAGGAAAATGGTCGTTATCTTTATGCTTGGTAGTGAACAAGGTCTTTCCTTTTGGGTGTCATGCTTCATATTATGGAGGTTGTGTGCTGGAGTGGTCATAGTGAGAGTCTGTAAAATAGTAAAATTGAAGTTGTAATTTTTATTTCTGTCTCATTGTAGCACTGGCGTAGCTTATATTCTCATTCTTGTGATGCTAGACAACTTATCCCCTCCCCTAGTCTGTTATCATTAAAATCCACATCCCAAAACTTTATAAGTGTTCTGTGCAAAATCCAACCCATCACTGTCCACTCGGATTGCTGTGATTCTCTCATTGCTAATGTGTTTTATAAGTGCTAGCGTTGTGCTGTAAACAGACAGAAACAGGCTCCTGGTCACTGATTCCTAATTCTTACTGTATGTTTCAGGAAGTAGTTTGCCTTATTCTAGTGAAATCACTGAAGTTTAGTGAAATTCCTCTTAGTAAGAAAGTGACACAGATCCCGACCACACCTTTATGGTGGTAAAGGCTAAACTCAGCGAGGCTTCTAAAGAGCATTAGGGTAACAGAAGCCATCTCACAAATGTTATGCTTGGAGGAAACCCGGGAAGGCAGCGGGTTATTTCTGAGACTGCAATGATAGTGCATGCCAAGAGGAACGTCAGACTGTCCCACCTGGTTGATCTGGTTTTTATTAAGAAAGTAAGTGTTTAATTAAAAAATAGTAGATCCAAGTTATTGAGAGAGAAGTAGATGAAAAAGGAACTAACTGTTTACAGTGCCCCAGGTAGGCTCAGGTAGTTCCCCTCCCAATCTTAGGGTCAATAAAAAAAAAAAAGTTTAAATCCAATCCTGTGTTACAGGTCTCTGATCAGTCCTGGTGATGTGAAAGGAAAGAATGACAAGTTTCTTTTAAAAAATTCTTTGACTTGTAGCTAAAACATTTAATAAAAAGTTCATACTTCAGTATGTGCAACTTGGCAAGTGACATATATACACACATACACACACATACATGTATATGTATCATAAAACTACATATATATTATAATATATATAATATATAAAACTACATACGTAATATCATATATATATATATATATATATATATATATATATGTATATATATGTCATTCAGTCAACTGTGAGCCTCAGAAGATGAGTTAAAGAGCAATCACTGAGGAGAATGAGGATGTTCTGTTGTCCTGGAAGTAACATAAAGAAAATGTAGCCATGCTGATTGATAGGCAGAGGTCTAGGAATGAGACACCTTACTAGAGTTAGTAATGTGGAGGTTACTTGTAATTTCGAACAAGCAGATTTGGATTTTAAGAGAGAAATGGAGAGGAATTTGAGATTGTTAGAAGTGTTTTTAGAATATTTTTTTTTTTTTGCAGGGGGGAAGGAAACAATAGGGAACTAGGGTTGAGCATCTTGTGGTGGTGTTAAGTATAAGGAAGACTAGCCTGTTGATAAGCAAGCTCGTCAAGGGGCAGCATGTTACCTGTGGACTTTGGAAGTGACGACATACTAAGCATGATGAGATTTAATTCACATATGTGTAGCTTGGCTTGTATAAAATGTTTCTTGCCTTCTGATATCTCCTTCTCCTTTGAAAAGACGGACCCATGGCCACTCACTCACTTGCCTATACACTGCCTCAGCCTCCTTCCTGTCCTTGTTTCTTCACGCTGAGTTAGTAAAGCCATGACCCCAGCTAAGTGCACTTGGCTTGTATTGTCACGGGCTAGTGGATGCCTAGCCCGTGACAATAGCCACATGAAGATGTAGACCCTGGGAGGGGCTCTAGTGGCTATGGGAGTTTATGGAAATTCTTTCCACATAGCTTCACTTAATTCTCTTGCTTTCAGTTAAAGACAGAAAGCAGAGTCCTTGCTGTGAGTGAGGACAAGGAGGTGGTTTGAAGTTGAGGTGAGAATCACAGGGTGAAACAGTGGGAGTTTGGCTATACCTGGGAGTTGTCTGTCCTGGAAGCATTAAGGATACAGGTGAGAGAGATCTCTGGTTACGGGTGAATTTAAGACATGATCAGCCATATTCAGATGCAAGGTGTAAAGAGAGTTGGTGGAAAGTGCACTTATCTGGGGTCATGGCTTTACTAACTTAGTGTGAAGAAGCAAGGACAGGAAGGAGGCTGAGGCAGTGTATAGGCTAGTGAGGGAGTGGCCATGGGTCCGTCTTTTCAAAGGAGAAGATGTCAGAAGGCAAGGAACATCTGTGTAGGAGATGACAGTGGCTCTGAAAGGGACAGGCTTGGTAATGTTTTGAAGGGAGAGCTTCCAGATGTCATGATACTGGATAATGTTTCTGAGAAGAGGGGTGACTTAAGTTTTATGCCTTTAGGACTTGTAAAAGGCAGTTGCTGTGACCTCAAATGTTTCATTGTTTGCTATTTATTTAGTTGTCTTGGCTTAGTTATACTTTGCTGATTGTTGCATAGAGAAAGGAAAAGAATTAACATTAAGCCAACCAACTATAAATGAAAATCAACGAAATATGGTAGGTATGGTGGTACGCGCAGAGACAAGAGGATCTCTGTGAGGTCAAGGCCAGTATGCCCTCAAAACAAGTCTCAGGGCAGCCAGGGCTACATAATGAGATTGTTAAAGAAAAGAAGAGAAAAAAGAAAAGAAAAGAAAAAAGAAAAGACAACAACACTGAAAAAGAAAAAACAACCAGCTAACTCTTTAACTCCTCCTCCTTCCTTCCCTCTTTCCCCCCCCCCCTCTCCCCCTCCCCCCCCTCCTTCCTTCTCCCCTTCATTGGTTCAGTAGACAAACACTGAATTTCATGCTTGCTGTGATCCAGGTGGTATTCCAGATGATGGAAACTTAGCACTGAACAAGATACCTGGGTAATTTGCACTTGGCTTAGTTAATATTGAGAGACTAGTATAGGCAATTCATGAAACAACAGTATTGTAAATTATATTGTATGTGTACTTAGTGACTGGTAACTGTTTCAGTTAATTGTATATGTCTCATTTTTAATACTACTTCCCAGAAAATTACATTATCATGTATATCACTGTTCCGTAGACTAATTATGGAACAACCTCCAAAGCTAAGTGCGCCTATAACAGAAAAAGTATGCTCTTATAGAGTCTGGAGGATAATACCTGAGTGTCGTGGGTTTTAGATAGTGACTGAGCATCCTGCCCCTCCTCCCTCTCTCCGCCCCTTCCCTTGCACTCCTTTTCCCTCTCTCCCACCTCCCTTTGAGTCCAGGCCTCATGTAATCCATTCTGGCCTCAGACTCAATGTGCAGCTAAGGTTGCCCTTTAAAACTCTAGCTCCACCGGTCTCCATCTTCCTAGTTCTGGGATTATAGGCTGTACTATTATACTTGACTCGGAACCGTTCACTCCATAACCCTTAGTGCTGTTGTTCACAAAGCCTGGAGGGCAGGGGCGGGGGAATGAATAAATACAAAAAACCAGGAAATGGAGAGAAACACTTCCTATGAGGAAGAAAATGATCTTGGAGTTAACTGAGTTTACATTATTGCTAATGAACCAATGTGTTGTAAGTGAAAAATCATTAGTAATTAATTATGAATGACCTTCATTTCTGCCTACTTAATTTGAAGCAAAATTGATGTTAGAATTGTATGCTGTTTAATATTATGTGGAAAAGATAGGAAATTCTGCTTTAGCACATGAAGTTATTCCTCAGCATTTATTGGCAGTCTTGCTAAGCATACTAATTTCAGTGTTTCTGCATGGATGCTTTGCAGTGCTGTCACTGTCCTCCAGCTTCTCTTCTGTGGGAATGTCGTATACAGGCTCGTAGACATCCTAGGGAGAAATGTTTGAAACCAGAGGCAATATCCAAAGTGTTTTCTGTGAGGTTTTTAATAATCAGTAATGATTTTAGTAAACTTTGTAGCTCTGAATGTTAGGACTGAACGTGCAAACGTTTAATATGCTTTATGAAACTTCCCCTCTCAAAACAGAACAACAGTACTGTTTCTTGTGTGCTGGCTGATTTCCTATGGATTGTGTATGCAGTGTTAACATAGATCCACAGAGGCCGCTGACACAAGCTCTGTGGCCACATTCTCCTGCTGTGCATATACCTGGCTCCTCCCTCTTTACTTATGACAGTAGGGTAGCTTGTTACAGAAGTAAGAGAGGGAATTCCTGGTTTGGTTTCTTTTTTTTTCTGAGACCTTATTGGTGTGGTAGTGGATTCTGTTTTCCAATTGGAAAAGTGTGTTTGTTTCTATTGCAAAACATTAAGAATTTCCTAAAATAATTGATTGAAACAATCAGCTAATGAACCAAGCAAACAGTACATAGAAAAAGTGTTTCAGAGTAAAGTGTTCCTCCAGAGTCAAATAGCTAGCTAGCAATGTGAACATCTTTTCAAACATTCCCCATGATAAGATGACCTGAACTAGTCAAGCAGAACTCTCATGTATGTTCGTCTGTGTACTTCTGGTCAGTGGTACTCTGAATGAAACTGCTTTTAGAATTCCTGATTTGAAACTTGCTTTCAGAGAATATTTCTTTGGCGAATGGGAATATAGGTTAGTGGTAAGGTACATACCCAGAATACAAAGGCCCTAAGTTTTAGTGCCAGTATCATACAAAACAGATAAACAAATGAATTCAAATAAATAAATCATTTTCTGTATACTATTCTTTGTTGGTAATGTTAAGATTAGGAAACTTGATTCTTTAAACAGTTTAGGAGATGGAGGGAAAGGCTCTAGGTTTGGACAGACTTGAGTTGAATGACAACTGAGCAGCTAACCAGCTGTTTGCTGTTGGAGAATGCTGTGAGAACCTTGGTTTGTTCCCCATGATGCTGACACTGGTTGATCAGAAAACCTGAATTAGTCAAGCAGAACTCTCATTTACGTTACAGCCACATAGTAAGTGTCGCATTGATTTTGTTTCTATCATGTCTCTTTGTAGTAGAGGTCTGTTTGTTTGGGTTGTGGAAGATCGAAAGCTATTTTGAGTTACATCTACTTAAAGTTTTGTTTTGATGATTTTTCTTAACAGTAGTATAACAGAAGACTTGGATTACTGGTGATTTATTATTTTTCTACCGTGGCGTTGAGTAGCTAATTATGGTGAGCACCTTAGCATTCCCGATAATAATAAGTATCTACAAAGTATAAAATTAATACATGTTAGTATGTATAATATTTATGTATAATTTAGTTCTGACTAGAGGTTTGTAAAATTTTGTATCATTTCCATTCTATGGATGATGAAATTAAGGAAAGGAGGTCAAGTAATTTTCCTACAGTTAAGACAATATGAGGATGAATTGGGTATTTCTTTTTCTCCTTAGAACATCCAACTTTCATCTGCAGTACTGACACTAATTTAATTTTATATGATTTTAGATCCTTGCATCGGCAGAGAAATTAGACAGTGAATTGTTCTTGGATTATAAGTGGACAGTAACAAGGTTCTCTTTATACTGTAGTGTGGACTTAGGTAGGGTAGTATTACTGCTCACAGTTCACTGTAGCAGTTTTCATACTGCCCCTTTCAGTTACTGATGTGTGTGTGTGTGTGTGTGTGTGTGTGTGTGTGTGTGTCTGTGTGTGTGTACGTACTCCTTCGTGCAGTACGATCTCAGGAGCACTCTACTCAGACACAGTCTAAGAAGAGCAGGTGCTGTATGGGATCCTACTCAGCAATCTTCCTCATGTTGCATCCAGTCAGTGAAAATTTCTTATTTTTGGAGAGAAGTTAGAAATTGCTTCTGTGTGTTCAAAATATTTTTGTTCAATTTTTATAGCATCCTGGGAAAACATGAGTCAATAAGTATGTACATGCACCTGTTTGCTATTTTTTCCCTTTCTTTTGTACCTAGTCAACAATATTTTCCCATTTAACAGATGCTTGCGTGTGGTAAACAACAACATTATTACATTCTAGGAGCACTTATAACACAAAAGAAAATAAAAAGCAGGTAACTGTCTGCCTGAAGAACTAACAATGGCTCTATGAAGAGCTCCTTATTTACATACACTGAAGGAACGTGTTGGTTAACCAAGAATTAAGTTATATAGAGGACTGTGCTAGGAAATGAGTCAGTGTTGAGGTAGAAGCAGTAATTCTAGCACTTACTGAAAAGATTAGCAGAGACCTAAGAAGTAGCTTGGGGCAGATGTGAGTAAGTGGGAAGTAGCTTTGTGTTGGTGGTAGGGTAAATGGGAGTAGATGGGTATAAAATAATCAGGTAAGAGATCTTAAGTTTAAAACTGCCATGGAGACTGGCAAGGGAATGGGTTTGTATCTCCTAATTCAATCAAAACCATAAAATGTTGAAAAAATAACTTACCATGAGGAAAAACTGCCTTGTTACTGCTAGGGTCAGGGTAAATTAATAGGCACCTTTTATATCATATAGTGATTGTAGATTCAGAGCTCCAACAGGCAGTTAGAAGGGGCTGTTGGCAAAAGGATCTTATTTTTCCTTTAGACTAACACATCACTGTAATTAGATGTAGCTACATGTGTCATTTTGACCATCGGACAGTGTTTAGGTGTTATGGAATCTGGGGTTCTTCACTTCTGTTTTGATTCACTCTTACATAGTACTTTATGCACACATCTGATGATGGGGCACACATTCTCTTTTGTTTTCTGCTATATAATGTGCCCTAGTAAATGCTAGCATCTTCTAAAGGCCCATTATTCACCAGATAATAGAGTATGCAGTATGCTAAAATGAATACATAGAACTTGAAAACATTTTTTTTTTTTTTGAGATCTATTAATCCTACTACATACAGGCTGGGTGTCTCATGCTAGATGTAGGAAGAATAAGACAATGCTAGACATATGAGATTGATGCTGACCTCGAGAGGATATTCCATTATTCATTCTGTGTGAGTTTGAACCCAGGTTTGGTATATTAGAAAGTGATACTAGAGAATTGTCTCTGATGATATTAAAGTTTGCTCTAAAGGCATTTAAACTGAAATATTTGACTTGATAAAAATTTGGACTGTTTATTGCAGTAATAAATCCAAGATATTTTCTTTTCTTTCAGGGGTAATAATTAAGCAAATCCTAAGCATGAGATTTATAAGTTGTTGCCAAGATGATAAGCCAAACTCTTGGCAGGATGTGATGCTGTACGTGGTTACTGGGCCATGGCCATTGGCGTTTGTTAAGAGTTACCTGGCTCTATTTCTTGCTCATTTCTGCATGAAGTTTACTGACTCAGTTTGTATTGTTAGAGGGAAACTGAAGACTGCATTACAGTTTTAGCTGCCCCATCTCTTAGTAGGTTTCTGAGCTATAGTCTCTGTGTGTATCAGTAGATTACAGTGACAGAAATATAGCGCATGATATGTATATTCTTCAGTGGCAGCTTTATGTCAGTATATTTGATGCATTTCAGAAGCTTTGTACAGTCTGGATTAGCATATTGGAGGAGAAAAATATCTTTGGTTTTTAGATGATGTTTAGGCCTGAAATGTCAGCCCTGCCGGTATCCTTTCCCTGATAAGCTTCCCTTGTAATTTTAGTGTAATCTGTCATTTTTACTTTTATTACCATGCCTGCAGTTTATGTACTTTGTTTCTGGTTTTCTTGTGGTGCTGAGGACAGGACCTAGGGCTTTGTGCTAGCTGTTAGGAAGCATGTACTTACTAGTGAGTCACATCCCTATCCCTGTAGCTTATATTCTGTAATTTACTGTCTAGACTGTTGTGATAGACATTCTTGGGTGGCAAATATGTATCTCCGGATTAAAATAAAACCAATATATCAAGGAGATTCAGATAAGCATATGAAAATATATTCCACATTATGCTAGTGGGAAATGCCAATGAAAACAGGGAGATATATCATGCCCCTCAGTTTAGAAGACCATGAGCACTGACAGAATGAACTGTTGACCAAGTGTGGAATCCAGGGACTCATACCCTGCTGGTAGAATGGACAGTGGTGTAAATAACGTTAAAAGGCAGTTTGGCCATTTCTTCTAAAACTTAGCAGTTTTCCATGAAGTCCAGGGATTACACCTGCTGGTATTTATCCAGAAGAGTTGGAAAATTATACAAAAACCTACTCACAGCTTTGTTCTTGATAGCAAAGCTTAGCAGCCAAGGGGTCTACCAGCAAAGAATGGACAGATAAACTAGGTGGTTCATCCAGACAATGAGATATTATGTAGCATAAAAGCAAATGAACCAGTGTGAAGAAACATGACTCTGTATTCCTGCATGTATGTGTGCAGGTGTGTATATGAGTTAATGTGAGTGCTGTGGAGGCCTGAGGTGGACGCCAGTGTCTTTCAGTCATTCTTACATTTTGAGACAAGATTTGTCATGAACCTGGAGCTTTCAGGTGCCACTGTATTGGTTGTTCAGCAAGCTCCAGGGTCTTCCTGTGTCTGTCTGACTAGTTGGGATCATAGTTGCAGCCTTCTGCTGGGCCTAGACTTTTTTTTATAAAAAAAAGTACTTAGTTCTTGTTTATGCAGCATACACATTATTTATTTATTTGTTTATTTTTCGTTTTCGAGACAGGGTTTGTCTATATAGCCTTGGCTGTCCTGGAACTCACTTGGTAGACCAGGCTGGCCTTGAACTCAGAAATCCGCCTGCCTCTGCCTCCCAAGTGCTGGGATCAAAGGCGTGCGTCACCACTGCCTGGCCCAGTATACACATTATTGACTGAGCCATCTCCCTGGTTTTCTAGTCAAACAAAGCCAAACTTTAAAGGTTGTATAATAAGGATCTTAAACTATGACAGAAGACAAAACTAAAAAAGTCAATATTTGCCAGGAGTTGGGAGTGAGGTTTGAGTAGGTAGAACACAGGGTTTGGGAGGTAATCCTACTACCTCCTATTATATTTTAAGTGTGGCTGCATGTTTCAGTGACTTAACCAGACCCATAAAGTGTACAACAATAAGTGAAGTTTATCAAGTGTATAACAATAAAGTGAGCTTTATAAAGTATGGCCTTTGGGAAGTTGCATGTTGTCACAGTGTGTACAGTCATCAGTGACATGTGGACAATTAGAAAATGAAATTGTCTGGAGTGAAGATCTGTATTACAGCAGATAATTCTGAGTTCTCAAGAAGTTTCTTCTGTGACATTTTTCTGCGTCATTTCCACCCCAACCTTAAGCTACCCTAGTGTGCAGATGGAACTCAGAGTGGGCAGCTGTCTTACCTGAGCTAGTAATCCCTTCAGAGCCCTCGGCCTGGGGTTCCTGACCTTCACTTACTGATAGCCCAGGCTGTCTCTGCAGAGTCACTTCCTGCTGCAGCTCCACCCACACTTGTTAGTGTTTTCTTCCTCTAAACTGGGGAGTCAGACTAGCTTTTTGGAGCACCCTGCTTTGTTGCATGAGCCTGCCCTGTGCAGTGTTGTTGCTTAATGTCCTTGTCCTGCTCCCATCCACAGTCTGCAACAAGCTGTGCGGAGAGTTTGAGAAGAGGGGACTAGAAAAGACAGAGCACTGCTGGTTGAGACCCTGCTAGTGGGTTTTATTATTTGTGGGTTCCAGAGTGCATATTAATTCCTGCTGGAGCTTATTTTTGTTGTCCCCTTTACTTAGTAGTATCTCTTTCATCAGGTCACAGGAGAGACAGTTGTGGCCGTGTAAACTCAAGCACGTTATTAGGCATACTATAGTAATACTATAGGTAGTGTATGGGTCAGAACAGGCGTTGTCCTTGACCTCACAGAGTTTCTTTATAGTTACCTTCACTACTAAAGGAGTCTGGGAAGGCTATGTTAAGCATTTTAAAGTTGCACTTGGTTATTTTTGTATAATAATATTGTTTATTTTGTTTAGTAAGTAAACAATAGTATCTGACAGTGGGTAGACTCCACAGTAAGCTGTAGCTGAAATGAAACAATTGAACAGAAGTACAGTATCATGAAATATGTACTGCCTGCTTAGATTTACCCTCAGCCATAAAGGGGTGAGAATTTGTCAGTTGGTACACTTAGATTTCTAATCCCCTGAGTAATTTCTTAAAAGACTTCTCCAAACATTTATATTTAAAAGCCAATTAATAAGTAATTCAGTAAACAAATAATTTTGAGCATTTCCGTGAGTCAGATCCTGTTCTAGGCAGTGTGGAGAGGACTGATCAAAACAAAGCCTGTGATTTCATGACTGCATCTCTGTGTGGGAGTTACTGAGGAGATAAAGACATAGCGCTGCTGCACACTGAGACAAGACTGTGGAAAATATGGAGCCAGTAGAGAACACAGGGGAGGCTGTGTGCCCTGGGATGAAGGGGCTTGGTCAGCCATGGTATATCAGGGAGAAAGCCTTTTGCTGGCAGAGGAAACTGCAAACATGAGCTTTCTTGCCAGTGAAGAATTTATGTATTTATTTTTTCCTTTATTCAGAATAGTCTGTAGATCTTTCTATAAGCTGGTCTTTACTTTTTTCCTGTGAACACTAACAGTGCCTATTTAGTAGTCAGGATGAAATATAGAACCATAATTTCTTATGTATACTTTATAATATGGTAGGCATTTCATATTTTCATTATCATTGTGTTTAATGTAACTATTTGCCACATATATTCTTGCCTGTGTGTGTCTTCATGGAGGACCTTGAAGAACCAATGCAAATGTTGCTTTTACCTTGAAGACTTTTTTCCTGTGGGCATAAGCATGTTTTTCTTCTTAGTAGTATACTAATTACAGATGTCTGCCATTGTATGGTTATTAAGCTAACTTTTTTTTTTTGACTTATTGTGCATGTGGGTTTTTACCTAGAGTCAAACTTCTGTGCATTTGCTAGATAGATGATTTGTAGTTAGTAATTAGCCTTGAATATTTATATTAACTTTTAAACTACTAACCATTAAAGTATTTAAACCATTAAACATGACATCCATTGAGGTAGATAGTGAGCATATTCAAATTTAAGGCAAAGTTAGGATACAAAATATCCATCACAGTGGTGTGGCTATTTCCCATTGCTATGACCAAATACCTGACAGAAAGAAGCAACCTAAGGGTTTATGTTAGCTTGTGTTTTCAGAGGTCATTAGTTTACTACAGTGGAGCAGGCACAGCGGACTGCTTGGTGTATAGTGGCAGAGACTGAGGCAGTGGATCTAACTTAGCAGTGGGCCAGGAAGAAGTAAGCAGGACTAGAGGTGAGGTGTGGTTAACCCTTGGTGGCTCTTCCTAGTATTCATTTCTACCAGCCAGGCCCTGCCTGGTGAAGGCTCTCTGGTCTCTCCAAAGCTTGCCACATATGTGGGATTAAGAGTCAAAATTTAAGCTTGTGGGGGTAAAGTTCTCACGTACAAAGTGGTGTGTTCAAGAGAAATGTGAATTGAAGTGATATACACTGTCCGGAAGATAAGTAAGGTGGAAAATGTGTATGTTAGAGGTTGGGAGTATCATTTTGGAAACCAGTGGTTTCCTTTCCTACCAGACATGTCTGCTTTTTGGATCGGTCAGTTGCTTTCTCAGGCAGGCAGTCAGTGGTAGCAATACTCCTTTTCTGAGTAAGAGTACTGACACGTTTCTTTATCTACATCGTTCTGACACTTGGATTTGGTGGCTTGAAGATCTGGTTAAAATCCCAAATGTTATGTCGAGGTGGGTATGATCTTATTAAACAAGTTACTCATGAATCATTTCCCCTGAGAGGTACAAACATAGGGTTAGAGATAATAGATTACGTTTATAGAATGGCTTTGGTTTTTAATAGTAGATAATTCTAACTAGAGGAAATAATTTTAATTCACTTAAGATGAAATAAATAACTATTTTTCAAAAGACTTTAATGGGCATTTGGCATTGAATATAGAAACACAAGGTAGAACTCGATGCTGCTGTTGGCTATGCAGGGTACGTCTTACTCTGTTGAAGCTGATTCCATTTTTCTCAATGCCAGGTGCTATCAGTGCAGAGAAAAGGAAATAATGTTGAGTATATGAAAGCTAAGGGATCCATCGTGCTGTACTGTGGTTAACACAAGCGGAAGGCTCCGTGGAGAGGATGCTTCCTTATATTGTGTGCCCAGCACCAGGCAGAGCCTAGCCAGTATGGGCATTGTTTAAACAAATGAGTGAATCCTGTTAGAGAAGAACCATATTCCAGGTATGGAGACATGGTTTTCACTAGTGCGTTTTGGAGCTAAGGTCTATGAAATACTGATAGAGAAGAAGGATTTCAGCTGTCACATTTGAAATTATTACACTGTATTCTTATAGCCATGGATCTTATAGGGTAGACTGAATTTTAAAGTAAGTCAACTAATCTGATTTAAAGTGATCATTCTTGCTGAATTAACCTAGAAAACAACTGAGAAAGAAATAAAACGAAGCATTAGAGATGTCAGTAGAGTTAAGAACTCATGACTGTTGGATTTGTGAGTCTTAAGTCATACTTTTAGGAAATAGTATTCTTTAAAAAAAAATAATAATTGTAAACTGATGAGAACAGATCCTACACTTGATCTTAACCAAAAGGCCCAGAAGGGATTGAGACCCATGCCATGAGAGAGAGACCACCCCGACACTGTTAATGGTATTTTGCTATACTGGCAGACAGGAACCTGGCTGTCTTCTGAGAGGCTTCACCCAGCAGCTGATGGAAACAGATGTAGAAACTCATAGCCAAACAGGCAGAGCTCTCAGGGAATCTTGTGGAAGAGGAGAGGAAGGATTGAAGGTGCCAGAGAGGTCAAGGATACTACAGGAAAACTACAGAATCAAATAACAGGGGCTCACAGGGGCTCACAGAGACTGAACTACCAACCAGACAGCATGCCTGGGATGGAGCTATGCCTCTGCATAGATGGAACAAAGGTGCAGCTTGGTCTTCATGTGGGTTCCCTAACAGCAGGAGCAGGTGCTCTCTCTGACTCTGCTGCCTGGCTTTGAATTCCTTTCCCCTAAGTGGGCTGCCTTGTCTAGCCTCAATAGAAGATGCACTTAGTCCTACTGCAACTTGATATGGCAAGGCTGGTTGATATCCATGGGAAGCCCCTGCTTCTCTGAAGAGAAAGGCAGCGGGGAATGGGGGAAATGGAGGTGAGAGGTGGGACTCAGAGGAGAGGAGGGAGGAGAAGCTTTGGTGAGGATGTAAAGTAAATTAATTGATGGAAAAATAATATTGTGTGTTGGGGAGTACACAGTATGTGTTGGGAAGGGCACATATGCCATAGTGTCGTACATTGTCAAGGTCGGAGGACGACTTTGTGGAGTTGGTTCTATTCCATGTTTTGGGGATCAAAGTCAGGTTGAGGATAGACTTCGGGGTCCCAGAGGATTGAAATCAGGGCACCAGGCTTGCACAGTGAGTGCAATCTCATCTACTCTAAATTTAGGAAACAGTATTCGGTGTGGAAACATAGATTACTTTTGTCATTATTTATTGCTTCATCTTCCACCAAACCTCATCTACTAGAACTGACTTCATTATGTACCTGCTGAGTTGGAATCCCTGTATTTTTGTTGTGGCAGTTTCCTACAAGTGTTCCTGTCAGCTTTGCCTTCATTCCATTTATTTTACTGTGTCACTGGAGTGACCTCTTATGAGTCTGATTGTGTTTGTCCCTCCTTGAAACCCCTTACTGACTTTGCATAGTCCTTAGATATGATCCAAGTTCCCCAGAATGGAAAAGGAAAGGTTTGGACAAATGGTCTCCTGCCAGTGCCTCACCTCTTTTCCTATGGTCTGTACTCCATACAGAGGAACCCACGTGCATGTATGTCTCATGCCACATACTCTGCCTGTCACTGAATGTTTTCTTTCAGGCATGCTTTTCTCTTCCTCAAGGCCATCAGGTATAGGGCCTTTTGAATTTTCTAAATGCACTTGAAGAAAAATAGGCTAATTGTCTTTCCTAGTCTGGATTAGACTGTCCAGATTCCCATAACACACATTAGTGCTCTATAGGCCATTGTAAACAATAGAAATACATTTCAAGGCCAGAAAATTCATGATCTGGGAGCTGGCACGTAGGTACAAGCATCCTGTTACATTGTCATTGCTAGAAGAAGGAGGAGCAAGGGAGCATGAGATAGGACTGCAAGGAGGGCAAGTGAGGGCAAAAAGGTCAAAGTTGCCCTCGAGCTTCTTGTTAGCAGAATCTGTTTCCGATGGCGGGCTTTCATAACCCAACACCCCTCGTTAGGATCTTTCCCCAGTACTGCTACACTGGGGATTATGTTTCCAGTGCAAGACTTTTTTTGGGGTGGGGAGCATATTCAAATCATGACATCATGTAGCTAGTGTTCATGTCGGAACCTGTGTGTCTTCTTTCTCACTAGATTGTGAGCTTTAAAAAGTGTATTATACTTTTAAAATTTCTAATGACTGCATTATCCTTTTAATTTCTAATGTCAGTCTTTACCTTTCATGGCATAGAAGTTTGTGATCTAAAGTACGAAGCATCAGAATTAATCAAGCCTAAAATATTTCCCAGCAAAATCCTAGTTATTGTGAGCTTTTGATAAATGGAAGAACGTAGTCTCTGCCCCGTTTTTTATGATTAGCTGAGGAGCCAGAGTGATATATGAAGCCACCACAGATGAGTAGAGTACAGTTTCAAGTGATGTTTTTACATAGAGTGATCTGAGAATATGAATGGAAAAAGTTCAAATTCATTAACATTTCATAGCCACTGTTTGCTTTCCTTTCCCCAACTGCTTTGCCATTGCTAGGGTCTGTAGCCTTCACAAACTCATAATCTTGCTAGGATACATTTGAATGTTTTTCTCTTGTCCACTGTTACATTTCCAGTGCCTAACACAGTAGGTTACACTACAGATGACATTTATGTAATTGATGGACTGGACTTTGGAGAAGGAAATATGTATTATATAGTACTTGTGAAAGATTTTATAGTTAGACCTTGAAGTTGACTTTGACAGTATTTTTTTTTAATGAGTTAACTTTTTTTTTTAATAAAGTGCATTCAAGTAAATAGTTACCCATCTTAATTTCCATCAGTGAAGGAACTGATTTTGCGATTGGATCTTGCTCTGTAACATTGGTTGTCCTAGCATTAGCAATCACCTAGATGTGTGGCAGTCCTGCCTATGCCTCTGGAGTACTGAGATTATAGGCATGCAGACCATGCCTGGTCCAGTGTTATCTGTATTTGCATCTTCCAGGTTATCTGTTACTCTTAATTTTATCCTCAGACTTTACAAAGGCTGCAGAGCTCTCACTGTCAATGCCTTAGGTAATTTAACTATAAACCCTGTGTGATCAGTGGGAGTATAAGTTCTTTTCTTCTATATCACTTGTAACAGATTGTCATCCTTTGATGCAGGGGACTAGACGTCATGGAGATCTTGATGTGTTGCTTTGGAGTTTGAAAAACTACCTTTTATTTTGAGTCTATACATTAATTACATATAAATTTAAACTCAAAGCCATATTAATGTTTTGGTTGTTTCATAGATAGGGATCATACTTGATCATTATTCTCCCAAATTAATTAGTTTCTAAGCAAATCTTAGTGTTTTAAATATTTTATGTTGTTGTTGTCAACCCAACCTTTAATCGCTGAGCCATCTCTCCAGCCCTGGTTTTTATTTTATTTAATTATTTATTTTTTAATAGAGTCTTACTGTGTAGCCCTGGCTGTTCTGGAGCTAACTCTGTAGAACAAACTGGCCTTCAAGTCACAGAAGTCCATCTGCCTCTGCCTTCAGAGTTTTGGGATTAAAGATATGTGCCACCGCAGCCGGTTTAAGCATGTCATCTTTTTTTTTTTTTTTTTTTTTTTAAATGATACGTTTTGCCTGCATGTTCTCTAGCCGTCACTTGTGTGCTTGGCTTCTGCAGAGATCAAAAGAGGACATTAGGTTCTCTGGAGCTGGTGCTGCACATGCTTGTGAGCTGCCATGTAGTACTAGGACTCAAACCCAGGTTCTCTGGAAGAGCAACAAGTACTCTTAACCACCGAGCCACATGTGGCCTGTAATTGCATTTTCCACCTTCTATAATTTGTTTTTCTCTTCTATTTTCTTTCAGCACTAAATGAATTAAAATTATAAAAATGTTAAATTACATTATAAACTGGAACATGTAGATATTTGGGTTTGAATTATGTTTTAGAAAATAAAATAACTTGTGAGTCTCGGGCACTTTACTATAGTTTTTTTTTTTTTGATATAAATACCAAATTAAACATTCTTTTATTCCTGCTGTAGACTTCAGTAAGCACCTGGCCGATTCGCCTCTGTTTAGAGGTGAGTGAGATAGTTAAGACCACTGACGTGTGGTTTGTTCACAGTTACCTGTGGACAGTTCACAACAGGGCCAGGTCTTAACTACTGCTGAGATAGCCACACTGTGGCAGTGCCACAGATTATATTAAACCTTAAAATCACTGAATCCAGGAATACCTCTGCTTCTACTGATACTATAGTTAAATACCGTTTTAATGGTTTAGTAAAATAATATCAGTATGTCTACCAGTTTTACAGTGTGTCCACCAGCAGATAGGTTGTGTGGAGAAAGAGTACAGGGCTGCCCTGTTTGGCATTATAGGCTTTTAGGAGTCATAGCCTCAGAAGAGACCCTTTCATCCACCTGGCCTTAAGTCTTTGAAGATCTTCATATGGCATATGCCCTCTAAGTAGTGCTTCATTTTTATTAGTTTATTTTATTTTTATAGTCCTGGGGCTGAAATCCAGTGCCTCCTGTATGCCAGGCTTTCTGTAGCTCTAGATCTTTAGTTTTGACAACTTGAATATAATGTTCTGTTTCCCTTCTATTGAAAGGGGTTTAACCAACAAATAGATATTAAAGAAAACATGAGAAATAAGATTTGAAAAAAGTCTCTTGAAAAAAATCTTGTTGATCTAAAAATGGATACATCAGAAAGCCAGATAGACAGACTCCTGAATTCTGATAAAATAGAAAACTGTTTTACACTTCCGTTCCTTACTTGTTCTGAATGTTTCCCCAACCTTTCATTTTAACTAAACTAGGCTGTACAAAAGTAACACTATCCATTTCATATTAATTTTTCTTCTTAATATGAGCAAATCTCTTTTTCTTTAGGAATATTGGATACAAAGAGAGTTTGAAAGATGAGGAAGTGTTAAAAAATTGAGATGTCTCTGCCTATCGATAATTATATTACTCTCTTTTACTCAAGTTTATTAGATCTTTGATGTTAGAATGTATTCTGGTGAAGGAGTAAGGAGAGGAGGAGAAGAAGGAGAGGAGAAGCTAGGTGATGAGAGAGAAAGAAAGAGAAAGAGAGGGGGGACATAGAGGCAGATGTTCACGTGTCTCCACCAGTCAAAGATAGTTGATATATCTAGGTTGGGTATTGGGTTACACTTCTGATTGAGCATTACGAAACTTATAAAGCCTTTGATTAACATTTAAAAAATTGTATAAAAGCAAAAAGGAAAAGGGGGCATGGGATAGGGGTTTTCTACGGAGGGGAAATGGGGAAAGGGGATGACATCTGAAATGTAAATAAAATGTCCAATAAAAAAAAAAAAGAATGTATTCTGGTAAGACAAATCTTGGTCTTAGTCTGAAGTCTGATTTCCTTTTTCATTTTCATTACATCTAGCTATAACCTGTGTTCTAGTATGGCAGGGTAACAGTTGTCCTCTGCTTTGTTTCAGATCCCTGTATATCACTGAGTCCACCTTGCTTCACTGAAGAAGACAGGTTTAGCCTGGAAGCACTTCAGACAATACATAAGCAGATGGACGATGACAAGGATGGTGGGATAGAAGTGGACGAGAGTGATGAGGTGGGTGGAGCTCCTCTCCCCGCCCGCCTTCTCTTTCAGTCTCTGTTCCTGGGATTCTTTCGGACTCAGTTTGGTTTTCAGGGCTGCTTAGTGCCTTTAGCTATCTTTTTTAAGTTGTGATTTTGCTTACTGTATTTACATGGCTTTTCTGACTTCTTTTGCTTGCTTTTCTCACCAACCCTCTTCCTCCTTCCCCTTTTCTTTCCATTGTAATTGTGACTTCACAGATTGGTAGTTGTGGATTTTTTTTTTTAAATTATTGAGATGAGGGTGTGAAGTATAATAACCCAGGCTAGCCTCAAACTCTCCCAGGTTCAAAACCCTTAGCCATAGCTGGGTCTCTAGACATGTGCATTGTCCTCTTGCTTCCTGGTCACATAAACTTCTCAAAGTCAGGGGTTTCACAAGCACATGGCCTGCTCAGTGTCACCGCCCAGTGCTGCTGTACACATCACTCCAAAGTGCTGTGCTAATGACGAGTATATGATTCCAAGTTCTATGGGTTAACTGGGCTCAGCCAGGCAATGTTCTTGTTACTGTAGGTATGGGCTTTGGTCATCTGTGGCAGTTGGAATATATTTCTGAGCTGCTGTGATGTTGTCTTACACTTATGATTTCTCTTTCTGTATGTCTATCATCCAGGAGTCTGGGTAGAAGTTTATTACTGCCTGGCTTCCAAGTGGTAGCATTCCAGGAAGTTCTTGTGTGTGAGTGCTTATCGTGCCTCTAGTTGCCAGCACTTGCTAGTATCAGATTGGCAAAGTCAAGTCTGTGGATTAGCACAGTGTATGTGGGAAAAGATCATTGCTACCTCACAGTGCCAATCTCTAAAGATTTATTTATTTATTTATTTATTTATTTATTTATTTATTTATTTATTTATGGTTTTTTGAGACAGAGTTTTTCTGTGTAATAGCCTTGGCTGTCCTGTACTGATTTTGTAGATCAGGCTGGTCTCAAACTCACAGAGATCCATTCACCTGCCTCTGCCTCCCAAGTTCTGGGATTAAAGGCATGTGCCACCACGACCAGCCTTTATTTATTTTTTGAAACTTTAATGTAATTACATAGTTCCCACTCTCTTTTTCCCTTCTCTCTAATCCCTCCCACATATCTCCTCTTTCAGGTTCATGGCCTCTTTTTCTTTATATTGTTGTTATAGTGTGTGTGTGTGTGTGTGTGTGTGTGTGTGTGTGTGTGTGTGTGTGATATGTGTGCTGTATATGCATGCCTGAATTCATAATAAAACTTGACTAGTCTGTATAATGTTACTTATATATATGTTTTCAGGGGTATTTTGTGTTGATGATCAATAGGTATGCTATTCCCTTGGGAAGACTACCCTGAACTCAGCTTTCCTGTAGTTCTTTTTCTAGGATTGAGGCCTCAAGGGCTTGTTAGCATGTCTGTTGGTACCATTGTTAATCTCATGTTTAGCTAGTCATGTTGGTGAGACTTCATGGGTGGTAGTTTCTGACATTTCTAGGAGACATAATTTCATAGTGAACTCATCATTCTATAGCTCTTACCTATGGCTTAACCCCATCTTCCTTGAGCCTTAGGTACAGGAGTTGTCTTGTTGCTCACAGGTGAGTAGAGTCCTTACTCCTCATCAAGGAGACTTTGCCACAGACAGAAACCATTACAGAAAACCGTAGTGGATCAGGATGCACAGTTGTGGAGTCCAGTTGCAACTGATACATTTACAAGTTGTATTATTAGAATTCAGAATTAAAACAAAAAAGAGTGTTGCACCTTTGTCCAGCAGCCAGCAACTGCTTCATCAGGCAGATGTGGGTCTTTGTGAGTCTCAGCCCATCCATGGTTCATGTTGACCTCCTTGATCTTACGTGGGGTTCCCGTAGCTGCTGGCAGCTACATCACTCCTCCCCATTCTCTGACTCCTTTAATTTTTCTAACTTTCTATGATGGTTTTTGAGCCTTCAGGACAGGGGTTGACAAAAATGTCCTATTTAGGTGAGTTTGCATTAATTGCTGCCCATTAAAGTGAGAAATTTCTCTTACCAGAGTTGAGATTAGCACTAATCTATGTTTAAAAGCATAAATTCTTAGAAGATAGTTTGACAATATATCCATTTAGCAAAACAAGAGTAGTAGGTTCCTGCTTAGGAACTATGGCCTTCCTAATGTGTGCCCAGGTTTATAGCATCAGGCAAGACTTCACTCTTGTGGTGCAGGCCTCACATCTAATAAGAAAACAGTTGGTTTTATTCATAATGCTGATGACATTATGCACCAGTGGGCACATCTTGCCTAGCAGATCAATATTGTAGCATTTTGGGCCTACTACACAGTTGGGCAGTGGTAACTGGCTAAGATGTTTCTTTCCCAGAGGCCTGAATAGCACTTTCTTAGACCATGAAAGCTAAGTAGCGAAGAGAAGTTTGCAGGCCAGTTCCAGCATTATTTTTCTATGACCTATATTGTGAAGTCTTCTGCAGTAGAGTTCAGATATGCTGGGCAACCAAGAGTAAAGTCAGCATCCTGTGTTGTTTTCCCTGTATGGCCACCTGACAGATTACTGGTAAGGATTACAGATTACTTGTAATCTCTTACCCAGCATTGAGAGTTAATAACTGATACCTTCTGAGAGTATCATTGTCAACTCATTCAGGGTATCCCAGTTCATAAAGTCCTATGTTTAAAGTAGAGTTTAGGATTTTGTTAATATGAAATTTATCAGAAATAACATTTCCCTTTTTGATATTGATATTTAAATATGAATGCAGTGTGCATTTCTACTTTACTGGTACTTAAACATGTAGAAGTCCACCATTCAGTATGATAGCCACTAGCCACATATAGTATTTGAAATTTGAAAATAGGTATGCTATTAAGTATAAAAATATGTTTAAATGTGAATGTTTGAGAAAAATAAAGTGTGTAGATTTAAAAAATTGAGGCTTGGGAGAATGCTCAGTCTGTAAATGTTTGCTGTGCAAACATGAAGACCTGAGTTCAGGTGCCCAGAATATAAATAAGCTGAGCACGATAGGTATGACTGTAATCTCAGTGCTGATAGACAGAGTCAGAAGGATTTGGGGTCTCCTGTCTGGCCCCTGTAGCTGAATGGTTGAATTCCAGATTGGGTGAGATATCCTGTCTCAAAAAGTAGGTGGAGACTGCCTGAGCAAGGTCCCCAACACTGGCCTCCAGCCTTCATATACACGTTGTACATAACTGTGCGTATATACACAAAATATCAGTTACATATGTAAGATGATCATGCATTGGACATATTAGTAACATTAAATGGGATACTTAAGCTAACTTCTTTTGTTTAATGTTCCTTTAGAAGATTTACAATTAAACATGTAGATCCATTTGTTTCGACAGTACTAACAGCACTAGTCTGTAGGGCTTAACTGGATGAGTTGTTAATTCTGCAGTTTTTGGGCTAGTTTGCTGTCGCTAGTTTTATAATTGTTTGTGTTTTTAAAAATAAAGAATCATTAAAAAAGTAAATAGTTCTGTAATAGGCCTCAATTCGCCATAATTAGGGAATTTCATAAGTTTAATAAGAAACCATAGTAAAACAAAATTAAAGTAGTTTAATTTCTTGTATTTTGGGAATTTAGTAGAACTTTTAAAAAAAATTCAGAAGTATTTAGCATTTTAAAATGTTGACTGACTGACATATTCAGAGGCAGATGCTCACAGCGAACCATTGAACTGATCATGGGTTTCCAATGGAGGAGTTAGAGAGAAGACTGAAGGAGCTGAAAGGGTTTGTGGCCCCATGAGGAGAGCAACAATACCAATCAACCAGAGCTCCCAGGATCTAAACCACCAGCCTGAGAACACATAGGAATAAACCCATGGCTCCATCTGTATATGTAGGGGAGGGTGGCTTTGTGGGGCATAGGTGGGAGAAGAGATCCTTGGTCCCATGAAGGCTGGATGCCAAGTGTGGGGGAATTCGAGGGTGGAGAGGTGGGAGTGGAGGAGTATGTGGGGGCACATCCTCATAAAAGCAGGAGGAGGGGGGATGGAAATAGGGAGTTCCTGGGCGGGGTGGGGGGATGGGGTAAGGGGATAACATCTGAAATGTAAATAAAATATCCAATAAAAAAAAAAGAATAAAAGAAAATGTTGACTGAAAACTTTTTTTCTTCAGTGCTTTCTTGTTTTGTTTATTGATCATATGAGAAAGCATTGATCAGTATAGTTTGTATTCATTCATAGGATTTTGAGCTAATATTTGAGAACCTTCTGCATGCCAGATGTCCAAATAGATGCTTGGAATAATAGATCAGGAACAAACCAGATGAAATCTCTGTCTTTGAGCTAACATTCTGGCAGGGCTTGTGGGAAGCACATTTAAGAAACTCAGTGCTTAAGTGGGGAAAGGGGACCAAGTGGGGAAAGGAGATCAGGGCAGGAAGGTGGTAGGGGAGGCTGTATGTAGCTCTGTGTAGGTGTTAGAGATGGTCTTGTGTGGCAGCTTATAGTGTATATGCTGAGTATAATATAGGCAGGTAAGTAATAAATACATATCTGCTAAGTTTTCAAGCCATAGTAAAACTATGTTTGGAAGATTTAGAATGTTTCAGATTAGGAAAAAAGGCACAAACAGAGCTGTTAGTATATCTTGACTCTGTGACTGTTTAGATTGAATTGTTAGGGTGAAATAGGTATGTTCTGTCAATACTAACAATATTTTGGTAGGTATTTGATCAAATCGTTTAAATAAGAGAGATGAATGGTTGTTTCCTGAACAGGGCCATGAGATGGCATTGAGAATTCAAGTTGTGGTTATCTATTTCATTGTTGGAGCATTTGTTACAGTTTAGTGTGTCTGAACTTTCTTTTCTTTTGTGTTTTGTTTTGCGTTAAAACATTGTGTATCTAGTTTTTCTTACCATTCATCCGTTCTTCCTTTTCTCTCTATCATGTAGTCATATGGAGTAGACAGTTCTCAGGGCATTTGTTTTGCTTGTTTGTTTGTGACCGACGTCACTGTGTAGCCCAATCTGTTGGGGTTCATTTGGGAAGAGAGAGTCACTTATGGAATTAGAACTTGGGATTAGAATAAAGGAGAACGTGCATGTTCAAGAAAGGTCACTCAACTTTTCATTGTTAACTATCCAGAGGATTAAACGTTAATGAGACTTACGTTTTAGAAGTTAAAAAAAAAATCACATAATATCTATTACCATGTTAACAAGTGATACCAAAACCACAGTGATTAGACTAGTGTAGTTTATCGTCTTTTGGTTTCTATGGGTCAGAAACTGTAGGGCTGTAGAGGAGCGTGTATAGTTAACTCTTACATTGCTGCCAACAAATTGGCAGAATCCAGTTAAGAGAAAGAAGGTTTCTCTTGGCTCACGATTTTAAAAGTTTCAGCCTGTTGGAGTAGGGCAGTCACGGTGGAGTGTGTAGTGGTGGCCATGTGTGATGGAGACTCTGTATATCACGGCAGACCACAAAGCAGAGGATCAGGTTGTAGGTATAACCTTCAACAGACGTCACTTAATAGATGGCTCTCCCACCTCCTAGTGGTTACTCAGTATTCCAGAACAGTCTACTAGCCCATGAGCAAGTGCTCAGAACACGAACCTGAGCACCACATTTTAGACTCAAGCCCTGACAGTGCGTCATTTGGCTCTAGTTCTCTTCTACATTGGTGGTGATGTATCTGCATGTGTTAAACAGTTGAACAGTCTGCTGCAGGGCTTGGGTGGTAAGGGTGTGCGAGGGATAGATCCACTTAAGATCCTCCTCATGTGTTCTCATGTCTTTACTTGGTGTTTGGAAGAGAAAACAGTTCTCTGCCATTTGGGTCTTTCCAGAGTATCTTATAAAATACCATTAGCTTCCCCCAGAGTAAGTAAAGAATGCTCTAAGCAGAAGAGCTGGGTCCCCAAGAGAAGAACCAGTAACAGTAGAAGTCATAGTCTTTTATCTTTTTAATGTGTTTGAGTGTTTTTTCTGAATATATGTATGTACACCACGTGCCTGAGTGCCTAGCACCCATGGAAGCAAGAAGAGGGTTCTAGTATTAGAGTCAAGGTCGGCAGTAAGCTGCCATGTGGGTGCTGGGGACTGAACTTAGGTTTCTCTTCAAGAGCATCAAGTGATCTTAACTGCTGAGCCATCTCTCCAGCCCATTTGTATTTCATCTCGGAAGTGATATTTCATTGTCTTTCTTTTAACCTTGCTGGAACTTTGATACTGTCCAGGCTGACACTCAGGGAAGGTGGTTAGGAAAATAGCTTAGAAGAGTGCTGTACTGTCGGGGGGCACAGTGGGTGCTGCTTACCGTAGCTGTGTCTTTCCTGCCAACTACAAATGTTCAGTAGGAAGCTTCTCTGTAGTAAAATTAGGTCAGTTCCTTCAAAACTCTTCATTTTAAAAATGATACATAATCAAACTTTTCTAAGTCAGTTCGTTCATAGAATATATTTAGAATTTCAAGGAATGATGTGTGTGATTTAAAGTTATCTAAGAAGTAGTGTTTTGTAATGAACAGTGATTTTAAATTATGCATACAAATCTCTAATTTGAGGATTACCCGGCATTCTTCTAAAAGGAAAAGCAGGGCAAAGGTGAGATGAAAAAAGTAGGTAAAAGATAATTCTGCTTCCTGTTTAAATAAAAGTTATTGGTAGTTAGGCTGGATCCATGTATTTTTGTTACTGTGGGACTAGAATTACTTCTGAGGTTATATGTTGAGACATATACATTTTACACTTACTGTTTGTTTTACAGTATAAACACCTTACATCACTGAGGTTTGGGATGCTCACAGAGTCACTAAGAGCAAAGAAAATGCCATTATTATCTGATCACGATATATTGTAGAGGTTGGTTCATATGGTATGGTGACCAGCTTATACGTAATAGAATGAAGAGTTTTTGTTCAACCTGAATACATGACGCATGTGCTTGGGTCACAGTCTGTGTTGCTTTCTCTGTGATGATGTATGTCATTAATTTCTAAAAGGATGCCATTTCATGAATCTGCATGACAAGGTCCTTCTAATTCAGAATATATTCTGAGTCTAGTGTATTGAAACTCTGTATGTAGCAAGTATAGGCAATACGTGCTTGTCTAATGAACATTTTCTCTTCTTGAAAATATGCAATTGATCTTAATACATGGTAGGACATAGATTTCGTTTAAGGTGGATTTAATGATATTCTTAGTATAATACTAACTTAGTTTTAGTGTCTGTGGTAGTTCAAGAGCAAAGTATTTAGTGAGTGACAACATTGTTTAGTTTGGTTTTATTTTTCGTTTATTGAGCTTTTGCTGGTAGCAAATCTTGGTTATAACTATTAAACCGAGTACCTAATAAGCATTTGGTAATTTATTTAATGCACCAAAATTGAGAAAGTCAAACTGCAACCGGAACCCCTAAGCAGTGTGGTGGCCTGGGAACCCCTAAGCAGTGTGGTGGCCTGGGA
>JANHMN010000007.1:33365146-33398314 GCA_030674055.1 Rhabdomys pumilio | reverse complement strand
GTGTGTGTGTGTGTGTGTGTGTGTGTGTGTGTGTGTGTGTGTGTTTTAATATTACCATGTCCTCAAAGACCTTAGACATAAGGAATGATACACAAAAGCATCAGTTAAGCCTGGTGGCCCATGAGTACCAAGAAAGTGAGTTGCCAATGGAAACTAGGAAAAAGCTGGTAGATCAGTAGAACTCTGTACCTCAGGTGGATGGTAAAAAGACTCAACAGTTATTAGCCTCCAGAATTCTTTAGTTTTTTTTTTTTACATTTATTCCTTTAAACAAAAGTCTTACTGATGGCAAATATTAAGAGAGCTTAGGAGTGATATTGGTAAATCACTCAGTGCTCCTGATAGTCGTGAAAATAAAGAGCTGTCGGAAGTGGACATTAGCTTTGCCTGCCTGCACCTCTCCAAACTGTCTTCTTGTTGCACCTCTATCATGAGAGTAAGGCATTTCATGCACTCTCAGATACAGCTTTAAATATCAGTTTTTAAATGACATGTGTGCACATTAGTTAGTAAGTAAGTGCATATAAACTGTTTACAAGTGTTGAAGATGAGACACAGTTAAACGTCTTCCCTCTCAACTGTATTAGATTATACACCCCTCTGTGAGGTCTGAACAGCTCAAGTTGGAAGTCTCTGTACAAATAAGGTATAAAAACAAGGTGTATGTTGCATAGTCTGCTCTACACTTTTGTAAGAACAGCCAAGTCTGAGACTCTTTTAAGGAAGTGCATTCAGAGGCACTGCTGTGTTTGCAGATGTCTTGAGCATCTCATGTTGATATCTGTGATACCTGCAATGGACGAGCTCAGTTATCTGTATACCGACCTAGAGAAGTGTATGTGTGAGGCTGAAAATGTAGTGATTTTGATAAGGGAGGATATCACTGAACTATATATTCTGTTTTGAAAAATAGCTTTTTCCATAATTTGTTCTTGTAACTATTTTAGGTATAAATTCTATAAAGTTTTGAATTTAATTCATATTTGGATAACTGTCTTAATTAATACTCTGAGGAGACTCTAGAAATAATGTTCGAATTAGCTGCAGATGGGTGGAATTTTTCAGGCTATTTTGATATTCAACGACTCATAGAAATATGCTAATCACCAAATATTAATCCTGTCATTTTACTTATCTCTTTGTTCATTTATAATTTAACTGGAGTTCAAACTACGAAGAATGATACAGGACCAAGTGTGTGTTTGGAAGGAGGTAGGGAAAAAGTCTGGGCACATGTGTGTTATCTGTCTTTACAGAGGAAGGAAGGAGAAAGCTCTCTGTAGCCAAATCCCAGGGCCTCACAGTAGAAAAGAAGTAGATAAAAAGGGAATTGGTACAGTGGGGCAAACCTACTCTACAGACCAAACCAAAGAATGCTCTCTAGAAACCCAACATTAGCTTGACACGGGTTCTCGAGCAGTGCCCAGCCCTGCTGAGCCAGAAGTCTGGGTGGAACCAAACGCTCGGCTGTGCCAAGCCTTTGATTGTGATATCTGATGAAACCTGAGAGTCATTTCAGGACACTGATAGTAGCAGAGGCACTTTATATCTTAACCTGGTGCTGACTTAGCGTCTTGGTCTTACTTGTCATTATTGGATCCCCGAAGAAACAGTTCTGGACTCAGTCGTCCTTGTTCCTGGGCAGCACTTTTGTCATCTGAAAAGAGTGTGGATCTCACTGCTCGGAAGGTCTGACAACAGACCCTGCTTCCCCTTGTTCTTGGTGATTTTGCTTTTTATTAAAGTCTACCTTGAATTTTTCCTAGTACTTCCTGTAAAGAAAGATGTGGACATATAAAAGAGCTAGGTTTATATTTTTCTGGAGAAAATCCTTTGCTATTTCTGGAGTAAGGTGGTGGTTCACAACCTAGATGATTAAGAACCATTTTGTAAATTACTGACTCAGATCTTAGTGAAATGTTCTAGTATTTTTATCATTATACCTAGACATTTTAATTTAAATTGTAAAATTCCCGTCCTGCTCCAGTTTAGTTGAGTGTTAGTCTCTTGATGTGTTATTGTGACAGTTGTAGAACTCGTATACTGAACTTCCTCCTTTCTCTCTGGGATTCCAGCTCATTTGCCAACTACCTTTGAGTTAATGACATTTAAAGAACTGATGTCCTTTTAGAGGCTGCCCATGCTCCAGTGGATGGCCCCTCACCCACCCGCACACATACTGGTAGCACAGCATGGATCCAGTGGCTTTAAAAAGGCTACATGAGGGTGGGAGAGAAAAGTGGTCGGGAAAATGTATATGGAAGGAGTTGGAGGGGAAGGAATTGTGAGTGGATTAGATTGAGCGCAATGTGTGTGTGTGTGTGTGTGTGTGTGTGTCAAATTCTCAATGTATTAAAAAGAAAAAGGGAACAGATTCTCTCAGACTGTTTCTTATATATGTCCTTCAAAGCAATAACTGTAGGAGGGAAAAGATTCTCTGTAACCCTTTTGTAGAAGTTAGTCCCTGGTTCTTCCTCCCAGCTCCATGCTCCCAGAAATAAGACTCAGACCCAAAATATGTCTACAAATACCTTGGCCATATAGCTAGGCTCTTCTCTGATTAGATATAACTTAAAATATCCCATATATTTCAGCCTGCATTCTGCCACGTAGCTGGTTACCTGTGCTCAGACACCATGCATTCAGGTCATCACATCTTCCCGGCAAGTCTCCCTTCCTCCTCCTCTCCTCCTCTCCTCAGTGCCTTTCTCTCTCCTGGCTGTCCCACCTCTATTTCCTGCCTAAGCCATAGGCCATATGCTACTTAATTGACAGGTGATGCATGCATACAATAATACACAAGATGTTCTCTCTATACTGTATCATTTCTTTATGTTTGTGTCATAACCTCTACCATACAGTTCTGATTCATGGCAGCAGGATCTTTCTTGAAGTTGCATTAGTTATAGGCAATTTAAGAAGCTCCTTTAGTATGTAATAGTTAAGTTGCACATGGACTAAGTTGGCCCTTCTAGTTAACTAGGTACTTAACACCATTGTATGTGTAGTTATTGTGGAACAGTGAGCTTAAAATGGTAAATACAAATTCAGAAAGAGTGGCTCTAAGATCTGTGAAAGAATCAGGTACTTCCAGAATCATATTTCATGACATCAGAAGGCAGTAAAGCATTAAACTCAGTATATTTGCCTCTTTCTAAGCATGACAACCTTGCTTTAACTAGGAAATCTTTTTTTGCTGTTTCTTAGATTCTTTTATTTTAACTCAAACCACATACTAATTATACATTTTTATATAAAATAATTTTACATTCCTGTTCCATTAATTTTTAATTTTCTTCAATAAGAATTTCCAACTCGATAGTTACAGACTGGCAGGGGCAGAAGAGTAGGAGTGAATCAGGGCTGTGCATCTGGCCGTGACAGTTGCAGCCTGTCTGTACTGCTGGTCCTGTTCCTCTCCTCCTCCTCTGAGGATGCTCAGGACCACAGCATGGCATTGCATTTACATAACTCATCTCTGGAGAGTTTAGCATACTTTTACATGTTGCTTGGCTTTCTGGAAGATGTCTGAATATGAGTGTGTACAGAACATATTCCACGAGTGAAATACTGCGATATCTTATGTAACATTGTCATCATTAGTCTTTTATTATTATTGTTGTTGTTGTTGTTAGTGAGTAGCATATAGATTTTTTTTGTCCAGACTTGCATACTTTTAAGAATAAAAGTCAGTACTAGTAATAGTTACACCAAGGTAGCAGGTGTAAATGAAGGCTGTCTGAATGAAGCCCGGTCATGTTACATTAACCGTATGGCTGATCTTAATTCTACTTAATGTGTACTTAACTCTCTAGTGTTTACTCCCTCCCTAAGTTGTCATAAATTGCTCCAAGTGTTGAGCCATACTTTATACTATTAAAATTTATATGTTTACTCGGAGCCTATTAATGTGGTTCAGATTTCTCTAGCTACATGACAGACCTATGCAGAAAGTTAATTGTGTGTGTGGTCTGTCTGTGCACGTGTACAGTTGCACGTACATCTGTGTGAGCCTGTGTCCTTGAATATTATTTCTTAGGAACTGTCTATTTTGTTTTTATTTGAAATAAAATGTGTTATTAGATCCCAGAGATCCCCTTCCCAGCAGCAGGGTTACAGTGGCAAGCTATTATGTGTGGCTTTTGTTAAGTGGGTTCTGGAGATCAAACTCAGGTGCTTGGTGCGTTTCATACCTCAGAAAGCTTAAATTCTTTTTCCCTACTTAAAAAATTGTCATTAAAAAAATCTTTAGAAACAATATAGCTGTATAATGTTTTCTATAGCAAAACACTATTTACAACCCTTTCACAGATTTTAAAATTTTGTAGTTTCTTAGATTCCCCAAATTTATTATTTTTCTTTCCAAAAATGACTTTATCTTTATTGAGTCCTGGTTGGTGTGTGTGTGTGTCTAATGTTCATGTGTATGTATGTGTATGTATGTATGTATGTATGTAATGTATGTATGTATTGTATGCTGATATGCAGCATGATTTGATGTACATTATAAGTATGTCCTAATACTTCATTTAAATATTATTAGAGAGGTGTGGTAATTTTTATGCTTTGATTTTTGTTTTATTCTCCTTTTTTCTTTACTTTCTTTTTTTTGTCCCTATAAGAGTTTAGCAAATGTGTGTTATTTTATCATTCAGTTAAACATGATAGACCAAATATTTTAAAATCCTTTTTATATGTAGGATTATGTATAAGGCAGTGTAAAGCATCCTGTATAAATATCAGTGAGTTTACCATCATATGATGTTATAACTGTGTAATAAGATGTGCATTCTGGCAAATTACATAGTAGGAATTTGAATGAACCATGGAAATGGCCTGTGCTTTAGAGAAAAATAATATCTATCTGTTTAGGGAGTGTCAGGCAAAGCTTGATCTAGAGTCTGGGTTGGGCCTTGTGAAAGAAATGGCTGTAGTGTTGACAGACTGGGCTGACATCTAGGACATGCTGTGGTGTGGAATCAGGACAGTGGTAAGGGAGAGTGATGTGCTGTTGTCCCAGGGAAAGAAGAGCTGCAGAGAACTGGATGTTACCTCTTCATTCTCTCTGTCTGCTCTGTTTTCCTGCACCTTCAGTGTATGTATTCTGTGGGATGTTTGTCGATAGCCTTCTTTATCTTTTTATGGTTTCTAGAAGTTTCACTCAGGCCCATGGATTTAATTATCACTTCCATGTATATTAAATTTGGTTTTCTCTCTAGAACAGTGGTTCTCAACCTTCCTCATGCTGTAACCCTTTAATATGGTTCTTCAGGTTGTGGTGATCCCTCCCCCAAACCCCCATCATAAGGTTATTTTTGTTGCTACTTCATAACTGTAATTCTGCTGTGGTTATTGAGTAATAATGTAAATATATGTAGGATATCTGATATGTGACCTCTGTGAAAGGGTCGCTTGACCCCCAAAGAGGTCATGACATACAAGTTGAGAAATATTGGCTTAGATTTTCCTCTTATATTTGATTGGGTAGGATTTCTAACTCCTTGTCTTAGACTCTAGTAAAGCACATTGTTTTCTGTCATTTTCTTTTCTAAAAATTTGAAATTGTTTAAATCACTGGCTTAAAGAAAACGTTTCTTATATTTTTGGTTGTGAGTCTGGCCTTTAATGGCTGAGCCTGCTCTCCAGCCAGACTGGTCTCCACACAGACTGAGTTCCAGAATAGCCGGGCAAATAAAACAAAACAAAAAATCCAAAGTTTCTTGTTCTCCTTTAAGTTGCCTGTTTTGCTCATCCATTGTATCAGCTTAATTAGTTTTCCATTCCTGTTACAGTCTGTTTCTGCCTTCTAACTTCTCAGAGATACTGAGTTTACTGTTGTTTCGTTTATGCCTGGCCTGGCCATTGCTAGCCTTCCTTTTAAATCCATCTTGACAGACCATTACTGCTTGAAAAAACATTTAGAGTATGATGCTTTGTGTTATTTTCTCTCCTGTTTAAAGGCTTATATCAGACCACATCCCCAGAGGTCTCAAACTTCAGTGCATGTCACAGTTACCAGAGGAATTTTTGTAGCACAGATGGCTCGCCCACATTCAGTTTCTTATTCAGTAGGTCTGGTTGAGGTTCTAAGTTCTCTGGTATTGCTGATCCTGCTGGTCTAATACATATGCCCTGAGGCCCTCTGCCATAGTTTGCCAGATATAGTCTAGACTTCCTAGTTTGTCATTCCTGGTCTTTTATAGTTAGGGACAGTCTGCGTGTCTGTCTAGTCATGATAATTTACTATTAGTGACAATTGTCTTTTCTCACTGAGCTGTCTTGTTGGCTCCATGTTTCTTCAAATCTTGATGACATAGGTAGGTCTTTTGTAAAAAATGCATTCTTTGGAAATTTCATACGTACAATATTTTAATCTTATATCACTACCTCCCTCCAAGTCTCCCAGTTCCCCTTACATTTTACGTACAACTTAGCACGGAGATTTTAGTTAATAGTTTCTGAATTTTGAAAAACAAACACACCTTTGAATTGATACACAACATAGATTTTAGGTATACAGCTTGGTCTTGGAAAATGTACAGGCCTGTGTATCTGCCCTGTGAATTTGAGATACAGAACATTTGACCCTCACATTATTCTTTTGTAGAAGACAACAGTGATTCAGTTTTTGGTTATGTAATCTTTATGTCTAATTGGGTAGTAATTTTTCTCTAACTCTGCATTCAGATCTCATTTCCCATACTTTTTGATGTGTTTAAAGCCTGTCAGTGAGCTCACTCTGACCAGAGATGTTAGGATTGCCTCATCACCAGAGGCCATGTCGCCATTAAGAAGATCACAGACTTTATTTGTGTGCACTGTCTTCTCTCTGTGTTGTGAATTCTGTCTGTGTTCATCATTTCCTCTCTTCCTATCCTAGGACAGCTCTTTAGAACATTTCTTCTCTCCACTAGCTGTAGTTCCACTTTCCTCCGGAAACCTTGCCGTCTGTCTTAAACCTGACATTAGTTTGTAAACACACAAAATAAAGACTTTGTTGAAGCAAATTTTCCGTTTTGCTCTTTGCCCCCGTCTTTCTTCCTCCTTTGCATATAAGAGCCCCTCCAGGTGGGCGTGTGCATTATTTCTGTTGCGTTAGGTTTTTGCCTTTGTTACTTGGTGGAGGCCCTTTCATGATGCTTGCTCTGCAGGAGCTGGTTCTCAGCCTTCACTTCCCAGCAGCACGTCCAAAATGCCTTCACGTTAACTACAGCATGTTGGTTCTCCCAACTTTATGTCTCTTGGGCTACTTGTTTTCACTTTCTTTGCTGATTTCTTCATTATTTTCCTGTTCTTACACTTCTTTGCCTATTTATGTCACCTCTTGGAGATTTTCCCCTGGCTTCAAAACATCTAAAATTAGTTTTCATATGTATGTGTGGTATATTAAGTGTATGGGATGTAGGTGGGCATGCTTGTACATGCACATGTAGACACACAGATTGATAATCATGAATGTTCCTCTGCGTGAAAGATACTTATTTAATCATTTGTGCTTATAGTTGAAATACTGGGAATTCAAAAGTCACAACCTTGCCCTTGAGCTTCTTACACCCACCAGATGTTCCAACCTTGTGTTTCACCTGTCTTATGTCCTTGTCCTCCACCTCAGGCTCCTCTGTGAGCTCTAAATGAACCTTTAGGAGCCAGCTGCTGTCCACTCATACTCAGATCCTTTTGCCCACTGTTGCACCTGAGAACACCAAGTCCTCAAGGATGCCATCCTGCACAGCAGTTGGATGGCCTCTGGGATCCTTTTGCTTAGTTTCACTTTTTTTGAGTTGACAGAATTCTCTGAGCCATGCTGCGTACATGCTTCACACTGGATTTTTTTTCACGAATAGTTAGGCTTGGATTTTCGGGATAGATTTCAGTTGAGCAACTGGTACAAAAATTATAATAGCCATAGAATCACCGTCAATTTCGACTTCTTTAAGTACCTGTTGTTTAGTTCTCATAGCCACCGATTGGGGTCCAAGTTTATCTGCTGCCGAGGTAGGAGCTGGCAGCTGCCTGGTTACAGTTCCACTACCTTATCACCGATATGCTCCACGTTCTTGGAGAGCTGGCTTAGAAAGAGGCTTGGGTCCCCCAAGAACTCAGATCTGAGTGATGGAAGGAAAGAGACTTTCACTGAGTGTGGAGCTCAGTTTCAGCTAGACTGCCTAACCAGTGAGTATGCTGGTTGCATACTCTCCCCGACCCCACATCCCCATCCTTTTTTCCTGCGCTGGATTACAAATGCCCTTTGGAGTGCTTGACTTTAGGTGAATGCTGGGCATCCCAACTTAAGTCCTTATACTTACACGGCAAGCATTTTATTTATATACTGAGCCATCTCCCTAGCCTCTCCAACTTCATGTGCTAGGAATTTAACCTTCTGTATTGGGAGGCCAGGCATAATCGGTGTTACTTTAGGTCACAAGGATCACTATCTCCTACATGTATTAATGGGGTGAGCAAGAGGTCATGGGTAGGCCCTCGCTAAGTCCCAGGAGAATGCAGTGAAAAGTGTGGTGTTCTAGTGGAAGCTCTTGAGCAGGTTACGTGTGTGAGTCTTACTCTATGATAAGTTCTAAGGAGTTTAAAATGTTAGTTAGGAAAAGGGGGTGGTGACTTAACCTTTGATTATTGTTACTAAAGTTGCTTTCTAAAAAGATCCTACTGGTTGTATTGCCACAAGTGTATAAATATGCAGTTTTGTACCAAATTGATAATCATGTCTTTTTCTCAACAGCTTTGTTAAAATATCAGTGACTTGGGATAAGTTACACAGATTTCCCTATGTAGTTAACTTGTCCATTGTCTTTAATCCATTCTGAAGATTGAGATGTTCCTCTTCCTCTGGCTACAATTGGGTTAAAACAAAACATTGTGTGTGTGTGTGTGTGTGTGTGTGTGTGTGTGTGTAGTCCAGGACTCCTGTTGTCAGATTCTATTAGTGTTTAATTTTTTGATAGTATTTTCTCTGAGTAAGAGTTGTAAGTTGACAGCTGTTTTTTCATATGTTATACGTGCTGCATGTGTCCTTTCTGCTTTACACTGTGTCTGTTGAAACACCTGTTGTCCTCCTTCTCTCTTTTCTCTGAGAAGTTTGCCTGTGCGATCTCTGACTTCTTTTAAGACTTTCTGTTTGTATCTGGTTTTAAGTTGTTGACTAGTGTGGTTCCTGATTCCTGTTCACTTAAGATACTCTCTACAACCTCTTACGAAATTTGCTATCATTTTGTTTACCATACCCAGCCATGAATCTCAGTATTTTTCATCCAATATTTTTGTGTCTAAAATATTGGCTTGGAATTTTGTTTTAAACTTTTAAAAACTTTAACTGTATACGCCTCTAATTAACATGCTTACTTTGTATCTCAGCTTGTTGAATATGCAGACTGTGGCTTTAAAATATCTATTTTAAATTATGTGCATGTTGACGGGGAGGGGGGTGATGTGTACATAAATGCAGGTGTCGTTATAGAGGCCAAAAGAGAGCATCAGATAATGTGGAGCTGAAGTTACAGGTGGGCGTAAGCTGCCCACTGTGGGTTCTGTGACTGAGCTCAGGCCCCTGGAAGGAGCCCTGTCTGTACTTCATCTCTGAGCCACTTCTCCAGCTCCTAGCATCCTTACTGTTACTATATTTTAAAACCCTAATTCTCAGCTATTTCACTTTTTGGTTGGTCTTGAATGATCGATTTTTGAATTTTGGCTTTTGTTTTCCTTTATCTTAGCATGTAAGTAACCGTACTAACCGAGTTCCACACATTTTAAACATTGTCATCTCAGGTACAGGATATTTTGTGTTTTATAAATGTTCTCAAGTTTTCTTTTAGAATTGGGCAAAGTTACTTGGAGAAAATTGAGTTGATGGATGATAAGGGACTCATACTTAGTACATTTTAGGTCGGGTCAGTGTGGAATTCATTTCAGGGTTCATATTTTCTGGTAATGAAGGAAAGCCAATCATGATGGTCCCACTGGTGAGTTCTGTATTAGGTTTTCCACTTTGATTGAAATAGGCACAGTGCCCTCTTTGTATGAGCATCAGGGTTGATTTCTCCAGCATTCTTAGATGAATTTCTTTTCTTTCTTTAGTTTATTCATCACATGTATGCATGTGGAAGTCAGTTCAAGGCACACAGAAGGCTTTCTAGGTTCCAGGCTCACTCTTCGACACAGCCTTTTAGTCTCTTGTGCCCTTAGTCTCTCCAGACTTTCACTGCATTTCTTTCCTTGAGAGCAGTGGCTTGATGCTTCTAGCTTCTCTTTTCTTGTAACATGTTCTATACAGAAATCACTTCTGTAAATTTAGGACAACACTTATCTCATTCCCTGAGCTCCCAAGGATAGGATAGGATCACTATCCTTTGATGCTTTGTGTTCAGTGTCTTAAAAATTGGTGTTCATATAGTTTGTCTGGTATTTTAGTTGCTCTGTGTAGGAGGAAGCTAAATTTAGACTCTATAACTTCATCTATACTGGAAATGAACATTCTGATTTACCAATTTTAACAAGTAGTACATGGAGATTTAACTATGTAACCTCTCCTTGAATAGTCACAAGTTACTTCTGGATAATTTGATATATTATTGAGGCTATGCTAATTGGATATAATATTGACTCAAATTATTCCAAAGGTATTGGTTTACATACATTCTAGGATGGCAAAAAGTCAAGTTAGTAACTCGGTAGTTTAAAAGTTTGGAAATCTGGAGCCAAAGCCTGATGGTTGATTTGATGAACTCCTAATGCCAAAGACTTTGGTTTATTTCCAGTTGTCGTGATACTTATTTATGGTAACCTTAATATAGCAGCACCCCCATCCCCTCTACTGCAGAGTACATATTCCAAGACTTTCCAGTGGATGTCTGAGACAGCAGATAATATTGAATCCTATATATATAGCATATTTTCCTGAACATGCAGACCTATTATAATATTAATTTGTAGATGGGCAGAGTAAGGAATTAATAACTCATAGATTTTATTACTGTCATACAAGTTTTCCCCTTCAAGGTTAGAATTTTCTTACTTTTTCACTAAGGGACACATACTTTGTGACTTCTTTTGGCATATCTGACTTGCTGGTATTTTTAGTCTTCTTTTTGGGCTGTTATCAAGTAAAATTAGACTTACTTAACACAAGCAAGTGCCATGGTGATACCAGGGCAGATTTGATTACTGAAATGTCTTCTGGGCAAGCGCTATATACAGTGTGGATACTCATACACCTCAAAATATTTACATCCTGGACAGAAGAGGAACGTGACTGAGCTTTCATTACAGTACCCAGACCAGTATACAGTTTAAATCTTATCTATAACTAAAGAAACTATAGGAAGCACAACTTGAGAAAGGGGGGCCAACTTGAATGGTAACAGCTTCTTGTTACCATTGCATGTGGTAACATGCCTCAGATATTCTTCAGCTAAGAAACCTACTGTATTAAAATATGTAAGAAATGCACTTAATATTGATAAACTCATCATAAAGTAGAAACATCTGACTTAAGTCACAATTATGGGATCTCTGTGTTAAAATTTTTCTACCTCTTTCCCTGTTGCTTTATCTTCGTAGGGAAGTTTTTTGTTTTTGTCTTTTTGAAATAACAGTTTTAATTAGCCTTCTGTCTATGTATTTGGACTACTAATTTGGTGTTTTCTAATGCCATTGTGTCGTACCACTTTTTAAATTAGTGGGCAGACTAAAGGTATCATAGTCAGCTTTGTTAGATATTTTGGATTGTAATTCTAATGTTGAGGAGGAATCATTGATGTAGATCATACCATCCTGATGATTTCAATGTCAGATTTCTCACTGGCAGTGGTGGTGCATGCCTTTAGTCCGAGCACTCAGGAGGAAGAATCAGGCTTTGAGGTTGAGGCCTACAGAGAAAATTCCAGGACAGTCAGGGCTATACAGAGATACCCTGTCTTGAACACCACACAAACAAACAAACAAACAAACATTGTTTTTCTCAAGGTTTTTTTTTTTTTTTTTTTGTAAATTATCAACTGAATCTTCTGTCTTTTCTCTATTGACTAGCCTATTGGATCAGTATTATAAATAATGGTTAAGATCTGACCTATCTTTTCTAGAGTTGACAGTGATTTTGAAGCCTGTTGGGCTGAGCTCTTCTGAGAATGGAATTTGAAGAAGTCATTCTGGTGCATTTATTACAGGCTGTGGCTTGTCAGATGGGTTTTGATTTTTGGTAGCTCAGGGAATAAGTGTCATGAATTGATGCCATAGCAGCAGGGAGTTAGTTTGTAACTAACTGGATGGAATAAAGTTATGCTTGTGTTAAAGTATAAACTGCCCAAGTGATTTTCCAGTTTTTATCAGCATTGCGTTTAAATATCTGAACTTAGGAACTGAAGACATGTGCCACAACACACCTGTGACCTCATAGGACAACTTAGGAGTTGGTTCTCTCTTTCTACCTCGTGCTTTCTGGGGACCGGGCTCACTCCGATCGTCAGGCTTGGCGGCACATGTTTGTGTTTCATCTTTAAAAGAGAGAACGAGGCTGCTGAAGAAGTTCAGCTGGTAAAGGCACTTGCCACCGCGCTTCATGATTGAGTTCCAGTCTGGAACTCGAATGGTGGAAGGAGAAACTTCTTCCTGCACTGTTCTGAAATTCCACATCCATAAACATGCAATTAGTAAATTTTATGTATTAATAACAAATTAATAAAAAGAAACAGAGTAGGCTTGGCAGTGGCAGTTTTTCTGTTGCATGTTCTTTCTGAGATGCTATACTAAGCTATTTTCATGCTACTTTCAAGTTGCTTTTAAAGAACAGGTCTGCTACAGTGACTCACTCACCAGGCCTTGGACATTGCGTTATTTTGATGACATGTGTGCTTTGAGAAAGTCTCTCTGCTTTCATTGTCAGGGAAGAGGCTCTAATTTTCTTCACATTTTAGTCTCACATGTTTTGTTTTAGAATATCTGAAATGGAACTCGGAATATCGGGAAGTAGGAGACTGAAGAGAAGTTAAGTAACCTGCAAATGTCTGACAGTTAGTAGTACTCAGACTTTGAATGTATGTCAGATTTCAGAGTCTTGAGTGCTTAACTGTGGTGCTAAGTCCTTGCTCTTGAGTATTGAGGCTTTATGAGGATCCAGATTTATACACTGGAAAATAGAATAAAACCTTTGCAGTCCTGGAACGGAAAGTAGGAAGTCACTGAGCTCTGGGGTGCCTGTGTTTCTCTCTTGCTCTCTCTTTCCTCTGCTGCTGTCCTCATTTGTTCTCTGCATGTTTATTGGCTTCAGCTGTTCCACTTAGCACCTGGTCCATGGCGACTGATCCTGTTAGAGTACTTTTAAAACCAGCCTATTTGTCTCCCTGAAGGTTCAGAATCATAGCCAAGGAGCATGGACTTTCATGATTTTAATTGTAGTTTTATTGTGAGGAAAAAAAATTATATCATTCTTGTATATTTGCAGTTTGTTCTCTTAGGTGAGCTATCTGTCCTCTGGTCAAGTAGCTGTGTAAGCGGGTGATAGAGTGGGGGAGGGGTGCCGGGATCTATGCATTGGTCTTTAGTAACATAGTAGTTCTTAGGAGAAAGGGCTGGAACTAAATAGAACATCCAATAATAGTTTAAGTGGTGTGTATTAGTTTTTATTACAGCAGAGTCACAAAAAGCAACAGTACAAATACATATTACCTGATACATATTACAGGTGCAAAAACAAAATGAGTTTATGACATGACTATCTGCAAAGATGAGTAAAACAGTATATTTTATTTTTAAAATATTAGTAGAATAGCTTAGTCTAGTCATCTGTGTGACTCTTTGAAAGCATGTTCAGTAAGTACTTACTCACACAACAGTCCTGATTAGTCCTGTCAGCTTAGGATTTCTTGGAGATGGTTTGTATGTGATCGGACATCTCTACCAAGGAAGTTACTTACGTAGTTGAATTTCAAATTTTGCTTTCAGATTTCTCAACTTAGGGATTTTAGTAATTTAAAAGATAGATATCTTTTTCTTATGTGTTTTTAGTTATTTATGAATTCTCAAAAATTTTATAGGTAGCCTTTGTTTTTTTTTTTTTCTTCATCAAATTAGTAGTTTAGAGAATTCTGAGCAGGCACAATTGTGTGTTTTATAGGATACAGAAGGGAGTTTAATGGAGCCAGATGTGCCTTTGAGTTTGTAGTTGCAAGTTTTATTATCTTGTGATCATGTTTTCTTAAAGCAAAAGTATTTTTAGATAATTCTAAGAAAAGTATAATTTCATCTCTTTGGATTTTACTAGCTTTCTTAAAAATACATTCCACCTGGGTATCCAACCCATGTGCAGTCACCAAAGGTAGATGCTGATGTGGATGTCAGGAAGTGCATGCTGACAGGAGCCTGATATAGCTGTGTCCTTAGAGGTCTGCCAGAGTCTGACATATTTAGAGGCAGATGCTCACAGCTAACCATTGACCTGATCAAGGGGTTCTCAATGGAGGAGTTAGAGAGAAGACTGAAGAGGAGCAACAATACCAAACAACCAGAGCTTCCCAGGGTCTAAACCACCAGCCTGGGAGCACATAGGGAGGGACCCATGACTCCCATCTGTATATATAGGGGAGGATGGCCTTGTTGGGCATAGATGGGAGAGGAGATCCTTGGTTCCATGTGGGGGGGAATTCGAGGGTGGGGAGGTGGGAGTGGAGGGTAAGTGGGGCACATCCTCATAGAAGCAGGAGGAGGGGGGATGGGATAGGAGATGGGGGGGTGGGGGGAGTGGGGTAAGGGGATAAAGTCTGAAATGTAAATATAATATCTAATAAAAAATACAGGAAAAAAATAGTTATTTTATTGCTCTGGGAGTTTCAGGGACACCCCAAACAACTCTAGGGGAGGTGGTCTACACTTGGAACTAGGGTTATTATTTGGTAACCTATGATATTTTTGATGAACATTTTATCCTGTGTAGGGGAGCTCCCTACATGGAACGCTCTCTACATGGAAAGCACACATAGCAAGTTTATAAAGCAGTAGGCTTCCACATGGCTGTTTCCAAGCTTCCTTCAGGTGCTCTCCTTCTCCTCATCCTCTCCTCTGCCTTCCTGCCTTTGCCTCTTTGCACTTAGGCCTTCCTCTCCATTGTTCTCCCCTCTGCCTGCATGCCCCCAGTGTTTTGTTACCCACACCCTCCTGATTTGTTAACTACACACTTACTATACAGCCATCAACTCATTCTGTAATTTCTCAGATACTGAGTATCACATCTCGTCTACATGGAAACAAGCTCATGTCTAAAGCCACAGAACTGCCTTTTAGTTATTAGTGCTCACACACAGTGAAGAGAATTTCCTGGGACCTTCTTATTGATGTGTATCCCATAGATGGAACAGTTGCTGTTTGTTCCAGCTGACTGGACTGTTTCCAAAACTGGCTTCCTCTTTGCTCAGTCTATCGTCATGCTTTTCAGTCTCAATTTTCTTTGCAGCTCTTGGATCTCTTCCAAGAGGAGTAGTTTCTAAGCATCTCAGGTATAGTGATCCCATATCCCCCAAGTATTCTACTAGATTCTAAAGATGCAAGTTTGGAAGTGTAAGAAGGGTGGGTGGGAACAGCCAGACAAGCCCTTTTAACGATACCTTTACAAAAAGGAGTATTGAAGGTTAGAAAAGTAAATGATTTGCTTAACATAGCTGTTAAGTCGTTTCATATAAAATTATTCTAGTCAAACTAAAATGATGTCATATGTGAGATGCTGCTTATTGTTAATATATAAAAATAAAAAGTTTGTTTCTAAGGTTGAAGACCTTGGGGACTGTGACTTTATGCATTTTTGATTTCTGAAACAGTCTATGATCTACTTTTGTAACCAAGGAATAGTCAAGACAGAGTTAAATAACAAAACAAGGAAAAAAAAAGAAGAAATGTTAAGTTACAAAGCACAATGATTTTAAGTATTCTAATTTTTCTACATATATTTTAGAGTAGTTTTATTTGGAGAAAGTTTCCGGAGATAAATGATTTATAGGCTATATAAAATAGAATTTTCTTTTTATTTGTTCAACAGTGGAAAAGAAATAATAAAGATCTGGTTAAGTTTTAGCAGAGATTAATTTTGCTGCTTTCTCTCTAAATATTTTAAGGTATGATTAATAAGGGTATATTTTAAGGTATGATTAATAAGGGTATGCATAGGTTTATAAAATGTGCCAGTTATCACTTTTGTAGCCAGCTTTCCTTTGAGTAATACTTGAGACAGTAGAAAAATACAGAACTATAGTAAAAGTCATTGAGATGGTATTAGTTTTGGTTGGAAATGTCACTGATTGTGTGTCAAATGTAATATTGAGACAGTAGCTGAACTACAATGCTTGACTGTAGCTGTTGACTTTGGTTGGCATCTCAACGCTTGTCCATTGTCTTAATCTTGGGCATGGTACCTAACCTTCCTCACCTTGGCTTCCCATGTATAAAACAGAACTAGTGCTTTCCTCATAGGATCGTCAACTTCAGACTCTAGCTTTCTGTATCCTGGTGTATGTGTATGTATATCCACACACAGTGTACATAAATGTAGACTAATATCTACTGAGTGATGAACTTTGAATAAAGACTTTCACTGCTTCTGTTTTCATGATGAGAAGACATTTTGTAAAATGTGTTTAGCAAGCATGAGAAAATGCCTTAAAATACCAACAGTGTATTAGCGTCTGGAAAAAAGTCATCACAAAATACTCTTGTTCTTAGTTTATCAGGATTAAAGGATTTTACTTATGTTTAACTTAATGTTTTGTCTTTTATAGTTTATCAGAGAAGATATGAAATATAAAGATGCTACGAATAAGCATAGTCACCTGCACAGAGAAGATAAGCACATAACTGTTGAGGATTTGTGGAAACAGTGGAAAACATCAGAAGGTAAAGCTGTGCAGTGCTCTGGAGCCTTGACTTGTCTGCTTCTGCCCTGCTTGGCATTGGCAGCCTACTAATTGCATATAATTATAGAGAAGTGCTGTAAGATCATGTTTCTTTGAAAATATTTACATTTTGACAAAAACTTTCTTAGAGGCTGGGTGTGGTAGCACATTCCCAGCACTTGGGAGGCAGGGACAGGTGAATCTCTGTAATTTCAAGGCCAGCTTTGTCTACAGTTTGAGTCCAAGACAGACAGGGCTATTATACAAAGAAACTGTATCTAAAAAAAAAAGAAAGAAAAAAAATCCAAACCAAACAAAACAATAACAAAAAACCCCAACAAAAATAAACAAAAAATTCTAACTTTCTTAGATGTATTAAATTATAGACTATTTTTAGAACGTTTGCCATCTTATTTTTTTTTTGTGTGTGTGTGAAAATTTTTATTGAATATTTTATTTACATTTCAGATGCCATCCCCTTTCCCCACTTCCCCTCCCTAGAAAACTCCTATCCCACCCCCACTTTTCCTTTTTGCTTTTATACTATTTTTTTTAATGTTAATCAAAGGCTTTATAAGTTTGGTAATGCTCAATATCAATCAGAAGTGTAACCCAATACCCAACCTAGATATATCAACTATATTTGACTGGCGGGGACATGCAAACATCCACCTCAGTGTCCCCCCCCTTGTCACCTAGCTCCTCCTCTCCTTCTCTCCTTACTTCTTATCTTTCTCTCCTTACTCCTCCCACCTTAGCTCCTCCTACATATCACCGTTCCTGTTAAAATAAAACTTTTTTCTTAGAATACAATTAGAGCATAACTATACCAACTTGTATCAGTAAGTTACAAGATAGACCTAATATCCAGTCCATCATTTTGTTGACTAAACAGAACCTCTGTCGTCCCTTTTAACTAAAAGACTTAATTCTGAACCTGGCTTTTTTTCTTGGCTTTAGAATGAATGTCAGCTGAAAACCATCCTCTCAAACCTTTTCTCTCAAAGTAAATAGCCAGGATCAGCTATGAGACTATAAGTCTTCAAACCCATCAGAAATCCAGAATGACAGTTAACTGAAATTATGGGAAGCACCAAGCATAGCTTCTAAAACTTAGCCAAATTTTAGAGACCACTGAGCACCTGTACAGTCCCTATACTACAAAATGTTGGAGCATCAAATCTTCAGCCTTCTGGCCCAGGATCATCTGACAGACCAAGTGATGCAGAGTTATTAAGGGCTGATTACTCTGTTTTGGCAGATATAATCAGTCAACTATTCTGCAAGTGTGTCCTTTTCTGGACAGTGATTTGTCTGTAGATGAAAAGAGGCAATTCTTGTCTAGTGGCTGTCTCACCACAACTGGAGTAACTCCAAAGATGCTCAATTTCTTCCGGTCTGGGCCTGAGCACTGAGCAGATCCCAGGTGGCAGCTCTGTCCCCAATCTCTCAGAACCCAGAGGAAGTGGGGTTCCCAGGTGCTCTAACCTTGGCATTATCTTAGGTAAGCAGACAGCAACGCCTGACCCAATCAGGGAGTAACTGGGACCCACAAGGATCCAGGAAGTCACTCCTGGCCCAGAGCACTAGTTTGCTATTTTATAGTAGACTGAATAGGAATGTCTGTTTGAGCTTATTATGTGAGCTTTTAAATGGTATTCTTATAAATGTTTTATCAAGTAAAAAAAGGAAACTGAAATTTTCAGTTGTAAATGTCTAAAGTCTTCAGGAGCCCAGGAATTTTAAGCTTTTCCTGAAGTCCTCTGTGAACCCTGCTAATGTTGTAGTCTCCCTTGTATACCAAGTGTACCTTGTCCAGTTGAAGACATCCAGTTGAAACATGCTGTGCATGCTGTTTTTCCTTTGTGTACACGTCTTCAACAAAGTATAATTCATAAGTTAGACATGCTAAGAGATTAATAGGAATAATAAACAACAAAGTAGAGTAATTATAACAATGAATTATAAATAAAAGTTCTGTGATGTGTTATTTTTTAACTTTCATTAGGGCAGCTAGTGTATACTGTTAGGATACTCTGGACAATTCATGTTCTTGCCAGAAAAGCACAAGCTTTTATTAAACTTTAGGACACTCATATAACACTCAATGAGTTGTTTATATTTCTGGAATTTTCTGTCAATGTTTTTCTCACTGAGATGGACTGTTAGCTGAAACCACAAAAACTGACACTATAGTTGAAAGACTCCTGAATTTGCAGGATAAGATTTAGTAATTTGTGTTTTATTTCTTTTCTGCTCCTAAATTATCTGTTAATTTTGTGGACAATAATTTTGTACAGCACAAAAAACCTTATGACCCAAAGCTTCAGCTCAGACACTGATGCTAGGGACTTACTAGAATTTAAGCAGTTTCCAAAGTTCATTCAGTTTATTTCATTTTTCAGTATCAGTTAACCAAACTATCCTTTTTCTAGTATTTCTGTTTTACAAATTGCAAACAGTTGTTATGGGATATATTTTTTCCTAAAACTTTGAATAACAAAACTAAGGGATTGAACAGACTTTTATAAAAATATAAATAAATAGATTACTAGCTGACTAGATTATCAGTAGTAACACCTGGAAATGGCAGCACACAAAGGTGAGCATGTGACCATGAAGAACTGGCGGAGGACCCTGTGGAGGAAGGGGTGTCCCCCTCAGATGGAGTCTGCCAGCACAGATTCTGTGTGGCCTGTTGTCACATCTCGAATCTTTTTTCTTGGAGAAAAGTCTTTTTTAAGGCAGAAAAAAAAAAGGTTTCAAAAGATGCCTTTATCTTTTATTTGTTTTGAACTAATTAATTCAAATGCCTCTATTAAAAATGCCTCTATCGTTTCTTATTTATTTTACTTACGTTGATTGTTGTAGACTTTGGTTTCACAAAAGGACAACCTTCCGTAGCCTTTCTGTGGAGATCTACAGCGTTTCTGAGTAACCTCCTGGAATGAAGTGTGCCAAAGGAGTGTGCTTGTGGGGGTTTGTTGTTCCCGTGACAGTTGTGTCCTGTGTCATCTGGTCTTCACCTCGTAGAGTAGTTACTTACAATATAATTCTGAAGTGTTCAGCACCCTAAAGGGGCTCACAGAAAAAGGAAAAAAGCCAACAGAAATCTTCACAAAGCACTTTAAGCCGTGCCTCGGTGATGGTCACCTCTTTTATCTTTTGGCCTCTCTCCTTCACTTCCATCCAAATTAGAATGGCCTCTTCCTGTTTCACAGTGTGCAGGCACAGGTCCTTTTGGCTGGCTCTTTAAAGTCTTTACCGAAGGCTAGTTCATTGGCGCCTACTTCCTTTTCTGCTCTTTTTTTTTTCCCCAATATTCATGATCCTTCATGTTGTGTTCCCACACCACTTACTGTGTCCAAGTTATTATAGGATGGCTCTTTCCCGCATCTGCCCCTTACACGGTAGAGCCAAGAAGGAAGAGTTCGTTTAGTAGTGAGTCTCCACAGGAGAGTGCTCTGTCCTCAAAGTCTTTCTGCTTCCTATCTAGTAACTGTGTTCTGAGCAGATCATTTATAATCCCTGAGAATATTGCTAGCTGTTTCCTTATAGATCAAGGCTTTCCCAAGGTAAACAGCCCCTTCTTTTTCTCTTCAGCTTTCGCACCTGTCCTTATCTATTTTATATTGCAACAGAGCAATGATTTGATGTTAAGTTCAAATTGCTTGGCTGACTTTTCGAACCTGAGTTTCTTTCCTAAGAGCTTGGCCTCCCACTTCTCTTACTTAGGGGTAAAGGCTGGAGAGAAATGGTTGCCAAATTCTTGCTAGTACAGATACCCAGAGGGAAGGAGAAAGGAAAAGCTGTGTGGAGGACTCAGGCAATTAAACCTCAATTAAAAGTTTATACAGATGGGTCGAGTTTTTCAACTCACAGTTATTAAAGGGCCGGCTACGTCAGGCTGGGAATGGCCGTGAGAGCATCTCTGGGCCTGCAGAGTTCTGCTTTGTTGCTGGTATCTTTTTTCTCATAAAATTTCTGCTAGACAGCCAGCAGTCTTTTGAAAAGTTTTGAAAACTACTAAAAGTAGGTATTAGAATGAATGTAAAAATACTAAATTCAGTATTAATGGGTTGAATATGCAAAATAAAAATGTGTGTGTGGCAGATACACATGCACATTCATTTCTGCCTGTGAGGTTTTAGCTATCCAATGGCCAGATCACTGGTATTTTTCAGCTCATACTCAAAAAATGAGCTATGAATGTCTAAAAGTACAACACTTGCTGAAAACACCATGTTCTGTATCCATTTCATCAAATCTCTAGGCCATAATGTATACATTTCTGAAAAACTCTTGCTTTGCAAAATTATGAACTTAAAATGACCATTTGTGGGACAAGTGGAGTGTTCTACCAGACAAAAGAAATGGTAAGGCTGAGGGAGCTCAGACCCTGTATCTCAGAACTGAGAACAGTGGGAATGGGGCCAGCACCCTGCTTAACTCTACCTGCCCCGAGACACCTTGAAGAAGAGTTCTCTCTCCCAAAGCATTTGTTGCTGGGCCTTGGACCAGCCTGGCAGACCAGGCTCACGCTCCTGCTGCTCCTGCCCTTGCCACTGCCCACTGATGCCCCTGCTGCTGATATTGGTGCTGCCATAATAGTGGGAAAGACCTGGGACCCCAGCTTCCTGCCCCACGATGGCTTTCCTTCTAAGAGCTGTAACCCTTTGGCCATTTCTGGCTGGGCCAGAGACCTGTGGAACGTGTCCATCTTCATCATGGTTCTGCAGAGGACAACAGTTAATGGAAAACAAAAGCAGGTGGAATAGATGACTCAAAATCTATTCAGCCTTGTAACCTGATCACTAGCAGTGCTGGACTCATAAAAAGAAACTTGATATTACTAACCATTAAATGCTACCCTGGCCATAGGAGTGTATACAACAAGTAGTAAATGGATGCATCCTAGTGACCCTGACTACTGTGTTAGGTTGGATTGAGGTTGCCTTAGATGAAAGAGGAAAGCAAAGCTCGAAGATGAGCTCTGAGAGAGGCATGTGCATGGCATCTGTAGTCAAGTGAGCTGAGAGGAAGAAGGGGAGGACTCAGAGTTTCATGTGTTGGTGGAGTGTATATATATTTTGTATATTTTGCTGCTATATAGTATTAAATGTTAAGTTGTTTGAAAGTACCATAATATATTGACACAATCTCTAATTACTAGTTGTATATAAGATAATTCATGTTACATGGGTTATTCTATATTTTGTGCCACACAGGCAAAGCACTGGGTCCTGGAGATTAACATTGAGGTAGACACAGGACCAGGCTATACCCAGCAAAGTACTGAGTAGAAGAGAGAAAGTGAGTGTGTGATGATACTATGAAATGATGTGTACACAGTGCAGTGAAGGCTGGAGCATGGAGCTGGCTCACAGGAAAGAGAGATTAGCTCATGACGAAGATTATTTACAAAAGGTGGTTTTAGAATAGTCCGTGAAGATTGATCAGTAGGTCTTAGAAAAGAAGGTAGATTATGTGAGAAGAGTTGTTGGGGGTGGATAGGATCAAGATGCATCGTGAACACATGAAATTGTCAAAGAATAAAAACATCAAAAAAAAAAAAAAAGAAAAGAAAAGCTAAAACTAAAGGGAAAATTATAAATTATAACATGAATTAAACTTTAAGACTTGCTGAAATGGGAAGTAGACAGACATGCTTCTGAAAGTATATGGAGCTGCAAGTTGCTCACAGGGCTATAGAGATGGCTCAGTGGTTAAGAGTGCTAGCTGCCCTTCCAGAGGATACAGACTTGATTCCCAGTGCCTACATGGCAGTTCACAACCATCGGATACTCCAGCTGTAGCGGATCCAATACCTTCTGTTCTCTGAAGATACTCCAGATAGACATTTAATGCATGTGCATTCATGCAGCAGAACACCTATTTATAATGGCTCGCTTATAGAATGTGACTGTTGTATAATGTGAATGAAATGTTTTCTGACACAGCAGATGGGTTCTTAGCAAGTGCTGTCTCTGTAGTACTTCTGTAGAAACTAAACATTCAGCCATGCTTAAGGATGTAAAAATTTTTAAAAGTTTAACTTACAGCAATGTAAAGAACCCTTAATTCAGAGATTGGAGAGATTTGGGCATTTAATAATTGCTATTATGTAGTATAAATAAACAAAAATAGTATCATGGGCCTTTTTCTGTTTATGAGAGCATTTGTTTTGTAAACATTGCATTAAAGTAAAAAAATTCCTGGCCATGGGCCTTGAATTCCTGAAAGTAAGGAACGTTATAACTTGTTACTCCTCATACATCCTTTTTATGCCAAGGTTTGTCTTTTGGGTGTGTTAGTGTTGGTGGATTTTTAAATATTGATAAAAGTCAGTGGCCTTTTTGAATGTGCACTGTTGGGTTTTACATAGAGACTGAGTTGGAAAACATAGATGGACTGGGAACATCCTGTTTGCCATTATTGTCAGAGCTACTCAAAACATAAAACTTGGAGACCCAGTAGCATTTTTGTAGTATCCAGCAACAGAATACTTTGTCTGTTTACAGTAAGCATGGAAGTCACTAGCAGGATCCAAGGAAGTGTCAAACTTTTTCTCTGAGGAGAGTTTTAACAGAATTTTTTTCATATACACAGATGGAAAGCTAAATAGCAACATAAGAATTCTTGGTTATATACTATCTAAATGGTGGTGTTATAGGAGTTTAATAATATGGACAAAATTATTCTAAGGAATTAATATTATGGAAGGCATTTTTTTGTGTTTGTTTTTAGAAATAAGAAAGTTGGTTATACCAGAACTCCCAGGATCTAAACCACCAGCCTGGGAGCACATAGAGAGGGACCCATGGCTCCAGCTGTATATGTAGGGGAGAATGAGAGTGGGCATAGGTGGGTGAGGAAGTCCTTGGTCCTGTGAAGACTGGATGCCTCAGTGTGGGGGAATTCGAGGGTGGGAGTGTGTGAGTGGGTGGATAGGTGGGGTCACATCCTCATAGAAGCATGAGGAGGGGAGATGGGATGGGGGTTTCTGGGTGGGAGGGGAAATGGGAAAAGGGGAAAACATCTGAAATGTTAGTAAAATATTAATAAAAAGAAAAAAAAAGAAAGTTGGTTATATACAGTTTAGCACATTTAACATGAGTAAATGAGTCTTTTTAAGTGGCTCATATAAGTGTTACAGTCTTTGCATAAGCAGTTTATAAGCCAGGCATGTAGTTTTTTTAGTGTTGTGATAGGTCACTGATTATTTGTTTCTTGATTTAGTTCTGTGATACGTTAAGTAAGGGTGAATACTGTCAACTACTTTAGACGGTTGTTCATAATCAGAGGAAAAGTGTTTGGAGCGGTACTGAGCCCCAAATGCTCAGTAGATATCTGTTCCTGTTCCTGTTTCTGTGAGGTAGATGTGACCATGTTATATTAAACAACCTTGGTGTGCCAAGTAAGGTTCTGCTCTTACACCTGAGTCAGTGAGCCTGAAAGTTGCTGCCTAAAGAAAGCTGTTAGTTTGTGTGTGGTCTCAGTAGCAAAGAAAGGTATTGTTGGAGGATGGCGTTATAGTTATGTGCAGCGATATTTTACAGTTTATGTAGGATATGGCAGTTCAGGTAGAATATTTGTCATCACCACTAAATATTAGGCATTACCGAGTCCTCTATGAATGGGTTGGAATGGCCTTTGTAAAGAATTTGAAGATTTATTCACCATACACTAGCAAGAAGATTATCACCTTTATGTGGCTAAAATGAGAATTTGGGTGGAAAATGGAATATCATGGGTTCTAGAAATGTTTTACAGGAGGTTTTGGAAACTTTGCCCCTGTGCTTAGAGAATATTCAGAGGGTTTTGCTTGTTTGTTTTTGCTTGTTTGCCTGCTTGCTTATTTCTTATGATTGAACATATTGACTGGTTCATGCAATAAGAGCCTTTCGTAAGTGCTTATTAGGAGTATGGCCTTGTCTGAGACTAAGATGAAGGATGTCTTTTTGTTCTTGACCTACCCATGATCTGTTAGTAGAGGAAGATCTGCTAACAGCTACTTAAGTGGTGTTCTACAACCAGCTGCCGAGAGTGTATAAAGGGAACTGGAGGATAGATAGATAGGAAGAGGCGTGCCAGCAGAGGTTAAGTAAGGCGAGGAGGATTGCATTCCACAACATTTACCTTGTCACCCTTCACTGGAAAGTATTCTGCTGGATTAATAGTTCTGAGGATATTAATAATTAATACAGCACATTCAAAGAAAGACAGTTCTTAATAAGCTGCTTAATTAATACTGCTCACCAGATCAAGTTTTAGTATTTTTGATCCTGTGTGCAATGCTGTTAGTTTTAGAAGCTGTTGTCAGTAAAAACCATCAATATAAGTTTGGGTTTTCATTGTGCTGGAAAGCACCTTACACAAGGGAAGGCCTGTTCCTCCAGGTGGAGTCTAGTTTCAGAACTGACAGACACCGTCATTTGTGTGTACCATTAACAAAAGGTATTCAAGCATTAGTATTCATAGCTGCTTCTCTGTAAAGGAAGGCGATGCAAAGATATTGCTGGTTCACTCTGTCAGCCATCATTTAGGGAGATCAGTGTGAATTTTGCAAGAAAAGTGGTACATGGGTTTCCTAATGAGTTTCACACCAGGTAAACACGTGGTGTATGCTGGGTATGGTGATCTGTAAATCAGAAGCTGGGTAAGAGGAGAACAAGTTCCAGGTGTGGATGGCGACCTGAGAGTTTATCTTAAAAAACAAAAACAAAAACAAAAACAATAGAAAGCCCTATACTTCATGTTAAGTGTATCCTTTATCCTTTTATAGTCCTAACTTTTTATCATAAAGTCCTGAATCCAGAGCACTCTCAATGAGCAGTTTCTGATATTTACTTATCTAGATAAGATGTTGTTATGTAGTTTAGGTTGGCACTGGATTTTCAGTTCACCTGCCTGAGCCTCAAGCCCTGGGATTCAGGTATGTGTCACCATGCCCAGCTTATTCTGTCTTGGTCACAATCCTTTGTTAGCACTTTACTTCCTGTGTTTCTTCACCACAGAACCAAACATCAGGCCTGCTTGGTTTCATTGTTTTTCTTATTTCCTATTCTCATGATGCTTTTACTTTTTAGCACTGGGGTTTGGGAGATTTGGAGTTGCTGCATACGCTGACTTGTCAGACTAGTTACCTTTTTGACTTGTAGAATATACACGACTTTGATCCAGTTGTAGTCTTCTAATAGTTAGAGAGACCCCTCTCAGAGGGTACAGACCAACCACCTGTCTCATCTCTCTCTCTACTCTGGACAACTGATCATGTTTACCTCATGAAACACATAAAAGTAGATTTGTTTTGAGGCCCATTTTTCTTATATAACGGGTCTCCCAATGTAAAATTTGTTGCATAAAGACTTCTGTGGTGAAAATATGCTATTGTAAGATTGTTGGTGACTTGTCCTTACTCTAGTTCTGAATGCTTGAGTGAGCCCACATTCTCTGTGTTCATAAACTTGAGGGATGCCTCAGACTTGGCGAACAGTGTCAGTACCACTTGCAGAAGGTGAAAGTGAGGATTTCCACTTTGACTGCTGTGGTGGGTTAGCTACAGGATGACGGCTTGTTGAGCATCATGTTTGTATTTGCTTCCTTTTGACCGTTTCCCAGCAGTTGGTGACCAGTTGCATGTGAATGTGTGCTGAATTTTGCCTTATCAGTTCTGGGTTTGGGAAGGGGCTAGGTAGGAGGAACTGTGAATATCGCTCTGATGTTCAAATATGTGCTATTGACAGAAACTCACTGTATTAAGTTCTAGTTTACATGCCTCAGATATTGACATTTTTAAATAAGACAATTAAAAATAATGGTGTTCTCCTCTCCAAAGATAGTTTACTAAAGAAAGCATTACTTGACTCCTCCCTCATTCAGCTGATTGCTAGCATTTTAAATCAATAATAATAAATATGATATAAATTGGAAGCGTAAAGTTTAAAGGTATTAGCTGAGTTTTTTAGTCTATGTGTAGTCACATTGGCTCATGTCTAAAAGTTTTTATCCTTCTGTTATTCTGAAATGCATATTGCATTTATAAAGATATAATTTAGAAGAAGTGCTAGATAAAATAAGGTAAGTAACATACATACACACACACACACACACACACACACAGAGAGAGAGAGAGAGAGAGAGAGAGAGAGAGAGAGAGAGAGAGAGAGATTATCTAGCCTTTTCATTTATTTCCTATCTTACAGGTCAAGTTTTATTTAAGTAATCATTCTTTTCTCTTCATCATGACTTTTTCAGTGTTGAAAATAATGGGCCATTAGATACTTTATCAAGTTTTTTTCAATTAGATACTTACTATGATTATTAGTTTCATTTGAAATTAAGAGTCTGGATTAGTCTGACAAAACAAAGAGTTCCTTCATCTAAAGGAATAGAAAGGAATTATTTTTTCTTCCACCGTCAACTCCTTTTCATTTTATATAATACGTTTTTTTTAAGAGCATAAAACAAATGTTTTCTCATTGCTTTTAAGTACTCAACATAATAGACTTCTCACTTAACAACAATGTGTAGTAGTTAAAAGTCAGGAACTGAGCAAGCCTGCTGACATGTCTCCAATCACAGCTACACAAATGGCCAAAGCTGGAGGATCACAAGTTCAAGGCCTGTCTAGGCTACAGAATAAGTTCATTTTCCTAAGACTTTATCTTAAATGAAAAGTAAAGCGCAGCTGGATATATAGCCTAGTGGTAAAGCACCTGGCATCATGGGAGAACCATTGTGCATATGTGTGTGTGTGTGCAGAGTGTGGCATAGAAAGTAAAAGCTCATTGAAAAAAAGGGAATGAGAGACTACCTTGAGGAATACTGGCAGGAATGCTTGGGGATCGAGGTCTGATAAGAAAATGAGTAGTGGCCTACAGAGGGACACAAGGCAAATCAGAAAGGGATGATGGGCTGGAAAGATGACTTAGCCCTTAAAGGAGAAGGCTTATAATCTAAAGGGCAGAAAGGATGATGCCATTGATATCTAGAGAGGGGAATGTTTTCAGGAAGTGGGTAGATGGCTGTGTAAATCTTCAGGATAGTCTTTCATATTACAAAGTCCTTGTTAAGTAAGAGTCTATGTGAAAAATACCTGCCCTTTTGGTCTTAAAAATAAGCATGAAAGTACTTCACCATGGGTTTTATGTGTATCATGTAAGACCTGTGACTAATTATGCTTTTTGCTTACTTATATGTAGCTGTTGTTAAGGATCTTGTGTATATTTTGCACATGTTCTTAACTCTGCTTCATTTTGATTTTCTGGGTCAGTGATATTATTGATATTTTATTCTCTTTATATGGCATGGATCTTTGTAAAAAATTCTTTTTGCCTTTGGCACAACTGTCCTATAGTGGGAGATACAGATGTAGAGAAATATGCTATAAAAAAATCCAACCTCAAAACTTAAATTTGTCAAGAAGCAAATCGTGAACCTTCAAGAAATTAATTTAAGTGTTGATAGGGTGAGTGGACGCACACGTTTGTACATGCAAACACACAAAGGAGGAATCAGTAAATTGTTTATTTAAATTTTAAAAAGAAGACAATTTTGACAATATGCCCAACATGGATGATTCTTGATAGTACAATGCCTAGTGAAATAAATTTGACTAACAATACAAACATTATATAATTATATAATTTGCAGATGTGAGATACTTACTGAGTAGTCAAGAATCACAATGCTAGAAGAATTGGTAGAAGTACAAGGAGGAATTGCTGTATAAATGATATAAATGATACATACTGATTTCAGTTTCACAGGATAGAAACTATTCTGGAAATAGATTATGTGATAGAAACACAAAAATACAAGTGAACTTAACTGCACTAGTTAAGGCCATACTTGTAAAAAAGGTGAAGATAGAATTTACTATGTTATATGTCCTTTGTCATAATAAAAACCCATCAAAGAAAGTGAGATTACAGAGGAACAGTGCTTAGCAGCCTGCTTAAGAGATAGTCCATATGAAAGGAAATTGAACGGTAGCTGCAGGTAGGTGGTGTGAGTAAGCAAAGAGTTTACTTGGGAAGAAGTAGATATGATTGTATTTAAAAGAAACAAGGGAAGTGCTTGACAATTACAAGAAAGTTTACAGCATCTAGTGCCTTTTAATAGCCATGTATGAAAGGTTGTCTTCCTATGTCTTCATATCTAACAGCAGCTATTATCTATTTCTCTCAGGAATAATTGTATTAATGATTTGATAAGATTTGTGTTTGATAAAAATGAATTTAAGCTCTGATAGGCAAGAAACCTACTGGGAATACAGTTTTCCTTGGAGCGCAGAGGATGGTAGTGACTTTAGACCTCACCATTTTTTAATCCATCTTTGAATTCATTGCTCATGGAGAATTAGAACAACAATTCTTCTTAAACAATGACTTTAACTTTTTGGAAGGGATTCTAGGTAGGAGGGAACGGAAGAGTGGAGGGTAGAGAGGAGAGGCCCAAGAAATTCTTTATCATATAAATTGGCTTATAGTTTGTTTAGTTTCTATGTTTACCAATGCCAAATATTTTGTGGCAGAATTAGATCCTAGTGCTGCTCTAGCTCTCCCAGAGTTAAGTAGTCACAGGGTTCTCTGTGTTGTACCGACCGCATTCCCACTGATCCAGAATCTGTGCCCTTAGCAAAGGTAAGCACGTCAAACTTGCTGTGTGAGATAGTTGAAGACTCGTCTGCTTTGGTAGTTGTCTAAGTTATTCCAGTTTGTTTTCAATGAGCATTCTTAATTTCATGAATCTGACCATGATATTAGATTGCATTCTCTATTAGAAATGAAATTGGAAACTTTGAAAGAGGTCTAGATTCTTTGAATAATTTTTATAATTGGCCCCCAAATGTAATCTCTCTAGCTTCTAATAAAAGTTTACCATGTTAAATGCGGGAGGCTTATTTTATCACAAAACTAAATACTAATTCCTGTGCAAAACTGATATTCACTGTGCTTATTTGATTGACTTGAAATTGCAGTATATTATATTTCATCCCTCCCTCCCTCCCTCTCTCATTCCCTCCCTCTCCCTCTCTTTTTTTGATGATAGAACTTCGTTTTACAATCTGAACACTTTATTTTAGTAAGTCTGCCTCTCCTCTCCCCCTCCCACTTGCTCCCTTCTCCTGTTCCTTTCTTTCTTTTTCTCCTTTTTTTTTTTCTGTTTTTATACATGGAGACTCAAAATGACCTCAAGTAATGAATGCTTTTTGTTAAGGAAGCTTGATCATCAACAGTTCCCTTGATTGGAAGGGACAAAAGTCATAATTACTTTATTTAGTCAGTTACAAATTAATTTTTAGTTCTTTTCTGTGAGACATGTATTATTCCAGATATAGGGGATAGAATATTCTATAAAGCAGATATCCTACTCTCACAGAATCAACAAATTCAGGGAGAAAATGAATACATTTGAATTTCCACGTGTGAATGGATATATTCACAATCATAACTACTAGTACAGTTGAATTATGGGATTAAACTATGACAGGGTAACAAGATAGGCAGTGACAGAGAAGACAAGGGCTTTTTAAATAATATAATTCAGGACGAAGTATCCCAAGAGTAATATTTGGTTGTAGACCTGTTTGCTGATAGTGAGCCAAGAGTATATATCATGAAGTATATTCTGGGAGGCTTAGCAGTCATATAATTTAAGCTCCCCAAGGCTGGCAATGTTTTACATATTTAAGGGACTTGTGTAGCTAGGATATAATAAAGGATAGCATATGTGAGATACACATCTCCAGATTCCCTTTTAGACTTTTTTAGGGCCAAATATAGGTCTAGGATTTGTTATAAATATATTTTAAATATATTTTAATAATATCTCCATTTAGGAGTTTTGAGGTGTGTGTGTGTGGGGGGGGTACCCATGACCATGGAAGCTCAAGATGGTGGGAAACTTTCTCACTTGTTTTTTTTACCTTATTCTTTGAGGTGTGGCCTCTGAATCAAATCTAAGGCTAGTCAATATCTCTAGTATTGTTACCTGGCTTGCTCTGGGGATTCTCTGTTTCAGCCTTCTGGGAATTAAATCACAGGCAGCTGGCCACCCTTACCCAGCAGTTTTATGGATTCTAAGATCTTAACTCTGATTCTTTTGGTTACAAGGCAGCGCTTTAATGCTGAGTCAACTTCCCAGCTCTGTTCTGTCTAGGAGTTTGAACAAAGTATTTTTTGTCATTTTTTTGGAAAGATTATTATAGTTGTGGTGTAGCTATGGAGTCAAGAGCAAAACGAAAAAAAAAAGAAAGAAAAAGACAAAAATGAAAAAAGAAAAAGGAGCTTCTGTTGAGGGTCTGAAGTAAAGTTGAGCAGAGGTGACTAATGACAGGATGGTGGACTGGTCGGTCGCTTTCTAATTTGAAAGAATAGTTGGCAGTATTTGCTGTGGGAATGGATTCAGGATATTGGCACAGAACAGGAATAAGAATAAAGTTTTTGTGTTTCTATAGTGTTAGAATTTGGAGGATTGTTAACGATCAGGAAAAATGTCTGAATAAGCTTGTAGGTGGTCAATGAAAAGAAAAAAATGCTGACTGAGCTTTTTAAATGATGGGGTGAGGTGGTGGACTGAGGGCTACAAGGTCAAGAAGCAGTAAGATGTTAGCAAGAATACTGAGAAGTGTCCAAAGAGAAAGAAAACCAAGGAAGTGTGAGGGTCTGCAGACCTCAGAAAGAACATGCTCCAGAGAGGAGTTGAGATAACAGGCAGCAGGCTTCATTGTTGGACTGATACAGAGGCTGTTAGTACTCTTCATGGCTGCAGTGTGTGCTGGCCAAATGAAGGTAAATGGGGTGGTGCAAACAGGAAGTGAAGACAGTGGATATTGTTGACTTTCTGAAGGAGGAATAGAGAATGGAGCACTGATACCAGAAGGAAGACATAGGTTAAAGAAGGTTATTTTGTGGGGGTCGAGAGCCAGTTGGGGTGTCTCACAACAGTCTGTAACTCCAGCTCCAAGGAATCTTGGATCCTTCTGGCTTCCATAAATATCCCCACTCACATCCTCAGACTTACACATACAACCATGAATAAAAACTGTTTTTTAAAAGTTACTTATATTTTAAAGGTTGGGAGGTTTCCCAGTTTGTCCATGTATTAATAGAATGATCCAGTTCAGCAGTAATTGATACTGAGGAAGACTGAACCATCATAATTGAAAAGCTGCTCTTACTGAGTTGGAAAGTGCAGGTATATAATTAGACTGTTCATGCTGGTCTCACTGTCTTGTCTATTGGTGTTTTATCTGCTAATTTCTAGAGGCTTATTCTATGGATCTTAGCCTCTATGGGCTTGCATCTTCAAGGATGATGACCAAAAGGAAGTAGGCATCTTCCTTGTCCAAGGATGATGATCAAAAGGAAGTAGGCATCTTCCTTGCCTGTGCTAGTTAGGAAAAATGCCAGGAAGTCACACCCAACCTGTCACTGGGGTGTTTTGGTTACTTCTTCCTGACTTAATTCCCAGATGACCAGAAGGTATATAAGTGGGATAACTAGTAGCACCCAGCCCTATAGCCAGATTAGCAAGAGCAGAGAGACCAAGAAGAGCAGACTGAGGCTGATCAAAGTCCAGAGTGAATGCAGGATGGGGCTGGCACCATGGTCCACAGGGTAGAACAATCTGATAGGTTTTTGACTATAAACTAAGTTTTCTGGGACCTTGAAACAAACAAATGAATACTGTAATATTGTATTAAATCTCAATTTTATCAAAATGAACTAATGCAGCTGTGGAAATTGAAAAAAGAAAGGAAGGAAAGGGAGAGAGGGAAGGAGGGAGGGAGAGAAAGAGAGAGAGAGAGAGAGAGAGAGAGAGAGTGAGTCTTACCTATTAAAGCACAGTTTTCCTAGGTATTGCTTGGTACTATGTACTTGGTACTTTGTACTGCGACAGGTCAAAACTGGCTGAGTTCACTGGGCACATCTAAATTATGATAAATTTACTTTTATGAGAGAATTTTACTTTGTAGGTAGACTGGTCTTATGATAGTGTCCCACATCAGCTAAGTGCTGAAATTACAGGCAGGTGCCCCTTCCCCCAGCATCACTGCAGAAAGAAAACAGTAAATTGGAGGTTGTATAAAACTCAGGAATACTGTGTACACTGAATGAGTTTAGAAAATTTGACAAGAGATATGCCTTCCAAATATATTTATATTAGAAGAGTAGATGTTTCTTTCCATACCACCCAAACACTCATAGAATACAAATGGTTTATCACACCCCAGTCATTGCCAAGATTTATGTTTTGGTTGTTATATCTTTCCTTA
>JANHMN010000007.1:33352671-33365046 GCA_030674055.1 Rhabdomys pumilio | reverse complement strand
AGAGAGAGAGAGAGAGAGAGAGAGAGAGAGAGAGAAACAGAGAAACAGAGAAACAGAGAAACAGAGAAACAGAGAAACAGAGAAACAGAGAAACAGAGAAACAGAGAAACAGAGAAACAGAGAAACAGAGAAACAGAGAGAGACAGAGGGAGACAGAGAAAAAGAGAGGCTAAAAAATGTCTAGATCTAGTCACAAGAAGCCTTTGAAATACAGTGTAGAATTGGGAATCAGCAAGCAGCTAATTAGAACAATGAAAATAATATGAAATAAGCAGAAGATGATTGTTGTCAGCTCCAGCCTATAAAATTGAAAGTAAATATGAGATGTTTTAGTAATTTAACCACTTGTAATCAGTATGTTTCTAAAAAGACTTCTAAAATTACAGATTATTCCCCACTGCAAAGTCATGAATCAGCCTTTCTTGACTCTGTAGTTGTTAAAATTATCTCACTTGTTTATAGTGGCTGTTATTTTTATATAAATAACCAGAAACCTATAGAAAATGATTTCCAGTATTATGTATTTCCATCATACATCTTCTCAACTTATTTCTAAATGAATGGTGATGTAGACTTGCTATAGGTTTGAGAACTTTTACCTTTCTGTTGCTAATTATAAAGACCCTCCTTCTTTCCTGAACAGACAAGATCAATATCTCAAAGTGAGTGAGAGCCTTGGCTTGCCTTCCTATATTCAGATCTCCGTGTGACCCGGATGAATAACCTGCTCACTGGCTTCCCTGGGGTCCCATTTGTCAAGTGTAGCTAGTGTCCTACTAGTAGCAGGTCCGCACTCACCCAGACAGCTGTGCTCAGGGTTAGTGAGAGGAGGACTTGGGAGCTAGTGGGGCCCTGTGTTAGTCATTGTCATTGTCATTGTCATTGTCATTGTTAAAGATTACCATTCCAGCCAGGTGTGGTGGCATATGCCTTTAATCTCAGCACTTCAGAAGCTGGGGAAAGGAGATCTCTATGTGTTGTAGGCCAGCCTACTCTACAAAGGGAGGTGCAGACCAGCCAAACAAAACCAAAAACAGCACACTGTCTTCAAGAATATCACAAGCAGTAAAATCAATAGAATTTTATCTACATAATATAAAAATTTTGTTTTTAAACTTTAATTTTACAGCTAGTGTAAATCAAAATTAGAGGAAAGCCCATGGGTATCTGCAATCTTCAGCCTGGAAGAGGTCTTTTATGTCCTATACCCTACTCACTTTGGCTAATTATCTTTAAAAATGCCATTTTGTAGCTTTTTTGTTCTTAAATTGATATTTATTTATTACATTTACGTGATCAGGTTTACGTGATCAGGTTATATGCATTGTGGGTGGATTGTCATGGAAATTATTTTTTTATTACATCCTTCTGTGGTCTATGTCAGTTTGTTTTAGTGTCAATGATTTTACCTTGGTCACGTGTGGAAGATAGTGTCCACTGTGTTCTATGAGTGGGTTTTCATCTTTCTGTCAGATTATTTCTGTTTTTGTTCGACACAGGGTTTCATGTAGTCCAGGCCTGCAGCAAACTGGCTGTGTGGCTCAACCACACTCCGTTTTATGCAGTGCTGGTAATTGAACTCAAGCCTTTGTGCATGCTAAGTAAGAACTAACTGGGCTATGCCTCCAGCTCCTGTTACGATACTTCTTGTGAGGCTGTAGCTTGAAAACTGTGTAACAAATATCATAGTCCTCATATTATATTCACCCACTCGTTTTAGTGTTCTTTGGATTTTGAGATTTTGTTGTTGTTGTTAACTATTATACTGATGCTTGCCAAATGGCAATTTTTCAGAGTCCATCATTCTTCTGTTTATTAGTTGGCATTGTACTGCAAGAGATTTAAACAGAGCGCATTATTAGCATCTTATCATGTGAGAATGGTGGGTGATAACAGACATGACTTGGAAGTAGCCCCAGGGAAAGATCCACTCATAGCATCTTCCTGAGTTTTCGAAGTTTCATCTTCTGTGTGTGTGTTCATTCTATTACCATCAGAGCCAACTTAGTCTCTGGGTTTTCATTTGTTACTGTCAGCCTTTTTTTGATGCTCAAATGCCCAGTGTTGGCGAGGAGTCTTCTATGCTGGCTTTAGTAAACCCAAAATGACCCACTTGGTTTTTGAACCTTTCCTTTTGACCTAAGAAGGTACTATAGATGCATCATATTATTTCTCAATTAGAAACCAGTAGCAAGAATGCTACTAGGATATTATTCTGAGATATTTTTTCAACTGTCAAACTTAAACATTAGTTTATATATTTTTTTTATTAAAAACCACAATTTCACACTGATAATTTATACCTCCAATTTCTGTTCAACACTGTTGAGTTGATTGTACCTTAACCTCTTTCACTGTATGTATCTGTGTATCTCCTCCATGGACACTAAGTTGAATTGGCTTTTATCCCCAGCGTGTTTGCTTACTCGTTCCCTGTTTATAGTCCCTTTCCTGACCACATCAGACTGCTGCTGCCACACTCCAGGCCTGCCTAGTGTGGGCTTCTGCAAGGCTGCTATCCCATTGCCACACCAGACAGGCACTGGTCAGTAGTAACTTTTTTTTTTTCCATCCATATACGGAATTAGCTACTTCTGAGCAATAGAAAGATTATTGAGATGTGGCGAGAACTTGGAGGAAGCCTTACAGGGCACTGTTCAGCATCTTTGGGTAAGTGAGTCCTTCAGTGTGGATTTACTTTTACTGAAGCTCTTTATTCACAGTGTGCCCTTCTTATGTAACTAACTCTTTAGCCGTTGACAAAGGTCCTCTGTAAATAAGCCTGTTTTGTAACTTAATATTTATCCATTGTGCCACTACTCAGAATTGAGGGAATTTTTCCTAAAAGTTGTTTTGTCACAATAGCATTAAACCATGACTGTATATACCTAACAAGACTTCAGTTGAAAAACAGTCCTTATTAAGTAAATGTAACTAATAATATTTATGAACCAGTAGATTTTAAAATACTAAATGTACTAGGAAAATTCTGATACAGTTGGAGATCAGACAGAAGTTTTTAGAATAAAATTAATGGGAATATTTCTGTCACTGGTAGGCTTTTTAATTTTCAAGGAAAACAGGATTTCCAGGTTTTCACTGTTGGGTATGACAGCGGGCAGTGAAAGCTGTTCCTATTCCTGTGACTCACTGGCTTTTAAAGGTTTACTTTAATTGGGCTTTTTTCTGGGTTTTCTTTAATTAGTCTTGATAATTCTTGGATTCTAGTGTTTTATTTTATCCAGCACCCAATATTAATTACTATGTACCTGGTAAATATTTGCTATATAAAGAAGTACCAAGCTGATTATATACAAAATTTTAAGCAGACTTAAATCCCTTTATTTTTCTTGTATAAAACTCTTATGTGATAGCCACGGCTGGAGCCTGGGTCCTCTGAACAGAGACTCTGATGTGGGTTTTCACAAGATGGTCAGTGCATTTCTGATAAGGAGACTTGGTGAACATGGTCTCTTTCCAGATGTTGAGACTCAAATAGCTGTAGTGTTTGAGATGACATCAAAGGTAGCCTTGGCAAAGTTGCCCAGGGCTGCACTGTGGCCCCTAGCTGATGTGTGGCAGTCAGCAATACTGGCTAGTGGCAGCAACTTCTTGAGCACAGGAGAGAGACAATGCCAGTGCCTCTGGTGGTAGGGATGAGCACTAACAAGAGCCACAGAGGCCTTCACCTTGCATGGAAGAGTGAAGACCTGCCATTCGTGTTCCCCAGTAGCCTCTGCACACAGGGATGTGGAAAGCTTGGGCAAGATGATGGGTCCTTGGATGATAGTGCCAACCTCCTTGACACACTTTAACACTAAGACCAACATGACCACTGTAGTCCCCATATCTTAGTTAGGGACTTTATTGCTGTGAAGAGACACCATGACCACAGCAGCTTTTAATAAGGGATTTATTATTATCATCCTGTTGGGAAGCATGGCTGCACACAGGCCAGCATTGTGCTGGAGATGTAACTGCGAGTTCTACATCCCAATCTGAAGGCAACAGGAAGAGAGACAGTAGACCTGGCTTGAGCTTCTAAAACTTCAAAGTCCACCCAGACACACTTCCTCCAATGAGGCCACACCCCCTAATATTGCCACTCCCTGTGGCCCATGGGGGCCATTTTCATTCAAATCACCACATCCCAGTGGTGACAAAAGCCTTGAACCTGGTCTGCTGGTCTGCCTCAGCCTAATTCTTTGGGGCCATTACCTGGAAAAAGTCAACAGTCTCTCATTCCTTAGTGGGCTGGGTGATCAAGACCTCCAGGGACTTGATTAGTGTGGCCTTGACCAGCTTGGAGATCTACTCACTGTCTCTGGCCTTACCTACATGAGCCCTATCCTCTGAGGAAGCCTCCTCTGCCTCCTGGGCTGGTCCTCCTACCACATCAGGGCCACCCACCATTTGTGTTTCTTGAAGACACTATTGTTTTAAAAAGAAACTTTAAGATTTTTTTTAAAGTGGCAGAAAATAAAACCAAACATTCTAATGATATTACTTATATACATACATACATACATACATACATGTATATATATATATATATATATATATATATATATATATATATATATATGCTTAATATGTTTTAGAAAATAGCATGTTTATGCATGTTTATCACTTTACGAAGCTTTAGAAGAAATTTGCTGGGTTATCTAGAAATGCTGCTCAAATAACTCAGTGCTGTCCACCTTGTTTAACAGAATCATCCGTCATGTACTGGCAACTTCTCATTATTTAAGTACTTCACAGTTGTTGACATGTTGAGATTATTTGGGTAAAGGAAACAGCTTCCATCTTTAAAGAGATTGTTTCATTTGATATGAAATCGTTTTTAAAGAAAAAAAAAAGATATTCATATCATGTCAGTGTCCACGGAGGCCAGAAGAGGGCAGCAGGTTTCCAGGAGCCAGAGTGAATGGCAGTTGGTAGCAGCTGATGTGGGTGCTAGGAACTGAACTCTGGTGAGCTGGAAGAGAAGCAGGTGTTTTCAGTGTGAAGCCTTCTTGCCATAGCCTCAATTCAGTATTAAGAGAAGAAATCTGGATCTAAAGGGGGAAATGCATGATTTAGTCACTCTGTTCCTGGGGTCATAAATTTGTTCTGTGACATGCATAGAGATGTTTAAAAAACCTTGATTAAACATTTCTTTCTCTTAGAGTCATTGAATGTATTGCTGTTTTGAGTGTTTCTTTCTCTTTTCTTTTCTTCTCTTTTTTTTTTAAAAGAAAATACTCTTAAAATTCTCTTGCATGGTATTTTAGTTCCTACATTTGTGATGATAAAATAAAACCAGTTGTTTATGTTCATGTGGTATATTTAAATGAGTCATTTCTATACTTTTTCTGAATTCTTTAGTTATGCCTGTTACTCCTTGCCATTTTATGTACATAATCACTAGTAATACACTTAGTTTGTTTTACATAATTATAAATTCTCAGTTTAGAGCAAAAAGTTACAAAGCCTTACACAGTGTTCCTGGAGCTACCAGTGGGAACAGGATACCCTGAGAGTTTTAAATTTTGAATATCCAGACATTTGCTAACACCGTTTTGAGTTCTAAAAATTCTACAAAGTTCTTACATTATACAAGGCAAGAAATATATGATCAAAAGTATTAGCACAACTAATATCTAAACCTCCCAAGTTCAGGGCATGGCTTTAGGTGTTCAGATATAGCATGATGCAGGGGTTTAGTCTATGGCAGAGACACGTATGTCTTGCTGACTGACGTGCAACTAGGAACTCACATTCTGGCCCTGTTCTAAAGATAAACCTTTCTCTGACAGCTGGTTGTCATGGTGTCACTCACAAGTGACTAGAGTACATAGTCCATGAAATCAGCTGAGAAAAGATGGAGCAGTCCTACAGCTTCTTCACTTTTATATAAGGAGTTGCTTTCTCTTGTGTTTATATCGCAATTAATTAAAGTTTCATTATCAGAGTCCTGCCTTTTTACAGTGTAGATTAGTTGAAGTTTCTTATGAGAAGTTACATTTGCCAGTGTAATGAGAACTCCTGAAGCTTTGAAACTTGAAAGTCTTTCATTTGAAATTGAATTTAATTGTGATAAATTCTGTATTGGTACATTGTTTTATAAATATATATATATATACACACACATATATATACATATATGTATATACATATATAATAGTATTTAGAATATAGTATTTTTGTAAACATGCTAATATTTCAAACATTAGCCGTTATGTCTTTAGACTTTTATAGAAATGTCAGAACATAGAGCATAGAACATTTTATAATGGACAGTCTTAAATATCATTCCTTTTGTGATTCTCTTCCCTTGTGCCTGTTTATATTTTATAAGGTTGTTTTCATGCTGTCATTGAAGATAGTGTAGTTAGCTTTACAGCACTGACCCACTGTTCTAGCTAATCACAGAAGTGGATTCGCCTACAGTAACTCTTCTACCAGTTGCCTCTTGACACTGAGAATGTAAGCATGTAGCTGTTTTTGCAACAGCAGCTGATAGCTAGGCAAGATTATATATCACTCTGTTCAAGCTCTGCTGCAGCCAATGATGAACTTGACTGTAGTTTGAGATTTTCTCAGAATGAAAAAAAGTACAGGAAGGAGGAAGAACGTGCTAGTCAATAGTTTGAGCCTTGAGACCTTTTAGTGTAAATAATTGGAAATTGTCACTGTATCTTTACATACAGAAATGCTTTATGATTAGAGGTTAATTTTTTTATTACTGTTTGGATGAGTTTATGAACATCTTTAAGATTTGGAGAACTAGCATTAATTAACATTAACCAGAATTTTAACTTAAATTTTAAATGAGACTTTAGAAGCTTTTTTATTTTTAGGCCTGTAATTTAATATAAGTTCTAAGGCTAGTGACTACATTGGCTTTGTAAGATTTATAGGATTTATAAGACTGGGTTTCATGGATGACAGGAACAAGTGATTTGTATAGTATATTCTCTTAAAGTTTGGATTTCACACTGATTTGTATGTCAGGTATACTTAAATCAGGGAATAGACCAAAAGCACAATATCCTCTTACACTCCTGACAACTGACAACTATAAATTAGTGCTTCCATTATGTTCTAGGTCTCTGGGATCTTTTCTAGAACCAAGGATTCTCCTGTGTTGCTTTGAAATGACTTGCCCTGATAGTAGTTTTGTTTATTTTTATTACAACTCCAGGACCACAAGTAGACAATTCAAAACTGATTCTTTTCAAAGGAAGAATTGTTATACCCTCATCAAATATTTAAAATGGTAATTTATATTGGAAATTTATAATAGTATCTCTTGTAGTATGGAAGCTCACTATATATATATATATATTTATGACATGACAGCAGGTAGTTAGCAAAAGAAGACAGCTTAGATGTCATACTATTTTGTTGAACCAGTAAGTACCGTAAGAATTCAGGGGCAGAGATCACTGCCAGCTAGGGCATTTCGTCCAGTTGAAGCCTAGTTGTATGCCTGGCTGTGCCCCTGTGCATGACTTTCTTAGAAGGCTGTTTCAGTCAGGGTTGTAGTGGCTTCTCTGGCTTCTCTGTTGAAGTCAAGTTTGTGTCCACCCCTTCCTATCTCTTAATTCTCATTTTCACACCCTACTGCTTTCAAAAAGCTTTCAATTCTTAGGCCACCATTTCCTCTTTTTCATGTGCTGTTCTAAAATAACTACATTGTGGTAGGGCTGGCTAGTAGCGTGTAGGCGGGGCTAATGAGCACAGTGTCTTTCTTTTTTCAACCGAGGAACTACATTTACTGTTGCAGAAATTGCCTTGTTAGCAAGGAAAAAAGATTTTTTTTTTTTTAAAATCTTCAGCTTTCTACATCCTGTATCCTCCTCTGCCTCTCCTTGAGTTCTGGTTCTATTCACCATCCTTGTCCTACCGCCCAGTACTCCAGAGGCAGAGGTAGGTGGATGTCTGCAAGTATGAGGGCAGACTGATCTACATAGCAAGTTCCAAGACAGAGACACTGCATCAACAAAACACAATGAAATAAAGCCCCAAAGCCTCAAACTATTGGCTCTTTGAAGTATTATTTTCAGGTTGTTAGAGGGTCTCTTCCAACTTGCAGGCATATCTTCTAGCATGACAAACTAACATAAGTCTACTGAGCTTTTATGTTACTACCTCCAATTTTATTGTAGCCCCTGTGTATACCTGACATTTCTAGGAGAATTACAAATCCACTTAGGCAGCTGCTTATAGTAGCTTATTTATTGGTAACATTTTGCACTTGTATGCTACTGGCACTAAATTTCTAAGAGAAAATATCTCAAGTGTTAGTGAGGTGTTTTGAATCAAAAGCTACCTACAATACAGTGGGCTTGGACCAGAGTTTATATATTAGTTATCAGTTGATAGACATGTGTAACCATATGTATGATCTCTTGGCCAGGTATCTCTTTATAGAATCTAGAGACAGCAGCTACGTTTCACTGTAGTTAAAGGGTACATGTGAAAATGGATGTGTAAGTGTATTCAGAAAAAAGAACTTCTTAATTAACTGAATGACAATAATAAATTCCTGAGCTGATGAGATGCCGCAACAGGGGAAGGGGATTGCTGTCAACTCTGAGTTCAATTCCTGACACCCACAGGTAGAAGGAGATAACTGACTCTTGAAAATTGTCCTTTTACCTCCACACTTACAACATACATGTGCACATTTATTTGTACGTACACACACACACACACACACACACACACACACACACACACACAATAAATGCAAGCCACTTTTTAAAAAAAAGTAAATTTGTCTTCTTTTAGTACTCCTTATCAGAGAGCAGGTTAGTTGAGGACAATCACATGTGTGTTGGTTAGTCTCATGGTTGACCCTTGTATAGATGATGAAGAACACAAAGGTGACCAATCTAATATTGAAATGGGCAATAGGGAAAGTGTTTAGAGGAAGGAGTTCCTAGTTTGAGTCAGAGAGAGTAAGGACAAGTGAGGCAAACAGAAGAAAGGAAAGCCAGTCTGAGTTGAAGAGTATTCGCCACAAGGACACAGAACACATTTAAAAAGCTGCAGATCATGAAGGGTTATAGGGCAGAAGCAAGAGGGTAGCAGGCTTGATTATTGCTGTTATAACAGCTTTAATTCCATTAATCGCTAGCACCACTGCTTCTTCAATAGCATTGACACAAAGAGTTATGACAACTATTTCTGTTAACCATCTAGCAAGAAATGTTACTAATGTATTGAGTATAAAAAAGGATTTATATAGGTATCTGGAACAACGAATGATGCTTTATAACCCATTCAAATTATCTGAAGGAGGTTCAGGGTTCAAGAGTTAGGAGCCATCCCAAGTGTCATGACAAATATTGGAGTCGTGTTACTTTTGAAATTCACAATGATTGTCATTATAATTAGAAAAAAGTTTAAAGACACCTGTAGGATATTTGGCATAATCCTAACGCCTCTCTGGGTGTGTTAACTTTGCATAATGAGATTATGAATTTAAAGAATGCTGCTCTGTTGACCTTTGATGCTGCAGATAATCCTGATAAAATTATCCATGGCCTGAGCTCAGTATTTCCATTTTGGACAAAACTCAGGAAGGGCATATATAGCTTGATTAGGCTAGCCCTTCTTGTCCTGGGAATACTTTTATTCCTGCCCATCATGTTAAAGCTTATCTTTAACAACATCAACATGTTGGCAGCCAAAGTACATGGCTTAAACCTGAAAATGGACCCCCAGACAAAGTTATTAAATTAGGCTGGCAAGCCAAGGATGGGTAAGATTCTGCACAGAGACATACCAACCTAAGACAGAAATGCATTGCCTTTGATAATGCATGACAGGTAAGGAAGGCATTCTTGTCAGAATGACCTAAGACAGGCTCAGTCTTGTTAATGAAATAAAAAAGGGAGAGAGGTGAAGAACCTTTGGGACTGCTTGACAAGAAGCTGACATGGGCCAAGGACAAGGAAAGGGGCTACTTGACAGGAATATAACATTGGCCAAGGACAAGGAAGTAGACTTCAAGCAGGAATCTGACATTAGACTAGAACAAAGAAGTAATTTTTTAGTAGGAGTCTTAATTGTAGGCTACAACAAAGAAGTAATCTTAGACAGGAATCTAAATATTAGGCCAGAACAAAGAAGTAATTTCAACAGAATTCTAAATTTTAGACTAGAACAAGGAAGTGGGTTTCAGAAATGAAAATGACCTTGGACTAGGATAGGGAAGTAGGCTCAGATACTTTGGTCATCCTGATAAGCCCTTAGAAACAGTGATCATGGGAGTGTTCACGTAACTGGGTTTAATGCCTTGCTTTTTCTTTGACGATTTGTGTTTATTGTATTGCTAGTTCCTTGACTATTTGTATTGTTAGTTCCTCAACTTAGAACTGACCTTATTACATGCATGTAATCAAAATAGTATAAAAGCATAAAGGAAGAGGAGATATAGGATAGGGGTTCTAGGGAGGGGAAATGGGGAAAGGGGATAATGTCTGTACTGTAAATAAATAAAATATGCAATTAAAAAAAAGTAAGTTTGTGCTAAGGCTGAGTCATACCCAAAATAACCCAAAAAATAAAAAATAAAAAAAATGAAGGGTCATAGGTCACAGTGCTGTGCAGTGTTTGCCGTTCTAGAAACAGCTTGCTCTGAAACCTGCTGTGGCCATTTACTAATTTGTTTAGACCTAATTAAGAGTTCTACCTTGAGGAAATTGTAGGCTCAGCATGGGAATAAAAGTACTTCCTTCAGAGTTGCTGCAGTGTCCACATGAAATAACATTCATAAATCTGGTATGTAGTACATAGTTAATGTTAGCAACAGTTTTTATTGGTGTCCTAGCCATTTTTAGAATTCGATCTTCTCTGTCAGCATTCTGTAATGAAATGTTCTAGGCTGGTTGTTCAGTTTGGAGTGCTTTAGACAACAGCCCTCTTTTGTTATAATGGAATCAGAAAGACAGAATTTTAAAGATGGCTTAGCTGTGTTTATGACTCTGTTTATTCAAAACCTGAGCCTGAGTTAAAGAGCTATGGTGGCTCTGTGACTCAGGTACACCGCCTGGCAAAGGTCTCTTTCCATGCCAAAGTTGGCTAAAAATCACTGAAACAGCAGCATATAGCACTTGCCACAGTTTTGAGCAAGAATACTTTGTTAACAATTCCAAACTCTGAATAAATTGCTAAGTACATTTTAAAAAATGCCTTGTCCTCCACCTATCCTGTGGTGGAGGTGTGGCTGAGCAGTGCAGCATGAAGTTACAGGTGGGCAGAGGGATGGGGTAGCTTCAGGTAGCTCTTTGACACTGGGGATTTCCTATGCAAACTAGCCTTTGTTAATTTCCTCATGGAAACCTAGGTTGTATAGTACTCACTCTATAGGTATCATCTACTTCATTTATTAAGTAGCACCCAACAAATTGTGCATGAGTGCCTAGCAAGGAACGTATACAGCCTATGGTGGAATAAGCAGATGTTAAAGGAATTCTTTTTTCTTTTAGATGATTGTAATTAATTCTGTGGGAAAAAAGTTCTTAAGAAAAACTGAATTTAGCTAAGAAAGGAAGATTCAACAAAATACAAGAAATGATAAGATTCAAACAGGTCTCATACCAGGCCTTTGAGGAGGATAAAAACAAGCCACTGTAGGGGCTGAAAGAGCAGCAGAGTCTTCGAAGCAGAGAGAGCTAATACAAAATCCAAGTCCTGGTCGTGAGAAGAAAAGCTGGTTGCAAGGAATGCAGACATCAAGTAGGAAAGTCAGTTCTCTCCCTCAAGTACTTCTGTCTTGTGTGAGGATGGTATTATCTTAAAGATGCATTCAAAAGAACATTAGTTTTACAAACAAAGCTACTTTAGACTACCACAGCTGTCCACTCAGGTTGAGTCGTTTTAGGACTGGACAGTTTTGTGCCATTTTTTTTTTCTTAATTTCTTCCTTTGACTCTGGTCTCCTTGGAAACTTGATGTGTTGGATTGGATAGACTGGTTCTTTTACTATTGAAAAATCCAAAGCCAGAGAGAATCTTACCCTGTTTTCCTGGCTGAGAGTTCTGTGTGGGTGTGTGCAGTGCAGCTGTGCTGTGGGTTTCTTGGCAGTCAGACAGGGCAGTTCTCCATGTAGTTCATTGCAGAAGGAGGAAGCCTTCGTGTAGAAAGGCTACTTTGACTGGATTGGATTCAGCGGAAGGCCCCTAGGCCTGAGCTTCTGGCTGAGAGCCTCATTTGTTTGGCTTTGTGGATCCAGCGGCCTCAGGCCCATATACAGGTGTTAGGATAGAGATGTATCAAGAAGAGAACACAAGAGCTTTGTCTCAGTATAAAATTGCCACTTAGCAATACAGTTTTTAAATAAGGCTTTTATTAGTTAATTATAATTTGCTTGTTTTTTTT
>JANHMN010000007.1:33330674-33344784 GCA_030674055.1 Rhabdomys pumilio | reverse complement strand
TCTCTCTCTCTGTCTCTCTCTCTGTCTCTCTCTCTGTCTCTCTCTCTCTCTCTCTCTCTCTCTCTCTCTCTCTCTCTGTTTATACACTGTGTGTCCTGTTGTGATTTCTTTTTAACTTTGAGGTTTTAAAATATTTTTCTACACTGCCCAACAGCTGTTCTATTTCTTTATCAAAAGTTTGTGTAGTCCTATTCTTAGTTTACTCTGGCAAACAGAAAAGTTTATTTAAATAAATTGGATTTGTCCAGATCAAACATTCCTGTGCACTTTAGTTTAGAAATGGATGGAGTTTGTGTTACCTCAGTTAGCTTTGAGGGCGCAATCACTCTGCAGTTACGGGCTGGGCACCGTGGTCAGTGTTCCATGGTGCACGCATGGCTTTGTAGGAAGGTCTTAGTTATGCATCGCAGTCCTACCACCCTGCCTAATTGTAAGTAAGTTGTTCCAAGAACTGATTCTCTGGTCTTTCTTTGTCACTTTCTAGGGGGCTTCTTTTTATATATATTTTCCTTAGCATTTATTACACTTAACACATCTGACATCTTATTTTCTTTATTTGATTGGCTGGCCCTTAAATAGCTTATGGGAGAAATACTTCATCCTTACAGGGAAAACAATGCATAATTTCTCACAGGGAAAATCAAATATATTCTTGGCCAGAATTGACTTTCTTGAAATTTACACATAGTCTATTCATGCTTAGTTCTACTTGCTTACAGGAGCAGTGGGTGATCTAGAAAGGGTGGAGCAGGCTGTAGTAGGAGAAGCACAAGAAAGGACAGACAGGACATCAGGAAGGGAGAACTAGAAAGCCCGCTCCATTTATGTGGTATCCTAGGTGACCAAAAAATGCACTGTGTAGAGAGCGGGATCAGTGGTTTGCATATTTCCTAGATCGTTTTCTTTTGTGTCTGATTTGTCTTAACTTGACAACTGTAAAATACAAAAACTAAATAATTCCACTTTTTATATGTGTGTGGGCACAAATGCCCCTTCTCTTCTCTAATCTGTGGGTTCAGCTTTGCTTAGTAAATTTACGATGTACTTATAGTCAGCCCTAGTTTTGAAATAAAAAGTACATTTAGATTTAGAGACTTTAAGAGGTTTTTGTAAAGACCATATTTGGATTGGTTTTTTTGTTTGTTTTGGTACCAATGTTTATTTCAGCTTTTTCTTCCTTTGTGTTTTCTTCCTCTGGTCCCTTCAGGTCCGCATGGCTCTAAAAAAGGCTGAAAAGGAGTTTGAAATGAGAAGCAGCTGGTCTGTCCCTGACGCACTACAGAAATGGCTTCAGCTAACACACGAAGTTGAAGTTCAATACTACAACATTAAGAGGCAGAATGCCGAGATGCAGCTAGCCATCGCTAAGGACGAGGTAGTCTCTCATTTCATCACCAGTCACTTAAATGAAAGACCTCAGTAAAAGCCTGTCTTGAAGATTCTGTTTTAAAAGTTAGAGTTTGTCATGTACATTGACTCTTGCAATTATTGAACTTAAAGTAAAATTACTTTCTCTAGAGAAGTGCATATATAGCTTTCAGAATTACCCTAGCATCCTTGAGAAATTGTGATTATTACCACTATTGTAAACGTTTTATACAGAGCTTTTCTCCTCCAGGTTGCTGCTTCATATCTGATGCAGGTTAGTAGTTAAAAGAAATTCATGTTTGCTGTTTATTAAATTGTGTGAAATAAGAGTAAGTCTTAATCTGAATTCTGGAAAAAATGCATAGTTGACTCACTAACACCTCATTGCAGTAGGATTTTGTTAATGTCTTTCTGTTGGTCTTAATAGAAGATTCTGGTCTTTTGCAGCTGTAGAAATATGAGAAACAATTCTCTAGAACACAGCTTTAAACCTCTCTGATTTAGGAAAGCATGCTTTCTTTCTCATCTGTTTTCTTATTTGAAAACATGTCTGTATCTTGGCTAATAATTTTTTACTGGTTTATGATTGTTAATAGAGTCAAAATCAGGATCAACTCCATTTGTTATATAAGTAATCATTTTCCTAAACGTACCTTTATGTTTTACCTTTTGGGTCTAGGCAGAAAAAATTAAAAAGAAGAGAAGCACAGTCTTTGGGACCCTTCATGTTGCACATAGCTCCTCACTGGATGAAGTAGACCACAAGATTCTGGAAGCCAAGTGAGAATGCTGTTCGTTCGTTCGTTCTGTCTGTCTGTCTGTCTGTCTGTCTGTCTGTCTGTCTGTCTGTCTGTCTGTGTTCCACTGTATACTATGTAGATAATGTGTATTTAATCAGTGAAGCATATGTAATGACATAGTTTATACTGATTCGGAAATTGGATAACTTCTCCTTCTGATAAGCCAATTTCCGTGGCCTCCTCCTGTTGTTTTAGTTTCAGTATCTAATATGATAAAGACTTGAGTCCAATAAGTAATTCATCCATTGACTTTCAGGAAAGCACTCTCTGAGCTGACGACGTGCTTGCGAGAACGGCTTTTTCGCTGGCAGCAGATTGAGAAGATCTGTGGCTTTCAGATAGCTCACAACTCTGGGCTCCCCAGTCTCACCTCCTCTCTGTACTCTGACCACAGCTGGGTAGTGATGCCTAGAGTCTCCATCCCGCCTTACCCCATTGCTGGAGGAGTGGATGACCTAGACGAAGACACACCCCCGATAGGGTCACAGTTTCCAGGTGAGGCTCTGTAAGGACTGCAGGAAAGCGTTGGTTGGATTTTTAAAGTAGGGTCTTTTAGGAGTGATGTACTTTGAAACTTATGGCGAAAAATATATTCTTCTTTGCTACTTCTTAACATTTTTTTTTTCTCTCTGAGAGTACTATATGAGATATTCTCACATATATTCTTTATATATGTTATATATTGTCTTAGAAATCTACCTGATTAAGAAGCATGAATACTTAATTTGCATAATTTATCACGTATTTCAACAGTCATCATATATCACTCATTGTAGGAATTTGCTTTTAAACATTACTTACCGTTAAATTAAAATGAGAGTCACATAAAAAAGGGATCAAAAATACAGCACTATGACTGCCAATGATTATGTCAGTGGCATGCTGACCTCTGAGGGAAAGCTGCAGGAGAAAGAAAGCTGGCGGCCCTGTTGGTGTTGGAAGCTGGAGTTGGTTGCTAGCTCTGCTGTAGTCAGCTCGTGATTCACCTGCAGCTTATGATTTGTTCCATGCCCAAGGCTTTTCCCTCCCTCCCCCACCTTCCCTTCCCTCCCTCCCTCCCTCCTTCCCTCCTTCCCTCCTTCCTTCCTTCCCTCTGTCCCTCCCTTCCTTCTTCTTTCTTTCCTTTTTTTTGGGGGGGTCAATATTTTTGTTTTGCTTTTCAATGTATTCTTTTAATAGTGTTACACTGCTCTGCTTAACTCATAGAATACTGAGTCTTTTTGCCTTTAGCAAAATAAAATGGTGATTGCCTATGAAAACTTAGATGTGATATGTATATGTGTATGTATAAAACATTATATATTCATACACATAAGTAAGATGTTCTAGTTGTTTTAAGATGAGGCTTGCTGTGTAGCTCAGGCTAGACTCCTGCCTTAGTCTTCTGAGTATTAGGATTGTACATGTATGCCAGCATGATTTTTTGCTAGAAGTCCTTCCAAAGGCAGCTTTTTGTATGTATTGATATTGCTTAGTTGTATGCTATGCTTTTGAGTCTTACTTTGTAAAAAGAACATCTTGGTAAGATAAAATTTGAATGCTTTAACTTTTGACTTTCTGCAGTTGCAGATGTTTTCAGTTTACAGGGTTTTTTTTTTGTATTAGAAATTATTTGAAAAATTCTTTACCATTATTACTGCTTGCTTGGTCCATTTTTCCAAAACTTTATGACTTTTTTGCAGTGTCAATAAAATGAAGCTTTGAAGAATGGAAAACTAACTCTATTAGCTTAGTTCTTGGTTGACTGACACCTCAAGCTATTAGATTTTGAGGACAATCAAATCCTTTTATCTGAGCATTTCCAGTTTGAGCGTTTCTGTTCAGTCTTGCAGCTTTCCCGGGACTGAGCAGTTCTGATTGTATAAGAGAGCTGTGATCCAACCAAGCTCTTAATCTGACAGAGAATTCCCAACCAGTAAAGCTGCTTTTGTGTTTCCCTGACTTTAACTCTGCTAATGGTTTAGTGGACTGAGAGGCAGTAACTCTCCCAGGCTGAGCAACAGTTTGTGAGTTTGGGGAGTGCTTGATGCAGGTGACCTCATTTGTCTCCTCGTCTGGACTGCGAGGTGGTGATGGTTGAGCTGCGTCTGTATTCAAGCTGGCTTGCAATTTGAATTTGTCTGTTTGTTTATTGGTTTATATATGCGCTCTTATATAACACTGAATCATAAGTGCATATTTGTTTGAAAACTAAACCTTTTAAAAATAGTTTTTATTTAAAATATGTAATTGTTGCGAATCAGAATTTTTCCTGAGGAGGATCAACTTTTTTAATTAATAAATCTTTTCCCTGCCTGTTTTAGAAGTACTTTTGGGAGTTTGGAGATGGCAAAAGTTTCTTATTTTTATTATTATTATTTTTTTTGGTCCATTAAAAGAAAATACACTAAATGTAAGTAATTGACATATGTTTTAAATAACTGTGGTATTATACATAGACATTTATACTTGTAAATGTGGAAAAGTACAAGAGCTGGTTTGAAATGTAATAGGAAGTTTTAGAAATTAATCTGATGGCTCATAGAATTGGAGAGCTGTGGCCCCACCTAGTGGCCACACAGTGGTGGTACTCTGATTAGCTTTGTTACAAGAGCCTAAGTCTTGGACCTTCTACCACAAGTGTACTAAGGTAGGATGAAGGTGTTTCATTTAAATATCTCTTTGTTGGTTATGTGTTACTTATGCTTGAAATAATTAGCCAGGAAACATCCTTCTTGTATGTAAATAGCAAAGGAAAAGATTCTAATACACATAATTAAACTGTCTGTAGTTTTACATGAAGGAACCTTAGAAACTGTTAATTGATATAGTTATTGTGAGTAGAATAAGAGAGGATAGAATTACCCCTCCTCCCCCAGTTTTTAAGTATCTGCTAAATTCTTTCAGAGTAGAATGTAGTAGTAATGTGTCTCAAACTTCTTCTAAAGCCCTTTGTATGTTCTTAAAGTCATTGAAGACAGTGCCCACCCACTACAAAAGTAAACAAGGTGTCTTACTTGTTATTCTGAAATGAACCACACCACCTGTTTTTTCCTCTTGCAAAGTTCTGTTATTTTAAGCCCATTAGAATGTGCTTTCTCTACATATGTAATATATAGTATATACTATTACTACATACTTACACCATCTACATAAGTATCATCAAACTATAGATATTATTTTCAACTTCTTTGCTCAAAAATGTGCTTCAGAGTTTTTCTGTGTTTATACAACTTAAATTTTCTGTGATTGTTTGACATGAGTCAACCGTAGCTTGTTTATATATTTAATAACATGGGTTCTCTCCTTTCCCACTGAGATTCCTTGTATATTTTTCTTTTAAAAACAACAGTGGAAACACAGATCCTTATGTTACTCATTATGCACCACTCTACGAGTTTCTCTGGACCCTTGGAAATGAGGTTTGATCACTGGGCAGGCATCTCCTACTAGTCACGGCCAAGCTCCCTGCAGAGGGGTGTTGTCATGTGCACACCTGGTGTTTATGCGTTCTGCTTCCGTCTCCTCACTCAGACCTGGCATGATCTGACGATTAGTTCTACAGCCTGGATGAGTATGAAGCAGTACCGCACTGTTCCTGAATTCACTTCATTTATAGTTTGGGGATATGTGATGCAGATGTGTAGCCTGCCTCTCTGATCTGTCTTATCCCAGAATCTTACATGGTTTGTTGTCACACTCTGCTCCCTCCATCTTCCCTCCCCGTTCTCTCTCACTCTCACCAGTTAGGGCTTCACATAACACATGACGTGACTTAGAAGCTCTTCATTTGGTGTTAGTATTGTCTGCTGTATGCTCATGGTTGTTACATTTTATTTGTTATTTAGATATAATTATCTGATTATCATTGTTTCACCTTCTTTCCTTTTTTTGTTCTTTTTTTGAAAATATAGCATTGATTAGTATTTCGTTAAGCAAATTAGAAGTGAGACATTGCATCTCTGGCAGTAAATGTTTTTGTTGACAATTTCACTGAAAAGTAATAGTTAACTAGATAATGGTGTAGATTAATTTCATTCTGTATATTCTCCAAAGTGTTTTGAAGTTCCTGGTGAGAAATTTGTCCTCAATCAGATTAGTTTGGTTTCTGTTTTAGGTAATCTATAATTTCTGACTACTAGGAGAGTTATTTCATTTCTTGTTACTCTGAGGTTTCATCGTAATATGATTGGCAAGGCAGAACATCAGAATAGACAGGGAAGGTCAAAACTCTCGATTGATTGAGTGTCAGCTGGTTCTTAGAAGTAAACTCGTTCACTGTGATGACAAATGCTCGGGTTGGCTAGAGCTGAGTCCTAGGGTAGAGAGCATTGACGTGCAGTCTGAGGCCTGTTGCTGTCTAATGATGTGAACTCCAGAGCTCATTTTGTAAAGGTGTGCTGTGACAACACCTCCCTTCCTGGTGCTGTGGCACATGAAGAATGCAGCATCTGTTCAGAGCCAGCTTGAGAAGGTTGTTCTTGGGCTGCTATAAAAAGGAACTGTTCCACCTGCATGGGTCTAGCTTGAGATATGCAGTAGCCACCGGGAGACCTAAGACAGAGGCTTCATGCGGACCTGTGTTCAGGAAGCAAGCTTTGGTTTCAGCTGAGAGACTGTGTAGAGTCTTTATTTAAACCTTCTTAAAGATCAAACAGGTTGTGATATGTCAAGACTATCCATTGATACTTTATACTGTTTTTATCTCCTGATTCAGTACGAACGTTCATAAACAGTTTATCATTCCTTCTAAGTGAGCTATATTGACTTTAAATCTAAAGGTTATTTTGAATAATACTTTTAAGTCATTGTTTTTATTTAATAGTATTAGATTTTTATAGTAAAACTACTTGGGTTTCCTTCTGTTACCATTTTATTATATTTGTATTGATGGCTGTTTACTTTTTCCATTGGTGGTAGAGAATGGCAGTTGTTGACACAGTTGCTAGAATAAACATTAAACATGATATTTTACATTTCTGTACATGTTTGCAAGAAGACAGTTAAGGAACATTGGTGGCTCAGCATTTTCATTGGCTTCTATTTTTCAGGGACCGTGGCTAAACCTGCTGGATCTTTAGCCAGAAGCAGTAGTTTATGCCGCTCTCGTCGCAGCATCGTGCCGTCTTCCCCACAGTCTCAACGAGCTCAGCTTCCTGCACACGCGCCTCTTGCAGCCCACCCTCGGCACCCTCACCACCCCCAGCATCCCCAGCACTCATTGCCTTCCCCAGATCCAGACATTCTGTCTGTGTCAAGTTGCCCTGCTCTGTACCGGAACGAAGAGGAGGAGGAAGCTATCTACTTCACTGCTGAGAAACAATGGTATTGATGCTTAATGTAAAAAGGATGGAGTGTGGTCTAAGTGGGGCTGAGGGGCACATGGGTGTGGGAGTGGCGGCAGTGCCACAGTGTATTTTGTGTGTCTGTGACACAGACTCAGTGGCTTCACATGACACATGTTTGTGGGCCCCAGTTCTGTGTATCTGACCTGCATATGGCCTGAGTGAGTTTTCTGCTTAGCGTATCAGGGGCTAAATTCAAGGTGCTGGCCAAGCTGGTTCTCATGTGGAATCTGGAGTCCCTTTTGAGCCTCATATTTGTGGCAGAATTCAGTTCTTTGTGGTTATATTGCTGAGGTCTTGTTTCTGTGCCACTCTATGTGTGAGGTCTGATTGTTTTCAGTTTCTAAAGGCCACCCACCGTTCCTTGTCAGGTGACCTAATCTTCAAAGCTGATAGCAGAGACTGGCCTTCTATGTGTCCCGCCTTCGCTGATCTACTTGCCTAAATAATAATCTTCATGAATATCAGTGAGTTTAAGCCCTTAGAATTGCAGCTCCCTTTTCCTCGCACTCATATTTCATCCTGTGAAGTTTGGAGCTCTGCTGCCACTGGGTTTAGGTTCTGTTCTGAGACGTAACTGTAGATGCTTATACATGCTGTTGACTCAGATCTTAGACTATAAGCTTGTCAAGGGAAAATGTGCATATAAAACATAATGTCTTGGGCTTGAGTATATCTGTACACTATGCCTGGAGTTTCAAAATAATTTATTGCTTCCTAGCATATAGGGAGTTTCATTTGCCCAGGGCTCAAGAAAATGTTGAGAACCTAGTGGAGGGAATGATAAAATCGAATGAACTTCATGACAAATTCCTTTGTCACCATGAGTACAGCAGCATGCAGTCCATTCTGTCTGAGGTGCCAGTGCATTGTGAGGCCCATGGCTGTCTGGAGCTCACGTCTCAGTGCTGTTAGTGACAGAAGAACTCTTGGTTTCTGATTTTACCTCATATTAGTACTGGGGATGGCAGTCGAGGTAGCTCCTTACAGCTGCCACATGGCTCTGGTGATACTACCATCAGATCACTTTTCCCTAATCATCTCACTGCCTAGTAAAAGTTGGTTTTTAATTAGCAGACAAGCTCTGAGGCCTGTTCCTAAGGAAATAGTTGGGTTTGCAGTCTCACTGCAAGTCTGAATTTAATGTGCCTTTCCACGGGGAACCCGTTAGGATTAGCATTTTATTTATGTTATCTTTATAGCATGACCACAGTCAGGAGCACGGTGGCTTTACCTCGAAGTTTTTTTCCTGTGGTTTCTGGAAGATGGTAGGGACACCAGAGCTGCCCTGGCTCACAGAGCCTTTTCATCACGGAAAGTTAGTTAAGTTCTCGTTTCACGTAGCATGTCCAAACTTCACACAGCCTCATAAAGATGAGAGGACTTTGAGTTTAGGGAACAGCTCTGCTGCTTTACTAGTAATTGCTTCTGCTGTTAAGCTGGCCTTTCTGTCTGCACAGTCCACACAGACACTGAGCTAGCTGTCATAGCTTATTGTAAACCTTACATGTATTCAGCCACATGTTACTACAGAGAAAATAGTGCAAATGTTGTATATCATTTCCAAAGGAAACGTGCTGTAGAAAGAATGCACATTTTAAAATACATAACCCGGGGCTGGGGAGACAGCTCAGCAGTGGAGAGCACTGGCAGAGCTTTTAGTTTAGTGCAGTGTTCATATATACTCAGAAAGTTCTATTTCATCAAGCTCATAGCTAAACATTAGAGGTTGTGAATAAAATTTCATCTTTTCAAACATATACTGGCAATTTTTTGATTCAGAAAGAAAAATAGTATTGAAAGAATGTAAAAGTCAAAAAGGCTTAAGAAAACTCAAGACTCATTTTCATCTCCCTGAAAGTTAAAGAAGGCATAGCTTATTTATAGTTTGATTCTTATAACTTGTCTTAAATTAGCAAGTTTGGTGCTGGAGAGAGGCTCAGACAATATAGTGCCTACTAAATGAGCACGAACATTGAGTGTGGATCCCTGGAGCCCAGGTAAGAGCCGTGTACAACCACTCATGTCTTAGCTCCAGCAGGAGAAGGGAGGGAGACACACATCTCTAGCTCATGAGCCAGTCGGCCTACCTGAATTGATGGGTTGTAGATGAGAGACGCTATCTCAAAAAACAGCATGGAGAGCAATCGAGGAGGATGCTCACTGGTGACCTGTGGCTACTCTTGCACACATGCAGATATCCCCACAAGTGCATATATCCACATGCATGCGTGTACACACACAAGCACATATACACAGAGATGACAGGCTATATTAAAGGAAAACTTTTCAAATCTTACCTATATATATATAATTATAGCATATTTCTTCTTTATAATTGAATAAATAATGAATGGAAGTTGGTTTGGTAGAGTGTTTGCTGGTACTGTTACTAACATGTAGCTCTAAAAGTATTACTTCTGTCTGTCTCGTTCAGGGAAGTACCGGACACAGCTTCAGAATGTGACTCCTTAAACTCTTCCATTGGGAGAAAACAGTCTCCTCCCTCAAGCCTTGAGATATACCAAACATTGTCTTCTCGAAAAATATCAAGAGACGAGCTTTCCCTGGAGGATTCTTCCAGGGGGGACTCCCCAGTGACAGCAGATGTCTCCCGGGGCTCCCCTGAGTGTGTGGGTCTGACGGAAACCAAGAGCATGATTTTCAGCCCTGCAAGCAGAGTGTACAACGGCATCCTGGAGAAATCCTGTAGCATGCACCAGCTCTCGAGTGGCATCCCGGGGCCTAATCCTCGACACACATCCTGTTCCTCCGCTGGCAATGACAGCAAGCCAGTTCAGGAAGCCTCAAGTGTTTCCAGAGTAAGCAGCATCCCACATGACCTTTGTCATAATGGCGAGAAAAGCAAAAAGCCATCCAAAATCAAAAGCCTTTTCAAGAAGAAGTCTAAGTGACTCGGCTGACGAGATGGAATTCCATTTGAGTGGCATCTGTAAACTTTTATCTCCCACCCTCCACTCCGTTTTTATTTTAATTTTAGGAATGGAACTCCATTGGGGCTTTCCAGACTTGATGCCATAGTGGAAATGTCCTTAAGGGCAACTGTCTACTGTCTGCTTGTTTAACTGACTACGCAATCAATTCATCAAGTCAGATACTACCGAACAGTCATCGAGAGGAGGCAGTTTACAGTTATTTCCGCCTATTTATTTCTGCATTGATGTTAGTGATGTATACACAGCATTCTGTTGAAGGCCGCTATGGACTTACAAGCTTTAATGGACTGTAAGCCAGCATGGGCTTGCAAAGTTTTCTTGTTTACCAGAATATCTTCTTATCTTTCCACAGAGCTGTTTCCATCATGGACTAAATAACTTAAAAGAAGTAAAACTGATTGCACTACTGTTTTCCAGACTGGAAAAAAAAAATCTCTGCAAGTAAAATTGTATAGAGTTTATAAAATGACTGTGGATAGGGGACTGTTTTCACTTTTAGATAAAATGGATTTTTAAGTAGAAACTAGGGTTTCTAATTGACTTGATTTCTGGAAATGAAAACCCACACTTTTATTATGGGACGCTTCCTCAAATGCATTTATTATTATAAAGTTTCAAGTCCTGCTGTAACGACCATGTTGTTTTGTTTTCCCCAGGGCTTTCACTGTGATTTACTGCACTGCAGGCTGTATGATAAAATATAAGTAATGTAAAGACAGAAGGCTCTTGATTCCTTATACAAGTGGCAGAGTAAAACTTGATCGAAGGACTTAAAACATTCACATGCTTAAACTGCGGTCGGGGGTGTGGGGATTCAGGCACTTGTTTACAGACTTTGAATAAATGCAAAGAATTTATGGTTTGTGAAAAATTTGTACTGTGGAAAAGATAATAAATTGGAGACATTATTGTGTGGGACTGTGCTGATTTTTGTTGATAACACTCCGCTAAAAACACTGTTTTCTGGAGAGCCATGTAAGCTGTCTTGCTGCTTAATTGCAGTGCAAGAAATAGTGATGGTTTGGAACTACGTTGTCAACAAATTTCTTTGTTTTATATTGTTTGTCATATTTTTATGTCGTTTGAAATGTTTAAATGTTCTCATATCAAGATTAACAAATATAAATTTATGGTGCATTTAGACTGTGTTGAATGAGTTTGTAAAGTTTGAAACTGGTTAGATGCTAGACTAGCCCGAGAGCAGCATCGCATGGGACAGCAATGCACGTTTAGTTTCTGCTTCCTCAGCTCGTAAGAGCTGCATCAGAATTACCTGGAAATGCAGTGAAGATGGCTGGTTGGGTGAAAGCAGATACATGTTAACTAGAGTTTTTCTTTTCTGGCACTGGCTAATATACATCATATCTAACTCAGTACTATATATCTGGGAATGCTGATCGATAAGTAAGAAGTTCCCTTGAGATTTGCATAAAAGGAATGCTTTATTTATAATCTAAATCCCAAAGTCTCCAGTGAGTTGTGATTATCTACTTCCATTGGTCCCGTTGTTAGAACTGTCAGGGTCTCACTGGGATTGATGACTACCAATCAGCTCCTAGAAACAGCAGCCATCTGTCTGAATTGAAGATACTTTGCGCAGATAAGGTAAGGTAACATGAAAGTTAGAGTTCAGAGACCACTCTGGAGTTCTACTGGAAGGAAAGCAATTGTGCATAAAGGATTGGAAAGTGTTCAGGAAACCCTCAGACTAAAGGGGATGTTTTATCTTTGTCATGGCTGGACCAGAGACATTCTCTTTGGAAATTGCAACAGAAATAAAGGCTTTTTAGTTTGATGGATAGAAGAGGTCAAAGCTACTGGGGCAGGTAGTGCGCTGACAGAAGGCTTGGTTGCGAGATTGCTCATAGCGCATTCTGGGTCAGAACCAGGTAGAAACTATGGGAGATTGGGCTAAGAGAGTATATAGGTGGCTTTAGGGAAGGAGTGTACTGTATATACCCGATTACACATTTATAAACAGGTCCAACCAAGGGATATTTACTGTTGCATGGTGTGATATTTATTTGCATTAATAACAGTATTTGGGAAAGAACAGAAATTCAGAGAAAAGAATCTAGTTTTGGAAAGCCATCATCGTTTCTGTATTACATCACATATGAAGTGTTGGGCATTTCTGTAAGTTGTACGTACATTGCCTTACTCTTTCAAAATTATGATGTTCTCGCGGTTCTTCCTTATTGTAAAACGAGAAAGATTCCTGGTGGTGGAGTGCAGAGAAGAAAACAGCAGCATGAGAGTCAAATTCCGCTATTAAAACTGCTTTGACTATTTGGTGTGCTTTTTGCTAGATATTTTTCTAAATGGTTATGTATTTTACATAATTGAGATCATATTTATATCATGCCATTTCACTTTTAACTCATAATTTCTCCAACATTAAAATTTCTTTGCAAACAATATTTTAGTGACTGTCTAATATTATGACGCTGTATGGGTTTACTATAATCATTTAAAACCTGTCATTCAGTGTTATAATACTATTTAAAACATTAATCCGTTACTTAACACAAACACCAATCTGTCATTCAAATTTAGGCTGCTGCCAAATTTATTACATGTGGAGTAATAGCATTTAATATTTGTTGAGTACTTTCTATACCAGGTGCTATTTAAAACTCTGGAATATAATATTAATTCAGTCTTTACAATAGCCTGTAAAATAAGGCTCCTTTTTGTAAATCACTATTTTCCCCATGACCAGACTGCCCAGAACTTTAGTACGTTGTTGATGCATGGTAAGTGGGAGAGATCACTCTTCTTAACGTCTAAATAACACTGCATAAATTCTCATTAACACGATTTCTTACTATGTATGTTAAGGAAGCATATAACAAAATGTGAAGGTTATTTTAGTTCACATCTGTGTACATATGAGTATATATGTAGATATATTCACACTGCCTCATGCATATTTCAGGGGTAACGTTTTAAAGGTTTCGTTCTCAACCTTCCTAATGCTGCAACCCAAATATTGTTCCACACGTTGTAGTTATCCCCAGCCATAAAATTATTTTTGTTGTTACCTCATAACTGTAATTTTGCTACTGTTATGAGTCATAGTGTAAATATTTGACATGTGATCCCTGTGAAAGGGTCATTTGCCCTGACAAGAAGTCACAACCCACAGGGTGAGAACCACTGCCCTAGAGCAGTGTTCACATTCTCTTCCTAAGTGTGAGTCCCCTCTTACTCACTGATTTCTGAACTGCAGTTTTATTAAAGCTTTACTAACTTAATAGGAAAAGAATGTCAAGAGAGAGAGGACAGTTTTTACTGTTAGTCTGTAGTTTTCATGTTAGTGAGTTGCTTGCTTGTGGTTTTTTTGCTCATTAAGTTAAGAATCTAGTGTTTTTTTAAAAAATATTTTTGTAATGCTTCCTTCAGTTAATGTGCTTTGTTTAGCAATGAAACTAGTTTTCTTTTAAATAGATATATTGTTTATTCTTATTTTTAAAGTAAGTTGAAAAAAAAACTAGGTTTAAGTTTTAGTTTTGCTGATCTCTGTTCAGTCTTAACTTTGTTTCTATGGCTGAGGTGGATTTTTCCCCTCAATGTTATAAGGTAAACAAAGAGTATGAATGCAATAGTGACCTCTGCTCCTGCTCCTGCTCCTGCTCCTGCTCCTGCTCCTGCTCCTGCT
>JANHMN010000007.1:33288527-33326898 GCA_030674055.1 Rhabdomys pumilio | reverse complement strand
AAGAAGAAGAAGAAGAAGAAGAAGAAGAAGAAGAAGAAGAAGAAGAAAGGAGAAAAGGGGGAAAAAGGAAAAAAAGAGAGAGAAAAAAGAAAAGACAAAAAACCAAAAAAACAAAACACCTTTCCAGAGTTTTACTGATAGGATGTTCCTCAGTGAAGTCATGTTTCCAAGCCTGTCCTCAGATCCCATCCCAAAACCTTAAAAATCTGAAAGGAAGCCTCATGCTCCTTACTGGGATCTTGTCCTCTCCAACAGACTCTGTACGTATAGACTCATTTCAGACGACACTCTGTCCTTCCTGGCCATCACAGCCTGATCTTCTTGATGCATACATATCATTTGCTTCCACTTAGACTTGTCCTGGATCCTGCTCCCTTGGCATCACTCACACTCCCTGTGCTCATCATCTGCACACTCGCCTACCATGTTGTTCTTCCTGAGCTACACAGTGCATCATTACCGTCACCCGTGGCTTCCTCTGCATGCCCTAGACTCCCACAGTAGATTTGTGCTGCTGAGGTGCTCCTTAGCTCCGATCCTGCTCTCATTACGAGCTCCCGTTCCCCCTTCTGTGATTACCACACCACCAAATCTCCACATTGAGTAACAGTTGGCTTCTTATGAATGTATTCAAATTCAAACCTCCTCTTTCCCCATTCTTTATTAGTTTCTACTGGTTAGCTCAAAAGTAGATTTAATTATGACTCTGGTACGTGTACATCACCATACTTGACCCATATTTACCATATTCACTCCTTATTTTCCCCCTCTCTCTCCTACACACACACACACACACACACACACACACACACACACACACACACGATTGAGATTCTGCCAAAGAAAAAATGTGTTTGTCTTAGTCTGCCTTATTTCACTTGGCATGATATCCAATTCCACAGATTTTGCTGAAAATTACAAAATTACATAATTTCATTTCTCACTGTAGCTGAATAAAACCCCATTGTACGGTGACAGCCAACATTATGTTTACCTGGGATGTTTCCGTATCTTGGCTTCCGTGACTAGCACTGCAATAAATGTGAAGTGAGGGAATCTCTGGTGTGTTGGTTCCTTCAGGTAAATACGTAGGAAGGCTTATCTGGATTGTATTCAGGTTTTGTTTTTAGGGGAACCTCTATGCTGATACCCAGAGTAATCAAATTAGTGTCATTTGTCCTCAGCAGAGCATATGAACTCTTGCATCCTCACCCCGGTTCATTGTCACCTGTTTTCTTGGTGGTCAGCATGAGTAGGATCTGACAGAATTCTAATGTAGGTTAATTTCACATTTCTCTGATAGCTAAGAGTGTCAAATGTTAAATTCATTTACCCATTTGTTATTGGATAAATTTATTTTGGGAACATTTTCGACTTGTAGGTTTGTATTCTTGATATGAATGCCCTGTCAGATGTAGCCAAGTATTTTCTCCCATTCTGAAACTGTCTCTTTCCTCTGCTCATTGTTCCCTTTGACATTTGGAAGCTTTTTTATTTCCTGCAACCCCTTTCTGTCAGTTTCTTGCTTTTATTTTCTAAGCCACTAAAGTCCTTTTCAGAAAGTTCTTTATGCCTGCATTTTGAACTGTTTTACCTATATTTTCCTCTAGCAGTTGACAAAAAGTTTTAGTTTTACATTAAAGTAAAACTAAATCCATTTTTTATTGATAGTCATGCAAGGGGAAAATAAGGGTCTACTTTCAGTCTTCTCCACATGGACCTAAGTTTGGTCAGTACTATTTTTTGGGGGAGGCTTTTTGCTCTGATGTATTCAGCATCTTTGTCAAAGCTCACACATCTGTAGTTTGTAGATTTATTTCTGAGTCTTCTTTCCCACTGATCTATTTGTCTGGTTTTGTGTCCATACCATGCTATTTTTATTACTGTGGCTCTGTAGTATAATCTGAAGTCAGGTATTATGATCCCTCTAGCATTGGTCTTTCTGCTTAGAGCTTTGGCTCCTCAAGGTCGTTTATTATTTCATATATATTTGAGATTGTATTTTCTAGTTCTGTGTAGAAATAAAGAATGTCATTGGATTTTTGATGGGGTTGAATTTGTAGGTTGCTTTTGGTAATACAGTTCTTTTTACAATGTTAATTCTGCCAATCTATACAGATGGAGGGAGGTATTTTCATCTTCTAGTCTTCTAGCATATTTTCAGTTATTTTTATTTATTATTTTGTGTGTGCATTGAATTTTTCATTGTTGGGGCCTTTCCACCTTCTTGGGTTTATTCTTAGGTACTTAACTTCTGGAGTTACTGTGAATGAGATTTTCTTTCCTGATTTCTTTCTTAGCAAATTCATTATTGACATCTAGAAAAGCTACTGACTTTTGCATTTTGATTTTTGTTTTTATTCGGCTTCTTCACTGAGGTTTTAAAATAACTTCTAAGGGGGCTATTTTTGTGTACTCTTAGGGTCTTTTAAGAGTAGGATCATATTGTCTGTAGATAGGGATAATTTGACTCCTTGCTTGCCTATATAATGCACTACTTCCTCCTCTTGCCTTAAAGCTCTCACTATAACCAACCAATCATCATAATAAAGATGGCAAACATGGAAACCCATATTTTGTTGTAGATTTTAGAGGAGATGCTTTAAGTTTTTCCTCTTCTCGAATAGTGTTGATTACAGTTCCTAATGTTATGGTGACTCCCCAACCATAAAATTATTTTTTGTTGTTTCTTCATAACTATAATTTTGCTACTATTATGAATCATAAATACCTGTGTTTTCCAATGGCCTTAGGAAACCACTGTAAAAGGGTCATTTGGCCCCAGAGGGGTCACAACCTATGGGCTGAGAACCACTGTTTTGTAGTATAAAGATACTATCTGGTTTTGATTTCAGAGTAATACTGGATTCATATGATAATTTGGAAGTGTTCCCTCCATTTTTGTTTTCTGGAGTACATTTAAGATCATTGCTGTTTGTCCTTCTTTAAAGTCTTGTAGAATTTGCAATGAGTCCATCCAGTCCCAGGTTTTTCTTTGTTAGAAGACTTGTTTAAGCTGTGTATATTTTCTTGATTTAAATTTGGTAATTCACATGTGTCTAGGAATTAATCTATTCCTATAAATACCCATCTTTTGAAAAGTCTTCAATGTATTCTCTAGTGCTCTTGTGATTTTATGGTATGTATTGTAAGATGCCCTTTCATTTCTAACTTTTAAAGTATGTTTTCCTATCCTATTAATTTCATTAAGGGTTTGTTTATTATATATCTTTTCAAAAAACAACCTTTTTTCAGTGATTCTACTGTTCCCTTTAGTATCCACTTAATTTATGCTCTGATCCTTATTGTTTCTTTCATTCTATTGAACGAGAGTTTGGCTTATTCTTGTTTTTATTAGACCTTGAAGTATATACTTAAATTATTTATTTGAGAGCTTTGTGATTTTTTCCCTAAACGTAAACACTCATACCTCTAAAGTTTCCTCTTAGGACCTGCCTTTGGTGTGTCCTGAGAACTTGATGAGTTGTACTTTTTTTATTTGATTCTAGAAATATTTACTGTCCTCTCTGGTTTCTTCATTGATCACTGATTAATCAAGAGTATACCAGACTAGCTCCATGTATTTGTGTAGTCGTCATAGTTTCATTTGCTGTTGATTTCCTGTTCTGACCCAACTATAATCTGATAAAATACAAGTTACATTGAATTTTAAACATTCTTTGAGACAGATATGCCTAAATGTGATGCCCTGAAGTATGATCATTTAAAAGAAAAAACTATGCATGTGTAGGATAGAGTACTCTATAGATGTTAAGTTCATTTGCTCTCTGGTTGAGTTTAACTCTGAAGTTTCTTTGATTTGGGGGGAGAGGCTCTGGATAATATGTCTATAGATAAGAGGGGAATTACAGTTACCCACTGTAGTGGTTTGAATAGGTATGGTCCCCATAGACCTGCATGTTTGAGTGCTTGGCCCATAGGAAATGGCACTATCAGGAGGTTTGGTCTTATTGGAATAGGTGTGGGATTGTTGGAGGAAGTGTGTCACTGTTGGGGCTGGCTTTTTAGGTGTCATATGCTCAAAATATGCCCAGTGTGTCACTGTTGGTGTCTTTGAGTTGCTCCACAAACCACACAGACACTGATCTCAGTCAGACAGAGATGGTGTATTGAATACACACCCTAATATTAATCAGGGACAGAACTCTGAATTATCAGAATTATGACATCAAACATTTCTCAGGACAGGCTTTGTTGTGCCAAAATGTTTGCGAACTCCAAAAGACCACCAAGGAGCTGATCTCATTTGGGTCTCTTTATTCAAGCTCTAGCTTGGATTCCCCAAGAACCCTGACACAGCAGGAAGGTGGAGCCATGAGCCTAGTTTTAGGCAAGCATTTATAGAGGCAAGAAGTGGGTATCTGGCCTGGTACACATCTGATTGGGTGGCCATTATGACCTTTAACATAATTGGCTGGTGCTGGGAGCCAAACCATAAACTTAACTCTGTTTTTTCTCCCAATTGGTGGTTGTTAGGAAGTGAAGTGCCTGGGGCAGGCTTGTAGCCTAGGGGTACAGATTTGCTGGGGAATAACCTGGAAACTGCTGCTAGATGGGCTGGTCTGAGGCTGAGATGAACAAGGGGGAGAGAAGCTCTGAGACAGTGCCTCAAGGGTAGAGACTCTTGGTACAGGACTCACTTGGCTGGATCAAGGCTAGGCTCAGCTAGCTTGTTTGAATTGGCAAGAGAAGTATTCTGGGCCAGAGATTAGGCAGCAGTGACAGCTTATTAGTCAAAGGTCTTCGCCACAGTTCCCTATGGTGGGGCCCCAAAGACACAAGGAAGTTCATGGTTCCAAAAGGTTTATTGTCATGGTAGAAAGTAGATGAATCTGGCTGTACTCCCCCTAATTCTCAGGGCAGACCTGAGTTAAATAGGGAGGGAGGAGGATCTGGGGAGGAATGCTTAATTGACTACACCCTCTGGCCTTCAGGTATCTCATTAATATGGAAATCTTTTGAGGTGGAGGCCTGTAGTCAAGCCCTCTACCTGTGCTAGATGACACAAGCCTCTCTTTGGGAGGGGCTGTAGGGGCATTGTCCTATGTGACTGAAAGGCATGGATCAATGGAAGTCTTGGCTGTGTGTCAGGAGCCTGGAGTCTGGGAACATGGCAAAATGTATGCCATCCCTTGCAGGGTCTCTGGCCATCTCTAGCCAGTGTTGCACCAGAAACCAAACTATCCTTTTGACATAACGATTCATACTGACCTTTAACTTGATGCGTCCTATGTAAAGCTTTGTGGAATTTCTTAAAATTAGCAAACCTCATACCAAAGGTAGATGCTGATATGGATGCCAGGGAGTGCATGCTGACAGGAGCCTGATACAGCTGTCTCCTTAGAGGTCTGCAAGAGCCTGAAATATACAGACACAGATGCTCACAGCTACCCATTGAGCTGATCATGGGGGCTGATCATGATTGTGAGAGAGAAGACTGAAGGAGCTGAATGGGTTTGTGGCCCCATGGGAAGAGCAACAATACCAACCCACCAGAGCTCCCAGGGTCTAAACCACCAGCCTGAGAGCACATACGGAGGGACCCATGTCCCCAGCTGTATAAGTAGGGGAGGATGACATTGTCAGGCATAGGTGGGTGAGGAAGTCCTTGGTCCAGTGAAAGCTGGACACCCCAATGTGAGGGAAATCATGGGTGGTGAGGTGAGAGTGTAAAGGTCGGTGAGGGCATACCCTCATAGAAGCAGGAGGAGGGGGGATTGGATAGGGGGTCCTGGGTGGGAGAGAAATGGGGAAAGGAGATTACATCTGAAATTTAAATAAAATATCCAATAAAAAAAAATTTTAAAATGTAGTGATTAGACAAATTGTTACTAAGGAATTCTGAGATTGATCATTGTCCTTTCTGCGATTAGGAACTGACATGATTGACTAAATAATACAATTTCTAAATTAAAAAAAAAAAGATTAGCAAACCTCAGATCATTCAGAACATAACAGAATATGTGGTCAGCATAATCATTCTCTGAGTCAAGTTATTTTTCTGTGTCAATAACTGGCAGGCGTTTTACAGTAACAATATGAAATAGCTGGCAAGCATGGAACAAAAGCTGTGCTGGGGGTGGTGGTGGTTGTTAGACCATAACAGAGACAATTACTACAGGAGAATACCAGTTACTTTTATATAGAAATACCCTCAACAATCATATTGAAGTGGACTAATATACTATCAATTACTACAGAACAGAAAATGGCAAAAATGATTTAAAGTAGTGTGCCAGGTTAGAAGTTACTGTAAACGTGCAAAATAAGACAAATTGAATAGGAAGGAGAAAATAGAGGAGAAGCAAAGTGAGATGATTGGTTTTAAGTGTTAAGATACAATGGAATTACCTGGGAATAGAGTTTCAAATAGGAAAGGTCTGGATTAGCTTGGCTAAGGGCAGGTATGCTGTGGATTGTTTTGATCACATCAATTGAATGGGAAGGCCTAGCATAAAAGTGGGCAGCACTGTTTCCTGAGTTTAGGTCCTGGACAGTATAAAAGAGGAAGAAGCAAGCTAAGTGCACACATTCATCCTCTCTGCTCTCAACTATGACTGTGACTAGCCGCTTCAGATTTCCGTGGCCTTGACTTCTCCGCAATGATCGACTATACCCTGGAATTGTGAGCCAAACAAACCCCTTCTCTCTCTTAAAGTTGCTTCTGTTAGAATGTTTTATCACAGCAACAGAAAGGGAAAGAAAAGACAGGAAAACAAACGGAAAAGAGTGTTAAGATGACAAAAAGATGAAAGAGAAAAGTCTCACAATAAAGCTGCAAAAATAAAGTTATATTAATGTGAAAAGAATAAATGAAAACATGAAAGGTTTTTTAAAAATAGCCAAAATACTAAGACTAAGAGGGGAACATGGGGAGCTGAAAGGGATAAACTAATACAAGCACGATTTGCTAGAGTAGCTTTGGTCATGGTTCTCTAAACGTGGAGTCTGTCAGGTTGATGGGGTAGGTAATATATGGTGGCAAGTGAAGTTGGAACCTCTTGTTCTCCCTACAATTTTATGTGACTGAAGAACCCAGACAATCGAGTGTCATATTTGTTGTTAGTATTTTGTAGGTTTTTTTTTTTGTTATGTTTTTATGGCATACCTAGAAATTCCAGTGACTGTGCTTACCTTTGTGGCCTATAAGCTGAGCAGGTTGTTCCATGCTTCATATTTATACAGTCAGGGTCTTAAGTGCATTGAGAAGTGGGGGAAATAAACAGAACATTGAAATATCTCTAGGAGGACAAATGTCTGTGCTTTCAACCCTGTGGTATCATTAAATTATACTGGAGGGATGGTGTTGGGAGCCAACTTTTAGCAGAAAGTAGCTATCAACTTTGCAGCCATCTTGAGCCATATACCCTGACAAGAGACTTGTTTTTCAACAGCCTAAAACAGCTGAGCATACTCTGATAAACATCTTGTTTATCCTTGCTGTTTAGTGACCCCAGCTGCATGGTGCACATGGTAAAGAGTCTTCAGCTGTGTTCCCCTGATTGTGCTTATAAATACCCAAGATTTCCTTGCAACAGGAGGAGACAATAAAGGAGACAATAAAAGAGGAGGAGACACTCTCCTGGATCTGAGGCCTGACGCAGACCCCCAGCCCGGTCTGCTTCTGGGGACACCGGATCCCTCCTGACCCACCCTGGAGGGTACACGGAACACAGAGCAGTAGGTAAGAAGACCCGTTCACTGCCCTAGGCCCAGAGCTGAGTGCAGGGAGTGCTTAGATTCCAGTAGAACCCCAAACTCCGCCCCTGCGGAATAGCACACCCCTTCTACCCCTCTCCCAGATCTGAGGCCTGACACAGACCCCCGCCCGGTCTGCTCCTGGGGACACCGAATTCCTCCTGAACCACCTTAGAGGATCCACTGAACCCAGAGTGGCAGAGGTCCAAAGGAACTCAGAGAGACAGACAACATATCCTGAGACATAATAGAGGAGCCGCTGCACTCAGAGCAGTAGACACATTAGCCTGAGACATCCTAGAAGAGATATTACACCTAGAACAGTGGACACCTAGCTGAACTGCTACCTAGGAGACACCATATTCTGAGTCATCCTAGAGCTACCATCGTACTCAGAGCAGCTGGAGAAGATCACAGAGACATTGGGACCCGGAGGAGACCAGACACAAGCAAGATAACTGGAAAGGGAGGACTCAGTCAGAGACAGAAAGTACAGGGAGCACTAGAGTTAACCAAATGGCAAAAGGCAAGTGCAATAAGGTAAGCAACAGAATCCAAAGTTACATGGAAACATCAGAACCCAGTTCCCCCTGAACACCCCATCCCACCAGAAAAGCAGGATTCAGAATTAAAATCTCTTCTCATGATGATGTTAGAGGACTTTAAGAAGGACATAAATAACACTCTCAAAGAAATTAAGGAGAACACAGGCAGACAGATAGAAGCCCTTAAAGAGGAAACACAAAAATCCCTTAAGGAATTGGAAGAAAAAATAACCAAACAGGAGAAGGAATCAAACAAAACCTTCTAAGATCTAAAAACGGAAGTAGAAACAATAAAGAAATCACAAAGGGAGACTATCCTGGAGATAGAAAAACCTAAAAAAAAGTCATAGACACAAGTATCACCAACAGAATACAAGAGATAGAAGAGAGAATCTCATGTGCAGAAGATACCATGGAAAACATTGACACAACTGTCAAAGAAAATGCAAAATGCAAAAAGCTACCAACCCAAAGCATACAGGAGATCCAGGACACAATGAGAAGGCCAAACCTAAGGATATTAGGTATAGATGAGGGGGAAGACTCCCAACTTAAAGGACCAGTAAATATCTTCAACAAAATTATAGAGGAAAACTTTCCTAACCTACAGAAAGAGATGTCCATAAATATACAAGAAGCCTACAGAACTTCAAATACTTTAGACCAGAAGAGAAATACCTCCTGTCACATAATAATCAAAACATCAAATGTACAAAACAAAGAAAAAATACTAAAAGCAATAAGGGAAAAAGGTAAAGTAACATATAAAGAACGACCTACAAGAATTACACCAGACTTCTCACCAGAGACTATAAAAGCCAGAAGATCCTGGACAGATATCATACAGACCCTAAGAGAACACAAATGCCAGCCCAGACTACTATACCTAGCAAAATTTTCAATCAATATTGATGGAGAAACCAAAATATTCCATGACAAAATCAAATTTGCACAATATCTTAACACAAATCCAGCACTTCAAAGGATAATTGGGGGAAAACTCCAACACAAGGAGGGAAACTACAACCTAGAAAAAGCAAGAAAGTAATTTTCCAACAACCCTAAAAGAAGACCGCTACACAAACATAACTCCAACGCCAATAACAAAAATAACAAGAAACAACATTCATTATTCCTTAATATCTCTTAATATCAATGGACTCAATTCTCCAATAAAAAGACATAGACTATTAGACTGGATACATAAACACAACCCAGAATTTTGCTGCATACAGAAAATGCACCTCAGTGAAAAAGACAAACACTACCTCAGAGTAAAAGGATGGAATACAATCTTACAACCAAATGGTCCCAAGAAACAAGCTGAAGTAGCCATTCTAATATCAAATAAAATCAATTTTCAACCAATAGTAATCAAAAAAGATAAAGAAGGACACTTCATATTCATCAAAGGAAAAATGTACCAAGAGGAACTTGCAATTCTGAACATCTATGCTCCAAATGCAAGGGTACCCACATTTACTAAAACTTAAAGCATATATTACACCCTACACAATAATAGTGGGAAATTTCAACACCCCACTCTCAGCTATGGACAGATCATGGAAACAGAAACTAAATCGAGACACAATGAAAATAACAGAAGTTATGAACCAATTGAACTTAACTGACATCTATAGAACATTTCATCCTAAAACAAAAGAATATACCTTTTTCTCAGCACCTCATGGTACCTTCTCCAAAATAGACCATATAATTGGTCACAAAACAGGCCTCAACAGATACAAAAAGATTGAAATAATCCCTTTTACCCTGACAGACCACCATGGATTAAGACTCATCTTTGAAATGGACAAAAACAACGGAAAGCCCACATACACGTGGAAACTGAACAATGCTCTACTCAATGATGACTTGGTCAAGGAAGAAATAAAGAAAGAAATTAAAGACTTTTTAGATTTAAATGAAAATGAGGACACTTCATATCAAAATTTGTGGGACTCCATGAAAGCAGTACTGAGAGGAAAAATCATAGCCCTAAGTGCCCACAAAAAGAAAATGGAAAGAGCGTACATTAACAACTTGACAGCACACCTGAAAGTGTTAGAACAAAAAGAAGCTGATATACCCAAGAGGAGTACACGGCAGGAAATAATCAAACTCAGGGCCCAAATCAACCAAGTTGAAACAAAAAGAACTATACAAAATATCAACAAAACCAGGAGCTGATTGAGAAAATCAACAAGATAGACAAACCCTTAGCCAGACTAACCAAAGGGCGCAGAGACAACACTCAAATCAATAAAATTAGAACTAAAAAGGGAGACATAACAACAGAAACAGAGGAAATTAAAAAAATCGTTAGATCCTACTACAAAGGCCTATACTCAACAAAATTGGAAAATCTGGATGAAATGGACAGTTTTCTAGATAGATACCAGGTACCAAAGTTAAACAAGGAGCAGATAAACCATCTAAACAGTCCTATAACCCCTAAAGAAATAGAAGCAGTCATCAAAAATCTCCCCACTAAAAAAAGTCCGGGGCCAGATGGTTTTAGTGCAGAATTCTACCAGACCTTCCAGGAAGACCTAATACCAATTCTTTTCAAACTATTCCACAGAATAGAAACAGAAGGAACAATACCCAATTCGTTCTACGAAGCTATAATTACGCTTATACCAAAGCCTCACAAAGACCCAACAAAGAGAACTACAAACCAATATCTCTTATGAATATTGATGCAAAAATACTCAATAAAATTCTCAAAAACCGAATCCAAGAACACATCAAAGCAATCATGCATCATGATCAAGTAGGATTTATCCAAGGAATGCAGGGTTGGTTCAATATTTGAAAATCCATGAATGTAATCAACTACATAAATAAACTCAAAGAAAAAAATCACATGATCATCTCACTGGATGCTGAGAAAGCATTTGACAAAATTCAACATCCCTTCATGTTAAAAGTCTTGGAAAGAGCAGGAATTCAAGGTCCGTACCTAAACATAGTGAAAGCAATATACAGCAAGCCAGTAGCCAACATCAAACTAAATGGAGAGAAACTTAAAGCAATCTCACTAAGATCAGGGACTAGACAAGGCTGTCCACTCTCACCCTACCTATTCAATATAGTACTGGAAGTCCTAGCTAGAACAATTAGACAACAAAAGGAAGTCAAAGGGATACAAATAGGAAAGGAAGAAATCAAAATTTCTCTATTTGCAGAGGATATGATAGTATACTTAAGTGACCCTAAAATTTCCATCAGTGAACTCCTAAACCTGATAAACAACTTCAGTAAAGTGGCTGGATATAAAATCAACTCAAACAAATCAGTAGCCTTCCTATACTCAAAAGATAAACAGGCTGAGAAAGAAATTAGGGAAGTGACACCCTTCACAATAGTCACAAACAATATAAAATATCTTGGAGTGAACCTAACCAAGCAAGTGAAAGATCTGTATGACAAGAACTTCAAGTCTCTGAAGAAAGAAATAGAAGAAGACCTCAGAAGAGGGAAAGATCTCCCATGCTCCTGGATTGGCAGGATTAATTTAGTAAAAATGGCCATCTTGCCAAAAGCAATCTACAGATTCAATGCAATCCCCATCAAAATCCCAAATCAATTCTTCATACAGATAGAAAGAGCAATTTGCAAATTTATTTGGAACAACAAAAAACCCAGGATAGCAAGAACTATTCTCAACAACAAAAGAACTTCGGGGGGAATCACCATCCCTGACCTCAAACTGTACTACAAGGTAATAGTAATAAAAACTGCATGGTATTGGTACAGATACAGGCAGGAAGATCAATGGAATAGAATTGAAGACCCAGAAATGAGCCCACATACCCATGGTCACTTGATCTTTGACAAAGGAGCTAAAACCATCCAGTGGAAAAAGGACACCATTTTCAGCAAATGGTGCTGGTTCAACTGGAGGTCAACATGTAGAAAAATGCAAATCGATCCACTCATATCTCCTTGTACAAAGTTCAAATCCAAGTGGATAAAAGACCTTCACTTAAAACCAGATACACTGAAACAAATAGAAGAGAAGGTGGGGAAGACCTTCAAATACCTAGGCACAAGGGAAAATTTTCTGAACAGAACACCAACGGCTTATGCTCTAAGATCAAGAATTGACAAATGGGACCTCATAAAACTGCAAAGCTTCTGTAAGGCAAAGGACATTGTCAATAAGACAAAACGGCAACCAACAGATTGGGAAAAGATCTTTACCAATCCCACATCCGATAGAGGGCTAATATCCAAGATTTATAAAGAACTCAAGAAATTATACTTCAGAAAACCATATAACCCTATTAAAAAATGGGGAACAGAGCTAAACAAAGAATTCTCAACAGAGGAAACTCGAATGGTTGAGAAGCACCTTAAGAAATGCTCAACATCCTTAGTCATCAGGGAAATGCAAATCAAAACAACCCTGAGATACCATCTCACACCAGTCAGAATGGCTAAGGTAAAAAACTCAGGTGATAGTAGATGCTGGCGAGGATGCAGAGAAAGAGGAACACTCCTCCACTGTTGGTGGGATTGCAAGCTGGTACAACCACTCTTGAAATCAGTCTGGCTGTTCCTCAGAAAACTGGACATAGCATTACCTGAGGATCCAGCTATACCACTCCTGGGTATATACCCAAAAGACGCTCCAACATATAACAAGGATATATGCTCCACTATGTTCATAGCAACCTTATTTATAATTTATTATTATATTTATATATATATTATTATTTATAATTATATTATTTATAATAGCCAGAAGCTGGAAAGAACCAAGATGTCCCTCAATGGAGGAATGGATACAAAAAATGTGGTACATCTACACAATGGAGTATTACTCAGCTATTAAAAATAATGAATTCGAGAAATTTATAGTCAAATGGATGGATCTAGAAATTACCATCCTGAGTGAGTTAACCCAATCACAAAAGAACACACATGGTATTTACTCACTCTTAAGCAGATTTTAGCCCAAAAACTTAGCATAGCGAAGACTCAACCCACAGACCACGTGAAGCTCATGAAGAAGAAAGACCAAGAGGGGATGCCTCAGTTCTACTTAGAACCAGTAACAAAAATACTCAAGGGAGCAATTATGGAAACAAAACATGGGACAGAAACCGAAGGAGGAGCCATCAGGAGACCATTCCACCTGGGCATCCATCCCATGTACTGTCACCTAAGCTAGACGTTGATGTGGATGACTGGAAATGCATGCTGTCAAGAATGTATTATAGCTGTCTCCTTAGAGATCTGCCAGAGACTGACACATTCAGAGGACGATGCTCACACAAACCATTGATATGATCAAGGGTTTCCCAATGGAGAACATAGAAGACTGAAAGAGCAGAAAGGGTTTGTGACCCCAAGAGGCAAGCAACAATACCAAACAATCAGAGGCCCCCAGGGTCTAAACCACCAGCCTGGGAGCACATAGGGAGGGACCTACGACTCTAGCGGTATATGTAGGGGAGGATGGCCTTGTTGGGCATAGGTGGGAGAGGAGATTCTTGGTCCCATGAAAAATGAACACAGAAGAGGGGGGAATGTGAGGGTGAGGAGGGGGTAGTGGAGGTGGGGGGTAGGTGCGGGCACAGCCTCATAGAAGGGATATAAGGAGGGGGGATGGGACAAGGGGTTCCTGGGTGGTGGGGGAAATGGGATAAGAGGATAAATCTTGAAATGTAAATATTATAACCAACTACATAAAAGGGGGAAGAAAGTTGTTAGAACCAACATCTTTAAAAAAAAAAATGCCAGCCCTCTAGAAAAAATTTTTTTTTCTTGATACTAAAACTTGCCCAGAGAATTGTATATTTCAGAATACACAGCCTTGTTGTATCTACTCATCAAGCAAAATGAGCAGACCTATTCAAACCTCCGGTGTCTGGGAATTCCATCTGGATGCAGTGAAGACACAGTGTCAGAAGCTTATCAATTTACTCTCTCCCTCACCCCTCTTCTAATATCTCAACACCCGTAATCAGCTTGAAGAAGTTAAAGAAGAGTCAGTGCCCCTATTCCCTGGGCTTGGGGACTAAGGTGGTTAATATGGGGCTTCTCTGGGGAAAAGTAGAGATTTTGTTGGAACAGGGAGGATTAGCTAGGATTTATGGCATAGCCATAACCTATTGGTAGAAATCTGTATAATTTAGTACCAAGATGAAGTTATAATTTCTTAAAAGGTACAAAATTCACTTGGATTTCAAATTTAAGGTTTTCATTGGTATAAGCTTCTTATTGATATGAAAGTGATATGAATATTGATATTCTCATGGGCAATGTGCCTGTATAACACATTTAGAAATACAAGGCTTAAACCCAGTCCTCTTATAACTTTTTTAACTGATTTGGGATGATTAGCCTGTGAGTTAAGGAACTATAGCAAATTCATGACTTTGAGTTTATTGTTAGGGTGTTTTCTATATTTTATTTAGAAATAGCTGAGAGGAGTTAACCGACAACAGTCCAGGTTACCTTACATGGATAGTTGGATTTCAAAACGTCTGAAATCCATAGAATTGATGTCACAAATATTTCTATATTAATGTTCATTTTGATTAGAGACCTGTCTGCTCCTGACAACTTCCTGTCTTGGATTCTAAGAAGAAATTGAGCATCCTTGGAGTTACTCCAGTTGTGGTGAGACAGCCACCAGGCAAGAATTGCCTCTCTCCATCTACAGACAAATTACTGTCCAGAAAAGGACACACTTGCAGAATAGTCGACTGATTATATCTGCCTAGACAGAGTAACCAGCCCTTAATAATTCTGCAGCACTAAAGTCTGTCAGATGAGTTTGGGCCAGAAGGCTGAAGATTTGATGCTCCAGCGTTCGGTAGTATAGGGGTTGTCCAGGTGTTCAGTGGTCTCTATAAATTGACTAAGTTTTAGAAGCTATGCTTAGTGCTTCCCATAACTTCAGTTTATCTAGTCATTCTGGATTTCTGACAGCATTGAAGACCTATAGACTCATAGCCAATCCTGGCTATTTACCTTGAGAGAAAAGATCTGAGTGGAAGGTTTTCAGCTGACATTCATTCTAAAGCCAAGAAAAAGCCAGGTTCAAAACTAAGTGTTCTAGTCAAGAGAGATGACAGAGGTTCTGGCTTGTCAACAAAAGGATGAACTGGGTATTAAGACTATCTTGTACCTCACTGGTACAAATAGGAATAATTATGCTCTAATTGTATTCTGAGAGAAAAGGAAGGGTAATATGTAGTAGGAGCTAAGGGGGAAGGGGCACTGAGAGGAAAAGATGGAGTAAGGAGAGGAGAAGATGAAGTAGATGAGAAGCTAAGTAATGAGAGAGAAAAAGAGAGAGAAAGAGAGAGGGGGCATGGAGGCAGAAGTTCACGTGTCTCCACTAGTCAAAGATAGTTTACATAGCTAGATTGGGTATTAGGTTACACTTCTGATTGAGCATTATCATACTTATAAAGCCTTTGATTAACATTTAAAAAAATTGTATAAAAGCCAAATGGAAAAGGGGGGGGCACGGGATAGGGGTTTTCTAGGGAGAGGAAATGGGGAAAGGGATTGGCATCTGAAATGTAAATAAAATATCAAAAAAAGAGGAGGAGACAATAAGAGAGGAGAGATAATAAATAAGAAGGAGACAATAAGAGAGACAATAAGAGACACAATAAGAAGAGACAATAAGAGGAGACAATAAAAGAGAGACAATAAAGGAGACAATAAGAGAGGAGACAATAAGAGAGAATAAGAGAAGACAATATGAAGGAGACAATAAGAAGAGACAATAAATGAGAAATGAGACTTGGTCACACACTCTGGTTTGTCTCTATTCTTTGTGTCTCTTCCCCTGAATACCCCACTCTCTCTCTTGACCAGAGCACTTAGCCCAAAGCGTGGGGCAGTGTGGACAGCAACATAGTGGCCCCAGAGTGTGGGTCTCAACAAAATGGTGCCCAACGTGGGGCAGCAAGAATGAGAGACCCATTGAGGGACATTACTGGAAGAAGGGTCGACTGAAAATTTAGGTGATCACGAATCTGCCGAGTTGAGAAAGGTAAGTCATGATAATGAAAATGGGGCAAGAAATAAGTCAGCCTGAACTCAACTCTCTGTTTTTGTTTTGTTGTTTGCTGCTCATGGTGTTGTCTGCTTTTGTTTCATTGTTTGAATGAGGTCTTTCATGTTCAAAATAAAAAGAAATGTATATGTCCAAAGTTAGAATCCAAAATACAACCAATGTTTGGTGACAATTTGTCAGAGCCAGATTGTGCCGACCTAGAGGAAGAGGTAGTCAAATATTATGACCCTGAATGGCACTCTTCCCAAAGCCCCTCTCCCAGTGCACCTCTGCTTCCAGAGTCTCCCCGCTGTGGAGACAGTGGTTGTAGATCCCAGAAAGGAGTTACAGGACAAAATGTATATTCTTAAACAACTAATAGAGTTAGAAAAAGAGTATCAGGACTTAATTAATCAGCTACAAAAATTAAGGACAGGAAAGAGGTCTTGAGAGGCCAACTGCGAAAATCCCCTGACTCCTTGCATTCCTCAACCCAAAATCCAAAGGCAGTCCCTTCACTCCTGCTTTAGTTCAGCTACAGATCAGCCAGAAAAGGGTTGAAAGGTGAAAGGTGAAAATGTTTGTTGTCAGCAGACTTTCACTATAAGAAATGCTAAATGTTACTCTAGCATAAGAAATTCTGTCAGATAAAATTCCGATCTGTAGAGCGTAGTAAAAGGCACTGTAAACAGCAACGATCTTAGAATTTATACATGGAATAAAAATATATGCCAACCATAGGACAGCAGGCATATAGAATGCATTCTTGAAACAACTTTCAGTGCATATGTAGTACAATTTAACTCCAGGCATGATGTAATAAGAGGTGGAGGTGTACTTAAATTTTTAGAAGAACCACCATAAAAATAATAGACAGGTGAGACCTCGGTGGAAGACATGGGGTTCTTAAGATCTGATTAATTTAAAAAACTAATAAGTAAGGGAGGAAGATGTAAGAAGTACATCATGAAACTGGTTGCCCCTCCCTTACCAAATTATGTTCATTACTTAAGGGGAATTGACCAAACTATTCTTTTAAGAGTAAGTGTAGTCACAGATACAGTGGGAGATGATCACTCTTTTAACAGACACCTTTGCTTTGTTGGTGTCAGTCTCTGTTCCACTGCTGTGAAGAGAGCAAGGCAACTTATAAAAGAAAGCATTTAACTGGGGACTCACTTAGGGGTTTAGTCCATTCTCATGGTGGGGATCATGGTGGCAAGCATGGAGTTGGAGGAGTGGCTAAGGGCTACATCATGATCTACAGGCCAAGAAAGAAAGAGAAACACTGGAGTGCGTGGGGGCTTTTGAAAACTTCAAAGCCCATCCACAATAACACACTTTCATGAGCAAAGCCACACTTTCTAATCATTCTAATTCTATCAAGAGTTCCACTCCCTGGTCACTAAGTATTCAAATATATGAGCCTGTGAGGGACATTCTTATTTAAATCAATAAATCACTTTCTGGCTTCCACTAGTTTGTAACATCATAAGACAAAAATGCATTCAGTCCAACTTCAAAAGTCTCCATATTACAGTCTATCACAGATACCACACTTGAAAAAGTCCAAAGTTTGGGGGAAGGGAGGCTGGAGAGATAGCTCAGTAAGCAGTTAAGAGCACTGGCTGCTCTTCCATAGGACCTGGGTTTAATTTGCAACATCCATATGGCAGCTCACAACTGTTTGCAACTCCAGTTTCAGAGAATCCTATACCCTCACACAGACATACATGCAGATAAAATGCCAGTGCACATAAAATAAAAATAAATAAGATATTAGAAAATTTCAAAGTTCAATGTCTCTGAGACTCATGACAATCTGTTAAGTGTAAAGCCTTGTAAAATTAAAATAAAAAAGCAGATTACGTACTTTAAATGTACAGTGGTATATAATATATATTACCACTCCAAAAGGGAGGAAAGGGGGAATATTGAGGAAGCACTAGACCAAAGCAAGTCTAAAGGCAGCAGGGCAAACTAAATTTTGCATCTCTATGTCTGATGTCAAAGGACTCTCCACCTCCTTCAGCTTTGTGGACTGCAACACACTTCTCTCTCTTGGGCTGGCTCCACACTCTGTCTGCAGCTTTCCTTGGCATCTCTAACATCTTGTCTCCAACACAATCCAGGTTTCACCTTCACAGCTTCATGCAATGGCATTTCTGAGACATCATGGAGGTATACCCCTGTTACATGACTAGCCTCAATGGCTTTTTTCAGTAGAATCTCATGGAGGGAGATTCTACAACCCCTTCTGTCTTCAGCTCCAAAGACAGAACCATGTAGCCAAAGTTGCCAAATTCTGCTGCTTGCTTCTTCTTTTAGCCCCCTCTTTAAATTACATTACAGCATCTTTATCTTGTTCTTGGTTTTCTTCACTCCTCAGGCTTCCTTTACTCATGTTGGAAGCTTAGCTGGGTGGAGTCTTGCCCTGGGGTTACCACTCCCTTTATTTTATTTAACATCAGGTTTTTCTTTAAACTTTTTATCTCCTGGAGCACTGGGATTAGCTTCATCACACTTCCTGGTACTTCATTACACTTTTTCTCCTCAGATTGTACAATTTGTATTTTTTCCTTCTTCAGTTTGCTTCTTTTCATTAGAAAGCTTCATTAGGACTGGCCACTAATAGTCACACAACACAGTCACTGTTGGGTTGTTTGCGAATGTCCTCTGCCAAAGCTGTTAAGCCACAATTCTTTAATTTAGTTTCAGTGGGCTTTTAAGACAAATGCAAAATGCAGTCACATTCTTTGTCACTGAATAGTCTCTAGGCCATTTATTAATATTCTTCCCCTCTGAAGCAGCCTGAGTTTTTCCCTCCCATGATCCTAACTGCATCATTGTCTTCCATGTGCCTACTAGTGAGAGGCCAAACCTACTCCATCTTGGGACCGGATTTCATCTTAAAAGAAAAAGAGCCTAAACAATTTACCTACAGCTGAATCCAAGCTACATCCAAGCACCAGGAAGGACCCTATGGCTTGTCCTTGATCCATATTTCAGAATTATTCACTAACTATTTCCTAGCAACAGTCAATCAAAGATTAGTCTGATTGTTTCAGATGTACTTTCAGACTGTATGTGATTGTTCATGGTTTTGCTTCAGAGCACCCACCTGTTGGCTTACAATAGTCATTCAATCAGATACTTGCCAGGATGGACACCCTCTCACTTGCTTCCATTTCCTATAAAACTTTGTCCCTATGGGAGTTCCAGGGCTGCTTCACCAAACTGCCCTGTGGGGCAGCGGTGTGTAAGCCCAAACTTGAGTTTGTAATAAAGAGATTCTAATATGATTACATTGGAGTCGGCTCCTTGGTGGTCTTTTGGGATTCATGAACATTTCCTAGAACAAAACTAAGATGGCTCATTAAGCACAACATAAAGAATCTAACTGCTTTTCTAGTCCAAAGTCCCAAAGTCTTGTAATTTCTTCCAACTAACAGCATGGTCAGGCCTGTCACAGAAGTACTCCCCATTCACTGGTACCAAGTTCCATCTTAGTTCCATTGCTGTGAAGAGGCATCATGACCAAGGCAACTCTTACAAAAGAAAGCATGTAACTGGGGGCTTGCTTATGGTTCAGGAGGCTTAGTTCATTGTTATGGCAGGAAGCATGGCGGCATGCATGGTAATTGAGCACTAACTGAGAGCTATATCCTGATTCACAGGACAAGAGCCTTCAAAATAGTCCCACAAGCTGGGTACTGAGTATTGAAAACACGAGCCTGTGAGGGACACTTCAGATTCAAGTCATAACACGATTCCTTAGCTACCTGACCACTGTGGCCAGAGTCTCTCTCATATGTAATTTTAAATATCCTTTCCCCCCATTTTGCCCCCCCCACCCCGCTTATAAGAAACACAGAATCCCCAAGGGTACAACATTAGTACTCGTGTCTTGGTGATAAGGAAAAGCTCTTTAGTTGAACTTAATGTCAGCTCTACATGAGTGTCCTTGGTACTGGAAACCTAAGCAACCATCTTTGGCTAGTGGGGCCATGGATCTTGAGGGAGAACCTAAGACTACCCTTTTGTTATACAAGCATAATTTGAGCTGCATTCTAAATATCATATCCACATGAGTGTAGCTTCTCTTTGCAACAGACGAATACCATTAAACAAACAAAACAAAACCCACAACCAGTCAACAATCGTGAGAACTTGATCATTCAGCTCCAACTGATCCATCTGCGACACAACTCCTGTACTCAAAGCTCATAGAGCATTGTGGGAGAGCAAGATTATAAGAGCTAAGAGAGGAAAAGCAGAATGCCTGATGTGGTGTTACATCTCCTAGAAATGTCAGAGAAGCTATACCCAAGAAGTCTTAATATCATGGCTGCCTAAACAAGACCTAAATAAGGTTGGCACCAATAGACAAGCTAAGACGGAAGGGAGAAACTCATAGGACCCTACCCACAGACAAAGCACGACAGACAACTTAAGAATACTGAGCTGGAGAAATAGTTTTCTCCAGAGATACATTCCCAGTTGGTTATCCAATACCTAGTGGGTCAGCCCTGAAATCATATACATACAAGCAACAAACAAATGGAACAGGATGCATTTATATGTTTAGGAATGAGTATAGATGTAATAGTAGTTAAAGAAAAAAAAGAGGCCTGAAGCTATGAATATAATCTGGGGAAAAGGAGAGGGGCACATAGCAAACTTGGAGGGAGAGAAAGGAAGAATGATATATTTTAATTTTAAAAAAAATTTAGAATGAGTTTGAGGAAATGGAAAGTAAGAATGGAATCAGCTAAATGATTTATATAAAGAATGGAATCAGCTAAATGATTTATCATATTTGTGCTTTAGCTGCCTCTGTTCTGTGACAATATACATCTGCAACTATTTGATCAGGAAGTAGAACCCAACATGGGGAACGTTGGGCCATGTCGGCTGGAAAGTGGGTATCTTCAGCCACATCTCAGGTCTTTTGCTGGTTATTTGAAACAATGTACTTGGTTAACTTTCAAGTTGGTTATTTTGTGTTGTAGGCACTCTTAATTTTTGTGAGAACAGGACTGAGGATGGGGGGTGAGAGGCGACTGACTGAGTCAGGTGACAAGTCCCCAGAATCTGACCCCAGAGACCAGTATCAGGGTGTAGATCTGAGTTTACTGCCCAGCGCATAAGCTTAAACACAGTATTTGAGCCAATCCCAACCACCTAAATTCCTTGCCACACCGTTGTGGGGCTGAAGCTCGCGTGTGGGTGTGGGTTCTGTTGGGATGAGTTGTGGGTCCCCTGTGTCTGGCGTCCCAGGCGGCTCAGGGGGACAGAAGCTAGGGAATTTGACTGAGTTCACTCCACACAGTGCTGAGCAGACGCTGGGCTATGGGAAGCCACCGAGCTCCACTCTGGGGTTGTGGGGAGATCCCAGTCTGAGGTATTGTGGGTGCAGAGCTCTTTGGTGGAAGGTCTCTGGGCCGAGGCGGCTGGTGGGAGACCGGTGGTCTCAGCCCGAAGCTGAGAGAGATGAGGGGTAGAGACTCTTGGTCACTGCAACTCGCTTGGCTGGGTCAGGGCTGGCTCGGTTAGCTTGCTTGAGTTTCAGGCCTCCGTGGCTGGAACATAGAGAAGTCCTCCAGTGGGAGATTAGGCCCCCTTTATGGTTCTCCACACAAGTACGAGAGGAAGTCCATAGTTTTAAAAGGTTTATTGTCATGGCAGAAAGTGGATGAAGCTGTACCCCATATCCTCAGGGTGGGCCTGAGGTCAAATATCTTTTGCAAGTAGGAGGGTCAGGGAAGGAATGCTTAATTGACTATGACCTCTGGCCTTTAGGTATCTCATTAATATGGAGATCTCTTGAAGCTCTGAGGCCTGTAGTCATGCCCTCTACCTGTGCTACCTGTGCTATGTGACCTAAGGCCACAAACCTTTCTTTGGGAGGGGCTGCGGTTAAGTGAAAGGATCTAGGGCCCAGGAGCAAGGCCAAAAACACCTACTGTCCCATTAGGGTATTATATGGGGTTGGAGGCCTGTGCTCCGTCAGGTACCCAGCTGTCTCTCACAGCCCACCGCCCCACATACCGTCACTGTCACCCTGCCCCAATGAAAGCTCTGCCTGATGAGGTTACTCAGAAGCAATGAGGGGCTGTGGGGGCAAGGGGCAGCTTCCTCACTTTTTAGGACTTCTGTGAAGATGGGGAAAAAGGCCACCAACCTGGCCTCAGTTCCTCCTTGCTGTCTCACTGGTATTCTTGGAGCCTTCTTGTCTTTAATGCTGTGCAAGGGTAGATGGGATTCTTTGAGGAGTTGCCTGTGGCTCCTGTTTTGACTTTCTTCCTTGTTCATTATGGCTATGATGAAATCGGAATTACAACAACCTTTTGCTATATGACAGTTTTTAGTCTGAGATCATTGTTCCATTTTCTTGTTTATTGGTGCTTCCTTTCCTGTTTTGTGTGTGTGTGTGTGTGTGTGTGTGTGTGTGTGTGTTTCACAATTCATGCTGGAGAATTTTCAGGTGTAGATTCAGAGTATGTGATGAGGCAGGGAATGACTTAGTGAATTTGCATGCAGTAGATTATTTTCATTAAGCCCTGTACCCTCTGAATTAGAGGGGAGGACCACCTATCTGACTAGACTGGTATTTCAACGCAGGGCACAAAACCTCACTTGATAAATATCTATACATGTAACAAACCTCCTAGGTTTCTTCTGTTTCCGTTTGACCAGTGTATATGAAAAAACATTTTTTTTTTTTTCTTCTACACTCTAAATGTCACAAGCTAGCTGTTTGAGCCAAAGCTGGCCTTCGGGCATGCTTTCTTCAGACTACAAAGTTAGTGATTTAGTCACCAGAATAAGACAGCTGGAGATTTCACAGGCATGCAAAAAATATTTCTCTTTCTTAAACAATTTGTATTTGTTACCTCTGTGTCACTGTGGCCAAACACGCAAGGGAGCAGTGTAAGGAAAGGGAGATTTATTTTGCATATATTAGAGACTTCAGTGGTTGGCCCAGAGAACTGGGTAGAGCATCACAGCAGCAGAAGTTGTGGCACAGAAGAACTGTTTGCCTCATGATAAAAAGGGAGATAGGGGTTGACAGGACTACAGATTTAGTTCAAGTGTGTGACACACTCGCGACCCCTCCCCCAGAGAGCGTACCTCCTCCAGTCAGACCCTACTTCCCTAAGTTCCCATCACATTTCCAAACAGCATCATCAGCTGGCTACCATGCCAACCAGCAAAGCCTGTTTAGATTTCACATTCAAACCTGAGCAAGCTGAAGTGAGAGCCTAAGACAAATTAGTGTTAAGACTGGGGCTGCGCAGACCTTCAGGAGTGGAGGTCTGAATTCCCAGTTCTGATTTTGCTTCTGGTCAGCATGCTCTGTTCAGTCTCTCCACATCTAGGAAAGTGAAGAAAAAGTTGAAGACCTCTGGTCTTGAATTTGAATCATTTAAAAGTCAGTGTCCCTTTCTCGGTCATTATCATATACAGAGGCTTGTCGTACTTTCCTTACTGGCTTGGAGGAAACCAAGCAGGAAAAAGAAAAAGAAAAAGAGAAAGAGAAAGAGAAAGAGAAAGAGGAAGAGGAAGAGGAAGAGGAAGAGGAAGAGGAAGAGGAAGAGAAAGAAAGAGAAAGAGAAAAAGAAAAAGAAAAAAAGGTTTGTGCAGTTCCCCACTGGTTCCTCTAGATGGCACTATTGCACTGACATTCTCTCCACTCTTCTCCATTCCGATGCCTCCAAAATTCGTTCATTATATAATTTTTCAGTGGGAATCATTTTTTTTTTGTTCTTAAATTTATTACAGCGTACTTTCAATAGTCCTAAATTTATTGGTAAGCAGGTAGATTCCATAAAGCTGCAAATTTTAAAGGAGTAAAATAAGGGCTTCTCTTTCCCCACCTCTTCCTTGAAGCTTCCTGAGTTAATAGTTGAAAAGGAGCATATTGCAAAGTATAATTGTCACGATTATGCGGGCTGTTCATTTGGTGTGCATGTGCACATGCATCCAGATGCCACATCTGCAGTGCACATTGGATAAATGGCCCTTTCCTTGTACAGTTCGAAACATCAAATGGTCCTCATTTGGAGCAGTGTCTTTATTTTGTTTTGTTCAAAATGAATGCTACCCACAAATACAGAAAGCAAGGGAGCAGAAAATAGTCTGTGTGACCAAGGGGGTGAAGGAGGGCTCTTAGAGATAGCCATGTACATGAGTAGACAAATACAAGTTGCATTCTGGCGTTGTCTGAACAAGGACAATACTGTACAGGGGATGCTGGGTGTGTTAATTAGATTAATGGCTTGAAAACAAATCCATTTCAGAGTAGCTAATTAAAATATTTCATTTTGAGTTATTTTGTGCAATTTTCTTTGGTAGACAAATATTAAGTATTCAATTTTGTCTTCAAGCACAACCCACTAATGTTTCAGTGACTTAAGTCCTTGGTTCTGGTGTTTTGGGTTTTGAAGATGCTCTCCTGTTCGGGTTAATGCACTTGACAGTAAAGTGTGAAACGGAACTCTGCCGTTCAAAGACACAATTTGGATGTCTAAAGAGGATGTAAGCCTTTTGTACGTTCAGCACTTGATATCCTTCCTAGTTAGAGGTCTCTGGCTTCTGGTGTCCCTCAAGCTGTTCTCTGGTCCTATGGGGGGAACTTTTTCAGGGGTGCGAATGATGTGTGTGACATTGTGTCAAAATGATCATGGCCTCTGCGATGGAGGGTTTTCCTCACAGTGAGTGAAGGTGAACAAGACAGTATGGAATGCAGGAGGGTAGGCGTGGCTTTTAGGCTGGTGGGCGTGGCTTTCAGGTAGGTGGGCATGGCTTGCAGGGTGAGGTCTCTTGGGATTTGAGTTCTTTTCCACAAGCCCCCAGACACAAGAAATGGCACAGAGAAAACACCCACCCTCCTGAGGGTCTACACAAAGTAACTGACTGTGCAAAGGTCTTCTATTTTGCTGTTGGACTATGAAGACACTATCTTTGCCTCTCTGGGGTCCTGACTCTCTTTTGTCCCTAAATTTAGTTTCCTATATCTCAAAGCCAATGCCAGCTTTCTTATTGCTTCTCTGTGTGGCCTGCACAATTGTCTCGCCAGCAAGAACTCACTCGGGCACCAGGATTCTTCTGCAGCAAGTGTTTATTGTAATGAAAGGAGGAAGAGAGAGAGACCCAAAATGGCACTGCTTATATACACCCTAGGGTGGCGTGGACATATCTGATTGGCTGCTTGCTCAAAACCCCGTATGACGCCCCGGGCTGGGCAGTGACTTGGCGTGCTTTCACCACTTGCACATACGCAATTTACTTGTTTACCCACGGGAGCCGGATGCCAGCACCATCTTGTAATGGGGAATGCTGTCACTGCTCGCTGCGGCTCTCTACATCTCTGCTGCTGGAAGTCTCAGTCTGCTAGAAGGTAGCTTTGGTTCAAAATGAGCCTTGGTCATGTCATGTTAGCTCTACCTTCTGCTCTCCCACAACTCCCTGGCAGCATGAACTGAATCCTACTCTCAAAGGCAGAGGAGCAGCCCACAGTTCTCAAGGATAATTCCTGCCCACTCAGCAGGGACTCTTCTAGTTTACAGTGTTCCTGATCCAGGCACCCGGCCTGTTCAACTCCTTTCTACAGTGCTCTACCCAATTGCCTGGGCCAAACCACCCACGGACTGAAGTCTCTAACACAGGCAAAATAAATCTTTCCTTCCTTAAATTGCTCTTTTTGATACTTGGCCACAGTGATGCAAAAGTAACTGATAAAAATTGTGTAAGAAAGCAGAAATACTGCCCAAACCTGTGAAATCTCCAGCTATCTCATTCCAGTGACTAAATCATTCTCTGTAGTCGGAATAATTCTCTGCCCTTTGACTCCTCAGAGTCTTTGCTAAAGTTGAATGTCTTTCACCAAGGCTTTCTGAGGCACCTTTGTCTGAACAGAGTTTCTTCTATCCAAAGCCTCCGGCTCTGAGCTTCACCCCATTGGAGGTAATTAAAATGATTCCCCCAACAGAAGCAGGACCTATGTTTTGGCCAGGTTTCCAGAGGCCCTGCTGCTGCTAAGTGGAATGTGAGTGGGAGCAAATAAATATCCACCTTCTTGGTGTGTTGAAAGTCTGACAACCTTTCTAGTTTTGCGAAAAATTTCAAGACGCTTTTTATATACGGCATATATTGTTGACCCTGTCACCTCTGGCTGAGGGATCTTGTTATGAGAAGCAGCAGGTCTGTATTTCCACCTCAGGACAATTGTACCTCTATTCAAGTCTGGAAGTCCAGTGTCAAATCCAGCTCTCCTGTTGAACAACTGTGCTGTCATTGGCAACATGAGCAAAGGCTACCAGACTTGGAACAGGAAGCAGATCCCAGGCTGAGACCTGAGTGGGGTAAGAAAAAGCCTGAGTATGGTCTTAGCGACTCAGAAGGGTGTCACAGATGTTCTCAGAGAAGAGGAAAGATGCATTAGCATTCTAAGCAGAGGACATCACATGTGCAGAGGTGTGGAGAGTCCGGCAGTCACCTACCCAGTGATTGCTTGGCTTCAAGACTGTGTCAGTCACTGGAGTCATTACCTACTCTCAGTGCCAGTGATGAAGGCTGCTCTCCCTCCTTTCCCTTCTCTCTTTTCTTCCTCTTGCCCCGTTTCTCTCTTATCTCCCCCCTTCTCCATTCATCCATTCCCTTTGTCCCCATTTTTGCCTGTGTTCAGGGTTGGTCTTGGGGTGCTAGGGAGGCATTCTACCACCAAGCTACACCATGGCTACTGCCTCCTTCATCCCTACAGGACTACCTGCAGACTCAGTTAGCATCTTTCCATATCTGTTGGGGATCAGGCTGGTGCTCTGTCACTTTGCAATTGCTGAGGTCCTGTAGGGGGACCTGAATGGATGCAATAAACCTTTCTATATTCTTCCTGAGTCCTCAACAAAGGAAACATGTTCCTTCCTAGAGTGTAAAAACAGTGAGGGGGAGCTCAAATCCTTCTTAGTGGAAAACAAAGGGAAGTTTGCCTAAACTCTACACTGCCTATACAATACATAAGGTGTTTTTTTTTTTTTCCCTGCAAAATGGGGGCTTTAATATTTGATACGTTTTCGTGAACACCTCCCATATCGACTTTGAATTATTGGACTTGACTCACAGGCCTATATAAATATTTCGAAAGGAGAGCCACATTAAAGAGTCCTCTTCCCTCACTTTGTAAAGCTCTCATTTTATTTACACATAAATCTTGGGGAGAGTCCCTCTTCTCAACTCCACATCCCTCCAGATTCTAATACTGGTCTTTTTATAGACAGGAAATCTCCTGATTTGTATTCCTCCAGCACCTTCAACAATAAAAGCCGCCCTCATTACGGAATAAAATTTAAAACTGTCTCCCAATTGTGCAGTTGATGTGAATGAGACCTATTATGTTTGCTTTACTATGGTGTAATCAGTGATAGATGGCGAGGGAATTTTGAGGGCCCTGGGGATTCTGACACTCAGCATGCTAAGTGGAGTGGCTGCATGTAACCATCTATCAGAGGGAAGCAGAAAGGTCTGCCGGAGGCAGCTGGCATGTACCTTAACCTGACAGGGCTCACTCATGTTTGCTCAGATTAGCTCTAGCCACCTTCAGTGCACAATGTCAGGGGGCTGTGAGTTTGCTGAGAAGTGACTTATCACTTTATTCCTGGACAGCCCTCTCAGCAAAATGTTCCTGGTGTGTGTGTGTGTGTGTGTGTGTGAATATGTGTGCATGTGTAAAGTCTAACTTTTTTACATGCACAACATGATTTGGGTCCATCCTGCTGATCCTGTTACCCAAGGTGTGAGTATAACCGTGTATTCGTTTCCCTCCTCGTGTATACAAGCCTCTCTGTGGGTGGATGGCTGCTCCGTCTTGTTTTCTCTGCCTCTCCTTTTAGAACAGGCACCTTAGCCATTGTTTGATAACCTTCTGGTTTGCCTTGTCTTCTCTCCATCACCTGCTTGGTGGGGGAATCTGTGAAGACTGGTTTGGTGTTCTAACATGTCCTCAGTCCCCCAGAGCCATCATTGTCCTTAATTAAGCCACAAAGCATCATTGGGGTGGGAACAGTTAATAATCATCTCTTTTCAGGATTGCCTGAAGTGTATTTGGCTCAAAATAAAATGCAGAGAAAGGCACAGTTCTTGCCCGAGAGCATAGGATGATAGAAACACCGCTGAGCTGAGCAGGGCTCACGGCAGGAGGTGACTTGGAGGTTTGCTTCTGGATTTTCTCCATCAGTCACAGAAAGGTTGGAGATCATTTGCAGGCTGCTACTTTGGTGGCTTAAGTACCTGGTGTTCATATAGAGAGGCAACCTCCTGCAGAGGTTGCAAGGAAGGGGAGATGAGAGGTAGGTCTAAAGAGACATTAGTTAATTTTCTTTTCAATTCTCATGCTTTCCCCAAAATAATCTCAGCTCATGAACAAAAGATGTTTCCTGTTATTTGGGAAATAGATGGCCCTTGAAAAAGGAGACTCAGCAGATCACTGGTGTCTTATTCACGGGTCTTGGCTGTTCACAGACCATTCACATCCTGACGTTTGGGGGGAGTCTTGGAAGAGAACATTGGTAAAGAGTGAAATTTCTCTTTTCTTCTTATCTGATCTTCTTCTTATACTTCATTTTTAAGTAGGTCAGAAGGAAATGGAGTTGTCTTCAAACACTGCGTGTGTTAACTCATTAACTACCGGTTGCTATTTCTCAGACATCTGAGAAAGTTTGCACTGCCTGTGATGTATAGCTTAAGGATGTGTTAGTTGGCATGGGTGGTCACCTGGTCTACCAGAACCAGAGCAGGCAAAGCCTTCGTCAGTGACCCACATCTTCCTCTCATGGCTCTTTTGAATCCTAGTCATATTTCCTTTTGGATTATACATTTTTGTTTTTGTTTTCTCCCAGATCCTTTATTTTCCTGTGTCTCTTTAAATACAGAGTGACTTTCTCACATGGCAAGTTTATAGAAGATTGTCTTGCAAAACATGGTTGATTTGATATATAGTTTGAAATCGCAAATTTAGATCATAAGCAAATGACTAGGTCTAAGTCCCTGGTAAAGGTACCTATGAAAACCAGTTATTCCTGTCCACGCCCTGCAATTCTCCCATTTCCACCCTTCTTACCTAAGGGTCAATATGGACGCACCATTCATTTCAAGGGCTTATTGTTTCTAACCTACACAATGCAGCCTGAATCTATAGCACATATAGCGGGTGAGTCATTTGCCATGGGACAACAGAGGACGAGTAAATAGGAAATAAAAATAATTATCATTTGCTGATGGCTGACCTTGTGCCCAAACTGTGCAGAGGTGTCTCATTTTCATCTTATCATAGCACTTTGAAACAAGCCTCAGAGGCCAGCAGCGAGGTCTGAGGTTTTTTTACCCAGGGCCACACAGTGTTAGCTCAGAGATTGGATCAGTGAAATGTGACTTCAGAGGATAATCAAGAGGATTTAACAGGTGTGGGCAGATGGGAGGGAAAAAAAAGGACAGGTTGAAGATGACAAATTTCAGTCAGTAATGAGCAATTAGTTAAAACACATGTTAGGACATACATTCACCTGTCATCCACAGACACACAAGATTAATCTCAGGACTTAGGAACAAAAAAAGCAGTGTTACAGCTCACTGGGAGAGAAAGCATGAAAATATGCTCTCGTAGTCCTGTGGGAACTAGTCTGTGAGCCAATAGCTGCCAGCTGCAGGCCATTCCCCAATGGACATGCAATGGCATGCTTGTCTCTTGCCCCTACTGCCCCACTGTGTGTATGACAACCTCAGAACAGTCCCTATGGTAGGCAGCGATCTACACCCTTCCCTTTTCCCCCCTCTCATTTTAAAAAATTAATTCTTTGAGTTTCGTACAGCACATTTTGATCATTTCCAAACACTCCCCAACACCTCCTGGATTTACCCTCCTCCGCCACTTCTCTTCCAACCCAACTTTGAGTCGCAAACAAACAAACAAACAAACAAAAGCAAACCATTAGTACAGTTCACACAGCTCAGGTAGTCAGATAGTGTTGCATGTGTGGCCTTTCTAGGCGGGTGGTCTATCCACCAGGGGTGTAGCCTTACAGAAAACTGAGCAGCCTTCTCCCAACAGATTCCAGTTGCCAGAAGTTCTTTAGCTGGGGGTGGGAGAACTAGATTGTTAGATGACTCCTCTTCTCCCTCCAAACCTTGTTGGCGGCCCCTAGTCCATTACGATCACCTTCCTCCCAGTCTTCCTGGAAGCGTTATGTGACGTCTCCCCAGGACAAGGGTCTGCTTTGTCTTCTACAGTGTTAAGTATGTGAGCATCTTCTTCGGCAGAGCCTCCACAGCAGACAGGCCAGCGGGGAGAGAATGGGAATAGGAAAGAGTTGAAGAAACAAATTCATGAATATTTTACTGCAGGCTTCAGGATTTGCAAGTATCTTTCCACAGCCCAGGTCATGATCTCCAACAGCTCAAGGGCTCATCCAGCATCCGATGCACGAGTGGGTGCGTGAAGGACAGGAGGCATGCAATTCTTTAGGCAATTTTGTATCATCAAAAGAGAATTGCTTTGAGTTCTAAACTTTACAAAGCTCTCTTCTTGGAAATGAAGTATTGCTTACTATTACCCAAGGGTGTGTGTGTGTGTGTGTGTGTGTGTGTGTGGTGAATGCATGTGACAGTATGCATGTGTGTTCACATGCAAATGAAAGGTGTCTTTCTCTATTACTTTCTGTCTCATTGCCTTGAGACAGAGTCTATTACTGAACTAGAAGCTCACATCTTCCACTAGGCTGGATGGGGAGCTCTTGGAATCTGCCTATCTCTGTATCCCAGTGCTGGAGTTACAAGCATGCTTTGTGTGTGTGTGTGTGTGTGTGTGTGTGTGTGTGTGTGTGTGTGTGTTTGTATGTGTGTGTGTGTATGTGTGTGTGTGCACACGCATGCATGCTTATGTACTAGAAATTCAGAATTACGTTCTCATATTTGTATAAATGTCTTTACCCTCTGAGCCATCTTCCTAACTTGACCTCCTGGATTTTTTGTCATTTAAAGTATCCTTTACCAGAAATGGCTTCAGCTGGTTTTGCATGGCTCAGAGGGCTGCCCGAGGCTTTTGTTCTCTGGTTATGGTGATGTTTAACTCAAGGTGTCTTTTAATAAATTGTGTAGCTTTTCTTATGTGACAGGCTCTTCCAACTTTTTACAAAACCATGTTCCCTGGATTGGTTGGATTTGTATTATAGAGCAATGCAATCACAGAGAAGAGAACCTTTAAACAGTAATCAAGAAAAGATGTCCTTAAGTCACATAGGAGTCTCCTTGGGAGCCATTTGCTTTCCCAAGCATTCATTCCACAGCTGAGTGATGGGGTCTTCACATAGGCCAAGCCCTGATGTGTGTTCCCTTTAGGAAAGATTATCTACATGTTTTTTCTAATTTAATATTGGCTTGAAGATGTAAGCAACACATGAGTCCCTCTGAAACTGTGTCCCGTTATCACACTCTGAGCAGTTCTGGAATTACATTTTCACTAAGGGCATATTACATCCTCCATAAGTGAACAAAGAGTGCAGTTCGAGTCCAAAGAGTCCAAATCAGTGCAGCTCGAGCCACTTTCAGGCCCTCAAGATGAATGTAGGTAAAAGGGGGTTGTTACCGAAGCCTGGCAACCTGAGTCAGATCCCTTGAGCCTACAGTAGAACGAACAGATTCCCAGAAGTTCTCTGACCTCCGTATACACGTCATAGCACTTGCCAGTCAGCATTCACATCTACACACCTACACACCTACACATCTACACACCTACACATCACACACACACACATCATACACACACACACACACACACACACACACACACACACACACACAAAAGAAATAAAAAGAAAAAAGAAAAAAAAGGAACCACAGATCCTTGGACATCTGAAAGCTACATTTAGAACAGAACATTGGCACCAAAACCAAAGGCAAAATGATAAAATAAGAAACCTCAAGTCTCTATGAACTGGGACAGAAAAGCCCTTCTATTCAATTCAGAAAACTCAAACTCTTATGAAAATAAGGGAACCCTACAATGGCAAATCCCACTGCTTGTCTGGAAGAGAAGAGGTGCTGGGAAGATGTCCAGTGTTACAAGAGCATGACCTTGAATGGAAACATAATGTCGCTTAGATCCTTCTGCCTGCCTCTCACATCTGTCAAAGATGCATAGTAACCCATCTTCATCTCATATGGGGACTGAGAATTAATTAATAAGTGATAGTAAATTACTTGGTACTCCTCAGAGGAAACACATCCTATAAGTACAAAGAACTGTTATTATCCAGCAATTCAGCGCGCTATGAAGTCTTAATGACTTCGGGGAGGCTGCTGGAACTCATGCTGCGGTCTTTCCAGGTGGGAAGCAAAGGTTGAGGGTCTATGTGGTACTTTATTTCCCCTCTCAACCTGGCTATAAAGCAAGGTTCTCCTCCACCGGAAAAAGTGCCCTACTGGTAGCATTTCATCTCTTGAATTATGAAATCAGACATTTTTCTTAACCTCACGCTGGAAATTCTCAGTGCATAGTAATGGTGTTTCACAGAGGTGATTCTCAGAACATCCGGCCCACAAGATGAGATGAGCAAAGCCAAAAGGGTGTGGATGCTGCTGAAGCTTCGAGGGATGCTACACACTACGCACTCCTCCTGGAGATGAATATTGCATAGCAGTACATTGAAGTCTTGGCAAGGGGTTTGAAAATACACTGACCTTTCCTTTCCTTAATTTCTCAGGAAATTATTAGATAGGTTTGTAGACACTTGCAAAAGTGGTTCTCATGCCGCTCTGGGAGTGTTCGACCCTTTGGGTTGTGACTTTGCAGTTCTTATCAGTAAATGGAGTCTGTTTCCCCACTGTTGACTCTGGGCAGCCCTGTGCGTCAGTTGACTAAAAGGATGTGAGTAAAATGACAGGATAACCATGATGAGCCTGTGCCTTAAGAGATCCTACAGCATGCAGTTCATATCCTGGGCTCTGCCAGCTTCCATAGAGATAAGCCTGGGCAATCAGCTGGAGCACAAGGGAAATGTCTGTCTTCCTCTTTGCCCCAGTCAACAGCCTCTGGACCTCAGGGAGGCAGAGCCACTGGTCTTTTTAAGAGCATCCATTGAGGAGAGCTACAGAGAACTATGAGGCAAATCACTGGGTTTTATTCTAAGCCACTAAAATTTGAGTAGTTATGTAACTACAGGTTAATGGTATAATAGTGTCATCATTTTTAAAGATATAATTCCATCTGCTAGTCCTGGGTCTGTCTGTTAGGGTTATAAATTGGTGAATTATCTATCATGGTCCCTTTGGCTCGACTGACTGTGGTCAGCTCCACGCTGTTCTGCTCATTCTTTTCTGTGCTTTAAAAAAAGAACTGGCAACGGGAACACCCCACACTTCTTTCCACAAGTTATACTAGCCAGTCAGAGACACTGGAGTAAGATTCAACAAGTGGACGGGGGAGGTGAAGCTGTATCCTTCGTGATAATCACGAGCAGAAGCTTGACAGATGCTGGCGTGGTGTTTGCAGCCATAGTGGGGTACACTTTTCAGAGTGGCTCACAATGTTTCTTCCTCAATGCTCTGGCAGTTCTGGGGGCCAAGAGCTCAAATAGCTGTTTCTCTAACCTCTGTGTCCTCCTCCCCTTTCCCAAGGGCTGGGACAGCCTTTGGTAAGGGAGACTTATGAATGAGGATGCTACAGCTGTTCTGATAAAGGAATGTTTAGCGTCTAGCATATACTGCTGACCAGTGTCCTCCAGAACCAGACCATAGTACGGCTTCTAACCTTGCTGTGCTGTAGTTCAGTCACCTTCAAAGGTTCCTCGTCTCTTGTATCACTTCATACAACAGTTTCTTCGTGTCTAAAATGGGGACAGCACCCCCACACAGGTTGTGTGGAAGGGACAAGATGTTCAGCTCCAGAGCAGGTAGGACGCTTTTACTCTTTAAAAAAAAACAGTTGTCCACTTAGCTGGGCCTTTGTCCCAATTTCCAGAGGATGGGGTCTTGCCCTTCATCTGTGTTACAACATGACACATTGGCACATCCTGGAAAATGATCAGAAACTTGCAGAGTGATGCTGGCCTTTTTATAGTCTCATGCACGGTGTGCTCCAATCGCTACGACCGTTTTTCTAATAAGTAAAATGTTTTCCCCAAGTGAATTTAAACACAATTGCTGCTGTATTTCTCAGGGAGTTGCCTCTGAAAACAGCAAACAAATCGAAACATTTCATTCCTCAGCAAAGATCTCCACAGAATTGTTGCGGAACTCATAGGCAGGGGCTGCCTCAGACAAGAAGGAAGAAGAAAACCTTGCATATTCCCTGGTAGAGAAGCTGCAGTTGCAAGCTGTGTTGAGCAACTCTCACAGGACTGTATTGAAAATGTAAAGCAGAACTTTCTTGAGCCTTGACAGGCTCAGTCTGTTGTCCACTTATCTATGAGGAGGCATGAGATACTTGTTCCCTGAGACCTCTAATAAAAGAAAATTCAAGTGCATTCCAGAGGGTTGAAAACTGTGTCCCTAGAGATATGGTTCATGTGTTTGATTTAAAAAAAAGCATACTAATTTTTCCTTTTCATAATATATGTATTTTCATTTTAATAAGAAAACAGTACTTACCACACAACCATTCGTACACAGAAAAGTTTTATGCCAGGTTTACATTTTATGATAATTTTGCAAAGACAATGGTCTCGAGTCTCAGGTAGATTGGGGGTTTAAATTTTGACTCCTTTGTTAATACAGCTATGTGAATCAGGGACTTTATTTATTGATTTTGGTTGCTGGGAGTTGAACCCAGGCCCTCTGGAAGAGCATTCAGTGTTCTTAACCATCAAGCCATCTCTTCAGCTCTCCGGGAATTCTTTTATCTAAGCTTGTTTGTTTTCTTATCTAAAGGAAAACAGAAGAAGAGAAAAGGAAGGAAAAGAAAAAGCCACATCTCTATTTTTCCATCATAGTTTTATGGATAAGAGTTAAATGAGATATTTACTTAAAGTGCAATAAAGTAATAGATAGCACGGACATGGGAAGCAGCTGCTGCTGTTTCTATTGTTACTTATCCCTACAATGAGGAAATACAAATAATGCTTTTAATCTTCTAAGTCTTCATGGGAGATGGAATCTTAGTTAGATATTGTGCATCTTTTGCTGTTGTGAGATTGATCAAGGACCTGGAATAGCCAGAGAGGAGAAAATTATATCCATATGTCATGGCTTTTCTTTGGGCAGCAACTGTGCCTTCATTCTACACTCTCCAGAAGTTGTCTCTGGAAGACTTGTTTCTATTTCTGTTGGGACTCTCATGTTTAATCAATGAATCATCATCTTAGACCTGTGGAGGATGGATTGAGCATTGTGGTGTCTGTCTGCATGCATTTGTCTTATCTGCTTCATTTTTTGAACAGATAGATTTCGAATACTTTGTCGAGTAAATGTGGTGGGTTACAATTAGAAGATAACTATTGGAATTCTTGATGATCTCCAAAATAACCATTGCTACAGGGGAAGACTGAGGTGAGGGATTCTCAAGATGCTATATGGAGGCTAGGGAGATAGCCAGGCAAGCAGGAGGATCTGAGCTGGATCCCTGAAAGTCAAATTTAAAAAACAAAGCCAGATAGGATGGTACACTTTAGTACTCCCAGCACCCAGGAGGCAGAAACAGGTGGATAGCTGAGATTCACGGGCTAGTCAACCTAGACTATTTGAAAAGCTCCAAGCCAGTAAGATACCCTGTCTCAAAACAGAAGGTGAGTTGTACCTAAGAAATGACACACTATATTGCCTTCTGTCTCCCAAATGTGTACATACATGTACATGAACACACACACACACACACACACACACACACACACAAACACACACATGCACACACTGCAAAGATGATTTGGGGTTCCCAAAGAAGTTTCTGAATGAAATTTTTGAGGAAAGTTGTAAACACGGTTTTCTTAATAGGTTAGGCTTTCTCCTACAAGAGATTTGCCATGGTTGGAGTCAAAGTCAAAGTGTTTTGAGGGTTTGTGCTGGGCCTTACAATGATGGACTACGGTGACTGAAACAGAACCCCACATTTCTTTCTTTACATTTCAGAAGCAGTTTAAACCTCTTCCATTGAATCTGGGCTATACTTACTGATTTCTTATATACAGAATATGGTAAAAAGAGATAGGGTGTATTTTTAGGACTAAGTTATAAGTGGTAGGGACACATGTAAGCCATGAGAAATAAGATTGAGGCAATCATATGCATGAACGATAGTGTCATAACGAATGCTATCAGTTTGCACAGTTAAAAAAATAAAAATAAACAGGGTATGAAAGCTTTTCTCTTGTGAGGTGTCACACATTCCCTTGGGTTGTCTGCTAGAAGTCATCTACCATATCAAAAGGCAGTACCGTGGAGGGAAAACTGGTGTGAGCTTTCAGGAGAACTTTGGAGGCATGTCCTGGGAGCAGGAGTCCTTAAATCCAGCCTTGAGAACCAACAGATCGATTGAAACCTCTGGAGAATCACTGAGCCAAGGCAACAAGCTGAGGCATGCACGATTGCTGGTTGAGCAAAAGGTGAGATGATAAATCTTGGCTTTTCTGGAAGACTAAATCTTGGGGTCATTTGTCAATATCAATAGCTGAGTGAGACAAGTGATAGTTGCACAAAATTAATATAAGATCAATGTCCTGTCCAAAGATGCAATAAAGATAGCAAAGGTCTTGTGGCTTTTTGATAGGAGAGGACAGGCAGAGATGATGTCACTAGGGTTGAGGCAATGATGGAGTGCATCTTAGAACACGCACAAATGTCTTGGGGTTGGCAGAAACCACAGATGTTGGAAGATCTTAGCTTTGCTCTTATGCTAAAGAGAACAGGATATCTGTTGCATTGACGTATCAAGCAGAAGTAGCTGCTAATGTGTCTTGGCCAGCACTTCATAAACTTTTTCAGTAAAGAACCAGATAATGAGCATTTTAGGTTTGTGGGGAACCGTAGTCTCTGTCCCACCTACCGAATTCTGCCAAGTTCTGCTCGAATTAGGATGCTGTTCCCATGGAGTGAAGCAAACTATGACAAAGTATAAATGACGGGATGTGACTGTGTTTTACAGAATTTCACCCCTGGAGTGCAAAAGAGATGAAGGAAAATGGCTCACAGCACTGCAGAGTTAGGTATGGACTTTTTGGCTCATCAGCAGTGGTGGGAAGATTGATGAATGGACACTGACTAGGATGCATGTACGCATGCATGTATGTATGTATGTACGTATGTATGCATGTATGCATGTATGCATGTATGCATGTATGTATGTATGTATGTATGCATGCATGTATGTATGTATGTATGCATGCATGCATGTATGTATGTATGTATGTATGTATGTATGTATATTCTACAGAAGTTTTCACAGAAAGCTCTGGTGTCACAAGGCCTAACTCTGGATGCTTCGAAAGCTGAGCAATTGCATGGAGATGCTGGAGTTCACATCTTAAAGCCACAGGGTGTCCTTGAAACGGCAGGCCTGTTTCCGTCCATCCTCACTGGTGAATGGAGTTTTCAGAACTAAACTTTGGCTATAGGGAAGAGTGCCCACTCTGCAGACCAGAGTATGGTGAGTGTGTGACATTTGTGTTTTCTGTATGCTTAAAATTATGCTTGTGTTATTTCAATTTTCCCAAACCATTTTCCATAGGAGATACTTGCTCAGACTGTTGGCTTCCTGAAGCCAGGCATTGTGTTTGTGTGGCCTTTCAGTATCCCCAAAGAGCCCAGATGCCAGGCACTTGGTAGAGCTCCACATCTTTCTTGAATGAATGACCACGTGCATGGCCAACTAGTAAAGTGCACAACAGCTTGGGAAGAAATGACTTAGATCACACCTAAGTTGACTGGTAGAGCGCCTTATTGGAAGGGGCTCTTTTGTTTGTAGGTTACAGAAGCTAGCCTAAGCTACATGACAGTGTCACAGGGACAGATATGTGGCTACACTGCAGACAGCCCAGAGAGAACTACTAAATATTCTTTCCCTCTCCCTCTCCCTCTCCCTCCCCCCCTCCCCCTTCCC